>JAIWNF010000028.1:0-676405 GCA_025093555.1 Circinella umbellata | reverse complement strand
GTATTAGGATACACGGTCAAAATATCCAAATATAAATCTTGGACACTCATTGTAATGCATTTTTCACTAATATATGTAATTAGTTCACGATCAACGTTGTTGTTTGTCGCACTAGGAGCGGCACGATGGCCAGTAGAATGCTCAATAGTGATACGAACATAGCTATTAGGTCTATTAATCATCCCATTGATGTAACCATTACAGCTAATAAATGTCTCCATCCGTGTATGCATCCTTCTACGGCGATTATCTGGAACTTGTCGTTGACTTTCCGAGGATTGAGAACAGCAACAAATAAATGTACTGCCAAACTTTAAGTGAGTAGCAGCCATGAAATAATGATAATAATGATATCCATCGCATGCTTCAATGCTGGTACGGATATGCATAACTAAATGCTGATCATCCATGTCCAACATTTCTTGATCGAGGCGAATGTATGCAGTAATCGAGTAGTCAATTGACGCATCATCTCGGTTTGTTTCGGTTATTTCGTCATCGTCGTAACGAGAAGGAATCATCTCCAATGCTTCTTCTAATGTAACGAGTAAATCGTCAGCGATTGGTTTACCAACATCGCTTCTACGATTTCGGCATGTTTTACAAGTTTTGTATTGTCTCTGTCTACCTGCAAATAACTCAGTAGGTTTAAAACAATGACAGGAAGTGCAGTAAGTGGTGGCTGGGGTGATGTTGGTAGCAGTATTGTTATTCATTTCGATATTTTTAAAGTGATTAAAGTAAAAAAAAGTAATAATAATAATAACAATTTTCTTTTTGATCACTGAGTTTTTTATGGAAACAAATTTATCCGCGATTTTTTTTCAGGTCACGTGTACGGTAAAATCGAGAAGGTGCTGGCTAGTCGTTAGTAGGTATGACAACAAATGAAATTTAAGTCTTTTTTAAATTAATTGTTGGAGTAAAATCTAAAGTATCAAATAAAACATTCTTATTTATCATCTGATATTTTCTAGCTTAATTACTTTTGATAATTCATTCTGGATATCATAATTGTGATACTATTTAAAATGGTCTTCATTAGGGAGTTTTATTTATATATTTTTAACCTTTGCTGTTGAAAACAGATGACATTCTACTGTGTGCGACATTACTTTTCGTAAATCACGCATGCTTTTACAAAGTCAAGAAGAATAAAATTGGTTTTATATAAAAAACAGTGAACAATATAAACTATTTAATAACATATTTTTAATTGTTGATACAAGTTATTCATTTATATAATTGTAGATTTTAACGTATTTAATTATTTACTTTCGTTCCTTTTTATTACTGTATACGTAACTATTTATAACATCTACCTTTTTATTTAAGTGAGTGATAACATTCACTGATACTATTATTTATTGAATCTACAGAAAAAAAGAGCCCTATAAAAATGTTATTATTATAGTCAATGAACGATAACAATGTAAAAAAAAAGATTTGACCACAAAAATTATTTTTATTTTTCAACCTTTTTTTCAAAGCACTCCAACTTTGGAAAAAAAAGTTAACACACAATGAATCCTTCAATAACCGATCTTGCTGGACAAATAGGCCAATGGACTCAACAATTACAAGAACGTGAACAACAATTAAATGCAGAATATAATAGACTTCAAACTTTTCGAAACGATTATGACGCGCTTGAAAAGATTCTTATGACATTGCCTGACCAAACGACTCGATCTGCAATGGTAAGAAAAAGTTATGCATTTTTTATCAAAAAAATATATTCTAGAGCACAATAAGAATATAATCATTGTTTTTATTTTCAGTATAGACATACTAATATATATTTCTAGATTCCCATTGGAAAACTCGCTTTAATGCCTGGTAAATTGATTCATACCAATGAAATAACCGTTTACCTTGGTGATCAATATTATGCAGAACGATCAGCAAAACAAGCACTTGGCATTTTGGATCGACGACGACAAGGTAAATATATACACATATAGTCTTTATTACGTATAGAAATTTATTGGAGGAAATGTTTTATTTATATATATATATATATATATAATACATATAAATGAATAGTCGTGGATGAAAACCTTCGACTTCTTGAAGCACGAAGAAATGGTCTTCAAGCTAAAAATGAAGCAGCTGGGCAAGCAGGATTTCCTTCTGCTGATCTTGGTGTAAGTATACTTTATATATAGAGTATTGATATAACCGACTGCTAAAAAAACCCATCCCAATTGAATACTACAGGTAAATGAAGAAGGTCTACCTATTGTTGAAATTCGTGAAGAAGAGCCACCAAAAGAAACAGCTAAGATTGCGGTGGTTGAATCAAGCAAAGGGAAAGAAGTTAAAAAGAAATCTATTAAACCAAAAGCTGAAGCATGGACCGAAAAAGATCAAAAGGATGTAATGGCTATGTTGGAAAGACTGGAAGCAGAAGAGGAAGAGGAAGAGGAGCTTCCTCATGATGATCAAAAACAACTAATGGAAAAGAAAAAAGTTTCATTTGCTGATCACGACGAATATTACGATGAAAATAAAAAAAATGATGATGATGAAGAAGAAGATGAGGATGATGATGATGATTGGGATGAACGTTACGATACTGAAATTGCGGATAATCTCTTCAGCTCATATGACGATGATGAAGATTACGCTACGCAAGGTATTGTAGATCAAGTTGACGCTTCTGTTTATGAGGAGGATGGAGAAGAAGAAGAAGAAGAAGAAGAAGAAGAGAAAGAAATACAAGAGATTGAACCACCTATTAATGCAGAAAATGTCAGTGATCGTTCTACAGAAGCATCGTCATCCAATATTGAACAATCACCATTAAAAGAAAGTGTAACCGAAAAGGGTAATATACCAGTAAATTCATCAAAAACGTCATCATTGGATAAAAACATTTCTACTGCTACTGCTAATACAAAGACTGTACTTGATGAAACCGCAAGTTCCACTACCGTCCCCCCTTCGAAAACCAAAAAACCATCACGATTTAAAGTTGCACGACAAAAAGAGCGATCTGTAGAAACAGTTGCAAGAAATATAGCAGCAGCCGCTGGTCAACAAAATATGGAAAAAGAAACAGTGAAACGAGAGGAAGAAATACCAGTTGTAAAAGAATCACTATCATTGAATGAAAAATCAAAGCAACCCATTCGACCAACTAGTACTAAACAACAAACATCCTCAACAATTCCTGTTGTTCAAGAAAAGAAAACCACAACATCATCCGTACCAGCACCATCAGCAAACAAAGAAACGAAAAATACGAATGATATAGAGAAAGGAAAAGAAAAGAAAAATATATCAAAATTTAAACTTGCTCGTGAACAAGAAAGAAATGTTGCAGTTTTTTCTCCTTCCTCTTCAAGTGCAGCAAAAGAAAACCAATTTTCATCTGATTCAACAGTAATAAACGAACAAACTCCATCAGAAAAAGTAACACCACCAGTAGTTAAAAAAGAAAAAAAGGTATCTAAATTTAAATTGACCCGCCAAAAAGCAAGAGCACGTGAAGGTGGGTCCGATTTTGTTGGTGTAGTGGTACCTGAAATCCCAGCAGTTAAAGATACCAGTAAAAAGCAGCCAAAAACAAACGAAACGAATGATGACGAGGATAAGGATTCCAAGTCAAAACGAAAAGTAACATGGGACACAGTTGCTACTGTACAAGAACATGATCGTAGTGCCGCACCTTCAACAGTTTCTTCTGATTCATCATCGCTTTCTTATACAGCACCTGTTAAAGAAGAAAAAGGAAAAGGAATCGACACCAAAGTGCCACTGAAACCACGTACTATCAATTCTCCTGCGGATATATTTAGTGCATTAAATGATCAACGGCAGATTCTATTAGATGATGGATACCCTTCTTTAGAAACGGGTGAAGATGATACTCTTGTTGCTAATCAGGAATCTGGACTAGATATTGATGCGCTTACTAAGGATGTCGATTTAAAAATTCAAGATATTTGGCGATTCAGGGATGAAGCTGCTAATCCTTTGATATCAACCATAAATCCTTCAGAAGTTAATAATATTCCTCAAGTAAGAAAATCAAAATTAGATTCAAATGTAATGCGTGGTGCTGTAACGGAACGGGATTCAGAAGAAGTAGATTTGGATCAAGTGGAACAAGATATGGATTTACGTGAAGTAAGCTTCAATTCTCATTCGTCAAAGAAATCAAAAAAAAGAGGAAGAAAGCAAGCAAGAGATTAATATGAAAATATAGGTAACGAGTAAATATCATAGCCAACGTAATAGTATAGTGGCTGCCATGGGTGGATATTCATTTGATTCAAAGGATGTTTACGAGGTAAATAAGTTTTAATAGGTTGACTTTAGAATAAAATAATAATATTAACTTTTTAACTTTTTTTTTTTTGTTTCTAGGTATATGATGAAAATATACCAAGTAATGAATCCAGTGTTACGAAAGATACAGATGAAGTTGAAGAAAAACCAAGAAAGGTTTCAAGATTCAAAGCAGCACGTATGGCTGCATTAGAAAACAGTTTAGAAGAACAATAATTATAATAATAAAATATATTCCTCAACAACGGAGGGATATATTTATATGTATATTAATAATGGGATGATAATAGCAATAATATGGAACTAGTAATTGTTGTTGTTGTAGTAGTAGTAGCCAACAATGTTAGAAAAAATAGACTGATAGGAGTAAAATATGAAATATAAAAATATCATTATATAGCTGTTGTTGTTGTTGTTGTTGTTGCAGTAATTAAAGCAGTGGATGCTGCTTGTTGTTCTAATCTTGTCCATACATCTCTTCGGTATCTATTACGTTTCATTCTGAAAAAAAAATACCAAATTATAAATTAAATTTTATTTAAAGCTTAAATAAATACTCTTGTGAAATGGGGGGGGGTTACTTACTCTTCTTCTTGGTCATGTCTAAATTTCAGAGCACATTCGTCAACTAATACTGGGTCAACTTCCATAAACATTTTCAATGCTGAATAAACTAAACTTTGAATAGTTCTATAAATTACCCATATATTTAGTTTTTGTACTTTATTTTATCTCATGAAAACAGTAGTTCTGTTTTAGTTTACCTGTTCCAATGTGATTTTGCGTGATTATATAATGATGGAAAGAGGATAGGCATAACGATATCAGTGTTGCTATTAATCAGTGACACAATATTATTATTGCTCCAATAATACAGAGTTCGTTCTGCCACCTATAACCAATCCCCCACAAAAAATAGAGAAGAGTGTATAAGTTATACTTATATACAATAGCTAAAATACATATAACAAATGTAAACTAGATAAAGTTATTACTGTTTATTTAAACCTACCTGGAAATGTATACTGGATACACAACGAGCTATTCGCTGAAATAATGGTCTCATTACTTTGGATAACTCCATAGGATTGGAAACTTCTAAAATATCTTCCAGTTCATTAAGTAATATTATTTCTTTTGCGCTATTGACTTTAGGCCAATAACGTAATATACCAAGAATAACCTATAATAACAGAGGACAAATGATTAATAGTTAGAGTATCTGAGTATTTTTTATTAATAAAAGATTGTTTTTTTTACCTCAGTGGTTAATGTAGAGTCTTTTTCTAAAAATTGTACCACACAATAATCCAATTGAGGATGGTATACTACTAGATTTGATGGTTTATGTAATGGAATTAGTACACGTGATAAGAATGTCTTGTGTTCTTCTTTTAATGGTAAAGCAAATCCATTAATAATGCTATCATATATATATATATTGTTTAGTCAACTAATGTTTTTATATATATGACAAGTATAAAATATAAAGTTAATTGAAGCTTATATTTTGTTCACTCACCTTCCCAATATTTCAAGTAGCTCTGCAATTCCGTTAAATCTTTCAGTTTCATAAATATATTGAAAAAAGATATGATTGATAGATCGTCGAATAAATACTCTAAGATTGAGAAATTTCCCATAAACTCGATGTAATATAGTTTTAAGAAATTCACGTTCTCGTGGATCTTCAGTATCAAATAACTCCAAGAGCTATTAATAAATATATAAATATGTAATTAAGTATATATTTACATGATATAATTCAGCTGTCCTATATATACAATTATCATTTATACCTGAATAACAAACTTTTGATCAATATGCTTTTTGGCTATTTGTATATTGAAATCTGGAGACTCTAAGAATTTTAAAAAGATTTCATATACTAACTGAATATGTGGCCAAGAGGTTTCAAGTGCAAAGTCATCTAATTCCAAGTCGAAACTTTCTTGTTCCAAAGAGATTTGTGGTGGTGGTATTGTTCTAAAAAGATTGATAGCAAACTGTACATATAATATACCATTTTAGTTATGTACCAATTGATTCTTTTTTAACATAACATATAAGCTTTACCATACGAGTGATATTAATATAAATTGTTTCATTGATAACATCTTGTGTGGATGAAACATATTCAAGAATTTCTTGTAACACACTTCGTTTAATCTCTTTATTCTTTAAATCTGACGATGGATCATTGAAATCAAATAAAATCTGACACTGAGCCAATTTTCTAATAAATAATTCATGACGTTGAACAGCTGGCACCTCTAGTTTTATTTTATTTCTTTAATCAGTTAAAAGCAATCTAGCATTTGATCTACGTGATATAATAATGTGTAATAATATTTACCATGAAAATTTGGATATTCTTCAAGGTCTACTTTTTGATAAATATAATATTTAGAAGATTTTTGACGTCGTGGAATTTTTTGAACTATTACTGTATCTTTTGGTGTAGATCTACTCATCATGGGAGGAATCATTGCTGTTATTTTTGTTGCTGTGATATTTGATGTAGTATTATTATTATTAGCAGATATTGACGATAATCCTTGCGGTTGTACCAAATCTTCTGGCTGTGAATGAAAATAGGTTTTGTAGATTAATGCATGAAAATAAAATTATATGGTAAAAGAAGAGGTAAACGGATTGTATATATACGACTTACATGATGTTGTTGCTGTGGTGCTGATTCATTATTGACATTAGATAGTATTTCATTGGTAATTAGAGATGATTGCTGTTGATTTTGTAACTGAAATGGGGTAGTGATTGAACCTCCAGAAAGCTTTTATATAGAAATAGTTTTGTTAATTAATAAAAGATCAATTGACGAAACCCATAAGAAAACACACACATAAAGGGACAATTAATTATAATAAAACTCACTGCATTCTTGAAGCCCTTAAACATAATGATGCCTTGACGATTTCCAAGATCGTCGTAATTTATGAACTCGTCTTTTTTTTTTCTCAGACTGTTTGAGCACCCTACTGTGAAATTAGAATAAAGTAATAATAATAATAATAATAATGTGAACGAGAAAAAGAAAAAACGAAAATAACGAGAAATGATTTTTTTAGGTAGTTTATTATTATTATTATGGGGGGGGGAGACCTATTAAAGAAAGGGAGATAAAAGAGTTCTTATCAAGGAGTTTTTATCTCTCATACTGATATCTGAAAAATAAAAAGCTAAGCTGCATATAAAAATGATAAATGGTTTTTGTTATTCAATGATGAATCATAATGCTTGTAATCACTAGGTTTATCTATCTATTTCCTATTAATATATCAATTACGTGAGTACTATGTATATGCTTGATTTATTATTTCTTCTAATATTTAAATAAGCATGATCTGGTGTAACAATAGACCTATTATATTTAACAAGTACGTATATATATATAACGGAAACTTGTTTTTTGACTAGTAATAGTTATCATAGTAAATATATCAAGTCCCTTGGTATTAGAAAAAAGAATAGGGTTAAAGATCTGCACATAAATAAATCATTTAAGGAATTTGATCATTGTTTCCCTCACGATTATATAAAATAATAAGCATGTAGAATGATATTTATTTCATCTCCTGTGTAACTGATCCTTTTCAATTTTTAATAGTAGATAAATACTAGTGATTTAGTATAGGATTTTTCCTAATGACTGGCGGGGCTTTTTTTTCCATGATGGCAAGGCTTTTTTTTTATTTGGCGTTGGGGGTGTATTTTGATTGGCGGTGTAATTTTCGTGATTGGCAGGAGGAATAAATTACAATGGCGGCTGTAATTTCCTGCATAATAATACTCCTTCTCCTTGCCTTTTTTATTGTTCACTTTACTCATGAACATCAATAAAGACGCCCAGCAACCTGATATTGCTTGGTGTTTATCACAATCTAACAATCTATCGCTCAAAATCTTTGCAACGCATTTCAACTATCATGATAAATGCCTTGCCAACAACAGATACACGGACACTTTATTCTCAAGGTCATTCGAAACTGTTCAAACCGAAAACAATTAGCAGTTGCCTTCAAATCATGGAAAGGTTCTGATGAAGAAAAGCTCTTCTGGGCAAAAAAAGGTCCCATGGCTGTTGAGTAAAAATAAGATCTCGAGCTTGTTGAAAGGTAGTGGCCTAAAAGTCGATACGCATCATCAGTATGAGCTGCTACCAAGCGTTATCAGACATCGATTTCGGCTCAACTTACCTTTTTATATAACTTTAAGTATGTGAACAATTCATCCGGCATTTGAGGGAGCATTTTCTTGTTTGTTGACTTAATTTCGGCAATTTCATTGTCTGTAAATGCGTCATGTGCTCGGTATGATTTGTCCCATGGGTCAACTACGAACGAGTGACAGAGGCTAGTAGATTCAATATATCAGTATCATAATTTAAGATATATATATTTATATAAACTATATACATAATATATAGCTATTGAAAGTACTTACTGCTCGTTTTCCAACCCTTTCCCATATTGATACAACACGTTTTCCACGTAACGACTACTGCATTTAAGTTTCCATTTTGGTCCATTCATACTTTGAAATGTTTGCTCAAATTCTTCAAGATGGATTGGTGTATTGGATATATCCTTCTATTAAAAATTTAATAAACTGTTACAGTGACGTTTACAGCATAATTATATCACTGTTTTTTATATACTCACTTTTGTTTTGGTACGTTTTGCTTGGAATCAGTTAATGAATCAGCAGAACGCTTAGTACCAGTATTATCATTGTCAATGTGACTTGCTTGAGAATCCGATCGTTTATTATCGCTACTACTAGAACTACTACCACCATCGCCTTCATTGCTATTTTCATAAAAGTCTCAGTAATCAATAGTTACAAAAGAAAAACAGCAGTTACAAGTAGATTATAGACTTTTACTTACAAATCACCCTCTGATTTTGATCTTCTCAAAACACGACCAACTTTCAATCCA
This sequence comes from Circinella umbellata, assembly GCA_025093555.1. Taxonomy (NCBI): domain Eukaryota; kingdom Fungi; phylum Mucoromycota; class Mucoromycetes; order Mucorales; family Lichtheimiaceae; genus Circinella; species Circinella umbellata. The sequence goes on along the minus strand of JAIWNF010000028.1, from coordinate 667,149 downwards.
TATTGTTCGGCTGTAGCATTCCATCACTTGTCAATTTTGCTTGTGAAATGATCTTTTGAGTCTTGACACCTTTTTTTGCCCAGAAGAGCTTTTCTTCATCAGAACCTTTCCATGATTTGAAGGCAACTGCTAATTGTTTTCGGTTTGAACAGTTTCGAATGACCTTGAGAATAAAGTGTCCGTGTATCTGTTGTTGGCAAGGCATTTATCATGATAGTTGAAATGCGTTGCAAAGATTTTGAGCGATAGATTGTTAGATTGTGATAAACACCAAGCAATATCAGGTTGCTGGGCGTCTTTATTGATGTTCATGAGTAAAGTGAACAATAAAAAAGGTAAGGAAAAGGAGTATTATTATGCAGGAAATTACAGCCGCCATTGTAATTTATTCCTCCTGCCAATCACGAAAATTACACCGCCAATCAAAATACACCCCCAACGCCAAATAAAAAAAAAGCCTTGCCATCATGGAAAAAAAAGCCTTGCCATCATGGAAAAAAAAGCCCCGCCAGTCATTAGGAAAAATCCTGTAAGAAATAAAATTATATAAGTATTTCTTTATGGTATTTTATTTCGGGGAACTAGTATAACCTGCTGACTATAAGGTGATCCCATTGTTGACTAATATTAAAAAAGTGCTATTCTTGATAAAAGAAAAAGGGTCCCCGGTTCTACAGGTAGCACGTTTAAAAACGTAAAAGCCCATCAGTGAGTTGACATATTACGTATTACACACAACATTATTATCCATTTACAGTCTGGATGGTAGTTATTGAGTTTATTATGACTCATGAACCTTATTCTGTATCATGTAATATTTGTTTTACGCAGTAGAGTATAGTAAGACTGCTAATAGTTTTTTTTTTCATTGTATAATATAAAATCATATAGCTATTGTAAATTTGATATACTTTTAATTATGAAACATGAAGCAAAAGAAATAAATAGTATGAAGAACGATTTTTATCTCATTCTTTTATCTTAAGATATGATGGCTCTAGACTTAGTTTCTTTTTTACACAAGTCATTTCGAAACTTTAATAAAAGAACACGATGTGTGCGCCGCTTTTTTATATTGTGAAGGGCCACAATCACGTTGTAATCATCAATTGAATACTTTATACAAACTGTTTAAAACACAAAGTGATCGTGAGGGGGACCCCACTAGCAAAAAAAGGTCTATAATTAGAGTTATATCAACTTTCATTTTAATTTTTTGAAGCACTTTTTTTCTTCTTATTTTTCGACCGAGGCACCTTTTTTCCTTGTTTTTATGTATCCTCTGAAGATGATGAAACAATAAAATAAATCAAGTGATCATCCCCACCTCCCAAAAAAGAAAAGCCTGGGTATAAGCAAGAATCTTTTCACTCAAAACAGGAACACAAAAAGTAAACAAATAATAGTCATTGAAGTGTACAGTGACGCACACATCCTTTATCCATTCTTTTTTTTTTTGCTCGGCGCAGCAAATAGTTAGTTTATGCGTTATAAAATAAAAGTCCGTTCACTTTTTGTATATAAATACAGTATTCATAATACAATTTTCTTTCGTTTCTTATCCTTTTATTTATTTCAATACTCCATTTTTCCCGTTATGAGTTTTCTTTTAGATGGCTTTATCACAGAGTTTTTTGCTCTTACTAGTACATTTCAACATCCATTCTCAGCTACTTCTGATGGCTCTGTAAATTCTACCATATCCACTAATAGGGAAAGCATTCAATGGATAGCAAGTTTGTCTGATGAGAACGCATCGTATGCTCCTGTTGTACAATCCATGATAGCAATGCTTTGTTTATCAACAATACGTATGTAGAGTTTATATATATATATATATATATATATATATTATTATCTAATTGTGAATATGAGAAAAAGAGAAAAAGAGTGATATGATACAGCCATCTTTGATTTTTACTAACTGATATATATAGCACGTATTCTTTCAACAATTTACGGATGGATTTATCCTGGAATATATATTTATATTATTGAAAAAATATATGTTTCTGTCATTATTAATCAAGAAGAATCAATCTATTTTCAAATTGGACAATATGTAGCAGAACAAGAAGAACTCGCGCTTAACAAAAGATTAAGACATGTTCAGGGTATTACAAAAGATCAAGATTCTGGACATCATCCTCGTAACTATTTTGATGAAGAGTCATCAACTCCTACGCCTCAAATATCTTTCTTGCCAAGTAAGTTTATTATAGAAATAAAACAAGAAAAAAAACAATATAAAATGAATAAATTATCTCATGTATATGACATATGAAATGTTGATGAAAATCAATGATTAGGAACTGGATCACTACAAATTGTATGGCATAATGGACAAAAGATTTGGGTTAAACGGGAAATGAGAAACATAGAAAATGGAGAAACGTCTGGTAATGGATTGAAAGGATTTAATTTGGATTTAAGTTCTCTGCTTCAACGAAGTCAAGAATGTTTCCATATAAGGTTTGTTAAAATAGTGTTTCTTTTTCCTTTTTTTTTCTGTATGATTTTTTTCAAAGAGAAACGTTAACAACGAATTATATAGTATGCGTGGTCAAAACGTTGAAAAACTTCGATCTATTATTCAAGATTGGCTAAATACTATTTATAGCCGTGATTATAACAAGGTAATTTTTGTTTTTTTTTTCTGAAAGAAGAAGTGGGAAAAAAAACTTTTTATTAAGCTTATCATTTGGTAACCGATATATTTATAACTTATTATTATAATAGTTGACAGTATATCAATGTATGAGAACGCACTATTCTGATTATGGATGGAAGAGAATTAGCAACAAGGAGGTTTGTAATTATATTATTGACTTTTATATAGTATTTGCTTTTTTTATAGACAGCCATCCAGTAAATTTACTATTATTATGTATTATGTAGATGCGAAGATATGACTCAATTGTACTTCGTGAAAATCAAAAAGAAGAAATTTTGGCAGGTAAAAATTATCATATATATATATATTGTCTCTGTACTTATCAAGACTAAATTAACGTATCTTATATAACTTCTTTATGATAGATGTACAAAAGTTTTTGGGATCAGCTAAAAAGTATGCTATGCGCGGAATTCCTTATCGACATGCAGTGATTCTTCATGGACCACCTGGAACAGGTTAGTTATCTTTATTACCATTCGTTGTCTTTAATATTATTATTATTCATAGTATACGTATCAAAATGGGCTTGTTATGTACTTACATATATAAATATATATTTATGTAATGCATTTTTATAGGCAAAACTTCATTTATCAAAGGATTAGCCGAAAAGTTAAGATTGAATATTGCTTACATTAGTTTGGTTGCTAGTTTAGATGATGATGGGTTTCTCTCAATGCTTACTAGAGTGCCTGCCAATTCAGTTATTGTTATGGAAGATTTTGATCGTTCTCATATTACAAAAGATTCACAAGAATCTGAACGCAATGGAGGTTCTAGGTTCTCTGGCATGTCGAAAATTACAGAAGGTATACTATTATTATTTACTGTTTTTTTTATTGCCATATTTCGTCTTACTATGTTCTTAAAATAGCTCACAGTATAACATCAACTTCAAATTATCTATTTTATTCTTATTACAGCTGGTCTTTTAAATGCACTGGATGGTATTAATACGCCGGAAGGATCATGTAAGTTGATAAGAACTACTCTCTTTTTGTTTTCTTTCGAATTAGAATAATAATTGAATAAATAAAAATGAGTCGATTTTATGGTGCTTACTTCATTCTGTCATAACATTATTATTTTACTCAAAAATATAATAGTGGTATTCCTCACATGTAACAACATTAATAAAATTGGCAGGGCAGTCAAACGACCTGGACGTGTCGATCAGATTTATTACTTGACCTATGCTGACGATTATCAAATCAATGAAATGTTTTGGCGCTTTTTTGGCAAAGGGGAACAAACAATAGACCCAGAAGCGCGTGAAGAGAATCCCGAATTACAAAAAATTGCTAAAGTATTTGTGTCACATATACGAAGCCTGAATCAAGACTTAACGACTGCAACTCTTCAAAAGTTTTTCCTCGAATACGAAAAGGAGAAAGAGATTGAATATTATAAACAACAAAAAGAACAGGAGATCAGTAAGAGTCATGATAGGGCTATGAATGTATCGATAAATACAAAAGATTTGAAAGATAGTGACGAAATCAAGCAACAAGTTGATAATGGGGAAGAAAAAGAGAAAGAAGAGGACGAATATCAACCTTTTCAAATTGACTTGACGCTGTTGATGGATAGGGACTATGTTAAAAATCTATTTGAGAAGATACACATGGAAACTGGTGAAGAAGAACAAATGATGGAAGAAATTGCCAAGAAGAAAATAGAGGAACAAAAGAAAAAGGAAAAAGAAGAAAGAAGCAAAGAAAAAGAACAAAAGAAGGATGATACTGAAGATACGGAAGATAAAACTGCCGAAAAATCTGATGTCGCTGACACTAATGGTGCGGGAGCTCCGTCACCACCAGCATCACCTTTACCAAATGGCGTTACTAGTAGCCTATAGATAGACGATGAATATTCTGTAGCTTATATAGTTGTATACAATCAAACAAATAAATGAAAATTAATATTATTATTATATTAAAAATATTGAGAATATGTGGGACACACAGAGAGCGAAAAAATAAATAGCGGATTAATTACAGTATAGGTTGGAGTTGGTGATTAGATTGTTATGGTGATTGTTTGTTCCAAATTTATTTACCGTTTTGTACCTCATTTGCAAAAAGATATGATGTCTTATTATTACATACGCACTTATTGTTAGAGCCTCGTATTTACATTACTACATAGATATATCTCTGATATAAGTATGACTACATTGATCAAACTATTACAGAACATAGTAAATTTATATGTGCTAGTTGATATTACATGTAAATCAGTGATATTGACAATAAACATAAATTCTTTTCTTATTCTCTAGATACAACTTTTTCTTTTCATAAAACTATGGTGACGTTTTTATTCTTATGAGTTGTATCATAGCAACAATGGGACCATAATATACTGTTTTTTTCGTACCTTGTACCTTAATTTATACGCGTGTGTAACGCGTTCATTAAATTTGTTAAAAAAATAATAAAAAGGTGGTGTAACGCGTTTATAGCGCATAACAAATCTCTTATTTTATTATTATTACTAGTCAACTATCTAAAAATAAGCATGTATCGTAAATCGAGTAAAAACAATGCTTATACTTCACCAACTGCCAAATTAAATAAGAGACAAAAAAGTAATGCTTAATAATCATATTTTTAATATATATATATATAAATAGACTTGGAGCAATTAACAAACTTAGTGTCTTTCTATATATTATGTATATTGAATAGCAACGGGCGACCGATCTGAACTGCAACTATCTGACAGCTCTTTACCAGCATTTTCAAAGTAAAAAAAAAAGTCTACATTAAATTCCATAACATTAGGTCAAACGAACATTCTATTCAGATCAATTTCTTCCTTTTAAAACTTATAATAATAGTAATGAACAATGGATCAGTCCTAATCGTGATCTATTTCAGGATGGTAAATTACAACCTCGAGAAATACAGCAACGTTTTTGGCAAAAGTTGGATAATGAACGACGGCATTTGATTACCAATGGTAACCCTAACAATGAAATACAATATTCAATTACACCAGACCTTTGTATTACAAGTAATAGTCAAAAACCAAACGAGGATTCCATGAAATCAATGGATAGTGATTCTATGTTTGGAGATGAAATACCGATGGATGATATTGAAGCATTACTTGTAGCTAATCAAAGAGAAAACAAAAAATCACAATCACCATTACATTTACCATTGACAGTAGTATTACCATCATCATTATCAAAGGAAGCTGTAGTATCACCATCAATATCGAAGAACTCTGTAGTATCGCCATTACAACAACAACAACCAACGATAGCATCATCCTCAAATAATCCAGTATCACAGTTACCAACTGATGGAAGTATTGGCTTTGATAATGACAATGACAATGATGATGAGGATGAGGATGAGGATGATGATGATGATGATGACATGTTTGGTGATGATATACCCTTTGATTTACTTGATGAACCGTTACCTAGTAACGCTCAGCAAACCGAAAATACATCTATAAAACAAGATAATGTACATATGCCCTTTTTTTTCTTTTTACAAAGAAAAAATTGTTCTCGACATTTTTTTTAGCTGATCATTTTTTTCTTTTTTTTTTGGATTGTCATTATCTAGATAAGCACCCAACCTTTACGATATGGACGGTATATGGTAGCTAATATTCATATGGGACAATATCGCAATGGTGATATAGGATTCATGTCAGAAAAAGTACTCAATAGATATATTTTATTTTATTTTTGCTCCAAAAAACAAAAAAAAAACAAAAGAACTAATCTGTCATATTATATAAATATAATAAATAGGTTATACAATTACTCGATGATATACATACTTTACCTGCCCTTGTACGATTACGTGATGATTGGATTCAAACACATGTTCAAGTAGGAGATATTGTTCATATACCTGTTGGCACTGACAAAAAACTGAGCAATGATATGATCATTGATAATAATCATGGGTACTTTATTATTCATCCTGATCGTCTTATATCCAGTACGGCTGTTGCTTCAAGTCTTATCTGTCTACGTAAATCCGTATTACAACAAAAAGTAAAAACACTGGGTGATTATACTGAAGCTTTGGTTCATGGCAATTTGATCCATCTTATTTTTCAAAGTGCATTAAAATCGAATAATTTCAGTCTTGAAAATCTTCGAGAACAAGCAGAACGTGCTGTACATTCATCACTGGACGAATTAATTGCGATTAAACAAGATGAAGCCATGGCATTGGATATTCTAGAAAAAACTATTCCTTTTATTAAATCATTTGGAGATACATATGTTGGATCAAAACCAAGAAAAGATGCTACGATCTCAAGTGATTTAGGACCTAACGTTGGACAAAGACTTGGATGTAAAAATATTGCTTTAACCAAGGTGCTTGATGTAGAAGAACATTTATGGAGTCCAACGTATGGTTTAAAGGGTATGGTGGATGTTTCCGTTGAAATGGCAATGGAACCCAATGGAAAATTAATAACAGCCCCACTTGAATTGAAAACTGGAAAGTCAAGCCAATTTATTCAACATCGAGCACAAACTGTATTATATACTCTTCTTATGAGTGATCGATATGGTAATGTAAACTAGACATATATATATATATATATAGTACTTGATACTTGATACTTACTGGATATTAATATTAGATATCAACATAAGTACCGGGGCATTGCTTTATTGTCGTACGAATAATATCTATATGGTTGAACAAGCACGTAATGATGTTCGCAACTTAGTCATGGCACGCAATAGATTGGCTTCAGCAATGCAAAATAGACATGCTCTGCCTGCTATGCTCAAAAATCCACATACATGTCAACATTGTGCCATGGATAGTGCTTGTTTATTATTCCACAAATCGGTCGAGAATGGGGATGGTGCATCAAGTGGACTCTCTGATTGGTTTGATGGAAAGACGAACCATTTGAATGAAACAGCATTAATCATGTTTCGTCATTGGCAACAATTAATTGATCTTGAAGAAGATGATATCGATTATATACGACGTGATATCTGGCGTATGCCAGCAGAATTAAGAGAATTAAGTGGCAGGTAAAGCATATATATAAATATATCAAGTTATAATAGAATGGTCAGAAAAGAAGGTGCTTTAATGGAAAAGTAATTAAAGATGTCTCTCTTATCTGAATATATATATATACAAATAGATGTTGGAATAATATGGTATACGATTCCTCTTTTTCTGGAGAAACCGAATCAATCGTTAGTTTTCGTCGCGATGCTGAATCCAAAGAAAAATTAAATATGCTTACATCCATGATTAATGTGGGCGATCCAGTCGTTATTTCTAGTACACAAGGTCACATTAATCTCGGAATGGGTTTTGTGTTACGTTTAAATCACGACTCTGTACAAATTAATCTGACATCGCCACTTCGAAGCACGCCAAAAAGAGGTCCTAATTTCGATGAACATCTCAGACAAGTCTTTGTTAATAATGGTCATTCAAATACATATCGAATTGATAAGGATGAAATGTCAAGTGGTATGGCATTGATGAGACGAAATATCGTTAGCCTGTTTACTCAAGAAGAAGATGGTGGTGACGTGAAAAGAAGACGTTTAATTGTGGATCGTGTTAAACCTAGTTTCGTTTCTCCAGCCTCTATTGAAATGCCCCCTTCACTTAATCCTGGTCAACAAGGGGCTGTTGAAAAAGTATTATCAGGTAAATAAAAAATTCGTTCTTGTTGTTTTACGGTGTAGATAGAAATGTATATCAATAGAAAGTTTTGTATATAAATATGTATATATATATGTATAGCACAGGATTATGCCATTATTTTGGGTATGCCTGGAACCGGAAAAACTACAACAACAGCCCATATAATCAAGACATTAGTAGAACGTGGTAAATCAGTACTTTTGACAGCGTACACGCATACTGCACTTGATAATGTGTTAATTAAAGTGCGTAACAGTGGAGTAGATGTTCTTCGTCTTGGTAATCCTGAAAAGGTCAGTACAAGAATGATTTACATATGCGTGTGTGCCATGTAAAAAAAAATAATCTTTTTTCAATGCATTAAAATAATTAAATATATATATATATTCAGGTGATGCCATCCTTGCGTAGTTCTATGCCCAATAATAATCCAACGTTAACAACAGTAAAAGATCTGGAAGATTTCTATTCTAATAAACAAGTTGTAGGTGTAACATGTTTGGGTATTGGACAGTAAGTTATTCTCTTCTCTTCAATGTGACGCATCATTAACAACTGGTTTTATTATTATTGTTGTTATTTATGTCCTTTTTTTTTTGCTATAGTAATTTATTTCTAAAAAGAAGATTCGATTATTGTATAATTGATGAAGCTTCACAAATCACATTACCTACATGTATTGGACCTTTAAGATATGCTGATGTTTTTGTTCTTGTGGGTGATCAGTATCAACTTCCACCTTTGGTATAGTAACTCTTTTTTTTTCATACATCCTCCAATTATAAAACTTTATTTAACTCTTTGTTTTTTTTTCTTTAAGGTACGAAATGATGTTGCACGAGATAGTGGATTACAAAAATCACTTTTTGCTCTATTAGCAGAAGCTCATCCAGAAGCCATTGCTTATTTAGAATATCAATATCGAATGAACAAAGATATCATGACCATTTCAAATAATTTGATTTATGATAACAAATTAAAATGTGGAAATGAATCTGTTGCTCAGAAGGAACTTTATTTACCACATTATCAACAAGCACTTTATAAAATTCATACTGTTTCAAGTTGTGAAAAAGAATCATGTTGGATTGAACAGGCTTTGGATCCTAGGTAAAAAAAAAAAACTTCTGACTCCATTATAATTTGTATCCACCAAAAAAAAAAAATCAACACTCATCTTTTTTCATTTAGCCGTAAAGTTGTATTTTTAGATACTGATCAAATGTCAGCAACAGAAGAAAGAGTATTGGAAAATATTGTTAATAATGTGGAAGTTTCAATTATAACTCAATTAGCAGAAGCTTTTTTGATTGCTGGTGTACCAGAAAGTCAATTAGCAGTTATTTCTGTCTATCGTTCTCAACTGAGATTAATATCTCAATCCATGCGTGGAAGACCAGAAGTAGAAATTGCAACTATTGATAAATATCAAGGTCGAGATAAAGAATGTGTATTAGTTTCTCTTGTTAGAAATAATGAAACCGGCAAGGTATAATTTTTCTTCTTCTTCTTCGTAATGATTTATGTTCTTACCAAATAACAATAAATAATAGACGGGTGAATTATTAAGAGATTGGCGTCGTATTAATGTTGCATTTACACGTGCGAAAAGCAAGATTGTTATTATTGGATCTTCATCGACACTATCTACATCAGCTTTATTTAATTATTTTATCGAATTGATGAATTCTAATAACTGGGTTAGTAAAATTCGTGTACCTTATAAACAGACACACACTAAAACAACTAAAAAATAAATTATTATTTTTGTTTAGATTTATAAACTTCACAGAGATGCTCAAAACGAACATATCATTCAAGTACCACCACCATTATCACCTGAAAAACGTAAACGAGAACATAAAACTCATTCTCCAACTGAAGCATTACTTAAGAATAGACCCATTCTTCGAGATGTATATAATTCATCATTATAATAAAGATAATCCCACATTTGTATATAACAAGTTAAATAATAAATAAACAAAGAAAACAGGTTGTATTAAAATAATAAAAAAAAGTAACACCACTTTTTTTTTTATGTATACAAGTTGAAGTGGAAAAAAATAAAAACAGATGCTAAAAAGAGTATATATATATATATTATGTGTACGTGTGCGTGAAATGAATGAGGTAAAAAAAAATATGTTGCTTATATATATATATATATATGTGTGTGTGTGTGTGTGTGTGTGTATGTATATGTGCATTTCGAGTGGAGAAAGTTTGAAATGATAATTAATAAGAATGGATGTTAAAAAAAGGGGGTCAGGGGGTAGGAAACATGTGAAGAGAAATTACATATATACATCAAAACAAATATGTGTGTGCATGTGAGTTACATCGTTATTATATTTATTATATTTATTGAGCTTCATTAACTCTCCTTCGTTTGATTCCATTAGAAGCAATAGTAAATTCACCACCTTGAGGCGCCTGCGTCTCTGATGAAGAATTCGGAGTCCAAACCAGTTTGGCATCACCTGAAGGCATCATTGTTTGCTGTTGCATGGAGATTGGAGGCTGTTGTGTTGTTGTTATTGTTGTTGTTGTTGTTGAAGGTGGTGGCTGTGACCAAACTGGATTCATTGGAACATTGCTATTATGCACCATAGGTGGTTGTCTTGCTATTGTCGCAGTACCCATTGTTGATGAATGCTGTTGCTGATGATATGCTTGTGAATTCATATTATTATGTTGTTGCATACCCACACCAGAATTCATAGGAACAGGATAAGCTATTGAAGCAGTACTCATAGGTGTATTCACAACAGGATGAGAGGATGGAATTGAGTGAGTTGGAACTTGAGGTACTGGTTGTGGTTGTGGTTGTGGAGCACTTGTTGCTGTTACTGATGAGACTGGTACAGCTGGAATTTCTTCAATAAAAGAGCCCGTATTACCACTAGCAGGAGTAACACTACTAACAGCACTACTACTGCTACTACTGCTATTACCACTGGTACTACTGGTATCTGTTAATGTTGCGGGTGGTAATAGCCCTAAGCCTCGAGGAATAGCTGTTGGGTCTTGGAATCGTTGCATGACCTTCAAATGCGCACAGTATTTTTCAAGTATACCATAAAGTGTACGTTTTGAGAAGGGTTTGGGTAAAATGTCATTCATTCCACTTCCAACATATTGTACAATGTCGTTATCAGTAAAATTGGATGTCATGGAAATAATGGGTGTCAACATATCATATTGTCGAATGTTACGTGTTGCAGAAATACCATCCAAGTTTGGCATGACAATATCCTAAGACATTTTCAAAGAAAAATGTTTTTTTCAATGCATATGAAGGTGTGTGTGTGTGTAGATAAATAAAAAAAAAGATATTTTTTTTTCTTACCATTAAGATCAAATCATATTTCTCTGCACCCATCATTCGTATTGCTTCCATACCATCTTTTGCTAAATCAATTGTACAACCAATGACTTGCAATAATTTCCCGCTTATATCTCGATAGACAGAATCGTCGTCGACCAGCAACACACGAGGAGGAACTGTCCAGCCGTTTCCTCCTAATTTTCGTTTCATACTGAGTGTATTGATATTACTTGTCAAAGGATCCTGTAATGATGAAGAGGATGGTATAGGTGTTGTCATAGGTTGCTGTTGTTGCTGTGAATGGTGCTGTTGTTGATGTTGTTGCCGTTGCTGTTGATTAGCAGCAGCGGCTTGTTCAGGAGTTACTCGAATTTCAAGTGAAGGTTTATTATCTTTGACCGACATATGTGGTGAGAGCCGACCCAATCGAACAAAAGCTAAACCTTCACCCGTTTTTAAAGGAGATCCAATAATACTTCCAGCATTCATATGAGCAGCAGCAACAACGGCAGGATGATTAGATTGATTAGGTATGTTATTAAAAGGATGATGATCGGATGGTTGAGAAGGTACAGTAGGATCTTGTTGTTGTTGTTGTTGAGGCCAAGGTGTATTAGGTGATACTTGTAATTGTTTTGTAATATTATCCAATTGTACAGCATTGGCACTTGATACTTTAGAATAGGAATCAAGAAGTTTTTGTGTTTCTGCAGATGTTGTACTCGATTCGGTATTATTGTGCAACGATGGTGCATGAGTTTCTACAAGGTTTTTAATTGTCAAAAAAGAAAAACCTTCTATTTTCAAACACTATGAAATTAATTAAAAGAAACTTACCCTTATCACGATTGACAGCAATTTGTAAAAATTGACGAATAAGATCATCTTTGGCAGCCATATTTTTACTAAGATTCATAAATTCAGTAAGAATTAATTGATCATTATTAGAAAGTCGTTGAACTGTTGTTTCCATATTAGATTGTGATAATTCCAATTGTGTAATTTGAGTTTGAAGTTTTTCTGTTAATTGCCGTATCTCGTTTAATGACTCAGCATTCAGTTCGTCTTCTTGAGAAGCTTTTATTCCATCGGATCCCAGATTCTTATTGTCTTTTCCTATCGTGGATGAAGAAGAATATGTAGCAGCGACAGCAGCAGCAGCAGCAGCAGCTTCTTCTTTTTTATGCTTTCCTGGTGTTTTTCTTCGAATCTCTTCTAATAAATCTTTACGATCTCGTCTGAATTTTGGATGAGCAAATTCCCAAGCCTAATAGATAATAAAGTCGTTTTTTTTTAGTGTTTAGGTAAATAAATGAATAGTTATATATAATGTCTTTTCTCACCTGATCACCATAAGGTTTTTGACCATCTTCGGCGTTCCGAACCTTATGGAAATCATATTTGTTGAGTTGACGCACAAAACTAGCAAAATTACAATGCTTAAAATGTTTGGGTAGAATTGTTTTAGCAAATTCATTGGTATCCTTGACAACAAAAGTTGCTCCATCAGGTCCCCAACAGAATGTATTTTTAAATGCTTTATTTTCAAGCATCCTGTTATATATTTTTAAAAAATGTGTTAAATAATATACTTATTTCTCTCTCTTTCTCTCTCTTTTTTGATATATCTTCTTCACCCTCCGTCCCCTTTTATTATACTAAAAAAGAATACTTCTTTTTGAGGTACACACATCTTTTCATTGAGTTTTTTTTTACCTGAAAAGCTTTTGAATGAATTCAGGTACAGATCCAGTACCATCGTTTATTCGTGTATTGCCTGAATTATTTTTTTGATTATTGATCACTTTTTTATTATTTCCATTCGCTTGACGTTTTGTTGGTATAGTATATTCCACCTTGACATTGGTTTGATCCATTATATTAATTATTGTTAAAAAGACACAAGGGAGAATAAAAATAAAAGGAGAGGGGAGGGGGGAAAAGATCAGAGCGGGGGGGGGAAGTGTTTGAAATGAAATGAGTTGCGCGAAAAAAAAAAGAAGGGTTATTCTTTTTTTTTTAGGAATTGAATCCAATTTAAATTGGTTTTAAAAACTGATATAATGTTGTTTTTTAATGAAACTAAAACCAAATGACGAGAAGAAGAGGAGTTGGGAAAAAAAAGAAAAGCAAATAATTTTTTGGTTGAGCTCGGAAAGAAAAAAAGGTTCCAAAAAAAAAGAAGCTTGAAATAAATGAAGAGGAGAGGAAAAAAAAAAAAAAAAAGGGAGCCCTTCCCTAAATTGGATCCATTTATCGGATACAACCCCGCCCGCCGTTTTTCATTTTTGGCAGAAGGAGGGGGGGTTTAATCAAGTTTTTAACTCATTGGATTCTAAACTATCATCGTATCCAAATTGAAAATGTTTGGTACCTGATAATATAATTTACAAATTGATAAGCTTTTTGCTTTTTTTTTGTGAATGAAATGAATTCATTTCAGCAAGAAGATATTACTATTATTAAAGGTAACGCGGATCTTTTCTCCTTTCTTATAATAGCTCCATCTTTTTTTATATTTATATAGAGCCACTAAAAAAAAAATTGGTTTCAATTATTTAGCGGAGCAAAAAATATTCAAAAAGATCTTCATAGCAACCCAACACTCATGAATTATTTCTTAAGTTTCATGATCTACGTACCATATTAATTAAAGCTCAGGTTGTAAAAAAGTCTTTATATCATTAAGTAGTGTTTACTATTACTAAACCAAGTGAGTGCCCATATATATATAAATTAGCTTTTTACCATGTTCAATGTTCAACAAGAAACTGTAACCCTATTCTAAATATGGTATTAAAATGGTATCGGAATATGAATTATATTATTTAAAGCAAGACTTATCAGCCAGTAACGTGTAAGTACCTTAAAACACATACTTAACCACCTTTTCCCATTTCATAAATTACAATTATAATAATCAAAACATGGAACTTACGAACGCGTTACAAAAATTTGCTATTACATATAAAAAGGATACACCAACCAATTTAAAAATTGTAGATTTTTATCTCGTTTATATAATGTTATCTGGTATTTTTCAATTCATCTACATGGCTACAGTGGGTACATTTCCTTATAATGCCTTTTTAGCGGGATTCATTTCAACTGTTGGTAGTTTTGTTTTAGCAGGTAATAAAAATAATAATAACAATAATATGAATGGGTGTATATACACAAGTACTAATATATATATATATATATATATAAATATAAATATAGTGAATTTACGTATTCAAACGAATGGACAAAATAAAGATATGTTTAAAACCATATCACCCGAACGGTAAAAATGATTTCTTCTTATTTTCTTATATTAAACAATTCTAACTTTTGTTTCTTTCAAAATGTGAATTATAGATCTTTTGCCGATTTTGTTATTTGTTCTTTATTACTTCATTTCTTTTGTGTAAATTATATTGGTTAGATATTTTTGTTAGAAAAAAGGTGCATAAAATAAAGTGTATTATTACTGCTATTATTATAATTCAACCTTGTGAGGAGAGTGGTTAACCTTTTAATGCAAAAATGGGAAAATAAAAGAATAAATCTCTCTTTCTCTCTCTCAAAAATCCCGACCTTTTTTTCACTGTTTGACTTTTTATTACATATCCCTTAAGCATCAATATATAAATGGACCAAGAACTCAATTCAACTCTTGATCAAATGTTTGTACCCTTTTTTTTCAAATTATTCTTTTTAAATGGATAACACTAATTTTTATATTTATTTCTAATTAATAATACCTTAGTGCAAGTAGAGAAGATGTCAAAGGTGTATTATTAGCTGACGAAATGGGTTTATGTCTTGGAGGTAAATAAAATAAAATAAAATAAAATAAAATAAAATAACCGACAATAAAACTCACTTAAGTCTTTTTTGTTCATGTTTTTTCTTTAAAAAAAAGCAAGAGGAATTGCAAAGAGTGATGCAGCAGCTAATGCAGCAGCTATTGCACGAACTGCTCGTGAACTTTCTACACCTTCAGAAGAAGAACAATACCCAACCATTACCTTGGCTTATGAACACAGGTAATAAATAAATAAATAGATAGATAGCTTTTACATATATAACTAATCTATTTTATTATAGTAAAGTGGTTATTCGTAACGAAGGTTCTTTTACCCTTGCCATTTTCATGTAGATTAAGCCAATTTTATTGTTTATTAAAAAAACTTGTAATTTTTTGTTTCTTTTTTATATCTTTTTTATCATTTAAATTTACTATTGATGAATCATCATCCATTGTTCGTTCGCGTTTTATTCCCTTTGTTTCCATTATCAATGGTTTTGTTGTTGTTGATACATCTTTTTCTTTTTTAAAGAAATTAGAAATAGATCCTTTCAGTTGATCCACAGGAATAATAAAATCAGGTGAATTATTTCTTGTTGATCCAACAGCATCTGTTACTTGATAACTTTTATATATTTGTAAATATTCAGTGTTTTATAGTAATAATAATAATAAGACTTACCAATCTAATTCTCCTTTAAAAGAATTCATAATGTTCACTTGATTTTTACTCCAAGGTTCATTTGATATCCAAACATTCACATCAGATGAGTTATTTTCTAATATAACAGGCATACGATCATGTAAAAATTTGAAAAAAGAAGATGCATCTGTAGTAACAATCGTACATGTATATCTTTCTTTATCTATATATATATGCAGATATCATATCATTAATACGTATAGGAATACTTGCTAGATAGGATATTCATTTACCATCAATATGTGAAAGAGCATAAAGACCAGCAAAGAGCATTAATTTTCCATCTTTTCGTTTTGTATAATATGGGATTTTTTTACCACTTTTTAGTACTTTCCATTCATAAAATCTATTGCATTATAAAAAGACGTTAATAGTTTATTATATACATAAGAGATTGTTTTCTTTTCTTTACCAACCCTTCTGCAACAATTATACAACGACCTTTATTTTTTGATTGATCAAATATAGATGACCCTATTAACGTATCAGATCTTGCATTAATTGGCTAAAAATACATATATTATTATTTATAAGCTTTAAAAAAGTTCAAGTTATTAAATATATAAATATTTACTTGTCTATCTGGATATTGTTTTGTCCAACTTGGAATAAATCCCCATTGCATACTTTGCATAATAGCTTCATTATTTAAAGTGCTTCGAATAACAGGAATGTATTTACGTGGTCCCACATTAAAACTTGGAAAAAATAATTCTTCATTCACCCATTCATTAGTAATATCTATATTACTTTCTTTAACTTTATTTTTTATTATATTAGGACATAAAGAACAAGCAAAACGTCCACACATTATTATTTTTAAACGGGGAGCGGGGGAGAAGAAAGGTGGTGAGTGAGTGAGTGGGGGGGGGGTGCCCTATACGCAGCATTAGAATATACACCAAAAAAGGAAACTCCACTTTATACCTTTTTTTTAAAATAAGCCACGGATTTTGTTCGGGTTTGAGAGCTAAATTTCCTGCCAAAAAAAAAAAAGGGCTTTCCTAATTTTTTAATTTTTTCACACCTTTTTTTATTATTTTAATAACTTCCTCTTGAGTGAAGTGAGTTGAGTGTGTGTGTATATATATATATATATATATTTTATTTCTCCCATCCATTCGTCATGCCAAAAAAATCAGTGAAGTTCGCCGCCAAACTTCATGAAAAGGCACCAAAAACTTCCAAAGAACCAGCTAAATCTAATGCCAAAATAGCGAAACCTGCCCTTAAATCAACAAAAACCACTGTACAACAACAAAAATCGATAACAACAACAACAACCAAGGTGAATGATAAACGATCATTAAAGAAACGTGCTGTTGAAGAATTAGAACAGGAAGAAAGTAGTGACGATGATTCCGATTATGGCGAGATCGCACTTGATGGGGATGACGACGACGACGACGACGAAGAAGAACAAGTGGAAGAAAGTGATTTTGATGAAAATGATAGTGAAATTGAAGCATTTCCTGAATTAAGTATTAGCAGTGATGAAGAGGACAGTGATTATGATGATGAAAAGTTGGAAGAAGGTATTGAAGAAGATATTGAAGAAGAAGAAGAAGAAGAAGAAGAGGATGATTATATGGCTGGTGATAGTTTGGATGAAGCTGATTTAGATGAAGAAGAATCAATGAATCAGTAAGTGTGTTATTCTATATTTATTTTGATTGATGTGTTATTTAATCTAATTACATTTAAATTATTATTATCTTAAAGGAAACCACTCGAAAAATTACCTGACATTGAGGCAAACTATGATAGTGATAGTTCAACTGAAGAGGTTTGTTTTATATAGAACAATAGAACACTCTGTTTATATAATTGATTAATTTTCATTCATTAATTAGACTGAAAACACAGTGGGTAATATTCCAGCTGAATGGTATAAAGATTTGCCTCACATTGGTTATGATATTGATGGCAAAAAGATTTTGAAACCAGCAACAGCGGATGAACTTGAAAAATTCTTATCTACTATGGATGATCCTGATTCTTGGAAGACTGTTCGTAGTGACAAAGAAGGAAAAGATATTGTTTTGAATGATGAAGAAATGGATATTATTCAACGATTACAACGTGGTATTATTCCTGATTCTGATTATAATCCTTATGAACCTACAGTAGAATGGTTTACTAGCAAAACCGAACAAATGCCTTTATCCGCTCGTCCTGAACCTAAACGACGTTTTATTCCATCTAAATGGGAAGCTAAAAAGGTAAAATTAAAATAAATATAGAATAAAAAGGATAAAAGTTATATATTAATTCATTTTTTTGGTGGGAATGTCTAGGTAATGAAAATTGTTAAAGCTATTCGTGCAGGCCGTATTGTTCCAAGAAAACCAAAGGATGAAAGACCTAGATTTTATAATTTGTGGGGTGATGATGATAAACCACGTGAAGACCATATTATGCATATTGTTGCACCTAAAATGAAATTACCAGAGCATGATGAAAGTTATAATCCACCAGAAGAATATCTTCCTGATGAACAAGAAGTAAAGGAATGGAATGATTTGGATTTAGAAGACAGAACAAAGAATTATCTTCCTAAAAAGTAAGCTATTTAGTTATTTAGTTATAGTAAATGATGGATGGTATACTTACAATTCATTGTAGATACAAGAGTTTACGTCATGTTCCAGCCTATGAACGATTTATTCAGGAACGATTCCAACGATGTTTGGATTTATATCTGGCACCTCGTGTGCGAAAGAACAGAGTATGTTTTCTAAAAGAGAGAGATGATTGAAACAAAAATAACAACTTATTAAAAAAAACTACTACTTTTTTTTTTTTTAGCTCAATGTCGATCCCGATTCTCTTGTACCAAAATTACCAAGTCCCAAAGATTTACAACCTTTCCCAACTGCTCAATCACTTTCTTATGATGGTCACACTGCACGTATTCGAAGTCTTTCTGTACATTCTTCTGGACTTTATCTTTTATCCGGTTCTGATGATCAGACTATTCGTATGTGGGAAGTGTCAACAGGTCGTTGTCTCTTCATGTGGCAATTCAAAGATGTCATTCACGAAATTTCTTGGAATCCTAACCCAGATGTTTGGTTATTTGCTGTCTCTGTGGGTCACGGTGAAGTTCTTTTAATTGCACCTCCTAAATTATGTCCTGGTGAATTGGCTATGGCAACAGATCAATATATTAAGAGTGGATTTACTCGACCTCAAACAACAACAACAGAAGATGAAAATGAAAAACCAGTTCGACAAGTAGTTCAATGGTCTAAACCTTCTGAACAAGAAGAAGAAAAATATGGATATAAAGTACGATTACAACACAGTCAAACTGTGAAACAAATTACTTGGCATCGTAAAGGTGATTATTTTGCAACTGTTGCCCCTGATGCTCGACAAGTATTAATTCATCAAGCAACAAAACATCAAACACAAACTCCATTTACTCGACTTAAGGGTATTGTTCAAAAAGTGGCTTTCCATCCTATCAAACCCATCTTTTTTGTTGCGGTATGTGTTTTATTATTATTATTATTATGTTTAGATGTACACAGATGAACTAACTTATTGGGGGATTATTATTCAATTTTATAGACACAAATTTATGTACGAGTATATGATTTAATGCAACAACAATTAGTCAAGACCATGCAACCTGGTGTAAAATGGATTTCAAGTATTGATGTTCATCCAGGTGGTGATAATTTAATTATTGGTAGTTATGATAAAAAGGTGTGTTGGTTTGATATGGATCTTGGTTCACGTCCATATAAATCTTTGAGATACCATCAAAAGGCTGTTCGTCAAGTGGCCTATCATCGTCGTTATCCTCTCTTTGCATCTTCATCCGATGATGGTACTATTCAAATATTTTATGGCATGGTTTATAATGATTTACTTCAAAATCCATTGGTTGTTCCAGTGAAGATTTTGAAGGGTCATGAAACTAAGGATAGTCTTGGTAAGTTTTCCTCTTTCTCTTTTTATTATAATACATTTTTTATTTGAACAAAAATATTTATAAATTTTTTCTATTTTTATAGGTGTATTGAATATTGAATTCCATCCAACACAGCCATGGATTTTCTCTTCAGGTGCTGATGGATCATTACGGTTGTGGACATAGACAACAAAATATATAATATTAATTCGGCATCCCATAATTTCTTTTTGATATAAAAAAAACCCTCTCTCTCACATATACACGCAAAAACACATCATTTTTTCATTTAATTATTGTTATTATATATATAATTCTTTTTTTTACTATCTCATTCATTTTTTTTATATAAACAAAGCAAATTAATATTTTTTTTTTAAAAAAGAAAATATCACAAATATATATGTTGTTGTTGTTGTTGTTTTTGGAGAGAGAGAAAAAGTAGGAGTTGTATGGGTTGTTGAAAGATAATGAGAGTAAAACAATCTAAAAGATCCTGCAAGTGAAAGTAAAAGAAAGAAAAAAAAAAGGTTATAATTCTGATATCATGGTTGGCTTTTTTTTAATTGATTTTATTCTTTTTTTTTGAAAACCAAAGTTCTTAGAAAGCATCATTCAAATAATCATCCTCATCCACAAATGACGTTACTACAGTTCGATCAGCAAATTTACGACCTGCAAGAGCTCTTAAACCAACTAGTGCTTCTTCTTTTGTTTCATATCGAACAAAAATCTATATGTATATGCATAAATAATATTTAGTTTTTTTCCCCTCTTTTCTTTCTCTCACACGATGCTTTTAGTTTACACGCCCAAACTAACCTTTCCTAAACCTGGTACATTTTGTCCATTTTGTGGTCGAGGAATCTTCATATCCAACATTTTACCAAACTTTGAACATTCTTCTGCAATATCTTCCCAAATATCTAAAATTCGAACCATTTAGTTATTTAATAAACAATTATATCTTCCTCTCCCTCTCTTCTCCAATTGATATATAATCCTAATATTATTTTACCTTGATATTCTTCATCATCTTCTAATTCATCAGGTGTTACCATATTCATTAATTGTAAAACGCGAGTTGCTTCTTCATCTGTCACTGTTGATGGTACAAAAGGTAATGACATATTTCCACTTGCTCCTCCAGTATTATTATTATTATTACCACCACTTGTATGCATATCACCTTGTTTTGCTCCAACACTTGCACGCTGTACAACTAATCTTTTCTCGCCTAATTCCATATTATTTAAACCTTGACATGCTAAATCGGTTACGTTTGGATCAGCATATTCACAAAAAGCAAAACCCTAATCATATAAGAGTTAATAAAAAAAAATCCTCCCCAATTTCATCTTTTTTTCTATAATTATATAGTTTACCTTGGATTGATTTGTAGTTGGATCCTTGACAAGATTAAATGCACGTAATT
Source organism: Circinella umbellata (assembly GCA_025093555.1). Taxonomy (NCBI): domain Eukaryota; kingdom Fungi; phylum Mucoromycota; class Mucoromycetes; order Mucorales; family Lichtheimiaceae; genus Circinella; species Circinella umbellata. The sequence goes on along the minus strand of JAIWNF010000028.1, from coordinate 645,622 downwards.
CACCAAATGATTTAAGTAATTCAACCACTTGTTCTTCATTAAGATATACTGGTAAACCTCCAATAAAGATTTTATTAGGAGTATCAGGAACTGCTGTTGTTTGTCCCATTGCTATATATAAATATTTGTTAGTCAGTCGATTTTATTAAAAAAAAAAGACTTGAATACATACATGAATCGGCATTGTGATGATGGTGGTGATGATGAGGTTGAGGTTGAGCATTATTATTATAATCTGGACCACCTGGTGGATGATAATCTTTAGGTCGACGAATCTTTAAAGTTTGAGTTTGGAATGTAATACCATCATAACCCATTGCTGCTGTAGCTTGTTCTGGTGTTTGAAACTATATAAAGAGAATAACGATTTGATTTCAAATCATTATTATTAATTAATTATTTTTGATGAACTAGATAGAAACGGAGGAGGGGGGAAAAGCGAAATAAGATCTCTTTTTTTTTTCTTTACCTCAACAAAAGCATAATTTTTATCGTGATTAATTTGAACAGAAACTACTGGATCGCCTTCTTCTGTTGCTAAGTTTTGCATTGTACTATTAAAAAAGTCTGCCATTCCCTGTTCATCAATTTCAAATGGTATTTGACCCACATATAAACGACGTGCTTGTCTTGCTAATGTTGCATTCAATGCAACAGGACCCGCTGCACCCTGAGTTACTCTCACACGAGAACCATCAGACATCATGGCATGTTCACTAGGAGGAGCAAACGATTGAGGTGTACGTGTACCAACAACCTGTCCAGGAAGTGGAAATAAACCTATTTTAACATTTTTATGATAATAAAATTATTCATGTAAGTAGTTGAAGCTAAAAAAAAAAAAGACGCGTTCCATTTATTTTTGAGGGGGTGGAGGGTGGTTTACCTGTTTGTTTTACTTGCTCTGCCGACATGCCTTCCATGCCTGGCGGAGCCATATCCCAATTATTCAATTTTCTTTCTCTCTTGTGAATTGGAACTACTACTTCATCACGACGACGTGTAGAAGAACTTCTACTTCTTCTAGAACGTCGTGGTGGACTAAAATTACGTGCTCGACGATAATCCCTATCCTCTCTTCCTCTACTTCTGTGATGACGTTCACGTGAACGATCTCGACGTTCTCTAGATCTATCACGTCTACGTCTATTATCTCTTTCACGAGATCTTTCTCTGAATCGATCTCTACTACCATGTCTTCTTCGACTATCACTACGATGATAACTATCATTATTTCTTTGATAATCGGCTTCATCTCTAAAAGAAAAACCTTCTTCCTTGTAATAACCACTTGGTTCTTCACCTGTCCCACTTCCTCCTGCTCTGCTGCTACTGTTTTGATATCTGTCGTCTCTGTGATAATTTCCATTACCATCATGCATATCTATATATTATTATTATTATTATCATTGAATGCTAATTGATAAAGGGAGAGAAGAGTTTTTGTCCTGAAATAGAATTTTTCTATTCTATATGATAATAATAATAATAAAATAATGATCGGACGCGATTTCTATAAAAAAAAATAAAAAGTTTACCTGGAGCATCTAAACCATAAGATTGAGTTTCTGAAGAACCTTGAAGTTCTTGACCCACTGAATTTAAGAAATTACTAGCAAGATCAGCTGCACTTTGCATACCTGTCAAAAGTATAAAGAAAAAAAAAAGAAAAAAAGAAACATTATTTGATTGAGTGAGTATTGAAATAAAAAAAAAAGATCTTTTTTTTAATTAATTATTTAATTCATTCCATTTAAATAATAACATTAAAATTTATATATATAATAAAAGATAAAAAAAACCATTCAACACACCATTAGGGTTTCCATTATCACCAGCATTCCACGACATGATGAAAAGAAACTAAAAGGAGTAAGTTAAAAAAAAAAAAAAGCTATACAGAAAAAAAAGAAGTTTTTTTTGCTGTGAAAGAAAAAAAGAGAAAACAGCTAAAAAAAAAAAAAAAAGTTCGTCGTCCCTCCCTTTTTAACGGAATTTAAAAAAAACAGAAACACACACTCTTTTATTATCGCGTTTTTTTTTACAACAGAAAAATGGGGACCATTAGTCAACATGGACTTTATTTCTTTAGTGGATTACAACAAGCTTTTCAATGGATTAAAGTGATTTATCTTATATACTCGCAAGTACTGTTAAAAAAGAAATATTACTTTTTTTAATTCAGTTTATTTTTTAAATGGAGTGAAAAATCTAACTTTTTTTTTTTTTTTTGGAAATATATATATAGTTCTCCTATTATTCAAAAAGCAATAGTTAAAACTATTTGTCTTAATGGAATTATTTATTTAGGTACCTTATTGATTATAGATACTCTTTATACAGATCATAGAATTTTTGGTTATTCTTATACCGTAAGTTTTCAAATAAAGGCGCGCGCATGATTTTTTTAATTCTCCACACACACCCCTCCTTTCCAACCCCCTTTCTACTTTCTAAAAAAAACTTTATATATAGCATTTAACAGGTTATCCAATGTATTTGATATGTCTTTTGGTGAATTCAAATTTATTCTCTCAAATCGCATTAGAAGCTTTCCAAATTCATTCTAATGAATATCAACGACCGAATACATCTGTATCCATAGCATCTACTATTAGTAATGCACTCTTTTATATGAACTGTGCTATACTCGCAAGATTATTGTATTTTATACCATTCATTGGATCTTTACTTTCATTTTTTACTACTTGTTTATTTATGGCATATTATAGTTTTGAGTATGTTTAATTATCATTATTCTTAGTCTATATTATTAAGAAGAAGGACTAATTATTACCATTATTTTTAAAGGTATAAATGGGTTCATTTAGGATGGTCTTTAGAACAACGATTAAGACATGTTGAACAAAACTGGTCATTTTTCTTAGGATTTGGTAAAGATATTCCCTTCCCCTCCTTTGAAATAAAAACTAACGAATGATTTATTTATTTAATTTTAATTTTAGGATTACCTGCTGCATTATTAACCTTTTTCTTATCTACACTTCATGCTGGTGGTGTTTTTGCATTAATTTATCCATTGGTAAAAAAAAAAAAAAGATAAGAAAAAAGTGATAATACAACTCTCGTCATATATACTCATTTGAAGAAATAATTATATTATAGTATATTATATTAGCTACAATGACAGCTTTAAAACCAATGAATGTATCTATAGTAACCAATTTAAAGATTCTTAATGAATGGCGATTACCGGATCGAATACCATTTTTTTGGCCTGTTGCCAAAGCAACGTATTTTGTTGCTTTACTATTAAAAAAATTAGGCGTACCTAATATCTTAGTAGTAATGTCTGAAAAAAAAGATCAGTTAGGAAAAGTTGTATAATTAATAAATCATAGAAAGAGTTATGGATAAAGACATGTGTTGGTTGATGGAGAGTTTTAGACATATAAAAATCAGGGTTGTTATATTCATTTCACTCTTTTTAAATTACACTCGATGGGATCCCCATTTTTTTGAAGTCGGGAAGAAAACAAACAAATAAAAAAAAACAAATTATTAACAAATAATATGAAAAATAGAGGTTCTGGATCAAACCTTTTTAGTTTGGTAATAAAATAAAAAAAACCGACATTTCGGGTAAAGAATCCTCAATTAAGGTTTCTAGACCCTTTTTTTATGACACATTATATATAATCGCCCAAAGTATATAGATATAAAAACAGAATATTCTTTTGAAATAGAATAAAACTCTTTGTTTTTATATTAGATATATAGATATACCGATATATAATCGAAAAAAAAAAAAGTAAGGAAGAGGGAGAAAGAATAATTGTAGGAGATGAGAGGGAGTTTGTAAAGTGAAATAAAAGAATTATATAGTAGGTTAATGATCTCGTGGATAATAAAAATCTTATATTTATTTTTTATTTTGAATGTAGATCAACATAAAAGTGTTTTAAACTATTATCATGATCGTACTATGTATTATAGTAACTAATCAATAGTATAGAAACAGAACTTTATAGCTTTGGTAACTAACAATAATAAGCAGTGTGCCCGTATCGTTCGAATAAACTTTGATATGATATGTGTATAAACCAAGTCTGATAAAATTGGGTTACAAATAAAATGTAACACAAAAATCCTTTCAATTTTTATTAATCAACAATTTTTTATATTATTTTTATTTTTCTCTTTTTCTTTACACCCCACTCATTTTTTTATTTTATTTTTTTTCTCCTTCTTTACAACCCCCCTTCCCTTTCCTTTCCTTTTTATTTAGTTTTATTTAGTTTTCTCGATAGAGAGAATTGGATTAAAAAAAACTGAAGGCCCTTTATTATTATTTTTATTAATCATTTCCGCTATTAAATAATAATCAAAATAAACAGAGGATAAGTCTTTTGCTATAATGAAATATAAACGACAATTATTTGACAATGCTCCTGGACAATCCGTTGGAGGGGATACTAGTAAGATAATATATATATATATATATATTAATTTTATTCTTTTTAAAGAAAAAGTCGAGGAAATCAAATAATAAACATTTTTTTGTTGTTGTTTATTTCTTTATTAGAGGCCGAAAAATCGGATGCAGCAGCTTCAGAACCTCCATTCGCCAATGGAGCATCACAAACTTTTGGATTCCCTCAACAATCCAGTTCAGCTGAACCAAAACCAAAACCAACGAGTTCAGACGAACCGAAACCAACTACTTCTAAAGTAGAATCATCATCTAAACCTACGAGTAGTTCTGAAGAAAAAAAACCTCACTCCATCCCAACCCTTTCTCATCCTGGACATTCAACAGCAACACATACATCCGCCATGCCCACAGCATCCGTTGACGCGTCAAAAAATAGTAATTCTGAAACATTATCAACAAGTGCCATTGGTGCCATTGTAGCCATTGTATGTATTATTATATTAGGTGTCATTGCCTTTTTCTTGGTTAAAAAACGTCAAAAGAAAAAGGCTGGTATGAATAATCGATTGACTCGATTCTCAATGGGTCCTACTTATAATGCTACAACTGGAGATAATAATAATAATAATCCATCGTATGGATATAGTACAGCCATGTCAAATACGCCATCCACAACAACAAATACGAATTATTCTGATCCATTTGCTTCTTACAATGCTGCTACTGCTGCTGCAGTAGGTGGTGGTGCTGCTGTTGGGGGTGCAATGGCTTATAATGCAAATGCATCACCTCCTATGGGTTATAATAATGCTGCTACTCCTTATAATCAACCTATGGATTACAATAATACGGCACCTGTTGGAACGGATTATTATAATAACCCTCAACAATATCCACAACAGTATCCACAACAGTATCCACAACAACAGCAACAACAACAGCAACAACCTGGAATGGATTATTATAATAGTCCTCCTCCTCAAAATCAACCACAACAACAAATGATGTCACCACAACCAGCACCTATGGCTACTACTACTACTACTACTACTACTACTTCTCCTCCCGTTGTTGCTGCTACTCCTCAAATGCAAGAATCTAATATAGCAGCCTCTGTTCTTGCTGCTGGTGCAGCAGTTGGTACAACAGCAGCAGTAGCTGCCCAACCACAACCACAGCAACCTGTTGTCCAACCACAACAAGCTCAACAACCACAAACAACTGGAAATGGAACACCGGATTATCAACCTATTGGTACATTTACTGTGGTAGCAGGTTATGTGCCTGCATTGAGTGATGAAATTCAAGTGCGACCGGGTGATCAAGTTCAAGTACTTGTAGAATATGATGATGGATGGTGTTTAGGTTCTAACATAACAACAGGTCAACAACGTGGTGTATTCCCTAAGCACTGTATTTCTCCACCTAATCCTGCTGGTACTACTGGTCCGACATCAACAACGATTGATCCACTTACACAACAACAACAGCCTCAACAAGAACAACAACAACCTGTCCAACCAGCTGCTGGTAATCAGCTTTCTATAACAGATTTAAAAAATCAGGGCAAGCGAGTCAGCTCTTTGTACAGCAATCCACCATTGTAAAAAAAGAAAAAACACTTTAATTGTTATTAGAATGCTGTGTGTATGTACGTGTTTTTTTCTTCTTTCTGCATAATGTTAATTTATTTCAATTGTTCTTTCATTATATTATCTCACACGATAATTTCAATTTACTAGTTTTTTTTTTCAGCCATCCCACCTCCATCCCATCTCTTTGTTTTTCTCATAGTACTTAGTTTTCTCTTTTGTCTCTCTCTCTCTCTCTCTCTCTCTCTCTCCTCTTCTACTTTTTGAAGTATAAAATAATTATAAATATATATTATAATACGTATAACATATTTTTTAACAAACAGACATCATGTATTATTCACACCCACCCCACCCTTTCATATAACATTAACATTAAATTTCTTTCTCTTTCTATTAGATTAAATATATCCATTATATAATATATATATATATGATGTTTCATCCCAATTCAAACATGATTGTTTAAAAAAGAAAACAAAGGGAATGTTTTTAAATCATGCAAAAAAAAAACTTTCTAGAAGAAAAAGGGAGGGAAGAAGGGAGGATATAAACAATGAATAATTACATACATAAAAAATACAATGAAAAAGGGAAAAGAGATTGGATGATACCAAATGATATTGAGTTTCAAAGGAAAGCACGTTGCTTTTTTGATCAGGGCCTAAGCTAAAAAAATTCTTACTCCTATTACTGCTAATAGTTTATTAATATGACATGCGCCACTTTTCACACTAGCTCATTTTTGGCAACGCAATTATTGTTCATAAATAAAATAATAACAAAGGAGAGAGATACCCGAGCTTCTTTTATTAAAGAATAAAAAAAACGAGGATGAACCGGTAACCTACAAAAAAAAAAAAGGTAACCCCTATCCTGTCCCTCCCCCCAAAAAAAAAAAAAGAAAAATTTTATATAAAAAGGTCTTCTTTATTTATTTTTTTCGACTTGCCACTCTTTTTTCCACTCAACTTCTTTGTTGTATTTTTTTTTTACTCCCTCTTTTGTAAAGCTTCTTTTTTGCTTACTTCCCCCCCCCTTCCTTTCTTTATCCAAAAAAAGCTCTTTCCTTTCACTTAATAACGCCGGTCGTAATTTATAAACATTAAAAAAAAACCCTTCACATATTCATTTTTTTATAAAAAGAAACAAACAATGACAGCCTATCACAAGTTTTTCTGTATCACTTTGATCTTTACATTTTTCTTCCTTCATGCGCTGGCCGCACCTATTGATAAACGTGCCGAAAAATTCAAGGGTGATGGCACCTTTTATACCGTTGGTCTTGGATCGTGCGGTACGGATGATACTGATAGTGATTTAGTAGCTGCTTTAAATGCTCCTCAAATGGGTAATAGTGCAAACCCAAATAGCAACAAGAATTGTGGTAGAAAGGCCCGGGTAAAGGGACCCAAAGGCACTGTTACTGTAAAAATTGTTGAGTAAGTGTTGTGTGTGTGTGTGTGTGTCTCAAATATCTCACATTTATATTTCGTTCAATATCGAAAAAGTAATTCAAATAACTAATTAAATAATAATAATAATGATAGTACTTGCCCACCATGTCAAAAGGGTGACCTTGATCTTAGTCCAGCAGCTTTTGGTAAAATCGCCGATTTCAATGATGGTCGTGTTAATATCCAATGGTCTTGGGCTTAGATAATAATAATACATAATACATAATAGATTATAGTAATGAATATGATCTATTCATAACATCTACTTGAAATATTTTATTATTATTATTATTATTAGAGTAACAAATAAAAATATAAAAAAAAAGGTTCCATCCTTTCCCTAACCCCCACCCTTTTTCAACCATATAAAATATAATTATATTCTTGTTGTAATTCTTTTTTTTAACAACATTTTTCTTTCTTCCAATTTGTATTGCTATAGTAGTTTTTTTTTCTAGAAAAAAAAAAAAAAGCTTCCTCCACTTCCTCTTTCCCTTTACACATATATACAAACCCCACCAATGCACTTTTTTATATATTATATACATATAACATTTCATCTTTATACATTTCAAACTTACCATATACTAATAAAAAAAAAATGGAAACTTTGTTATCCAAATCTACTTTTTCTTTTGTATATAATATCGGTTCGCGGAGATCGGAGAAGAATGGATTTATATAAAGGGGCTGATGATGATGGATTGATGATAAGTAATAATATAATGGTACTAATAACATATAATAAGTAGAATGGATCCAGGCCCCCAGTCCACTTTTTTTTTACTTGGCAACAAAAAAAAAGAGATATTATTTAGTGGATAGCAACAATTTATTTTTATAAAAAAAACATGACGTGAGGATAATAAAAAAAAGGGTTGTGAGTAACTATTATTTACTACTTGAGAGCATATATTTTGTAATATGTAAATATTTGTTTATAAATATTATTATTATTATTATTATTATTATTATTATTTCTTCAAGAATAACCCACTTTTGGTATCTTATCCTTAATATGATCCGCTTGTTGTTTTCCAACTTGAAAAGCATCTAAGCCAAGTTTTGCTTTTTGAAATTCACCTTGTAATCCTGATTTAGATGATGTTGGATCTGGAACATTTGAAAGTGGCTCACTAAATGGAGAAGAAGAAGTTGAAGAAGTTTCTTTTGATAATAATCCATTTTCCTGTTGTTGTTGCTGTTGTTCTTGTTGAGCAAACGTGGCAATTACCAATAACAGCACAAACAACCATGCGATCTTGATCAACACAATATCCATTTTTTCGTTTCCGATTTTTTTGTGTAATGATAAGTGTTTAGGCGGAAAAATAAAATTAAAGAAATTAAAACAGTTTAATAAAGTATTATTTATATATTTTATTTGATAGCAACAACAGCATCATCATCTTCTTCTTCATCATCAATAAATGGAATATAAAAAGGGTTATTCATCACTATCATTAATTGATGATTATCATTTCACTTATTTATATATACAATCACATCAATTATCCATTAAATTATATACGCGTCACACATACACATACATAACTCTTCAAGTTAGTCTAAATGTGTCTGAGTCTAATATTTTTATTGTGGTCCCCCTTTGTTGTAATAGAGTGTGTGTGCGCACACTCAACTGTTTTTTTTTCCTATTATATTTATGCAATAAAAAAAACCATGTCCGAAGAATATGATACTTTTCAATATTATGCCGACTCGAGTAATGCATCATCGTCTTCCATGTCATATCAAGATTCTTTTCTTAAATTATTTCATGAAATATCCAAATTACAATGGATACGCGAATCCTTTTCTTCTCATTCAAAACATTATGAAGGATTACAAAAACGACAAAAAAAGGAGCAAAATATCAAAACAAATTTATTAGAAAAACAACAGTACGTAATATAAAAAGCGTTATTATTATTTATTTATTTGTACATTAGTATTATTTCTTTTAAAACATATGACATTTACATACACAATAGATTGGTTCTATATACACATATATAAAAAGGAGAAGAAACTAAAATAAAATGTATACAACAACAAAAACTCATTTTAGAAAGGTTCAGGAGCATAATAATACTGAGGAAATTATGGAACGGATAAAACAATCCGAAACAAAATTAAATGATATTCAGCATCAATTAAAAGATGCTAGGAAAATGGTACAGTTATTTATTATTATGAATCATCCATTATCATCAAAGTGATATACTTATTATCAATTATTATTCTTCCATTTTCATTCAGTTAGATGAATTATCAAAGGATAAACGACGATTGGATAGACTTTGTGATGAATTACATTTCTTATATGATGAGGTAATCTATTTATTCATCCATTTGAACTTTTTATTTATTTATAATCATCCTCCTTATTAACCCTTTTATTTATAAGGTTGTTCCCGCAATATCGGATAATCCCGGTTTTGATGATGAACAAAATTTAAAAAAAGAAGTTTATCATCTTCAACAAAGTATACCACAGGTAAAAAAAAAATAACTTTACAAGGATAATGAGTATTCAAGTCAGATGTTAACAAAAAGAAAGCGATGACTAATCAAAAAAAGGGAAATGGATATTTTTTAGATGGAAGCAGATATTGATCGATACCTTATAGCACAAAAAGAATTACATGATGCTCGAGAATCAATAGCAAAAGCAATGATGTTATTACCTGGTGCTTCTGCGTTTGTAAATAGACAAACCATGGTTAGCTATGGTATCAATACAACCCATAGTAATAATGAAATCTTGAATGAATCGTATCCCTTTCAAATGACCTTGGACCCTTCTATTGCCGCCACTCAAGGTAAAAAAACTAGTATATATATGGTTGGATTCATTTGAATTAAAAAAAAAGTAGTGTAATATTCTTACAAAAGAAGTGTATACGAGGGATCTAATGTAATGTTTGTTTTTAGATGCTGAAAAACTTGCTCAGGAAGCAAATGAACACTTAATTCATGCATCAAATTCTTGTGATCAAGTACCATTATTGACAATACCATCTTTTGGTAAAGGTAAAATAAAAATATATACATTACTATCTCTGTCGCTCTCTCTCTCCTATTTTTTTCTTGAGACAAGCAAATAAAGTAACCACTAAAATTTGTTCTTTCTCGGGATTTATTTATAGATGATAATGTAGTAAGTGCCCTAAGCGCATATCGTGATTGTAAAATACAAATTGAAACATTATTACGAACAAAAATCAATCCTCGATATAGTCAATTACAAAATCAAATTCTTATATCACGTATACATTATGAACAAAAGACCATTGAGTGGGTTGATAAACAAATATCCATGTTGGAACAAGTATTAAGAGAAAATGGAGCATTAAAGAATGTTAATTTGGAACGTGAAATGGGAATACTTCGTATGGGATCTAATGCAGCTATGATGGCTGTTGCTGCAGAACAAGATAATGGACGTGTTACTGTGGATGATGTATTGGAGATAGATTCTTCTTCAACGCAAGTGGATCAAAATGGTCCATTACCTGTTTATTCAGAAGATAGACCACCTCATACAACGATCACCCCATTGACAAATAGTCAATTGAATGAGAATGATCAAGGTGGATCTTCTTCACAACAACAACAACAACAACATGAAATTAATAATAATAGTAGTAGTAGTAGTCATAGTAACGATAATAATAATATACCATTACCGGCTTATTCTTCACATGGTAATAGTGATGGATCATTATTAACAAACTCAGCAACATTTGATGAAGATGATCAACCACCAGCATATTCTACTAATTAGAATAGAAAAAAAATAACTTGTATAATACAAAACACATACAAAATATATGATGTATACACTGGGTTCAAAATTTATTTATTTTTACTTTTCTTTTCGGTAGAGGAAGGTATTTATGGATAATAATATTTCTTTGTACTTCTATAATAATAAGGAGTTCCATATGCATACAAAAAAAATACGAGAAGCCCTGATTTTATTGACACTATTAAAAAGGAGAAGGTGATACCATTATGGAAGATAACCTTTTTCTTTTTTTGGTTTGCCTCCCTCCCTCACATGCTCTAAACTCCTATAATATATAGAGTACGTATATAAATATAATTTATGATGCAATTTAATAAGAAAAAGAACATGTATAACACAATTTGGCACTTGTATTAGGGGTAGTTAATATTTTGATTGTTGAAAATATCCACTATGTTCTTTTTTCTTTTTGTATCGTATTAATACATTGTTATAGCATTATTTATAGATATCCGACGTAAGTAGAATTGACCCAATTCTCATCAAAAATTAATATTTTATTGATATATCATCTATTGTATGTAACAGCATAGGTACCAATTTTTTTTTTATTTTCTTGAATGAGGACAGTTATCTGTTTATGTTGGGGGTCCCTTTAAGAAACATCAAACAAAGGAATATGGCTGTTATCTATCTTCCTACAAAAAAAAGCAGTGATGTATCAAGCTATGAGTAGTCACTTAATTGCTACGTATAGTAAGGCTTCGTTTATATTTTTACTTTCCAATTACTATTGGAAATAATGGAGCTACCACTGATACGTGTTTATATGTAAAGATTAATACAGCATTTGTTAAGCTGAGCATATTCGTTTGGAGTGGCGGGCTTTATTGAAATAGTAATCGATACCATATCTTGGTTGCCTTTGACCAAGATTTGGGACGATGATTGAGTATGCGTTTTTGATGTATGCCCTTATTTACATTATAGTCACAAAGTTGTACGCATGACATTATTATATAAAAACGAGAAGATTATAAAAAATAACATGAATTGTTATAAAGCAACTATACAAGAATGTACCAACGGTATACAAGTTTGGTTTTGTTATGTACTACGCAAGAATATTTGAATAATAAATGAGGACTATTCGAATGAACAATGATATTGTGGAATTATCATGACAAACTCCTGTCTACTTAATATTTATCATATATATATATATATATACGACAAAGCTTTGACTTTTTTTCAAACCGCTGTCCATTAGTAACTTTTTCTGAAACTGATAAAAATTTATCTTTTTAATGTTTATTGACAATAAAATTATATATATATATATATATATATATATATAGAGAGAGAGAGAGAGAGAGAGAGAGAGTAGAGGGATGGAAAGGGATTATTTATAATTTAATTAGGCGAAATCTTTTCTTTCTTTAAAGGTCTTAGTATTATAAATCATTGGATAATATTTAATTTTAGGACATTTTGAGTTTATGCATTGCATAACGTGAGTGGCAGTTTGCTCACCAGTGAACCAAGCTCCTTGTAAAAATCCATATGCTTCCTTGGACAAAGCTTCTCCAGCAAAATATAAGCGACCCACAGGTGCTTTCAAGTTGGTATGATGTTGATCAAGTTCACCAATGGGCCAATTGGAATAACTACCACGGAATAATGGATTGGTATGCCATCTAGGCACAAGAATATCTGTAGCTTCAGGAATATCATCACCGTACATGGTACGCAATACCTTCATGGCTTCTTGTTTTACTTCTTCATCTGACATAGACTCTACTTGATAAGCATAATCTTGAGTAACAGTGACAAAAAAAATATTATTGGATGTGTTCTTTGGTAAAAATCCAGGAGCATGAAGATTTTGCCAAGCAGCAAAGTATCCACGTTTATCAGGATCGACATACATTGTATATTGGGTATCATCCCAGAATTGATGTGGGAAGTTCAAAAAGATTTTGGTATAAGTAGCCATATTAAAAGCGTAAATGCCTTCCATTTTCCAATCAGGCAAACGAGGACTAAATTGAACATCACGATGTTGAAGTACACCAACTCTATAGGTAATAATAATAAAATGATATTGAATAACATAAGTACGTAAACTTTCTTTTGATCCGAGAGCTTATTATAAAATATTTATTTATTTTTTGTGTATCTAAAACGCAATGCATAAAAAAAAGAACTTACGAGAATGTAACGATAGCATATTCAGCTTTAATAATAGTATCTGAACCAGTATGGATTGTAACACCTTGATCATCGTGTGCAATTTTAGTAACTTTGGTGTTTAATAAAACACGGGGATCATTTTTCTTTAAAACTTCATTAGCAGCTTCCAAGAAGATATGTTTGAAACCACTAATAGTAAGAGAGTATACCAATATAATTGTTGCATTGGTTTTTTTAAGTAAATAATATAATGATAATAGTAACACAATAAGTACAACAAAATGAATAGATCTTACCGTTCATCCAAGACAAATACGTCACCATCACTACCCTCACCAAAAATTTTTTCACCATAGGAGTATTCATCATTCAAAACGCCATAAAGCAAACTACTAACTTCAGGATTTTCACCATATTCCCAATCAAAGTTATAATATTCAATAGCCTCATCTAATGGTGTCATTGGATACCATCCAGCTAAATCGAGACCAACTCGAGAAGAAATATCTACTTGTCCATTTTGTAAACGCTTAACTAATAAAAAAAAAGAAATGAAATTTATCAATATTAAGTTTATTTATGCATATCAAAAAAAAAACTTGTTTTTTAATTATTCTTTGATGATTGTTACACAATACTTACGTGCGAGCTCAGACATACGATCATATGCTTCTCCAAATCTTTGGGATAATTAAAAATATAATAATTATTAAATTTTTTGGATTATACTGAGAATGTAGATGTGTTCAACAGAAAGAAGCTTTTTTTTTTGCTTTTTTGTTACTTACGTATTATAAGCTTCAGTGAAATTAACTAAACCATTTTCATCATAAAAGATAACATCATCACCATTATTTGGAGTAGTTTTTAAACCATACTTTTCGCGGAGAACATTGACAGGGTTCGTTCCCAACCCTTGTACCCAATTACAGCCTAATTCAACCTTGGTACCGGCAAAATCAATATTTTGTGCGCGACCTATAAAAAAAATATTATATTTTTGTTATAAGAATACAAGTTTGTTATCTTGAAAATGAATAAAAAAAAAACAAAAATTGAATTTTAATAATAAATTTATTACTAACGTACCACCCAATTCATCACGAGCTTCAATGATCATAAAATCATTGACACCACCTGCCGTCAGATTACGTGCTGCACTAATGCCGCTCACACCCCCACCTAAAATGGCGACTTTGGTATGCAGTGTTTCGGCAAGAGATGCCAAAGGAAATAATGCAACTGCTACTGCTACAGTTGCTGTGATACGCATTAGATATTATTAAATATAGTAATAGTAATAATATTAGTAATATATAAGAAATTAGAGTACAAAAGTAAAAGGGAAATATAATAAAAAAAAGAAGAGGGACCCCTTTTATTTCTACGATCTGAATTATCGACTTTATTCTTTTTATATATCTTTTAAGTTCGATCATGCTGATTTTCAAATTATAATAATTTTTGTGTAATAATGGTATACTCTCACCCACTGATAACTGAACAGTTTACGAGAAAGATAAAAAGAAAACAATGAGGTACGTAAGATACGATAAAAAAAAATATGTAACACATTTTCTATATACTGTACTCTTACTTTGATCATAATTTACTCACGGTTTTTTTTATATATTTTTTAACATATTCCTCCCCCCCATCAATAATAAAAAAGTATCTTTTGTTATTAAATGATCATGTATTTAATACTTATTTCCATCTGATTAAATGGTAATACTATTATTAGCAAACGATATATACCAATTCAAATTTGTTATTATACTATAAAATTATAATATAATTACAGGATCAAGAGCGAGGAGCTTTCAACTCTTCTAAGGGATCACAATCTATATGCAAGAAATAATTATAACGTGCATATGCATATATATATTATTTTTGAGTGCATCACTTCTTTCCTCTACCAGAATTTCTATTCTTTATATCTAATAAATATCTACCAACGATTAATGTTATTGGATTTGAAGTTGGGTGAGATAACGACCAAAAACCTGATATTTTTTCTTATCTTCAATAGTGTTCATATTATCAATTTCAATTTTTTTTCGCGCGCGTGCATGAGATGTGCGTAAAAAAAATGATACAAAAAGGTTTTTTTCTGACAGATCATATCACCTCATAAGGTAGAAGAAGGTTCAACTTTGTTTCTTTTTTGGATTGATACTATGTTATCTTTTCCCAAGGATGACAAACAAACTCTTCTCACACACGTACATTGTAAATACATATCTGATTTCTGTGTAACTTTTTTTTTTAATTTTTACTTCCTTATCTATAAGATTTTTTTGCTTAACATTCTTTTAAACATTTGGTTTTCACTGTCATACAAAACCACGATTCTTTCCGATTTTGGCTATTTTTTGTTGATATACTCAATTTTTTTTTTATTTACTAATGTTTATGATATCATAGATCGATCGCAGTTATTGTTTGTTTATAAATTCTTTTTTTTTCTCTAATAATAGTAATCACAGATGTCAATATTTAGAAAAGTTTATTTCTTACCATGGAAACGTAGAGAGCATTTTTGACTTTTGATAACTTTTTTCCATTGGCTATTATGTATTAAATATAGTTTTTGCACGAAAATAGTCATAAATAAAATAATCATAAACGCCCAAATTGATAAATAAAACTAATATTAATGTGGAAAAACTTCTTGTTTAAAAACCATTATATAACTACAAATAAATAATGATCATAATGGGCGTTTAGAAGCCATATAGCAGAGTATATATGCATAACGAAGAAAAAATTATACCCTATATTATAATAAAGTTCTGGCGTATATAATGTACATGATATTCATAATAGCCGTAGTCAGTGCGCGATTATTGCCATAGATGTAGGCTTTCGGCATTTCTTATGATGTACAGTCCGCTGGCGGATATTATCGGTTACAAATAAAAGCCAATTCCCTTTTTTCTTTTGAGATCTCAATGACAAATATTTTTTTATTTCGAAGATAGAATGGGACAACCTTTTAGATGAGCATGGGGAATGAGTTTATGATCGGATAGAAGATGTCTTAACAGAAATTACAGAACCGAACATTGTACTTGAAACAATAACTAGCTGCCAGAAGAGTTATTTAGTAAATAAACATACCGATTTGAGAGCTTTTGTCGTGATCAGAGTGCGATATCAGACGGTAGAATGAAGCTTTCTCTTATGTGTGAAGTAATCTTGGGTCATAAGTTATCAAAAAAAGATGCTGTTCGTTTTAGCCAATTGGAATACAAGAACATTGTCGACGGCACAAATAGAATATGCTTTAGTATCATTACAAGCACTACAGAGATCAACCACTGATGGCGACACAAATGATAGTCAAGTTCTCAAATATGTCTTCCATTTGATTGATTCTGTAAAAGTTTCATTGAAACATGGATTATCAAAAGAATTTAGAAGGTGCTTCAGAGACCTTTTGTTTGTTGCCGATAAAGAAGAATCTAAAAAGATATATCTTCTCAAAATCATCAACAGTGAATACCCTCCAATAATGATAGAGGTTCAAAAGGATGTTAATGAAAATTATGTGTCGTGTATCTAGCGTAGCCGCGTCAATAAACAACATACAGTAAAACCCCGTTTTTGCACTTCCGCTTTCTATGTAGAAATGTTGATCATTGATATTAAATATATATTAGAAGTTAGACGTAACTAGCCCATGATGTTTCGACGTATATAAAATAAAGGGGTTCCTGACAATCAGGAAACAGTAATCATTTTTATTCTTATATTCTCGAGCCTTCTCTCTTTTATTCTACCTATATGTTAATTACGCTTTTTCAAACTGACCGATCGAACCCGATTGTAAGTATACAATAATTGGTCATGCGCTATTACAAACCTCTAGCCTCGATTTTTCGAATCATTGGTTTTGACTTATGAATACGAGCATTATACATCACTAAATAAGTGCTCTTTAAAGATTCATCCTCATCCATAATATCAAGGAGCTCATCGATAAGCTTGATAAAAGCTCATAATAAACGTAATAAAACGAGCAGATGTTGTACCTTTGGAAGCTGGTTATACATCAACTCCACTGCTGTCATGCTTCTGAGTCCCTCCGTGGTCGTTAGTCTAAACTACGTCTCTTTTCTTTCCACTGTTACCCTTTCTTTTCTTTTTGGCAACAGTATCCAATTCAGGTTTGAGAGCGGGCTTTTTCAAACGACATGAAGCACTTTGGACGAATAGATGATTCCAATAACTGGGTGAGAAGTTGCTCTTGTTTTTGCAGTCTTAACCACAGCGCAAGTTTCAGCTGGTGATCTAGGCAGGTTATTTCTCATATTTATATGAAACCCGGCTTCATCAATAAACACGCAATTTCTGTATAGTGCAGATCTTTATCCTTCCAGTTCATAAACTACTCGTATCTTGTCTCCAAATTGTCAACCAATTTCCCAACTTCGAGTTTAAAACGAGGCTTTTTGATAGTAAACTGCATAACATTCGTCAAGTGATGAGTAAGCTGCGACTTTGATATAGAAAAGTCCTGGAATTGTTTAATCAGTTTTTCTGTAATGTCATTAGCAAAAAGCTAAATATCATCATCTATCAAATTCCTAATATAGTCTTCATGTTTCGCGGTCAAAATGCTCTTCGGATCTTGATTTTTTATAGGACACCTCTCCCATCTTTTTGTATGTTTTCCACCATCTTTCCGCAGTACGTGGGGTAATTAAGAGTTCTTTGGAAAATCTAGTGATATTTCCTTCCTCTTCACGATTTTAAAATCCTTTTTTTTTACTTGTCTGTATAAGTGTTGTAAACTGCTGATTTGGCAGACTTATCGTTGAAAGTACTTTTTTCTTTAGTCTCTTCCACTACAATATTCTTTTCGGCAGGTTTATTAGCTAAATAATTCTTCTGGTAGCTAGTTATTGTTTCAAGTACAATGTTTGGGTCTGTAATTTCTGTTAAGACACATTTCATCCGATCATGAACTCTTTCACCATGCTCATAGAAAAGGTTGTCCCATTCTATCTTCGAAATAAAAATATTTGTCATAGAGATCTCAAAAGAAAAAGAAACCGACAAAATTAAATCTTGTCCTTCAACAATTAAGTTTTTATTGACGGATAACCCTTAATAATATCTTTGTGTAATCGACAATACCCACCATGATCTACTATTATTGCTAATGGTGCTAAATCAAGAAGCTAAAAAATGTCTTTTATTTAAAAATCGGTCACTAGAAAAAAGGTACAGATAGTAAAATTCTTCATATTGATATTCATATAACCTTTTAGCTTCTTTGGACCATATTCGAATAGCTACGTAATGTTCATAATAAGGCTATTGAGTTGATCAAGGTATAAAAGAATAGAATTCTAGCGAACCATGATAAATATAACTGTAAAGTTTGATTTTCGAATAACATGTAATAATTCATATCGTTGTGGTATAATGGACCCAGAAAAAAACAATATTATATTCACACTCTTGTACTAATAAATTGTAATGTTGAAGTCGAAAATATCACTCACTTCTATATAAATACATGAGTACGAGAAGTACTTACATATTAGAGAATCAGGTAACCAACTAGATACAATAAAATAAAATAAAAGAGTTATATGCAATACGTGATCAATACAAGTCAATCGATATTCAAAACATCAAATAATATTAGCATAATTATATTTTGCTTTTCTTGAATCATACTAAAAAGAAGGCTATATATAACATTGAGCATGATTTTGTCTTCTTTAACAACCCCCTTATTTTTCCAACCTCTGTGTAATCCCTTTAAAATAATTTTTGATCGCTGCATGAAAAACTATTCTCGGTAGACTTTTCCATGCATACCCTATTTTTTTTTTAATTATTATTTTTCTACTGCTTAATCAGTCATTTTATTATTATTGTAACACACACCACTTTTTTCTTTACATCCAACTCACAAGACCCTTTTTCTGATATATATGGGAAAAAAGCGCTCTTTGATCAAAAGTTTTCTTTTTTCACATCACCGTCGTTCATCTACCAATGAAGTCAAATTAACTGTAGAGCAAAATTCTGCTTTGACATCATTAGCTCGTTATGCACAACAACAGTTATCGATTAGTTCACTTTCACATTCAACATTAACTGCTATACTCGAGTCAAGTGCATGGGATACTCAAGTTGCTATCAATGAACTAGAAGATTATCATGAAGCAAATAATGGATTATTATTTTCTCCACCTCGAATAGATTCTGATACGGTTTTACTTGGAAGTGAGAATGACGGCAATACTAGTTGTTATATCGATTCACTTCTTTTTGCCATGTTTATTGGTTTAAGCGTATGTTTATATATATATATATATATATATTGAAAATAAAAAGTATGTATTTGTGGAATATCATAGTTTTAATTTATATATATATGTTTATATAGTCATTTGACCCTCTTTTGACGTACGATATCCCGGATGAATTTGAATCACAACAGCGATTACAAACACTATTACGCTTTTTTGTTAACAAATTTCGAAGAGGTCATTTAATTAAAGCCGAAACGATTCGATGTCTTCGAAAGGCACTTCAAGTATCCAATTGGAGAGGATGTGACGAGTATGGTGAGTGGACTCAGGAGGATGTTGGTGAATTATTCATGTTTATAACAGAAACATTTGAGTTACCTTATCTACCCGTAAGTATTTTTTTTTTAGCGGAATGTCTGAGAGAAATAATCTTATTGATATATGCTGGAAAATGGAATTTTTGACATCGACGCTTTTTTTAGTTTCAAATACGTTTGTTTCATGGTGCTGAACGTGATACAGATGATGATCGAGTGATGACGGACCGTATATTATCAATATCAGTACCTGAAGATCATTCTGCAAAACTGGAAAACTTATTATTGGATCATTTTTACGATAATATTATTACGGGACTTAAACGACAGGTTGGAAACGATAGATCATCACTACAACAACAAAAGAAGAATGGACTAAAACAGTCAACATCAAAAAGTGTATACAATAGAGAAAAAAAGAAGGAAGAGTATGATGATAACATTAGCTGTACGAGTAGCTATGGAGATGAATTATCAATTACAAAGGGAGAAATAGAACATGATGAAGGGATTAGAAAAGAAGGACAAATTGAAGTGACAGCGTGGCAAGTTTTAGAATTATTGCCCTTTTATAGTGGCATGAATGAACAAGGAAATGCTATCGAGACTCAGACACCACAAAATTTTCCTGATTGGCACCTGATGTTACCCATTGTTTTGAATCGATACCGATATGATCAACGGGGAAACTCTCACAAGATCAACACCATTATTGATATCCCTCCACAAATTGAATTTAATCGTTTCGTGAATCGTAACACGGATTACCCCATATGTGGAACATGTGGTCGCCGTGTGGAATGTGTTATGCGATTACAAAGTGCTGTTTGTCATAAAGGGAATTCTGTTCATGCTGGTCATTATATTGCTTATGCAAAATCAAGTAATAGTATTAATGATAACAACAACAATAATACCACTAATCTTCAAGAGAATGATAATAATGATGAAATATGGTTGAAATTTGGTAATTTCTGTAACAAAAATTTATTAGTTTATTTATGAGAAAAAAAAATTGAAAACTGATCAAAAAAAGTAATAAATCTTTATCTTATCTAGACGATTTGGATCCAACAAAGCGAATACGAACAATTATTGGACAGTATGGTACTGTACGAGCCGAACTTGCCCGAGATGCATATATGCTCTTTTATGAACTAGTAAAATTATGCAACCATGATAGCACCACGCCATCATATAATAATTCGGATATAAAAGGATCACAAGGAGTTGTTTTTGATGAAACGGGTGTGACCATATCAAAAGATGTAGAACATCTCACATTAGATACCCGAGCAACCCCGTCTATTACCCGCATCACTAATCATAATAGTAATAATAATATGTCATCATCATCATCTTCATCATTTAATAATACTAATACTAGCAAACTCTTGTGTAAATTTGTTTAATAATAATAATAATCTTTCTTTCAACATTTCTTTCTTTTTTTTTAATTTCTTATTATCATTATTTAACCATGACGGGTAGCAAAATAACTATTAATAGCTGACTGAATTGAATCTTCTGTCACTATTATCATATATTATAAATTGTTAGTGCTTATAGATAATGAAAAATATAAATAATACATAATACATAATAATTTTCTACTAGCAAGTCAATATATATATACCTGAACAATGAAGTTTCACGGGTGGAAATGGTAATTTTCGTGCATTGTCCTTGTTCGTTTCTGTCATCTGGTCATTGACGGATAAACCTCGTAATGTCTTTGACAAATACATGTTGTTGATAACAGAAGTTTCATTATTAGATAATGTTGCAATATCTGTCAATTTTCCAGTACCGATATCCACTTGAATTTGTGGTCTCAATATATCCACACTTGCAGGAACACCAACTATACCAAGGTGATTGGGCTTATCCAAGAATCCAACATTTTCACGACGTGAAAAATGTTCAACCACCTTTTATTTTATTTTGAAAAAAGAAAAAGATAGAGGGGGATTTGTCAATAATGACAACGATGAATGATGATGAGATTTTATTTTTAATCCAAACAATGACTATTTATTTATTTGTTTATAATATAGATTAATTAGTTACATACCTTGTTATGATAACTACGCACTTGATTTTTCAAATAGTTCATTATATTGAAGTTGGGATAAAACAAATTGGGAATGAAACAAAAAGCCAGTTGAAAAAAAAAAAAAAGAAAAAAAAAAGAACAAGATAACCAATAACATATGAAAGTGATATTTATAAAGTTTTTCGTAGGTTACCTAAAAATGATGTAATTACTTAACTAATCATCATCAAAAAAAAAAGCATATTCTGAATAAAAATTTGATCAAATCTACAACATATTCTCTCACATCATATAATATCATTCGCTCTCACACGCACATATTTATACATAAACACATGAACACAATTCCAAACAAATTATATGACAGTGAAAAGAAAAGAAAAGATGTAAAAAAAATAGACTTAGTTACAATGTACAAAAAGAGAGAGAGAGAGAGACAAAAGAGAAGAAAAAAAGTTGGATATAAAATAATGAAAAGAAGAAAAAAAAGAGAAAGCAAAAGGTTGAAAAAAAAAGAAGAAAAGAAGCGTGATGAATTGGGAGTGGTCAATGTATATGAGTGTGAGAATGTTAAGAAAGAAGGTATCGTTTGTTATTAATATTATTAATATTATTATTATTATTATTATTGTCTAATCAATATCCATCAAATCACGCATATTAATACCGTTATTGTCAGCTACATCAGCCTCTACTTCTGTTGAAGATCCAGAAGGTACACTATGAGTAGAACGCAAATTTCTTCGTCGACTATGGCGTAAATGTTCTCGTCTGTTGGATTGTTGGTCGCCTAATATAGGCGTTGTCGTCGCATGGGTATTATTATTACTATTATTACTTTCTCCATTATCATTGTCTGATGAACCAGGTTCATTATTAAAGGACAAACGAGGTGGTTCTGGTTGACCATTATTTGTGCTATTGTTATTATTACTATTGACGATAGA
The DNA here is from genome assembly GCA_025093555.1 of Circinella umbellata. NCBI lineage: Eukaryota > Fungi > Mucoromycota > Mucoromycetes > Mucorales > Lichtheimiaceae > Circinella > Circinella umbellata. The sequence goes on along the minus strand of JAIWNF010000028.1, from coordinate 622,629 downwards.
TGTAGCTGCGGTAGAATTCGTAGCTGTTGTTGTATTTGTTACAGTGGTAGTATCAGTAATAGTAGTTGCTGGTGTTCCTGGTCTTTGTTCCACTTCTTGTTGCTGTTGTTGAACCATAACGCCATTTTCGCGTTGGTCAATAGGGATTGGCATGACATCCGGTGTCGTACCATGAGTTGCAAGTGGCATAACCAAATCTGTTTGAGGAGTAGGTTGTGGTGCACCAGCATTGACAGCAGCAGCTGCTGCTGCAGTTGTACTAGATGTTGTAGTTGTAGGTGGTTGAGTGGCGTGATGCCGTTCTACACACCACCATCGATGACCTTCACTCCATGCTTTCGATTGACATGCTTTGGAACAATATTTTGCTTTGCGGCTATTATATATAAAAGGGGAAAGACACAAAAAAAGGGGATGGGAAGGGGCAGAAAGAATTATCAAGGATAAAGAAAGGGACGAGAAAAGAAGATTTGGATTTTTGATGAATGTACAAATTATGAGCGGATAAGAAATATTGTACATAATACACAAATAACCACCACAATAAAATTAGGAAGGGAAATGAATTATTGAAAGGATGAAAAAGATTGTTTTTTAAAAGTAGATTAGCAATGAAGAAAGAAGAAAGAACGATTAGTTTATCTTGTTTGCCCGTTTAGATTGTATATGATGTTAGTTATAAATATATAGAAACTTACCATCTACGACATTTAGCAAACTCGCGTGGATACCGCTCCCATTTACCACAATGCATATTTGCACACTGCCTTATACCACCTCGTTGTTCATCTTTCCTGCATGCATTACGCATGATAACTCCTGCCCAGTAAATAATGGTGGCAGGATGAAGTCGATGAGTAAACTTTTCCACGACCGAAAACACATTTTTACGATGATTCTTGTGAAATGATTCACGGATATGTGGGTATTTCGATAGATAAGCAAGCAGCTGTAACGATAACAGCACATCTTCCTCACGATGGAGGATAGCCTCGGATGATAGACTATTCAATAATGGTATGGATGATAACGACGGATCGACAGGTTTTGATTTTGGTTTAGGTGTCCGCGTGAGAAATGTGCGCCTTTTAGGTGCTGTAAACAATCGATCGCTGGATGATGATGACGAAGAAACCGATGAAGAGGATAAAAAGGATGGTATCTGTTGTTGTTGTTGTTCATTGTTAGCTGTCGATAATGGTGCTGTGGTCGTTGTAGTCGTTGTTGATAAAGGACCGAAAAATCTCCGTGATGGAGTGATGGGTGTTGACCGAGATTGAGTCGGTTGTAAAGGTACCGTTGGTAACGTTAGTGCTGTTGGAAGTCCACCTGTAGTCGGTGGTAATTGTTGATTATTTTGAGTCTGTTGCTGTGGCGCTTGCTGTTGTGGACTATTTTGATTTTGATTATTGTTATGATTATTATTATGTTGTTGATGCTTACGTTCATGATCTTTGCTATCAGCTCTAGCTTGGTCCAATGCTCTTGTAAAATTCTCGAGAATGGCTAAAACGATATGAACTGCTCCTGTCTCTACCACACGACTACGAATCTCTTCCGTACCACGAACTCCTACATTGACCATACACTGGAATGCTAAGGACCATTTCCATAAAGAATGGCGGTCTGTATGCTGACAAGTTGCCAGTATCTTTACAAGTCGTTCCAAACCACCATCAGCGGCCAAGATTTCTCGTATACGAGGTGATGTAGATGTCATGTATCCAAGGTGAGTGAGTGAATTGACAAGTGGTAATGTTGCTGTACAATCCAAAGCTCGTCGATCGTATAAAGCAGATGTGATGACGATGGCTGCTCTATTTTGTGAAGGATGACTAAAATTTGGTTCACGCATTTTGTATTATATGTGTCGTAAATTATATTTGATTCTTTCTCTTTCTTTTTTCTTTTATAAAACTAATTGTTGTTTATAAAAGTATATTGTGGGTCAATATGTATAAATGTAATATGTGTTATTAATATATATTATTAATGAGTTTTTTTTTTAAGAGGGGGCTTTTTTAAACAAGAAAGAAGAATAAAAATATACACCTCACACCTACACACAGAAAAAAATAGAAAGTAGAAAAAGAAGAAAAGGAGTACTAAAAAATACAACTCTTTTCGTTCTTGCTCTCTCACTCCAACAGTTTGGCAAAACACAAATCATACACTGGCAAAAGCGAACTCCGGTTAGTCGGTGCACACGCTCTTTCAATTACCGATTGAAAAAAAAAAAAAAAGAAAAATTGGTTGTCAAGTGCCACGAAAAAAAAAGACCAAAGTCGTTTGGTTGTTATGGTTTTTATTTTTGTTTCCATGTTGATTATTAGTAGGGTTGGCATTTTTACTACTACCTGGTTCAGAATAAAAATTTAAACCGGTTTAAATTTCGGTAGACAGAAAAAGACAGAATAATTTTTTATGTTAAGAGTTATGATTTTATTTTGTTTGAAAGAGTGATCAAAAAAATAGGGCATTACATTTTAAATTTGTTTTTTCACGAGGGTCATATAATAAATAATATTTCTTTTCAGACCGTTATAAAAATAGCACCCGATTTATGTGGCAATGATGCTGCATGGTGATAGCTTAAAAAAAGCTCTTTTTTTACAAACAAACTTTTGTGTTCTTCATTCTTTTCTTTCCTTTTTTATTCTTTTATAGAAGAGTGATAATGCGATTTGTAATGTACCGTGTTATATAAAGTTTTTAAGAATTCATTTAAATACCAAGTAATTATTATTATTAATAACTATATTTTCATTGTTAACTTGATTGATATTCACAACTAGTAAAGCAACTAAATAAATGTAATTCTTCTTCATATTATTTTACTGGACTTATGAACAGAGTTTTTTTTATTGATTTAAGATATCTAAAAGACTCTTCTAATTTATTTCCCAAACAATGGAAAAAAAATAAATGTAACTTTATGATCCACCTCTTCCCATCATCAAAACTAGTCATCAGTTTCACTCCTTCATTATTGACGACATACAAAAAAAAAAGAATACTAAAAAGAAATAAGCTTTTATGCACGAACGGAATTTTTTTTTGTCCGTTTGCCACATTTACTTAAAATGATGGTAGCAATAACAACAACAATACTTGTAGGCCTTATATTTATTTGTTGTTAGTCATACATACTACATCACACACATTAAAACATCCACACAGAGTTTGACAATAAGTAATAATAATAAGGTACCGCTCTTGTAAATTTTATTTTACATTTGGCTAAAGAAGGGGTGGAAAAAAGGAAATAAGTAAAAAAAAATTGGATGCTTTTAGTTGCGGTGTTGACTAAAAAGAGGTATTAGTATCGTGATATAGTATCTTCTAATGCGTTCTTTTTTTTACCATTTTAGATGCTATTCTTCTCTCTAATTCTTATGTTGTAAAAAGAAAACAGATGGGATATATATATGTATATATCAACTTTTTTTTTGCAGCTACATTTGGTTCCCTACAATCAACACAAAAAAAGAAAATACAGGGTGGATTGTTGATTGAACCAAATTACCCCCTGAATCTCATCATTAATAAGAATATCAATTCAACCGCGCAGCCACACTTATCATTATGTATGTACATACAAGGACGGTCGTACAACAAAAAGTAAAAGGAAAAAATGACAGCATTAGTATTTATCTATGGTCATCTAATTTTTTTGTACAAAGGGACTTCCATACATTACAATGGGAAGAATTGATTACATGAGAAAATGCCCACAAGATTTCCCAGTTATTATAATATATTTTTTTTACGCTAGAACATTTCTGGATTAAATTACTTATAGCCATGATCTTTTTAATCAAGGGCGTACAAACCAAGAAAATAATAATAATAATAATAATATCATCTGACAATTATTACCAGACTATTAATAATAATAATTTCCACATGGTGCACTCCTTTGAAACCTGTTTCGTAGCGGTACTAATATTTGTTTTGAATGCTTTATGTTATATAATTGATTATGACATTTTACAAAAACTAGCTTTAAAATAGTTTATTATTACCTAGTCGTGTGTCTCGTGGTATGACTTTTTTTGAATATCTTGGTACTAAGCTTTTACTGCTACTTACATCAATTAGATGCTAGCGATATCTTGAGAAATGCTCTCGCGATTTAATCAGAAACTAGCCCATATTACTACTTTTTCTCTGTCGCTATTCTTTCACAAATTCCTAATAGCTGTTTTCAAGCTGTCTAAAATTGATATGAATAACTTTTTTTGTAAACATACTATTTGTTTAATGAAGCTTGTATACTTAATACATTTATCCGAGAAGGCCAATACCACAACAAATAAGCCAACTAAAAAAGTAACTACTCGCTCACGTCGTCAAGCAGTGATCACTAATCTAATACAAATAATTCAAGGATCGGTAATTTGAATAGTCTGAGTACTGGCTGAATGGATTAAATAAAGAGGAATACATATAAGCAAAAAATAAAAATAAAGGATCATACATGTTGAACTTTATTTTAAAAATATTTACAATATTTTTTTTAGTGATATAAATTTTAAAATTTATAAAGATGAAAGTGAAATTTTAATACCCTAGAAGACATTACGGTAACAATAGTAACTAATAAATGATCCATCATAATAACAATAACACTAGGAAGCTGACCTGTTAATTCATAACATTCTTGCCTTATTCTTCTACTCAGTCTCATGTTTAATCACAGTGAGATACACTCAACCTACTTTGTATTATACTGGATAAATTGATGCAATATCAACACTTACATATGAAATACATTAGCTTAGTTGTTCGTGGTGCAGATGCGCTTGTTATAAATAAGCGAAGGCCGGTAAATAACAACTGAAAATAACTTAAAATCCATAATGCATAATGGTTAAACAAGACCTGTAACTCTATCAAGTACATTTCCTTTCCTACTATTAAACATAGAACTATCTACTTCTAAATACTTCTATCTGAATAGCTTGATATGAATATCAAGAAAAAAAACAGACATTATAACATAGTATATTAGGTGATATGCCTTTTTAAGCTGATTTTATCATACATCATACAACTCCGCACGCTTTGGTTTAACTGTCATCAATTAGCTAACTGATCCCACTCTATTATGCATATTAATTAATAGTCTACTAATGCCTATGATAACCCTTTATATATACACACTGTTTAAAGAAAAAGAAAATATAAATTAAGAAAAGACATACAGAACTCATTGGCTATATTCTCAAACTAGTGCTGTCAAAAAGAATAGACCATATTAATTCTATCGATTAACGGCAGGAAGTATGATAATTGCCTGGTGGTGGTTATTCATTGGCCATTTGGCGAAAGCAATAAAGTCTCTTTCACTGAATAAAAGAAAAGATTGATTATTCAAAACAAGAGGGCGCGCTTTTTGCAAATTATCTCCGTCTGTTTAATAAGAGAATGTATAAATATGGAGCAAAATCCCAAGATTCTTAATTTCTTTTTCTTTGTCTTTGTCTTTTCGCACACTAGTGAAAACAATAAAAGATACAATGGTATTAATAGTTTAATAACTAATAACTAATAACTACTGTCGATATTTTTTTTTTTGAAAAATTGGCAAATAAAGGCTATATATATACTACTTTTACACCTTAGATGTTATTTCATGAGTAGGTAGCTTAGTATCCCACTTTTGATTTTTTCGTTCTTAAGTATAATATATGTATATTGATATGTATGTGGCAATACAAAAGTTTTACACTACCATTCTAGGTCGTTTAAGACTCAGGTTTCATTATAAAATGGATCATTCTCACGAAATTGAAGGTTCACCTGGACAGGCGTAATTATTAGACTTTTATCATTATAGTAAATCAATAAAAAGCAGCTGTGTATATTATTGTTAGAAGGTTTATGATTCGATTTATTCGCTTAACATAGTTTACGCATTATTTTTTCTATTCTTTTGTTATGAAAAAAAAATTATCAATACTTAAGGAATTGCGTCGGCAATCCGCGGATACTATGCAACTTGGACTCATCATGTCAGGGTCTCAACTCAAACATATGTTTCAAGAAATCGTTCCTATATAGATGCTTTATTTCAAGAATCTTATTTATTTTCGTTGCCGATATAAGCAATAATTGTACGTATCTTATAAAGAATTACAGCAGGTTTAAACGAGAATTAATATATTAGATTTACTTGGATTTAATAGATTCAGTGATTTAAGACGCAGTTCTGCTACATTATCCGACGTTGTCGGCACCAAACGCACATAGACAGCATGTAATATTATCCTTTCGGATAAGAAGAGATGACAGCTTGTAATTACAATAAAAAGAAACCTCGTAGATTGGACTTTTTATTATTGTTAATATTATATTTAGAGTTTCAATAGTCTTTCATTTTTATTTTTATATACATTTTAAACTATAAATATAACTGGTGTCTTACCAATTAATTATTCTTCTTTCTTATATTTCGGATATGTTTCTCCAAAGGCTGGTGGCGTAAACATTAAGAGAATCATGGTGATTGAATTTTCCCAGACAAATTTGTAGCACATTAACACTAGGTTTTGGTGTTTCTAAGACATCAGTGCCTCCAATTATGCATCAATGGTTCAGGTAATTTACCCAATTTATTTCATTTCTTTGACTGGCAATTGAAAATAAAAGACTATTTGAAGGATCATATTTCTTTTCTCTTGACGAGTATATATATAAAATTCGTATGCCTTTATGCTGATAAGCCAAGGCGACCTCTGGAAAGATTATGGCTACTAGTAGCACTGTCTTTCTCGACCAAGCGTATGAAATACAACAACTGATTGGGCGTATTTAACTCCAACTACTAAAAGCAAGTATTTTAGTTTTCTGAACTAAATCCATTCGTATCGAAGCATTACTGTAATTTTTTTTTTGTAAATGAATTATCAGCAAATGTAACCAGTGGGATTCTGCATCTGTAGCATTTTCACCATTTGCTGTGTTTGTGTGATATCAAAGAGATATAATGAAAGCTGTTTAGCAAAAAAAAAAAACATTATAAGTCTTTAAAACCTACTGATGTATAAAATAATAGCCAATGTGATATAACTTTCTGTAAAATTCGTTTAGTTACTCTATATGTCTACTCGCTTTACGTTACTACTCTTCAATATGTGCTTCTTGAAGGCACAGATTGAACTTTCAGCACAAGATTATTAACGTATATCGCTATGTGCGCAGTCGGCAAAATGATAATGCATGCATTTTTTTACTAGCTTTCTCTTGCTTTTTTTTATGCTCACTCTCAGGTCTTTTATTTTATCTCGCTAAATATAAATTCTCCTCTTTCTTGTTTGTCCCAAAAATTGTGTGAGAACCGTGAATAATAAAGTACATGATATCAAACGGTGAACAAGATAAAATTTCACTGGCAACAATACAGTATCATAACTCAATTTATTTTCTTTACATTCCAAAAATGCTATTTTTTATCAAAAGACTCAATTCTACAACATAAAATCAGGTACAAAGAGTACTTTTCATATCTGGGATACAAACCTTCAAAAGTTTGTGCTTCCCAGATACGTAAAGAAAATGAATGCATCTTATATTGGCATGCGCTGTATTTGTCCAGTGTAAAAGTTTTTTTCCTTCCTATAGCAGGATAGATGATTGTTTTCAAGCGTGTTATTGGTTTATAATAATTTGAACGAATTGGAAATGCCTCGATAGGATTTCATAGCTGTTTTTTTTTAAAAAAAAAGAAAAAGAATACAAGTTTTAGTCCAGTTGGACGGAGGATAGCGAAAAAAAAATAATTGACCACTGTGTTTTTTTTCAAATTATATGATGTCGCTCAATTTTAGGAAAGCAAGAAAAAAACAAAGATCACTAACCATTATGCCTGAATTTTTAGAGCAAGTGATAAGGATGCTACAAGTGGTTGTTTATAGAAAAAGCTTATTACCACAGAATCAATACGAAGGATAGAATAATGGTTTATATAGCATTAGGGACGAAAGAAGGTGTATCACACAAAAATCATGGGACACTCGATAATATAGGAAGCAAGTTGGTGTAAAAAAACCAACCATGATATTATTTTATTAAAAAGACAATTCTGCAATAATATGGAAGTACAGTAATAGATTAGTGTACAAAGAAAGATAAAGAAAATATATTTATACCGTGCTTTCCGATGTAAGAACGCCAATTATTCTCCTGTTTGAGAAAGATATAAAAATAAAATTTGATCTGTGCATACAATAGTTAAAGTTTTTTTAAGGGAGCAGCTAAAGAAAATTTGACTGGAAACGGATAAACAAATAATTTAATATTGCGGGGCATATTTGCATATCAATATATATCTTTGAGAGCATGAGTGAAATGTGCTATAAAAATTATAAAACCAAAGATAGAGAAGAAAAAAGAGTCTTTGTAACCCCACAAAAATGTCAAGTATACCTAAAACACAACCATTCATGATCATCGGACTCGAGTAGGCATATTGAAAAGTTTGTCGTTTCCGAAAATATTTTTCTTTTCATCTTACATGAACAGCAGTAAGTAACAATGCTACAAAAAATTATTCTTTTTTTTTGTGATTATAGTTGATTCTGTGCTTTTTTTTCACAAAAAAAGAATTTTCGTCCTTGGGCTCAAAATGAAATTCAAGCATAACTTGTCGGCAAGTGAAGAAAAATAAAAAAGTGACTGTTCACCTTTTAATCCGGAAGCGCTTGTCGAAATATTTCACAAAAAAAAAAAAAAAAAAATCGACTCAGTGGACTAGCCCGGGACCGCCAGGTATCGCTGGCCTCCCTCTAATGGCAGGTCGATCACCTCTAATGGTAAGAAATCAAATCGTCTTCTCTCCAATAGATTTGTCCTTGAGAAGGGTATAAATATTAAATAAAGAAGCATTCACTTTTCCTGTTCTTATTCTTTACCTCCCTTCTCCTTTTTTTAAAGACTTTATATTATCTTTATTGCACCAATGTTGTCCCGTGCTCTTGGTGCCCGTGCTATTTTGCGAGCAACGGCAACTGCCGCTCCACGTCGTCTCGCCACTCCACGCATGACTCGTCCTATTGTTCGTTTACAACATACCTCTAAGCCAGTTTCCGCTCAAGTCTTTAAACCTTTGGATACTTTCCCTCGTCGTCATATCGGTCCTGGAGAATCCGAAAAGCAAGCTATGTTGAAGGAAGTTGGTGTCAAGGATATTGATGAATTGTTGGCCAAGGCTATCCCTAACGCCATTCGTTCCCCCAAGCCTTTGGCTTTAGCTGAAGGTGTACCAGAACGCGATTTATTGAAGCATCTCAAGTCCGTTGCTGACAAAAACAAGGTCTATCGCTCTTACATCGGTATGGGCTATACTGATACTGTTGTTCCAAACGTCATCCTTCGTAATGTATTGGAAAACCCTGCATGGTACACACAGGTAAAAATAATGATTTTGATAATTACAAAGAAAACTGGGTTTATTTTATTTTCTTGGGACGATAATGGTTTAGGTTATACAAGAGAGTATTTTTTTTATTTGTGATTATTCAATGAATTGGTGTTTTGTGTATTCTCGTTTTATAGTATACTCCTTATCAACCTGAAATTTCTCAAGGCCGTTTGGAATCTTTGTTGAATTTCCAAACCATGGTTTCAGATATGACTGGATTGCCTTTTGCCAACGCTTCTTTGTTGGATGAAGGTACTGCTGCAGCTGAAGCTATGCTTATGTGTTGGCAAACTGGTCGTCGTAACAAGAACACCTTTGTTGTCGATGAAAACTGTCATCCGCAAACCATTGCTTGTTTGAAGACCCGTGCTGAATCATTCAAAATCAATGTTGTTGTTGCCGATGTATTTAACTACAAATTTGAGGAAAACAAGAAGAGTTTAAGTGGTGTTTTGGTGCAGGTAATTTTTTTTTTCATTATCTATCAGAATGTCAATTTTTTTTATATTCCGAAAACTGTTATATGTTTATAAGGGGATAATACTCAAAACTTTTTCTTTTCTTTTTTTTTAGTATCCCAACACACGTGGCACAGTTCAGGACTATGAAGCATTGGCATCTACTGTACATGCTGCTGGTGGACAAGTTGCTGTAGCAACTGATTTGATGGCTTTGGGTATGCTTAAGTCGCCTGGGGAATTTGGTGCTGATATTGCTTTCGGTAACAGTCAACGTTTCGGTGTTCCTCTTGGTTTTGGTGGTCCTCATGCTGCTTTCTTTGCATGCAAGGAAGAACAAAAGCGTCGTATGCCTGGTCGTATCATCGGTGTCTCTAAGGATGCAGCTGGTAATCCCGCTCTCCGTCTCGCTTTACAAACTCGTGAACAACATATTCGTCGCGAAAAGGCAACTAGCAACATCTGTACTGCACAAGCTCTTTTAGCCAACATGGCTGCCATGTATGCAGTCTATCATGGTCCCCAAGGTATCAAAAATATTGCCGAACGCATCCACGGTATGACTGGTGTCTTGGCTCAAGGTATTCGTGAATCTGGCTATGTCATTGAAAACGATGGTGCTTTCTTCGATACCCTTTCCATTAAGGTTGATAGCTCCTCAGCCGTTCTTAAAAAAGCTCTTGAAAAGGAAATTAACTTGCGTGCCATCAACGCCCATACTGTTTCGATTACTTTGGACGAAGCTGTTGGTCAAAAGGATATTGTTGATTTGTTGGAAGTTTTCGCCAAGGATAACGTTCCTGTCAACTTGGAACAAATTGTTGCCAATGCCGCTGCATCTACTCAAAATGCCGTTCCCATTCAACTTAAGCGTACTTCTGCTTATTTGCAACACCCCATCTTCAACTCTCACCATTCCGAAACCGAAATGCTTCGTTACATCCATCAACTTCAAAACAAGGACTTGTCCCTTGTTCATTCAATGATTCCTCTTGGTAGTTGTACTATGAAGCTTAACGCCACTACTGAAATGATTCCTGTCACCTGGAGTGAATTTGCCAACATTCATCCTTTCGCCCCATCTGATCAAACTGAAGGCTACCGTATTATGTTGGAAGAATTAGAAAAAGATTTGGAAGAAATTACTGGTTTTGATGCTGCTTCTTTGCAACCCAACTCTGGTGCTCAAGGTGAATATGCTGGTTTGCGTACCATTGGTGCTTATCATGCTGCCCGAGGTGAAGGTCACCGTAACGTCTGTTTGATTCCTATTTCCGCTCACGGCACCAACCCTGCCTCTGCTGCCATGGCTGGTATGGATGTTGTTATTGTCAAGTGTGATGATAATGGTCAATTGGATGTCAAAGATTTGAAGCTCAAGGTTGAAAAGAATAAGGATAAATTAGCTGCTATTATGATCACTTACCCATCGACTTATGGTATGTTCGAACCCGGTGTTGTTGAAGCTATCAATATTGTTCACGACAATGGTGGTCAAGTTTATATGGATGGTGCCAACTTGAACGCTCAAATTGGTTTGACCAAGCCTGCTGAAATCGGTGCTGATGTCTGCCACATGAACTTGCATAAGACCTTCTGTATTCCTCACGGTGGTGGTGGTCCAGGTATGGGTCCTATTGCATGCAAGTCTCATCTTGCTCCCTATTTGCCAGGCCATCCTATCGTTCCTACTGGTGGTGAAAACGCTATTGGTCCCGTCTCTGCTGCTCCCTTCGGTTCCGCTTCTATCTTGCCTATCTCATGGGCTTATATCAAGATGATGGGTTGGGATGGTATGACTGAGGCTACCAAGGTCGCTTTACTTAACGCTAATTACATGCGTAGCCGTTTGCAAGATCACTATGATGTTCTTTATACCAATGATGACGGCATGTGTGGTCACGAATTTATTGTTGATATCCGTCCTTTCGTTCCCAAGGGTATTGAAGCCATCGATGTCGCTAAACGTTTGCAAGATTACGGTTTCCACTCTCCCACCATGTCTTTCCCTGTTACCAACACTCTCATGATTGAACCCACTGAATCCGAAAGCAAGGTTGAACTTGATCGTTTCTGTGATGCTATGATTTCTATTCGCAAGGAAATTGAAGAAGTTGTTTCCGGAAAGGTTGATAAAACCAACAACGTGCTCAAGAACTCTCCTCACTCCCTCGAAGTTATGATGAGCGACAAATGGGATCGTCCTTACTCTCGCGAATTAGCTGCATTCCCTGCTCAACGTCTTCGTACTAACAAGTTCTGGCCTTCCGTTTCTCGTGTCGATGATGCTTATGGTGACCGTAACTTGATGTGTACTTGTCCATCCCCTGAAGAATACCTTGAGTAATTTTATTTTTGCCCCTCAAAACCTATCATCATTTTTGCTATTTTATGTTCTCTCTTTTACTCTATTTTCCCTCTTATATTATTTGCATTAGACTGTATATACATTTTATCATTTCAACATAATAACATTTACTCCAAAGTTTGGTTTTCAACAATGCAAAACAAGTATATTATTATTATTTTTTGTTATAATATTTGGTTTTTTTTTTTGGATCAACAACTTTGGCAATTGTTTTTTACTTTTTTGGTAACGAACTTGAGAATAAAAAAACATCTTGGGATTAATTAAATTGATAAACTACTTGAGCTGAAGTAGGAATTAGGTTTAATCAACAAAGCTTTTTTAGCTTCCTCTACATAATAGAAATATAAAACTTTGACACACCACTTTTTTAGTATTCCATAACCATTTTTCAAGCCTAATACATTCCGTTGATCCTAATGAATATTGCTGGTAGTATATAAGAAAAAAGTTGAATAAAAAAACATTATTGAGGGGAACATTTTTTTCAGTAAACTTTTTCGGCTCGGAGTACAAGGTCGCAATTTAAGAATATTTTATAACAATAATATAAAATGCATAATGTGTCACTGTAGTTACAAACTACTTTCAGAAAGAAAAAAAATACTAAATTCTATTTTGCCATTTTTTAATAACTGACATTTTTGATAGCACTCGATGATAGCACATGGTATAATCAACAGAGTATTTTATTTTTGACATTGTATTACTTGTTGTCAGTCTGTCAAGCATTAATTATTTCCATACTCGTCTCAAAGAAAAACATCTATGCACATGCGTGCATGATAAACAGCCGTACGACTGCTGCGAATCGATCACGTATAAGGGCTATATCATTGCATAGCTCGGAAGAAGCGTTTGCGCGGTTTGTATACAACAGCTGCATATATCAGATGTGAAACCATCATCTGATTATCATTGCTTTAAATAGCTTAATATATATACTCTAGCGTAAATATAATTTACTCTATACTCAATGTTATATGTGTTAGAATAGCTACTCAGTTATATCGTTAGATATAAATAATTTTATGATACATTGAGCTCATGTTTCGCTTATTTGAATGGGTGAGAAGAGTGTATTTATTTTCTAGAGTAGTATGAAAATATGTTTAAATGTATATGGACATTTCTAATATCAAAAGAAAAAAATCTATACGTTGAAACGACCCCAGTTAATTCTATGACGTCTTGGTGTATTGGCATCCAACGCAACTAGTGGGACCATGGAAGGTCTTCAATAACACATAATTTAGTTTCATTCAACAAATTTTTATCATCCTGTACAGATATAAAAGCATCAAATATATACTTAATATTCTTACCTTCCATGAACACATTGAAAAGGGAACCGACAATTTGATAGAGCCTGAATAAGCCAGCGACATTGTTCCATTGTAAGACTATCATTAAACATGACGGCACCCCGACATGCTTTAGAGCGAAGAATACTCATCATGCCGTGGGGACAACCATGTAAGAATGTAAATGAGTTGATTTCCTGGTCATCATCAACCTCATTTTCAACTTGATTTTGGTATTCTTGTATTCGATCAAGCGAGTGCAAGTATTCACAAATAAGATCACGAAGTATATCTTTATTTACTATACACCGATCTGCTATTAATCGTGGTAAACGTGTGACGAGAGTAAGAGACTTTTTCTTTTCAAAATGTGATGATGTTTCACGAGTAGAAAAGTGTTCTGAGTAACGCAGAATCACGGTTGGTGTAGCTTCTTCATTTTCTTCGTTTGTGCGTGAAGATGTAGAAGCAGCTAACGCGATTGATAGACGGAAACCCCAGCGATCTAGTTGCGCTGCATATTTTTGAGCTAATCTACATTCGGCTGACGACAAATCAATTGCAATCGATGGGTCTAATTGTGTTGCTTCTGTAGTATCCTTGAGTGACCAAAGCATACGTTCTAATTGGACTCGTTCGTCAGCAGCATGCTGATCCACAAGAAGGAGCTGTCGACCATTGGTATTTAGTTTAATTAAAATGAATTTATTGTCAATTTGACCTAGTACTTGAGCATCTTTTAAATCTTCCTTGCTAAGCCGAACTGCTGGACCTTCATACCGCTGCTGTGGAAATGATACCGCTACTGTGGGTGTAGATATCATAGAAGTGTCTATTTTTGTTGCTGTGTTACGTTTTGTGATTTCACTGGTTATCTTGCGCGATAAAGTCTTACGCAATCTAGATCGATCAATGAAGTTTATCGCATCTTTTTTGCTATAAGTGTGACCCAAGTTTTTTTTATATGTTTTAGTACTCCGGAATAACTAAAAGTACATTTAAAATGATAAAAATAGATGCAATACCTCTCTTCTGTTTCATACAACCATGAAGGTGATGCAACCACAACGGATGAAAATGATGTTTTTTTACGCTTCGCTGGAACATCTGTTAAATGCACAAGCTGTTTGTAAGCTGCACTCGAAATAAAATTGTGGGTGCGCAAAAAATTGGCCACAAGTTGGCGGACAAGGTTTTGTAGTTTTGGATAAACCTTAATAAAAGTGACCCATGAAAAATATATACAAAAAAAAAATTAACAAAATGGAAAGAGAAATATGCAGTTTAATTAATCACACAAAATTTTAATTTTTTTTTCCCCAGCATTACTTTATGTTCATCAAGAAGATATAGTGAAATATCATAGGAGCTGAGATTAGGATCTTCAATATGTATTAGAAAAATAGGATGTTTTTCGATCACACCTAAACAAAATTTAAGATAATGGTTTAACAGGAAGAAAGCGTCTTGTCTTTCTTTAGAAAAAAACAAAACAAAAGCACTTCTTTGTACCTTTTCCCTTTTTGGACTTTTCCGCCTAGATAAGCAAGTTGGTGTGGGGAATATATAAGTTAATAGTTTAGCCGAATATCGTGTTTCATGTGAAGCCACATTTATTTTATAAAAAAAAGTTTCCACTTTACCACAATAGAGCTCGCCGCAAAAGTTTCAATGACTGCCTGGTATAAACTATGCTTTGATCCGATAGGATGTCTATTAATATCTACAGTTATATTATTTAAAATGAAAGATAAAAACAAGGTTACAATTATGCTACGAATATAACATAAAAGGAGAATTTTTCTGTTTTCTGTCACTATTTACAGATAAATTGTTGATTCTGGAAAAAATATGTATACAAAAAATACGGTGTGAGTTTGATAAGGTAGAGTAGATTATTGATTCAATAATATAGTGCACAAACCTTGCTGGGATAAGGGGTTATCCCAAAAAGGCCTCGTAACTTGACGTCAGTGTCGTCATTGTACTCGAACGACCTTATATTCTGGATAATATGGTTTCAGAAAGAGATTGGTATAACAAACTCAGCGGTGAGTTATTATTTCCATGGTTACACTATTTTTTTACGCTCTTTTTTGTTACCTGTGCAAACTCATAGCCATACAATCGATGTAAAATGTTTAATTCCGAAGAGCGCTAAAATTTGCTTGGGGAAAGGAAATAACCAGAAATGGAAGAAGCATCCAGTTAATGAACCGTGTGATTTTATTACTGAGATATAATCATTACCTTCTTAGTAACTAATATTTTTGTATCACGGTCTTGTAAGGTGAATCCAATATGTGGAAAAGCCAGTGCCATAGTAATAACCCATCTTCTAATAGACTCACTAATGCGGCCCACGGAAACTAGGAAACGTCTTCGAACAGGAAACTACGGAATAATATAAATTTCATACTTTTTAAGTTAGGAATATTTCCATCAAAATAATCCAAAAATAGCAGTCAAACCTTGTAAAACAAATCACGGACAATCACAGTTGTTCCTCGTTGTCGTGGTTGATTTAGTGATGTTTCAAGTAGTTTTCCATCCTACTCGTTTTTTTTTGTTTAATTTTATTCACCAATATCAATTAATACTGTTAGTTACCACAAAGGTAAAATTACGATTAAAAAAATTCTATCAATGAAAAAGGAACAAACATAGAAAGGTTTCTTAAGGTTTACCTTCCAAATACCCATTCGTACTTCTTCAGCTTGATGAAACCTTGAAATGATTTGTACGATAGCTATATCTGCCAAACTGGCAAGAGCTATTACGAAATATAAAGAGTTCCACTCCGATAAATTGAGATTGTGATTTAGTAAAAATCGCATTTTGAGATTTTTCTAAAAAATCTTGTTGGGGTTTAGTGGCTTTCATTACCTTGACCACGATAACCAAATGTATGAACGTGTCGAAGATCATCAAGTGTTTTACATTTTGAAGTAACTATTTATTATTATTATAATTTTTAGAAAAAATGAGTCTTATTTGAGTATGATGTTTAATCCCCCGAAAAAAATTATAATAAAAGAAGTGTAAAATGCACAGACCGTTTCGTTTACAAAGATGTGTCAGTTGATTTGGTATGATGCCTGTTCCATCATCATCCACTCTTACAGTGTATTTCTCCGCATCAAACCCAATATCAATTTGGGAAGCGTCTGCATCCAAGGCTAAACAAAAAAGAATCATTTAATCCAGTTACTCAGCCATAACGCGTCATCATACTTCATTTACAAACTTACCATTAGCTACAAGCTCTTCAACACACTGTTGCAATGTTGTTATATTCAAAGATCTTAAATGTGTAAAAAAATTTAAAATATATTTTTTTGTCGGGGGATATAAGTTCCAAATAAAAAAAATACCTACGCTCTTAATTGACGAATGACTTCCGGTTGTAATTCAACGATGTGGGCCATTTTAGCTTGTTGTTCTTCGGTTCTTTTTTTTTTCTGTTTTCCTGTTTTTCTTTTTCTTTGGGAGAAAATCAAGGAGAGACGGCGGCGCCGGAAATCCGGCCCAGTTAAAATTTGCATCCTTGTTTTCAATTTCAAACCAACAAAAAATGGAATTCTCTCTAATCTTTGTTATACTTATTCCCAATTGCTGTATTTTATTGATATTCGCCTTTTTCAGGCCAGAAATGCCACCTATAACCATATACAAAAGGAGGGTGGAAAAAAACACGATCAATCACAGATAAAGTTTTGGTAGCAAGATGAACAACTATGTCATTGACCCAAGAAAGGAAAGTCCCTTTCTTTTCCCGGTGTCGTTTTTCTCACGACTTTGAAAAAAAGAAAATTATAGATTGAGTGTCAGACATCGGAAGATCAAAATATGGTTTTTACCTTGGCATCATTGGCTGTGTAACTTTGGTTGGTATGGTTACTGTAACTGAGCGACGAAGATAAATAAAAAGACCGCGAACCTATTGAATACCCCGGTTCAAACTAAATCCTTGGTGTATAGCTGGTTATAAATACTAACGCACTTCTCCACAAAAAAAAAAAATTAAAACTTCTTTTATTCTTCTTTTCACAATAATCCTTCTTTTATTCTTATAATTAAAACATTTCAACAATGGCTATTCCGGACTACGAAGTAACAAGTAAATATAAAGTAGAATCTGGACATCAAGAAGATCATGCTTCTATAGACTTTGAAAAATCTGTACATGAGATCCAGATTGAGCACGTTCCGGAAGGAACAGCTAGCGCTACAAAGGCTCTTTTCGTATTGTTAAAAGCTTTTGTTGGTACTGGTGTGATCTTTTTACCAAACTCGTAAGTGTTGTTGTACCATTTAACATTTTCTCACATAATTATAATCAGTATAAGGAAATATTAATCCATATTTGTATAATAATAGATTTAAGAATGGTGGTCTTGGCCTGTCAATCGGTTTAATGTGTATTCTTGCGATTATCTGTACATATGCTTTCCAACTCCTTGTATGGGTACATTCCCGTACTGGAGGCAGTTATGGTGAAATAGGTCGTCAACTTTTTGGTCGTGTTTGCTATTGGTTTGTGCAATTTTTCTTGGTTGTTTCCCAAATGGGTTTCGTCGCGTCGTACTTGATGTTTATTTCTCAAAATATCGGCATGATTGCTGAAGCTTTCTCTCATTGTAATCCTCCTTTCGAGAGCAAATATTGGATTTGGGTTGCATGTGGCTTTATTATCCCTATCTGCTGGGTCCGTAAATTAGCCCGCCTTTCGTGGGCAGCAATTATTGCTGACGTCTTTATTTTGTTCGGTATTGTTTGTTGTCTCTATTATACTGGTGATGAAATTCAACGTAATGGTGGACCAGGCCCCAACATTGCTGCTGTCAATCAACGCGATTTTGGTCTTATGATTGGTACTGCCGTCTTTTCTTTTGAAGGCATCGGCATGGGTACGTCTTTACTATAAGCTTCTTTTCTACGACTCTCTTTCTTTTTTTTTTCTAATTCAAAAAACTAACACACATGATTATAACTACATAGTCGTTTCCGTTATTGAGAGTATGAAACATCCCGAAAAATTCCCTAAGGTTTTGAATATTGGCATGGTAATCATTACCACCATCTTTGTTCTTATTGGTACCATTGGTTACATTGCCTACGGTGAAAACATCGAAGCTTCCCTTGTCTCCAATTTCCGTACTGAACCTTTGTCTATTACTGTTCAACTTCTTTACTCGATTGCTATGATTCTTACATCGCCTATTATGTTGTGGCCCCCTCTTACTATCATTGAACGTGCCATTTTTGGTAAACGCAGTGGGCGTGTTGCTCTTAAGTGGAAATTTGGAAAGAACTTTGTTCGCTCAATCGTTCCAATCGTTTGTGCTGGTATCAGCTTCGGTGTAGGCGCCGATAATCTTGATAAGTTTGTCTCGCTCGTCGGTATCGTTGCTTGTATGCCATTGTGTTTCATCTTCCCTGGCTTGTTCCACTTTAAACTGACCAAGAATATTTATCTTCGTGCTCTTGATGTCTTATTGATGGCATGGGGTATAGGTATCATTGTATATACTTTATATGTCAATGTTTCATCTTGGATCGATCCTGCTCCAGCATCTCCTCATGTCTGCAGTCCTATGAACTATTAAAAAGTTTACTATTTTTTTATATATTACTAATTTTTACTACTACTATAAATATTTCCTCCCTTCAATTTCATTCTTGTTATCTCGCCTACATTATCTTCCCATCTTTCCACTATTGAATCTATAACATTTTCTTGATAGGGTTGGTGTTGATCGCCAACTATGTACATATATTATCACTTAATTCTTAATAGCTTTTGTATTCTAAAAATGGTTATTTTTATTTTATTCCCCGTTTTTGATGTACAACATCATTCTCCTATAAATCCCAAAATAAACTTATGAAACAGGTTGATCCGCAAATATAAAAAAACTTAATCTGTTAAATCTGAAACTTTCTTGTAATATCGGTACTTGCCGACTTTTTATGTTCTTTTTTGCGCGATTTATCGATCACTCACACTAATCATGCTGGGCGGGTTCGTTATCGTCGGTCTTTTTAACATGATCTCATTATTCATCTGAATGCTAACTTTTGTTTGTACATAAGCTCCTTTTGAAGTGTCTGCCGTTCCTTTTATTGGGTTACCGCCGAAATATACAGTCTATCGAAAAAAAAAGAAAAGTTAGATTGAGGGGGAAAAAAGCATCGAATTACTCCGTCTTTTCCCGTTTCTTCTATACTTTTTTTCAACATGTATATTATAAATGGTAAGAATATTTTTAGTTCACTGTAGAGAATTCTCGTACAGCCATATGAATTATTTATTTCTCTCCAGAATCAATAAATATTTGCTCTAACGCTAGTACGCGTACACGGGGACGCATATAATAAATTAGTTATTCTGATGAAAGTGATAGAAAGTGTGTCGGCAATATTATTTTATTCATGAAATAGACTTGTACTGAAATAAATTGTTGCCAGCCATGTACACAGAATTCCTTATCTTATCTTTTGTTATAATCTTGCTATCTGGAGAAAACACGTTACCATGATACAGTAGATGACAATCTTGTATTAACTTAATTAAATATCTTGATTTGATTTTCTGGGAGGTTTGCTTTAAAGTTTGACAAGAGGTTAAGGGAATTGATGGAAACGGTAATTAGTTGTTTTATACTATGGTTAAACTCATTTTTGACGTCCATAAAGCATTCCTTTACCATTTTTCGACTATTATGAGTGAAATAAACTAAGAGAGATATGTAAAATGCATTCGGGAAGTACAAAAAAGGAAATAATAGCTATAGGAATCTTGATTAAACCTACCATAAATACTATAAGAACCAATAATGGATGCTTTGCTCTATATATATACTCTTCCCATGTCAGAAAAAAACCAGCGGGAGTATTAATTATATTTTATCACCATCACCTGTTGTGCTCCCTGTGTTCATCTTTTTTTTAACCATTGCCTATTTGCTGTTTGACCAATAACAAGCGTGGAAATACTTAACCACAACGTTGATGAGACGCAACCAGTATATTTATTAATATCATTAATAGCATGTAAACCACCATACAATCATTATAATGGTAATCATAGAGTTTGAATTGAGAAAGAATAAACAGGGTTGGAAATAGGATAAAAATTAATAAAATGGACTGTTACGAGCACCTCATACAACGCTCTGTTTCCTAAATATAGAAAGATTTATTACATTGAATTCCAGCCAACATTCTTATTGCTCACAGAGCTTTTTCATAGCACTTTAACAATAGAGTGTTCAGATCAAATAGTGCGGTGATTTTTGAGATACTGTACAGATAACGTGCTTATATCAAATAATAGGGTCTCCACCATAAAAATAAAGTTTTCTAATATACACACAGGATATTCTGATGTACCTTGCCTGTGATTTTGGTTCATCTGTGCTATAGAAAGTAGCATAAATGAATTTATGAATAATTAATGGCGCTTTCTTATAAAAATTTTTTATAACATTTTCAAACTAGAACCACTCAGGAGTGAGTAAAAAAACACAAATGAAGATAAGGCGACTGTTGGAATATCATCGGTATGTAGTATATTTATATTAATATATAAAGTGGCATTCGAAAACGCTACTTCTGTATGACCCCTAAATTTTCTACAGACTTCATTCAACATACAGCTGAACCCCGTTTTTAGCACATTCACTTATTTTACACCCGTAATTTTTGCACTACTTTCGAGCCAGACTCCCCCTGCTGTGCAAAAACGGGGTTCATCTGTATTTATATGTAAACGAGCCTTTATAATCAACATTTCGAACACTCTATTGCTAAAGGAAATATGAAAAATGCTTATAACTAACAAGAATGCTCGGGGTTTCCGTAATTTCCTGCAGTAGTAACCGGACTTTCCCGAACAGACGTCGAACAACATGCATTATTTACTTACTGAATACTGAACCTGCAGTAGCTGCGATAGTAGCACAAGATAACAGTAGTAGTACAGGAGGCTAAAGGGCAGCGACACAGGACCATATAACGCTAAGTTTTTTTTTTCTTTTTTCCATAGTTACAAAAATCACCTCGAGCACTTTAAATCAATCTTCTCACTCTCAGTAAATTGAACTTCTTTTTAATAATCTAGTAAATGTAAATAAATGATATTTGTACATGAAGCTTCTCAATCCTGAAATTCAAACAGCTAAAACATACAGTTATATATTATTTTATTTATTCACTACTATGTCAGGTTCGAACGCGCCTAATTATTTGTCTTATTACTGTATTATATACATTTATCATTTTCTCTTTATTTAATTAATATATAAGTACGATATACTACTGCAGTTTCTATGGAATCCGGTTAACCAAAAAAATCATGGATTTGAGGCTCCATACAGTAAGTATTTTTTTTCTAATGAAAAAAATATTGAAACAATTCTTTAAATCTGCTAGCTAAGAATTTTAATAAATATGACTAATGATGATGTAAATCTCATAGTGAGTCGTGGAATAATAAAAAAAGAAGCATTAAATTTCTGTTATGTCACTCTTCTGATGATACATGATCTATGTTGAGTACAACTACTTTGAGCAACAATTACTGCAGCTACCCCAGCCTTCCTCTTAAGTTAAGATGTGATGAGTTTAAATTCTACATGTTGGTCGGTGTTTGCCCGGGAAAGTCCGGTCATTACTGTAGGAATTTACTGCAGAAACACCCAAGCTCGAAATTGAGTATTGAATAAGTAACCCTCATCAATATCTATACAGTCAGGCTTTTTTTATCAGTACAACTTCCAAGTAGAGAAATACGAAAACTTTGCTCTTATCACAATAAACTCCATCGGTAATAATAAACTTCATGTAACATCAGATATAAATCGAAAACTTGTAGTATAACCTACCGAGTTTTTTTGTTTTGTTTTCGAATTATAGTCTTTAAAATGACATTCTAGATAATACTGAATCAACATAGGCTTTCATTAAATAATCATTATAGTGAAGAAAAAAAATTATCAGCCGACTTTATCTATTAAACTGGTCTATTATTGAATACTATTGAAGGCGTGAAGTAGTGCATATTAAGCTTGTTAACTAACCGCGCTTCATATTAAATGTATTTGATACCGAATGTATGTAAATAATCTTGAACATATTGACATTTTATCATTATCTATTGGTCTTGTTAAGTCCAGAAAGTTATTTATGTCTTATGGTTCTATTGAGTAATACATTTTACTGGTACTACATGTCTTACACTGCATCACATTCTGGCAACCTGATGCTAATAATGTTGGTAAAGATGATAATGGTAATAATGAGTCATGCTCTGCCTTATAAAAAGGACTATGTAATTCTTGTTTCTAGCACTTTTGAATGATATCATATTGTTTTATCTTGGAGGCTTGAAAATCTAGAACTTTTAGCACACTCTCTCGCCTGTAAAGTTTGATCCAGTGTATCACCCTGTTCGTGCTTTGAAACCCGTAATTGGTTTGCTATCGACAATGCTAAACATCACTGCTCTTTTTTTCATTTCCTGTCCCCTTCCTTCTTCTGTACCATTATTTAGCACTGTTGCTTATTTTTAGACAGTCATCAGCTGCTGCTGCTGCCGCTGCCGCTGCTACTGTTAATGTTACTATATAATAGTTAGCTTATGGTGTCGATTATAGTAGATAATTGTTTATAGGATCAAGAGTACGGGGATCAGCCACATTACGTTTTGATATGTTGTAATGATTGTTAATAAGTTGAGAAATATCATAAACCTTAAAAAAAGCTTTATGTAATAATACGATTTCATTAAGAAAAACTTACTAAACTCATAGCATTTTACAAAAATTAGTTTATTTGAAACATTGTTAATAATAGTTGCGTTTGCATAACTATGATATTGTTTCCTTATGATATTGTTTCCTACCCCTTTTATTATACATATATATTTTCTGTACGTAATAAAAAAGATTAATAAATTATATCAAACTAGCAAATACTGTTCTGATCAAAAGAGTAAGTTTCATTCATTGGATTTAGCATTGTCGTTGACTTTGTCGGTTGTTGAAATATCGGTATTGGAGCTTGATTGTTTTAGTTGCTCTTCTGAAGACTGTTGCTCTCCTTGTTCATGGTGTGAAGGTTGGGAATCCGGCTCTTCTTGTTGACGTGATAATTCCTGAGCTTCACCAGTCTTTGATGGTGGTTTATTTTTATTTTTAGTGCGCTCTTCAGGCTTTGGAATATTAAGTTCATCTGCTCTGGTCGCTGCCAAATTAATAGTCTATACAAAAAAATCCAAGTTTAATTAAGAAAAAAAAGTAACACTTCTCATTATCATTTTCTTACCATTGCCAGACGATATTCAAAATCAAATTTGGTATATCTGGATGCTGTATCCCAAAAAGAACGTGCACGTGTTTTATAATCTAATCCCCAAGATGTCACGCCTGCTTCCCAAAAAGCAAATGGTACAACCCACTTGTCATTTACAATTTTGTCCTTGTGATCAATAATCCAATTGAGATGAATAATTGAATCTCGGTATTGACCCATAGCATTTTGTAAGGATGCCTTGATCAACAATAAAGTACCACGCTGATCATAGTATTGAGGTGGGGGTGTTTCTGGCAACAACTCTCTTGTTCTAATGCCATATTCCATACGTTCTGCTTCTAAAATACGATTGAGTGCAGCATCAGCTACTGCTAAACTGCGGTCCAAAAGTGCTTTGTCCATAAATCCAAAGGCATTAAAGATACAAAGATATTCAAGAGCACACAAGTTCATGTCCATATCTTGATAGCCGGTAGCCTGGTATGCATTGACCTTGCGTAAAACATAACGCTCCATCATGGCAGCTGTACCACTACCACTAGATGATGTCTTACTATTGACAAGTTCTGGCACTTCAGCAAATGCGAGAATGGCATCAGTACGTTCACCCATCATATCCAAACAAGCACCATGTAAATATCGGAAAATAGCAGGCGACCAATAACGTTCCTTGTATAATGTTTCAAAAATTTTGGCTGCACCCTCCCAGTTATGTTGCATCATATAGTTGAAACCTATTTCATAACTACATAAATGCAATACTTCAACTTCAGCCCATTCATTCTTGCTAATTTCAATGGCGTACATGAATGATTGTGTAGAAAGAACAAGGTTGCGAGCCAATCGGGAAGTACGGCCAGCAAAATATAAGAAAAAGGCAGAGTTGGGGTACGTACGTTGTGCATCCAACAATGTCTATATATTATCAACAAGTTGATGGTTTTAGGAGGCTAAGTTTACTATCTTTATTTTTACAATCCTATCCCTATTTTTCTTACCTCGATAGCAGGTTGTGTATATTCACTGGTCAAAATTTGTGGACAAAGTGATGTTAAGACGGTATAATAAGCAAGTAGCCTAAATATAATAAGAGTTTAGTAAGACATGATAGAATATTATTAGAGAAAGAAAAAAAAAATCTTACATAAGTGATGCAGTCGGTGATCGGATACGACGACTTTCCAAAGCCAACTTTAGTAATGCAAATCCTAAATGTTTATCTGCCTTCCATCCAAATGCGGATACGACGCGTAAAATCTTTTGCGGTAATGAAGACAGTACTAAATGAACTGTACCAATACTACATAGCGTATATTTTTATTAAGCTATAATATTCATTTTCCATGATTCCAAAAGAAAAAAAAAGGACTTACCCAAATTGAATACCAGAAACTGTATCTTGATCTATATAGTCATTAAATGTTTGACCCATACGTTTATATTCTTGCCAGACAAGACTGTATGATGTATAAGCTACAATAATTTGAGATGTAAACCCCTACCCCATTAGGATATGTTATTTCATTTGTCCGTTTCTTTTTTCTGCCGAATAAATTATATTATACCTCTCCTTAAATTCAGACCACATTTAATATATCCCACGACAGTTTCTTGTAATAATTGGAGAATAGCGATTTGTAAACAACACTCGGCTTTTGCGACATGAGCACGTAATATACCGTTAGGAACAAAAGTAATGTTCTGTTTTTTGATTGCTTGCGGTGTTGCCGGCTTTGGACTAGCTGGCAACCCATTGGTTCGAGAATACTTGATATAGTTATAATAATTTGCAAAATATTGAACAACAGAATCACCCATGTTCTTTTTTGTGGCAGCGTCAATCTGGGCTGTTGCCAAACTATATGTTACCATTAATACGTCGATTGCTCTATCGGTTGCTTCGTTATCTGCTGTCTATATATAAAATATATAATATTTCCTATTTGTGTTTAATGAACTCCCCTTTTTTTTGGTTGATCCTTTGTCCGATCTTGTAATTTTTCCAAAAATCTCATTAGCCTTCTCTTACCATCACAGCTATTATAAATCATACAGTATTATTATTATATTGTTATAAAGTCCATATATAACTGCTCTTTAAAAAAAAAGAAATCGTGTTGTTATTATTTACCTTTAAGAAAAGCCATTGATCCCAATCCAAGTGCGTGTAATGGATCGCTATAAAAAATTTTATGTTTCACCTTAAGTATATCTGTGCATGTATTAACGTCTTGATCTAACCCCATTTCAAATATTGCTACTAATACTCACGTCTTTGCATCCTGTTCAAATAATCTTTTTGCTTTCATGAAACGATTATTAAATAAGTGGCGCATCGCTCTTAATACAGGCTCATCTATATGATACAATAGTAATAACAAAAAAGAATCAAACTTTTCCATTCATTGAAAGTATATCCAAGGTGGGTATTCCTCTTTCTTATTTATCACTTACCTTTCTTTTCTTGTTCTCGTGGACTCAAATTATTAGCTTTGATTTCCTTCAAGTTGATATCATGTAAAGCAATCAAGTTTGCACTGAATGACTCAACATCCGGCATATCCTCTTCGGTACTAGACCTATTAGGAGGTTCAAAGTTAGGAGGTGGCGAGCCGGGAGTGGGTGGAACAATATCATCACTTTTAAGATTTCCTTCTTGTTGCTTTTGCTGTTGCTGCTGTTGGGGTGAATAGTCATATTCACTACTTGTACTACTGCTACTTTCTTGGAAATCGTCACCACTATGTAATTCATCAGCACTATGGTGAATGTTATCCCCATGATCACTATTTGCTCGAAAAGATGACGATTCGGGTTGTTCAGGTATTGATTTCTGAACGGTTGTTTGAAGTGCATTGATAACTAATTCCAACTCTTGCCGAGGTACATTATCGTCGTTATGTTCATCGCTACTTTCACTTCCTGTCGATATATCATCAGCCATGGCATGTCGTGTCATGTGGGGTTGCTGGTGTTCTGTTACTGTTGACTCCGACACTTGTAGTTTAGCTACTTGTTCTTCTACTTCTTTAGACGAAGGTGGTACTGGTGATGATGTCCCATTCATTCTCTTTTTTCTCTCTTAGCTTATAAGGGGTTAAAGTGAAGAAGAAAGAAAAAGAGCGCGTAACTTTTTTTTTTACTTCTGGGTTACTCTAAACCATAGAATAAAGCTAAAGTTTTTTGCCTCACGTGCAACTGCCACGGTTTAATTCTTTTTTTTCTTTTTTATCAAAACTTCTCACATGCATCGAAATATGGGATGGTTCTTGGTTTATTTGTGATATGGTTATACTGATTTGATTACTGAATATAGGCTTTTCTTTTTTTTACAAAACTTTTTATCTTGGTTCCATGGTGAGAACTTTTATTGTTGTTGCTAAGAGATGAAGAGAGAAAAAAATCGAATATCATTAGTATTTTTTTAAACAAATGAAGGGTATGTTCATGAACATCTCAGGAACATTTTTTTAGAAAAAAAGTAGAGATTATTATTTTTTCCCCTTTCTTTTATAGTGATTAGTATATTAATGTTATTAAAATAAATAGAGAAGCCTCTTTAATTTTAACGTTACACCGAGAATTATTTCACCCCACCTTTATAATCTTTCGACGGAAAAGAAGATCAAAATACTTGTGTTTTGTTAGATAATATTCAAATAATAACAAATATAAGGTGTTGGTTTTCTTGTTGTTGAATAATATATTATGCATGTACTTTCATATTCACATTACTAACCTAATGTAAAAGCGCCATATCGATTACATGGCCAATAACAAACAAGTTCTTCTGACCAACAACAAGGATCAATGGCATTTTTATGGTCAATGTAACACAGAAAAACTCCGGTTACCGTTAATGAAAACGGTCGATCGGAAGCACATAGCTCTCCCCCCTCCCCTTTTTCTTTCACTTTTTTCTTTTTCTTTTAACGGTTTTGACATTTCATTCAATTAATAACTATGTGTGGAATCTTTGGGTAGGCTAGTTTTTTTTAGTAATTAGTAAGATTATAAATACTTATAAGATATAGAATATATCTTACTAATATTTTTTTTTCTGACTATTAATAATTGTTGTCAAATAGATATTTCAATTTCCTTATTGAAAAAGACAGACGATTTATTCTGGATACTCTTGTCAATGGTTTATCACGATTGGAATACAGAGGCTATGATTCTGCAGGTATATAATATTTTAAGATACATGCTTTGCACAAGAAAAAAAACTGTTATATAAAAGCTAACCGGTGATTCTGGTGATATTTCTATAATAATAGGTCTTGCTGTGGACGGAGACAACGAAAAAGAAATATTGATTATCAAACAAGTGGGTAAAGTGGCAGAGCTTAAGAAACTTGTTAATGAACAAAAATCCGATTTTTCTAAACCCTTCATCAGTCATTGTGGCATGGTAAGAATAGAAAAAAAAAGATGGGGAGGAAGTGTGAAGTTGTTCTGTGGAAATGAGTGATGATTCTTCCAGAATTAAATTTTGATTCGTTACTTACCACAAAAATATGAAACATGAAACCAAAATAAAAACAAATAGGCACATACTCGTTGGGCCACTCACGGCCAACCCTCATCAATAAACTCTCACCCACATCGTTCTGATGCTAGTAACGAGTTTACCATTGTACACAATGGGATTATTACCAACTACAAGGAAATCAAAACATTACTTGAAAAGAAAGGCTTTAGCTTTGAAACAGAAACAGATACTGAATGTGTTGCTAAGCTTACCAAATACATTTATGACTCTCAAAAGGATAGTAACATTACATTCACTGCCCTCGTCAAAGCTGTTGCCAAAGAATTGGAAGGGAGTTATGCATTCATTTTCAAAAGTGTTCATTACCCTAACGAAGTGATTGCTACTCGTCGTGGTTCACCTCTTTTGATTGGTGTCAAAACTGCTCAAAAATTGAAGGTTGATTTTGTTGATGTTGAGTTTGGTAACACAACAGCAGAAACTGAACCAGGTAAACGAAAAGAAAAAAATAAACATGATAGCTTTTTTTATATTATTTGATTACAAGAAATTATGTTTTATTAACTGTTTGTCTTTTTTTCTAATGATTATGCAGCTTCGGCTAAAGAATCCAATAGTTTCTTTTCCCCTGTAGGTGCTTCCCATCCACCATTGCAACGTAGTCAATCGCGAGCTTTCTTGAGTGAAGATGGTCTACCTCAGCCAATCGAATTTTTCCTTGCATCCGATGCATCGGCTATCATTGAACATACCAAGCGCGTTATGTATCTTGAAGATGATGATATTGCTCATATCACTGAAGGAGGTAAGATATAAAAAATCATAACACACGCTCGTATATATGATTTTTTTCGACTCAATCAAGAGACTCATATAATTTTTATTTTGTTTTAGAGCTCCATGTTCATCGTTTACGACGTGAAGATGGTGATTCTTCTACTCGTTCAATTCAAACTTTGGAAATGGAACTTGCAGAGATTATGAAGGGTTCATTCGATCATTTTATGCAAAAAGAAATTTATGAACAACCAGAATCAGTCGTAAACACTATGCGGGGTCGTGTCAACTTTGAGAACCACATGGTCACGCTAGGTGGATTACGTGGCTATCTTCCTATCATACGTCGTGCTCGTCGTATTGTGTTTATTGCTTGTGGTACCTCCTATCATAGTTGCATGGCGGTAAATATTAATAAGTTTGAAAAAAATCATTTATGCGTAACTTATTTTTACCTGATTGACGCAATGATTATATTACATCCTCTACTAGACACGATCTATATTTGAAGAACTTACCGAGATTCCGGGCCAAACGGAACTAGCATCCGACTTTTTGGACCGACGCACACCCATTTTTCGTGATGATGTGTGTGTATTTGTTTCTCAATCAGGTGAAACTGCAGATACGATACTTGCCATGCGCTATTGTTTGGAACGCGGTGCAGTATGTGTAGGTGTTACCAATACAGTTGGTAGTTCAATTTCACGCGAAACTCATTGTGGTGTTCACATTAATGCCGGTCCTGAAATTGGTGTTGCCAGTACCAAAGCTTACACATCGCAATACATTGCCCTCGTCATGATGGCTCTTCAACTTTCCGAAGATCGTAATAGTGTAACAGAGCGGCGTCAAGAAATTATCGATGGACTTTATCGTTTACCGGGTCATATTAAGGAAGTACTTGCTGAAGATACTAACTTACAAACCCTTGCCAAGGATACTTTGTCCAAGGAACGTAGTTTGTTAATTATGGGCCGTGGCTATCAGAATGCTACTTGTCTGGAAGGTGCTTTGAAAATCAAGGAAATTTCGTATATGCATAGTGAAGGTATCTTAGCTGGGGAACTTAAACATGGCCCCCTTGCTTTGGTAGATGAAAACATGCCTGTCATTTTAGTCATGACCAAAGACTCTCTTTATCCCAAGGTTCAAAGTGCTTTACAACAAGTTACTGCACGTAAAGGTCAACCTATCATTATTTGTAATAATAATGATGATAGTTTAATTAAGGATTACAAGACCATCCGTGTTCCTCAAACTGTGGATTGTTTACAAGGTCTTATCAATATTGTTCCACTTCAAATTTTATCTTATCATCTAGCTATTCTTCAAGGTAAGACAATTAAAATAACTTTTAATGGTATGCGTTTATTACACAATAATCTAATCATCTAATTCTTTAATAAAATGCAGATAGAAATGTCGACTTCCCACGTAATTTGGCCAAGTCTGTCACCGTTGAGTAAAAACAAGACGAAAAAAAGAATTCGTTGTATATATAATAATTATAATAAAAAAAAGCTTTATTGTCCTTTTTATTCCTTTTTAAATATTTTTTTTCTATGGAGTATACATATGAAAACTACTTTTTCAATGTACGTTGTTTTTCTGCATGTTCAACTAACTTCTTTTCAACAAACAAGCCCTATAATAATAATGATATATGATTTGTCAGTTACTTGGTACATATTCTCCCTTGCTCCATTCAAAAGTTATATATACTATACCTTTCTCTTACGAACAGTATCCATATATTTCTTCGCCAGATTCTCTTTATCAGCCTTTTCGCCTAAATCTTCCAATTCTTCTTCGGTCGTTGGTACCCAAAATGGATCTTCGTCCAACATTTCAAAACCACTAAACACAAGCTGAGGACTTGCAGCACCTGATGTTCGTTTACGGATTTCTAAAATATTAAAAAAAGATTAACACGTATGTTCCCTATAGATTTACTTATATGTTAAAAAAAGAAATTTACCATCAGAGAAACCGAAACTTTCAATAACTGGAAGTAAAGCATGAATTTGCCAGAATGGTGTACCATCCTTCAAATCTTCAGATATAATCTTTCCTTTACGTTTGGAAATAACACCATAAACTCTTCCCAAAACCTCAGCTATATAATTTAGAATTGCATTTCACAAAAGTCAATACGCTCGTTTTCTTATATATGTTAAATATCAGCATCCTTTTTGTTTCTTACCAGAAGCTTGGATATCACAATTGTACATGGCCAAAAATAATCGTGGAGACCAGTCAAGGAATCCTTGTTTACATGCTTCTTTCATAGCAGAAATGACCTTGCCCTGAATTAAAGCCAAGCGTGAGCGTGCTATTGAAAGAAAGAAAAAAGAGTATGTCAATCTATTATTCTTTGTCTGTTTCTCTAAAAATACTATGCTCAAATTTTAATAGCTTTCATTTTACTTACCATCGACACTATTTGATTCCTCTTGATGAATCTCTACACCTTGTACAATATAGCAAACACCTTGCACTGGTTCAGCACACAAGGGACCAGTCAAGGTAGATAATTGGAACCCAGTATGAATAGGGAAATCGACATCCAAAATGCTCAAGGCTTCTTCATTATCTCTTTTATCCTTTACTTCTAATACTTCATCTGCATGATCATCTGGAACTCCACCTTCTTCTTCAGACTTTTCGATCTGAAAGAAAGGTTTACGAATATAGCCCGGAATACGATTGACAAGAATATTTGGACCAATACGTCGAGGACCGAAAGACCAAATCCTATATTATAACAATTTAATAGAAAGAAAGAAAAAGAACACGTAAATATATTTTTTGGCATACATAAACATTCAGAAATAAAGATAATACATACTCATCAACAATATTTTCCCACAGAGGTGCCAGTGGGCCCCCTTGCTTTTGTGCTTCAGCAAACTTTTCACGTAAAGTTGATTGAAATTCTTCAGCTGAAAGAATTCTGTCTCCTGAATCTAATGGTATTTGTTCCAATATGTCATCTTCTTCAATATGTTTTACAGACTTTTGCTCGATAATAGATTTAATAGTAGATGTATGTTGGGTCAAAAATTCAGTGATATCTTTTGGTAACGGTACAGTGTGAACTTTCAAAGTCACATTCTTTGAAGATGGTTGAATCTCTTGGTAACCACGAGGTACCTGACCGTTCTCAGTATCCTTTGTCCCTGGTAAGTCTATTCCGTCCCCAATTATAAAAGAGAAAGTTAGTTAGTTTTTATGAATTAAAATAAATGAAAACACACGCACACAAATATATACACCATAAGTCTCTTGGTTTTCTATGTTTTGTAATATCTTACCTCCAGTGATAATACTTTCTCGGAAAGGTACAATGGGTGCTGATACATGTATATCGATTTTGGCAAATCGTTCCTTCAAATCACGCAAACATCTTTCAAGATGCAATTCGCCAGCAGTCAAGATAACGTGTTCACCAGTTTCTTGAAGCAATACTTCAACACATGGATCAGCTTGATTCAAAAGATGCAAACCTTCTACAAGCTTATCCATATCCGCTGCATCTGCAGGTTCCAAGGCCACACGAACAATGGGTGATGCTTCCATACGTACACCTGCCAAATTACATACATCTTCTTTGGTACTAACAAGTGTACCATTCTTAAGAATATGGCCTGCCAATCCACCAATACCAAATACGTTGCCAGCAGAGACTTCAGGTAATGCTTCCAATTCACGACCCATGATCAAATACAAATTTTCTACTATAATTTCACTACAATGCTGATCAGGGTAACGAGGATCATACTTGGGTCCCAAAACATAAAGTTTTTGGCCCACACGGATGCTACCAGAATATAATCTTGCAAATCCAATGATACGCTCTCCCTTTGCATTTTCTCTACTCTTTTCCTCTTCTTCCTCTTTTTTCTCTTTTTCTGCTTCGGCTTGAAGTTCGGCAATTGTATCAGCATCCAAAGGTATACCATCATCCACATTATTTGTTTTGTCTTCCAAGGCAGCGCGTAAGGCTCGTTGACGGCGTCCACGTTCACGCATTTCTTCAGCTGTCATTTGTTTTCGTCGGTTTTCTGGTAATAATTCTGCAGCGACAGCAAACATTTTACTAACATAAGCAACAACAGGTGCTTTTTCGGATGCATCACATTCATAGAGTGCCTTTTCAACATTGTTGTTTGGTTTCATTGGCTCGTTGTCATTATGGTGAACATCTGGGTATAACAATTTGGGAAGGCGAATACGTTGTGCATCAACAGGGGGTGGTAATTGACCAATAATAGCGAGCAAAACACATGTGGAAAGAGGTAACCATTGTGAAAAAATGGCAGTTAATAAGGTTTGCGTATCCCGAGATCGCAAGTCGCGAGGAAGCACCTTGATATTTAGTGAATTAACAATCTTCTCGGTTCGTTCACGATTTCTATATATATATATATCCCATATTTATTTTTCCCCATTAATATTTTTTTCCCTCTCGTTGTCTCGGTTATAAAAAAGAAAGACTTACTGTTGAACAACACTGTCATAAACCGCCCAAATATTCTCCAAAATAAACTGAACAAACATTGGCTTCAAATTACGACCTTTCAAATGTTTATGTTGAATAACGCGTTTGGCTTTTGGATCAAAATAATAATCACCCCATAAACATTGTTGCAAAACAGACTCCTTGAAACCAAGTTTCTTGAAATAGATACCAGCAAATTGTTGAATACTAAGGGAAAATACCAACCAATTATTAGCTTTTTCAATCCAATTTGTAGCCCAAAATCTCTCTCTCTCTCTCTCTCTCTCTCTCTCTCTCTCTCTCTCTCTCTCTCTCTCTCTCTATTCTCTCACATCCCCTCTCCTATTTTCCCTATGTTCTTACCGGAAAGCCCATCCATCAACAGCGCTAGAGAAAATGACGTTTCCTTTACTTGGATCAAAATAGATATCCGAATCATCGCGTTCCTCATTATCCCATTCCTTATTCTGGTTTTCGGCTTCTACTTTACGTGCTTCATCTTCCATCAAATCACCCGTAAAAAATGTTGCCATTATAGCATTGACTTGTTCCAGAATACGAGTCAGATGAAGATAAGCTTCTTGTGGTGTCAATTTAAGTTCCACAATCAATCGATCCATTTTATTTAACACGAGAATTGGCTTCACCTTGTCAATCCATGCTTGTCGTAATACTGAAATGGTTTGTGTACATACACCTTCTACTACATCAATCAATACCAATCCTCCATCACATAGTCGAGACGCTGTAGATACTTCGGACGAAAAGTCGACATGACCAGGTGAATCGATTAAGTTGATTAAATACTCGCTTGTAATAGTATTCGTATTTTCTTCTCCTTGTCCTGTTGCCGATGCTGCACGAACAAGTTTGAAATATAAACTAATAGCACTGGATTCCATTGTAATACCACGTTCTTGTTCGTCTTCTCGAGAATCAAGATAACGTACTTTACCCGCCATTTTAGAAGAGATAATGCCATTGGTCGCTAATAAAGAATCAGAAAGTGTTGTTTTACCGTGATCGACATGGGCTAATATACAAATGTTACGGATATTCTTTAAGTTTTTCTGTAATGCTGTGATTTGTGCTGGTGTAATGGCTGGCATCGTGATATGTGTAAAATAATAAAAAGAGTGGAGGAGAGAAAGAAAGAAACAGAAAGAAGGTCGCAGCAACTTATAAAGGAACTTTTTTTTTTTGCTTTTTTTTTTTCGAAAGCCTCTTGAAAATAAAAGAGACAGATAGAAGTATGCTCGGAGTTGTTACTCAAACAGGGTTGCAGGATCTGTTACCGCAGCAATAGATAATAATCTTTAATTATCAACTAGAACTTCTCTCCCGCAGTAATTTACCGTAGTAGCGTTTTATTCATAAAAAGGTTATTAAATTCTGAAACAAAATTGTTGAATTCTATAATTAAATAGGAGCATTTCACGCTATCGTAGTAAGGAGTGTATAGAACTTAAAGATTCACAATTAGCTTTTTTTTTGTTCGCGACTTACATATAACTCATTAAGCTTGTTGTTAATGCAAGAAAAATCTGGCGTATTTCATCAAAAACTGATCAAATGATTTTTATTATTTTTCGTTTCTCTCTATTTAATCAGTTTTGTGTTTTATGCTCTTCTTTTTTTTCTTTTGCTTCTTTTTAACATTCCTTTCATTAAGAAGTTGATTATTATTATGAACTACTCGGTATATAAACAACAGCAGCTGAATGATCAAGAAAAAAGAGAGTCAGAAGGCGAGAACACCAAAAAGTATATGAAACTTCTCGATGTGGTACACAAGATTTCAACATCAACAATGACAACCAAAGTCGATTTTGTTATTCATTTTCCTGTCGAGATACGAAATATCTTATTCGAAAACTTTACTTTTCGGGAACGTATCCTTTGCACTAGCGTCAGTAAACAATGGCGATTTGCGATACTTACATATCCTAAAATGTGGTATACTTTAACAAATGATGGTTCTAACTACAAACTATACCATGTAATGACTATTTTTCAACCTTTTATTCAAAACTTCAGTATTCGAGAAATTGATTATAGTTTGAAAGTTCTTACTTACGAACGAATGCATACTGCTATTATGGATTTAAACCAAGTCATGGATTTACTTGAGGCCTTGAAATGCAGCCAGATTGAAAAAGGTTTGTTGTCAGCTTGAATTTTTAGATACCACGAATATAATATATTATTAGAAATCTCATTTCTTTCTTTTCCATATTACAATTATATGGTATAATAGCAACTTTTTCATATTCTTGTTATAGTAACAGCTGGTTCAGCAGGTTTCAAGCCATCAGTAGCACTACTTTAACCTCCTTGACATTTGTATGGGATATTTACCCAGAACATACTCTTTTTCCGACTTTTGTAATCAAGATATTTCCAAATCTGTCGCATTTTAGTCTAGTATTGAAAGATATGGGTTACTGTTTTCGTACTTTGGAATCATTAATACCTCAAATACACAGATTATTGTTTGGGATTGATAATTATACAGCGATGGTAAACGACATTGATGGCAACAACAATACTTTTTTATTATCACCTTATCACCATTCATCATCCATTTATTCTCATCATCAGCATCAAAACCTTACGACACTTCACATTGACCTGTCTAAAGCTGATTTTATTCTTCCGTTCCCGGAAGGTGTGTTAAAAGCGTTACCAAATCTACATTGTATCAAGTTTACAACACACAGCTGTATAGGCGAAACTTTAGTAAAAACAATTTATGAATCTTTACACAAGTACTGCCCAAAAATTCAAACAGTCAGTTACAATTACGTATCTAAACCACTAGTATTATGGACTTCCAATAATAACCTTGGCTATGAAGAAGTCAACTTTACAAAAGCATCATACCCAAGAAAAATGGAAAATGTCCAGTATTGTATTCAGTTCATCGAAACCTTTTTTTCTTCAACAAAAACTTATGACAGCTGTCCTACTTCACTTATAACCTTGGAACTCTCGAGTATCTACTGGACAACAGATGCTATTCAACATTTACTTTCTTCAACTACAATATATCATAGCTCTTTACGAAATTTGCAGCTGGCTGGTGGTGGGGTACCACAAGAATACTTTGCAGTTCTGGCCAAAATCAAATTTTTATGTTTACGAGAAATTACATTTGAGGGACCATCATCATTAACAACAGCAACCATCGATCCCAATGTTATAAGAACTTACACTGATAATATGATGAGCTTTTTTGTAAACACCTTACCATCTATGCAATATGTTACTTTGAAAAACTTATATATTCATGCTGATGTACTAAATCTTTTGGTTGGTCCACATAAAAATATGACACCTGAAAAAACACTGGTATTCAATTATTGCTATGGAGTAAATCCTTTGGATTGTCATCTACCAAAACACAAGTTTTATTATAATGATAACCAAGATCATTCATGGAATTTATCTATAAAAACAATGTACTAGCTTTTATTAGTTACTCATCTTTTATCTTGCATATTATTCTTTATCTCTTTTTTTTTAAATATCTACTTATGTGATTTGATTTGACATGATACTTATAAAAAAATATAAATATCATCCTAATTTGCATAAAATTGTTTTGAAAGGAGGATCTGTCAAATATATAAAGAGTAAAACGGACCGACCACCCAGAAAAAAATTTGAGTCACAGTTGCCATTTTTGTAACCACTTCTAACTAACAAGTCTACCCTAATTTTTTCTTTTTTTTTACTGTCCTTTTTTTTTTGTATAAGACGCCAACTTTCAACACAAACGATCCATTCGATTTCAGGCTCACTTTTTTTTTCTTGGACGTTTTCGTAACTTGCAATCATGAAAGAACAAGTATACGACAACACACCAAAAAAAATGTAAGACATTCACTAATATATATTTACATTTATGATTCACGATCAAAAAGAATATAAACTTTTACTTAAAAGTTCTAAAAAAAACATGATCTAATGTAATTATTATTATTATTACTAGTCGCCATATTCAGTTTGGTGTAATGTCACCACAGAATATGGTCAAGATTGGTGAATTGGAAGTAACACAACGAGATCTTTATATGCCAGAAAGTAGAACACCCGTTAAAGGTGGTGTACTTGATTTACGAATGGTAATTAAAAGACATTATATTACTGACGAATGAGAACAATTTTTACTAATCTAATAGATCAATTGGCAAAAAAAATAATATGAATTTATTATTATAGGGTACTTCGAATAAAGATGCTGTTTGTGATACTTGTGGGAAAAAAATGGCAGACTGTGTTGGTCATTGGGGTTATCTTAAACTTGTATTGCCTATTTTCCATATTGGTTATTTTAGAGCAGTTATCAACATTTTGCAGGAAATTTGCAAGGTAAAAAAAAAAAAAAAAAAAAACTGAGAATTATAATATATCACTTTTTTTTTCTATAATATTTATTCATGATAAATCAATCATATAGACTTGTAGTCGCGTTATGCTCGAAGAACCAGAGCGACGAACATTTTTGAAACGATTACGCTCACCTGGATTGGATAATTTACAACGGATGAAGCTTGTTAAAGCGATTAATGAAAGGTGTAAAAAAGTGAGCTACTGTCCTCATTGTAGTAGTGTCAATGGTGCGTTAAAACTCTCTTTATAAAAAAGAAAGAGGTTCTACATTGTCTTAAAAGAAATTAAACATATTCTCTTTTTATGATGATTAGGTGTTGTGAAGAAAGTTGGACCAATGAAAATTACGCATGATAAATATCGTCTAAAAAGAGTACAAGAAGAAGCTGAAGAATTTCGAAAATCATTTAATACTGCTGCAAGCACAATGCCAGAATTAAAGCCACATATTTCTAAGGCACAAGATGATTTAAATCCACTTCGAGTACTTCGATTATTTCAACGTATCACACCAGAGGTAAAGAAGTATATGCATTTATATTTTTTGTGGAAAGGGGAGATGTTATTCTATATAAGTCGGAAAATGGCATTTATTAATAAGTGATGGGTTTTTTCTTATTATGATGTTGCTGTAGGATTGTGAATTACTTGGTTTAAGTGAAGAACATGGTCGTCCTGAATGGTATATCTGGCAATACCTTCCTGTCCCTCCAGCATGTATTCGACCTTCCGTTATGCAAGATGATAATACAAGTAATGAAGATGATTTGACAGCTAAATTAACTGAAATTGTATTTACAAATGCTATCATCCGAGCAGGCTTGGAAAAGGGTATCACAGTGATGAATTTAATGGAACAATGGGAATTTTTACAGTTAGCTGCTGCTATGTATATCAACAGTGAACTTCCTGGTATTCCTAATGCAAATCAAGGCAAACCCAGTCGTGGTTTGAGTCAACGTTTGAAGGGTAAACAGGGTCGTTTCAGAGGTAATTTATCTGGTAAACGTGTGGATTTCTCTGGCCGTACCGTTATTTCACCCGATCCAAACATGCGTATCGATCAAGTTGCTGTACCTGATCGTGTTGCCAAAATTTTAACGTTCCCTGAACGAGTGAATCAACACAATATCCATCGATTACGTCAATGTATTATCAATGGTCCTACAGTGCATCCTGGTGCCAATTATGTTCAAATGGCCGACGGTGGTTTTAAAAAATCTTTAAAATTCGGTGATCGACAAAGAACAGCTTCCGAACTTAAAATTGGTGATTTGGTCGAACGTCATTTATCAGATAATGATGTGGTGCTTTTCAATCGTCAACCTTCTCTTCACAGATTATCTATCATGGCCCATTTTGCTAAAGTTATGCCTTGGCGTACGTTCCGATTCAATGAATGTGTATGTTCACCTTATAATGCTGATTTTGATGGTGATGAAATGAATATGCATTTGCCACAAACCCAAGAAGCGAAAGCAGAAGCTATCGAATTAATGGGTGTTAAAAATAATCTTGTGACACCTCGTAACGGTGAACCGCTGGTTGCTGCTACTCAAGATTTCATTACTGCATCTTATTTACTTTCTTACAAGGACACTTTCTATACCCGAGCCATGTTCACTCATATTTGTACATACATGTTTGATGCTAATACACATGTTGATATTCCACCACCTGCTGTTTGGAAGGTATGTATAAAAATATATTTATAAATGGGACATTATTTTAATTTCTAACTATATTTTTGTTTTTTTTTGTTTTGTTTTGTATATACAGCCTCAACGTCTCTGGACTGGTAAACAAATTTTCAACGTTCTTTTCCGACCCAACAAGAAGTGCAATGTTTTAGTCAATGTGGAAGCAAAAACCAAATCATTTGTCAAGAAAGAAGGTCGCATTCCCGATATGTGTCCCAATGATGGCTGGCTTGTTGTACAAAATAGTGAAATTATGTGTGGTCTGGTCGATAAGGCAGTGGTTGGTGATGGTAACAAGAACTCTGTATTCTATGTTATTTTACGTGATTATGGTGCTGTTGAAGCGGCCAAGGCAATGAACAGGTAAATTAAATATTTATTTTATTACATATTGAAATTTTGAGTAACTAACTGATATCTATTTATTTTTCTTTATTATATTATTATAGACTTGCAAAACTTTGTGCTCGATTCCTTGGTAAATTTCCAGCTTTTCATTTTATTTTATTTTCTTGTGAAACATTTATATATATGTAGTCAACATATAACTAATATAAAAAATCTATATATAGCCAACCAAGGTTTCTCTATTGGTATTAGTGATGTCACACCCGGTAAACGTTTACGTGAAATTAAGGATGAACAGGTAGCAGAAGCCTATAAAAAGTGTGATGAAGTTATTGCTAAACTCAAATCCGGTCAACTTGAAACCATGCCCGGTTGTGATGAAGAAGAAACTATGGAGGTAATTTAATACACATAGATATATATACGCTGTATTTTTTTCATTGTTGAATTTGGATAAACTAACCTTTTTGTATGATCTATAGTCTATTGTTTCTGGTATTTTATCTGGCGTTCGTGGTGATCTTGGTAAAGTCTGTATGACTGAACTTAATATGTACAATTCTCCAAGTATCATGGCCCGGTGTGGCTCTAAAGGTAACAGATTCTAAAAAAAAAGTTGCTGAATACAATATATACATACTAAACATATCACAATACTACTTTAGGTTCACAAATTAATGTGTCTCAGATGGTTGCTTGTGTCGGTCAACAAATTATCAATGGTAGTCGTGTTGCTAATGGTTTCCAAGATCGTTCTCTTCCTCACTTTGTTAAACATTGTAAGTTCTATTTCTATTATAATTATTAGCAGTATTAGCAGTAGCAATAGTTTATGAGTGGTGACAAGATACCATTTATTTTATACTGATTTCCAATGTATATACTGATATTGTTATTATTATTGTTGTTTTGAATAGCGAGAAGTCCACCTGCTAAGGGTTTCGTAAGAAACAGTTTCTTTACTGGTTTAACACCTACTGAATTTTTGTTCCACGCTATGTCTGGTCGTGAAGGTCTGGTCGATACAGCTGTCAAGACGGCTGAAACTGGTTATATGCAACGTCGTTTAACAAAAGCTTTCGAAGATCTTACTGCACATTATGATTTGTCTGTTCGTAACTCAGAAGGCGCTATTCTTCAGTTCTTGTATGGTGCAGATGGTCTTGATCCAATGACTATTGAAGGTGATGGTGTTCCAGTCGAATTCGAACGAAACTTAAAACATGTCAGAGTATGTGTCAAATAATGGATGGGGAGGAAGAGTACGATATATAATTGTATATGTATTGACTAGAGGTAAATTATTTATCTTGGGTTGTTTTTATTTTGCTATAGCTTACTGTACCAGCTGGTAATGAAGAAGGCCTTTTGCCCTGGCAAATTATTACTATTTTGGAAGAAGAAATGGGCAAGACTATTTGGACTCAAAATTGTACACCTGCATTTATTGAAATGACACGTAAATTTGTTGCTGAAAAAATCGCAAAGAAATTGGCAAATATTCGTAAAAATAATGGCATGCTTCCTGGTTTGGCTGTTCCCGATGAAGACTTTATGGATATTGATATTGATGAAGATGTTGAAGGTAAAAATTAAATTAAAAGAAAAGGCAACTAGTTAAGATTTGAAGGAGAAAAGAAAGATTAGAAATATACTAAAAACATCCTGTTTACGTTTTACAGAGGATACAAAGATTGCTGTTCGTAATATGTTTGTTATGACAGACAGACAACTTCATGAATATTTGGAAGTATGTTTATCCAAGTATTTGAAGGCTAAGATTGAACCTGGTAAGAAAAAGAAATATATAAAAGAATTGTTATAAATTCCTTTTTATTACTTGTTGATTACTCAATATCTATGATTATATATAGGTACTGCTGTTGGTGCTATTGGTGCTCAATCTATTGGTGAACCTGGTACACAGATGACATTGAAAACTTTCCATTTTGCTGGTGTTGCTAGTATGAACGTAACATTGGGTGTACCTCGTATTAAGGAAATTATTAACGCTGCTAAGATCATTTCGACCCCTATTATTACTTGTGCATTACATTCTGAAAATGATGTACGTGCTGCTCGAGTTGTTAAGGGTCGTGTTGAAAAGACTACACTTGGTGATGTTGCAATGTATATGGAAGAAGTTTATGAACGAGATGAAACATATATTCTTATTCGTTTGGACTTTGATGCTATCAACAAACTTCAGTTGGAAACCAATCTTTATGCAATTGCTCATGCCGTTCAAACGGCACCAAAACTCAAGATGAGTCACTTGGATGTACAAACAAGTCGGCCAGATATTCTTCGTGTATATGTTCATGCAAAACAAGATGAATCCGTCTACTATACTCTTAAAGCAATCAAACGTATTTTACCAAGTGTTATCATTACGGTATGTTAATTTAAGCTTTATATATATATATATATATATATTTCTCTCAGTTTATACCTCATACAATATATATCTATTCTTTCCTTTAGGGTCTTCCAACTGTTGTGCGTGCAGTTATCAGTGAAAAGGAGGGTGGTTCAGGAGCTAAACAACTGCTTGTGGAAGGCTATGGTTTGTTGAAGGTCATGACCACGGATGGTATTATTGGTGAAAAGACCACATCAAATCATATTATGGAAATTTCCGAAGTGCTTGGTATTGAAGCTGCAAGGTGACTTTTTTTTCCTTTTCTTTCTTTATTTCAAGTGACTTTTCCGACGTTTTTATTAACATGTAGTTATCTCGTATTTACCTAGAAACACAATTATTAATGAAATTCAAATGACTATGGAGAGTCACGGTATGACTATTGATCATCGTCACGTCTTCTTGTTGGGTGATATCATGACAACGAAGGTAAAAATAACCTATTTATAAATATATACGTGTGTTTAATTTTATGCACAAATCGCCATCGTTATTAACATTTCATTTTTTCCATTTAGGGTGAAATTCTGGGTATTACTCGATTCGGTATTTCCAAGATGAGGGATAGTGTCCTCAGTATTGCATCTTTCGAAAAGACTTCTGATCACTTGTTTGATGCAGCATTGTATAGTAAGAAGGATAACGTTGTTGGTGTATCCGAACAGATCATCATGGGTATCCCAATGTCTATCGGTACTGGTATCTTTAAACTTGTACAAGAATCTACACAACCCAAACTTCCTAAGCCAAGAGAACTTTTGTGCTACTCATAGTTTTCTATTTTTTTTCTTCTCTTTCTCTTTCACTCTTTTATTATTTTTCTTTAGCATATGTAATAAGTTCATCAATTGTAAAATAAATTCCAAGCAACAAACACGCACATTTAATAATAATAATAATAATAATAATAATCCATTATTAATATATTTTGTTCCACTATTATCAAGATGAAAAGCTGTTTATTATGAATTATCTTTTGAGAATATTATAATATCAGAGAGAAAAATGGGAATCAATAACGAGAAATAATAATTACTATGGGTACATACAGACCCTCTCCACTCAAAAAAACCCAGCGATACAGTAGTATAGAATGCTGGATACATCCAAACTGGAAAGAAGTAGTTTTTTGTTATGGTGAAAATTTGTTATCTTATTTAATGTCTCCTGTTTAACACAGCGCCAGGTTAGGTATATTTGTTGGAGTCACTCATATACATGCATGTAAAGAAAAAAATTAAAGACCCTGATGGGATGGCAGGGGAAAAAGACAAAGGTTGTTTTTTGTTACGGGATTTGGCATTCATTTCCGAACACACCTCTCAGTTTTTTCGCTCATGATGTATGATTTTGAAATAATAGTACGTATTATAAGTATTAGAGGACGTTCATTATACGTAATATTATAAGGAGTAGCACTCTAGAGATAATATAACCCCTTTTACAACTATACAAACGCTTATTATTTACCATAACAACATTGCTGATTGATTTTCCATTGCTACTTGCTGCGTTTTTTCTATTTAAACAAGAGCTATAATTCATAAATTTTTATAAGTGTTCATATTTAGTATAGCTTATCCTTTTCCTTGAGTCATACACTCGGAGTTATATTACTTTTTATTCATTTTCTAACACGATAGACCGAAACGTATCAACATATTAATCTACGTAAATGTTTTTCCAAAAAACTAAGAAGACATTTTGGGAAAAAGTTTAAGATAGCAAAATCTGGTATAATGGTAAATTTCAGTTTTTCTCTTGATATATATAAATTTCTTTGAAT
Source organism: Circinella umbellata (assembly GCA_025093555.1). Classification (NCBI taxonomy): domain Eukaryota; kingdom Fungi; phylum Mucoromycota; class Mucoromycetes; order Mucorales; family Lichtheimiaceae; genus Circinella; species Circinella umbellata. The sequence goes on along the minus strand of JAIWNF010000028.1, from coordinate 578,331 downwards.
CAAATTAACACTGAAGAAAATTGCGAAGTCCCCTCCCCAACCCAACCCAACCCAACCTATCCGAACAACTTGGTTTATCCATCTATCGACCTATTGTTTTATAATCATTTTATACGGATCATTCAAGCAAACTAACTACCCAGGCTCACATAAATCATAAAATAGAAAACGTATCAAAATATTAGCGAAAAATAAAGAAAATCACTTTATTATATTATATAATTACTATCCAACATAAAAACAAATCCTATCAGTAAAGAATCTTATCCTTCCTCTTCTTATTCTTTTCTTCTGGTACTTTTTTTAACTAATCAAATATGTACACTGTGCTGTTTATTATTCATAGCATCGTTTTTCGCATCTCACCAAGGCTTTATCATAATTGCCGAATCGAAGAAAACTGTATCGCTTGCCCTCCAGTTGATCGTCCTACAAAAAAAGCCCTATCCTTACCCCCAGCCAGATACAGTTTTCCATTGGTCTTGATCATCGCATCTATATATTATAAAAAATAAGAGAAAATGTTCTAGTCATTAATATTCACAGCAACTTATTTTATTATTACCGTTGCCGCCATGTCGCCAAGGTAACCGTATCGTTGAATCGAGGAAAACTGCATCGCTTGCCCTCCAGTTGATCGTCCTACAAAAAAAGCCCTATCCTTACCCCCAGCCAGATACAGTTTTCCATTGGTCTTGTTCATCGTGTCTATATATTATAAAAAATAAGAGAAAATGTTCTAGTCATTAATATTTACAGCAAGTTACTTTATTATTACCGCTGTCGCCATGTCGCCACAGTAATCGTATCGTCGAATCGAGGAAAACTGTATCGCTTGCCCTCCAGTTGATCGTCCTACAAAAAAAGCCCTATCCTTACCCCCAGCCAGATACAGTTTTCCATTGGTCTTGATCATCGTATCTATATATTATAAAAAATAAGAGAAAATGTTCTAGTCATTAATATTCACAGCAACTTATTTTATTATTACCGTTGCCGCCATGTCTCCAAGGTAACCGTATCATCGAATCGAGGAAAGCTGCATCGCTTGCCCTCCAGTTGATCGTCCTACAAAAAAAGCCCTATCCTTACCCCCAGCCAGATACAGTTTTCCATTGGTCTTGTTCATCGTGTCTATATATTATAAAAAATAAGAGAAAATGTTCTAGTCATTAATATTTACAGCAAGTTACTTTATTATTACCGCTGTCGCCATGTCGCCACAGTAATCGTATCGTCGAATCGAGGAAAACTGTATCGCTTGCCCTCCAGTTGATCGTCCTACAAAAAAAGCCCTATTCTTACCCCCAGCCAGATACAGTTTTCCATTGGTCTTGATCATCGCATCTATATATTATAAAAAATAAGAGAAAATGTTCTAGTCATTAATATTCACAGCAACTTATTTTATTATTACCGTCGTCGCCATGTCGCCAAGGTAACCGTATCGTCGAATCGAGGAAAACTGCATCGCTTGCCCTCCAGTTGATCGTCCTACAAAAAAGCTCTATCCTTACCCCCAGCCAGATACAGTTTTCCATTGGTCTTGATCGTCGTGTCTATATATTATAAATAATAAATGAAAATGTTCTAGTCATTAATATTCACAGCAACTTATTTTATTATTACCGTTGCCGCCATGTCGCCAAGGTAACCGTATCGTTGAATCGAGGAAAACTGCATCGCTTGCCCTCCAGTTGATCGTCCTACAAAAAAAGCCCTATCCTTACCCCCAGCCAGATACAGTTTTCCATTGGTCTTGTTCATCGTGTCTATATATTATAAAAAATAAGAGAAAATGTTCTAGTCATTAATATTTACAGCAAGTTACTTTATTATTACCGCTGTCGCCATGTCGCCACAGTAATCGTATCGTCGAATCGAGGAAAACTGTATCGCTTGCCCTCCAGTTGATCGTCCTACAAAAAAAGCCCTATCCTTACCCCCAGCCAGATACAGTTTTCCATTGGTCTTGTTCATCGTGTCTATATATTATAAAAAATAAGAGAAAATGTTCTAGTCATTAATATTTACAGCAAGTTACTTTATTATTACCGCTGTCGCCATGTCGCCACAGTAATCGTATCGTCGAATCGAGGAAAACTGTATCGCTTGCCCTCCAGTTGATCGTCCTACAAAAAAAGCCCTATCCTTACCCCCAGCCAGATACAGTTTTCCATTGGTCTTGTTCATCGTGTCTATATATTATAAAAAATAAGAGAAAATGTTCTAGTCATTAATATTCACAGCAACTTATTTTATTATTACCGTTGCCGCCATGTCTCCAAGGTAACCGTATCATCGAATCGAGGAAAACTGCATCGCTTGCCCTCCAGTTGATCGTCCTACAAAAAAAGCCCTATCCTTACCCCCAGCCAGATACAGTTTTCCATTGGTCTTGTTCATCGTGTCTATATATTATAAAAAATAAGAGAAAATGTTCTAGTCATTAATATTTACAGCAAGTTACTTTATTATTACCGCTGTCGCCATGTCGCCACAGTAATCGTATCGTCGAATCGAGGAAAACTGCATCGCTTGCCCTCCAGTTGATCGTCCTACAAAAAAAGCCCTATCCATACCCCCAGCCAGATACAGCTTTCGATTGGTCTGGTTCATCGTATCTATATTTTAAAAAATCAAAAGAAAATAAAGTAATACGTTCTATTCATTTCGACTCATTGACGTCGACGCACCTAGTTTTACTCATTCTCTTAGACCCTTCACGTTCACATACTTACTCTCACTCTCACTCTTATTCCGGCGCTAGCACCCTTTTACCTCTATTTATTTGCTCCCACTGAATCGCTTCAGCGTACTCACATACACCAATTATGTTCTATGCATTTACTTACATACAGCTATTTACATGGATTTCCCTGGGCTCTCATACTTCTATTCTTTCACTGCAATTCATCCGCTCATAACCATTGGACCACACATGCACTAATTACGCGCACGTTATTTTGAATAACTGCCTGTTGGACTACATACGTTGTCATATAGCCCGTCCTGTTATCTATAGTGTTCATTGCGGCTCATAGAATAGTGACAAGCTAAGGTCAATTCAGCCACAGAATATCTATATATTAGGTCATAGTGTGATAAAAACAATATTAGTATTTTTTTTCTTGGATAGAAGAAATTTTGTTTGAAATAACGCCATAGAAGAGGATTGATATAATGGAAAGTTTCATGATTATTTACCTGGGTGACATAATACTACACCATTTTGATTCGAATTAAAGTTTGAACTGTGTGCGCGGTTAAAAAAAATAATTCATGCACCAACTGCACCAATATAAACCCGAGTAGTAGTAGTACACACGTCCAGTGTTGAAACTCATCTTGACATATTGAAAAAACCTAATTTATAACTAATTATGGTAGATTGTTAACCGTTAGAATAGCTTTAAAACAGATTAGAAGCTCACCATTGAATATATGAGACACCGTCATGCTTTATTAAGCTAAAGGGATAAAGGTAGTAAAGTTCTATAAACCTTAATATTCGCGTTTCAAGGTCTACTGGTGATACGACGTTTATGCGCACCGTTCCAAGTGATTGAGAAAAAAACATACAGTTATAAATAAAATAAAAAGCTATAGGCAAAATTAGCAACATGAAAGACGGCCATTGTAGTAAAAGAAAAAAAGAAAAAACAATGTAAAAAAACATACAAAAGAAGAAAAAATAAACTTGAAGTACATGTCAAAAGATAAATGAGTAAAAAAAAGGTGGGAAATAGAAAAGGTACAAGTAACTGAAAGTACATTTTAAAAATAAAAATGAAGAGTAGTAATCATTGCTCCTCTTTTTTATTTTTTAATGTTGGGAAGAAAGAAAGGAATGTCAAAAGGAAGAAGAAAAATTAAAGTTACAAGTAACTTTAAAAGTAAATGTCAAACCCACCCACCAAAAAAAATGTAGAAAAAGGAATGTCAAAAAAATGTAGTAGTTAATCTACCTTTTTTTTTTTGAATGTTGAGAGGAAAGAGAAGGTGGACAAAGGAACGTTAAAAGGAAGCAAAAAGAATAAAAATAAAAATATAGTTACAAGTAACTGAAAGTAAATGTCAAAAAGTAAATGTCAAAAGAAAAAAAAGAGAGAAATACTTACTTTACTTGAATGTTGAAAGGAAAGAGAAAATGAAAAAAGGAATGTAGAAAGACAAAGTTACTGAAAGTACATTTCAAAAAACAAAAGAGTTTAGTTGGTAGGAAAGAAAGAGAAAGAAAGAGAAAGAAAAAGTGTTGGAAGTCAAGAAAGACCCAACTACAGAATATAAAGCATAAAACGACTCTGTGGGTCTAGAATCCCGTCTATTCAAATGATATTTTACTGTTATATAAAACTATACTTTTCAAACTACTTTTCAAATAATATCATGATTACTTTATATTATGAACGGGAATCTTTTTGAAAAAAAAAACATTTTCTTTTTTTATGTTCACCAACAGTGATAACAATAGCGATCTACATGAAGTAAATGCGCAGCAATGCATAAAGTAGGTGAAAGTAAGAGGTACCGGGTCAAAAAAAAAAAACTAACATGTGTATAAATTGCAACATTCCGTGTCAAAGTAAGATTAGAATGTGAGATTCCATTCCCATGACAAGTGTTGCTTAACAAAATATTTCTTTTATTTAAGAACAAACGCGTTTTTTTTAACGCAATCTAGTAACATGTTGCATAAAAATCAACTTTTTTTACGCGTCGGGGTGAATCCTCCACATGCAAAAAAAATCATGTAACATTCCGTGTCAAAGTAAGCTTAGAATGTGAGATTCCATTACCATGACAAGTGTTGCTTAACAACATATTTCTTTTATTTAATAACAAAACGTGGTTTTTTTACGTAGCTATAGTAGTATGTTAATGTGTTGCGAAAAGAGCAAAAAAAAGAAGAGGCCCAGAAGGAAGGGATCATGTCCAAAATTGGAAATGGATCCGTTTTTTTTACCAATACACAGGAACGTTTTCCGGTTTTTTTTTTCTCTAATAAATTAATTAGTATATGAAAAAAAAAGACTATAAAAAGTTCAAGTTATTTAAAAAGTAAACAGCTTTCTTAATTTTATTATGAGAACAATCCAATCATTGTCGTAAAAAAAAGAAAAGGGGAAAGGGTTCACATTACGCGAATAAAATAAAAAAGCAACCATGAAAAGAGGTGTCATTTTTAATTCTGCAAGAAAATTGTGTGATGATCTGTGTTTTGTTTTAATTTCCTAATACGTACTTTGCGTCATGGGTCATGGGTCATGGGTACTGTCGCCATGTTTTTAAAGAGACAATGTCTTTTTGTACACGTATATCAATAATCACGATATTAGCCTTTTAGATGATGAAAGATGAGTGGTACACAATATCTATAATATCAAGACTAATTTAATAAAATATTAAAAGAATAAATGTTATTTCACATACTCAATGGCCTCTAAATGGTATACAAGAGATATGAAAAACAACAAGAACAAGAATCGCCCCAAATTCTCTCTTTTCTTTCTGGTCTCTGTTTTTTTATTCTTAATAACTCTAGCTTGTAATATTTTCTTTACTACATCGATAATAGTAAACACATCGTGATACTGGTAAACCAAATTGACAATAACAAGGGTTCTTCATATTATTATCGATATCAACGAATATCTACCACCAATTCCGGCTATCGTAAAACAGTGAGTGTCGTTTGGAATTTAATTATGTCAGTATTTTGCAAACGACAGATTAAATATAATTGTAAAAGAAGGTTGTTTCAATTTAGGCGTCTTAAAGGTGATGCTTGAAAGTCTTCCCAAATATATTGTGTATATTGACTAGTGCTTACCAGATAGATGAGCCTTTCATACTTGAGTAGATGCGGTAATTTGTTAATGTATAAAAAGCAAATAAAGGAACAAGTGAATTAATAATAGAGCTTAACTTTATTCACAACGAGTGTGGTTCCGCCCTGGTGCATTTATTTTTCTTTTTCTTGATTTTTCTTCCTACAAACTCGACCTGGTTTTATCGTCACACATTTTATATATCTCACATATGTAGAAATTTATGATAGTATTTTTTTTTATTTACTGTTACGAGTAGCATCGAAAAGTAATCAAATAAAATCACTGTAGCTTTACAAATTTATAATGAAACCTTTTGATACGTTCGATCATACACTATATTTTTTATATATGTTGGACATAGTTTTGATATTATAACGAGCCATATGAGACTTGAAGAGTATTATGCAGACCTACGTATCTATGAAGAACCACATAATACATTGAATATCAACTCCTGGTAGGGATTTTATACCTGTAATATGGGGCAATGAAGTACAGGTTTTAATAAATACTTTTATCCACCAAGCAGTTTAGTCTGCTACATAAATAGACTCTTTTGTTTCAAAATATTATTTGAAGTTCTTTTATTTATCTATAATATAAACATTTTACTATGAATGAATATTGAAAAAGGGGCAAAAAAATGATTTCCTGTTAAAAAAAACTCTGAACTAAACCACTTTATATAATATACGTAGTTGTTAGCTAACAATCTTTTATTGCATTATATTACTCTAATACGGTATCATATCTCAGCGAACGATTATCTAGCTAACCTACGCAAAGAATTTATTTCAAAAAAAAAAAAGAATCTATACTTTATTTTTATTTATTTGAAAGATAGTACAACAATATACTACTACTAATAATTAATAAATATTGTTGTACAATGTTGTATCGTATGTTAAATACTAATCAACATATGAATATAATATATTTTTGCTCACGACAAAATTATATAAACTGAATATATGAAATGAAACTAAAATAATTTGATAGACACTACTTATTTCTAAAAATGAAAGAAATTTATTAGCCTAAACCTACTAACAAAACTTGACAAAGACAATTTTGATGCTACCGACAAATGTAAAATTTGTTTATTTTTCTTACACGTATGGGTGGTTTTACATATTGCCCAAATAAATGCTCTTTTAAAATAAAATCCATTGATATGTACTACCTAATGCTTTAAAGTATACAATAAATGTTCATATTTGCGTTTTAGTATATATATATTATTTAACTAGTAGATTACCTTTATTAACTATCAATAATACTTTACACATGTGTTTGCGGATGTCTTATGTTTATTTGTTTTTCATTAAACTCTTCTTTTTTTTTTTGTTTCATATGTACCATGATGCCCAGGTTTGAATAATGGATCGATATAATAAACTTTTAGTATACTCTTCTTGGCACATTTAAATTTTTTTTTTCTGCATAAAGTTTTCAGGTTGATAAATTTTAAATGTGCTTTATTTTGGAATACAATACAGATTTAATATATATATATAAACCTATTATATATCCGAATGTATATGTTCTTGTCTAGCAACTGTATATTCTTTTATTTACATCACGGCTAAAAATTGCATGCAATTACCGTTCCTAATTCTCTATGAATATGAATTTATAGGTTATGAAATGCCATGCTTCTCTATGAATATGCATTTGAATAAAGACAATAATTCATCTTCATAAAAATAAATCCATGAATCTCTATTACAAAAATTAATGAATCTGAGCGACAATGTATGGCTCTGAATGATATATGAATTGGCATAAAACTGAACAAATATCTATGAAAAAATACCTATGAATATGAATGAAAATGCATGCTTTGTAAATATGAGTGATAATCTATGAAATTACATACTTATACTTCGTGAATCCATGACCGTTTGAGGAGAAGTAGTATTCCTACGCACTTCTTTTACTACTTTTCTCATTATCTCACATAGTTAATGGCCCACAAAAAGAAAATTTTATTATTCAAAGTGCCTATCATAATATAGTAGAAGTGGTCTCAACCATGTTATATCTGCAGTATAATGTATATGCTCATAAAGTAAAATATATATCATTTAGAAACTAGGAATGAATCTGCTTATAAATAGGTAATGGATATGACTGAATATCTATGACTTTGCATAGATCTATGGATCTCCATGAACTGCCACATTTCATAGAATTTCATGTCAATAGTGATCATGGAGATTCATGGAAATCCATTCATTTCTACTACTCATTTTAGCCGTGGTGTTAGCTACTATATTATTGTTGGAAAACTAATAAAATCGGTATATAATACAGCAAGATAATAAAATCTCCAATCATAAAAAGTTAATTTTATATATTTAATGAAATTAAACAATCATGTAAATGATAAAGCAATTACAAGATTATTATCTGAGCTGGATATGCAGAAAATGATAAAATGTATAGTTACTATAGACATAAACAAGAAATAATAAGAATAATGAATTATTCTATATTTCTTTTATATTGTTTGTAAAGAGTCTGTTATATTCAACACATATTATTCATAAAGATAAGTATTTGTCATTTTAATTATTAAAGTATAGCGTACCTTTAATTATGCTTTGCTGACATTTTGTGTATTTTGTTATATTAATCAAAATTAATAAAATAAAGAGACGTTATAAAAGTCAACGAGATCCAAAAGAACAATAATTGAACTGAAGTTTATTAAATGAAATTATTAACACTATTTATACTAAATCCTAATCAATGAACGGGTATATCAATATGCGTGTATGAAACAATGATAGTCTTCCGATTTGTTAATGACAATGAACAATGACAATAAGATATGTGAACATTATGTCCAATACGTTTTGCCATTGATAAAATATTATATCAACATATTAGCTGTCAAATAGTAACATTAAAGAAGACGGACTTCTTTGATATTGAGAGTCATTGAAACGCGCTGTGAAATATCAAAATGTCAGTGAAACATATTTGAAAAATGCTGTATTTAAATATATAATATTAAATGACCGTTATAATCAAGCCATTGTACGTTGGATACAACATATTTCCCTATTTAGACCATGATTTGTAAGAACACAGAAGTCTGTCTTCTATAATGATACCAGATAATAGCTATGCAGATAATATATTAAATCATCAACTGCGCAAAGTCTAATCTCAATCTTAATATTATTATTCTTATATTCATCATTCACATGGTCATAACAAATATGTCTCACGTATACCTGTATATATATATCAATATATCCCACTGATAATAATATTTTATTTTAATAAACTTGAGCTTAATTATTGTTTTCCTGGGTCTCATTGACTTTTTAACGTCTCTTTATTTTTTATTAATTTCGATTGGTATAATAGTATCATTAGGGGTATATTTATAATTATAATTTTGTTAAAATTATAATATATAAATAAGTAGTAAATGAAAAATAACTAAAATAATTTATTCTCTAATATTTTGAATTTACTACCAAGATAATATTTTTGTATTTACAAAAATGTTATCTATCAATATGGTACATGTTGATTGAGAAGAGCTAAGGAGTGTTAGGAGGATGAAAAAGATGATGCTTTAAAAATTTTCAAGTTTTGAACTTGGATCATGATATATAGATATAAGAGAACAAATACTAGAATTTGTTCCTTATTGTAGTAGAATTATTATTTGTGTATTTAGAAAGTAACCAATGTGAAATTATTTTAGTGTTTTTATATTTAGTTCATATTTGAATTATCTGAGATGAAGGATTGACAAGATGTGCCATACTACACATTTAAAGATCAAATTCTAAATTACAAAATCACATAAACCTTCTCATTGGTCTAACTACAGGTATTTATAAGCAGATTCATTCCTAGTTTCTAAATGATATATATTTTACTTTATGAGCATATACATTATACTGCAGATATAACATGGTTGAGACCACTTCTACTATATTATGATAGGCACTTTGAATAATAAAATTTTCTTTTTGTGGGCCATTAACTATGTGAGATAATGAGAAAAGTAGTAAAAGAAGTGCGTAGGGATACTACTTCTCCTCAAACGGTCATGGATTCACGAAGTATAAGTATGCAATTTCATAGATTATCACTCATATTTACAAAGCATGCATTTTCATTCATATTCACAGGTATTTTTTCATAGATATTTATCAGTTTTATGCCAATTCATATATCATTCAGAGCCATACATTGTCGCTCAGATTCATTAATTTTTGTAATAGAGATTCATGGATTTATTTTTATGAAGATGAATTATTGTCTTTATTCATGCATATTCATAGAGAAGCGTGGCATTTCATAACCTATAAATTCATATTCATAAAGAATTAGGTAATTGCATGCAATTTTTAGCCGTGGTGAAAGTCTGTCAAAAATCAATCAAAAGAAAAAGGTAAAGTAAAAGTAATACATACTTAAGTGGTCACATGACCACCTAAGGATCAATTCCAATACACAAAATCACGTGAACCTTTTATTTGATCTTACCAAACGGCACTACCACACAATGTGTCAAAAATGTCACGTCTGAAGCGGGTTTTGCTCCTAGTTCTGCACCAGCTCCAAACGTGATGGCAAAGTGACGATTCTAACCTAGGAATCTGGGTCGTTGCTAGGTAAATACTTCTGCCTAACGTATTTACCCGTTGTTTCCGCTTTTATTCCTTTTGCCCCCTTATCCATGTTTATATTATTTATTATTATTACCTTCCACGTTTCCTCCCATTTTTAATATTGTTTCTTATTATGATATTATGGAAGATCATTTTAATGATCTGTGATTTATTATTTTTGTGTTGCCCTCATTGATCATATTGATCAATATTCTGCTTTGATTTATTTTTGATTTCTGTTATTTCTTAACATTAGCATGATAACGATCATCCAGTTTTGCATAATATTATTATTTTGTTTTTGTTTTTATATAAATACCATCTAAAGTAATAATAATAAAAAGGAACCAACCAACAAATTAACCATCTTCCAATTATCAATTGAACTATCTATCTATCTAATTATCAATTAGTCTACTTGTTTCTCATTTCACTTCCTCACCTTCTTTATAATCATTTCCCTTGTGGCACAATTTATTGTGTTTCATCTACTGAAAAGTCCTGGTTATTACTATTAACGTTGAGGTGCAGCGATTAGTCATATAAATTTATAACGAATCTGACAAAAAACCACAAGACAACTTGGCCGAGATGAAACTGTTTATTTTATTGATGGGATTTTCTATGGGGCCGCGCTCTATGGAGCATATGCCCGTCCCGAAGTGCAAGTTAAAATATCATTGATTATTTAACAGAGAGAGGAAAGATAAACGACCCTTATATGACAAGGGAAAAAGGAGAAAAAGACAATTGTAGGGATCAGAGAGAAAATAGGGAAAAGAAAAATTATGCAAAATCAAAATTAAGCTTTCATGTGTCAAGCCTCATCGGTGGTCTGTGCGTAAAAATAGAAAAAGCGGAGCTGTTAGTAATAAAATGGATATAAATATAATTTTTTTTTTTTTTTTTTTTTTTGTGTTTCTTTTTTCTTCTTTTTTTGTTTTTTGTTTTTTGGTATAATTATTCATATTTTTTTTTTCTGTTCTTTTCTTTTTTTTTTTTAGGAAATATATATATAGTATATAATGAGAAAGAAGAAATAATTTATAAGTGAGAGTGGTATAAAAGAAAAATGGATCAAAGGTGAAGAATGTAATCTAAAGATGGATCATTTGGAGGTAAAATTGGTGGAGGAGGTGTTAACCAGTCTACAAACTGTTGACCAAGTTCGGGATCAGGTGGTATATCATCCTTTGGATCGGGATGACATACCTTATCAAGTTGTTCGAGTGCTACCATTAATTTTGGCCATGTTTGCTGTCAAAATAATATGGTTTGTGGGTTAGATGGTGGTTTACGAGGAAGGTTGTTGAGGAGGTGGTCGATTGGATTTGGTAGTGTATCAGGTGGTAAGTCAAGTTGATATGGAATATCAAGACATTCGATAAGATGGTGACGGCTAGTGCGGTGATTATTACAATTGGTACATTGGATCGGTTTTCCTGGTAGCCAACCCATCCGCCAGCGAAGTAGGCGGCTACGTTCCCGAGATGTCATTGGCAAAAAGAAAATTGGATCAACTCCAAGTTTTGAACGGCAAGCATTTATAAGGACACCTGTATTAGGGCCTTGTTGTAATTTGTGGAGGTTGGTGGTGCGATAGGTGCGAATGTTTGATTTAAGATCTCGTGGTGATGCATCTTCAGGTGGTAAAGGTAAGAGTTTCCAAATTTCATTGTATTTTTGTAGTTGCTTCCATCGATGGCGGTTATCGCGTAATATTGGTCGTAAATGGGTCAGTAATGCATCATCTGGTAGATAATAAGCACGAGAGAGATATTTAGCACCTAATGTATGCACTCGTTCATCCATTGTAGGTAAGTTAGCCATATGTCGAAAAACAATAGTGGATGATTTGGTATGACCGCCGAAGATATATCGAAGACATTGATCTTGGCCTTTTTCAAGTTGTTGGATTTCTTTTTTTAAAAAAGGGGTAATTGCTAATCCATATTCAAAGCGAGGTCGAATAAATTGCTTATATAATTTGACAGCAAGGTGACGAGGGAAACCATATGGGTTACATCCAATTGTTCGTAATGTACGCATACCTGTAAGTGCTGATGCAATGTTGCGTTGTAAAAGTTGTTGATTGTTGATCATACCACTAGCATTAAATGGTATACCAAGGTAGACAAATGTTGATGCGGTTGTAATTGGTTGATTATATAAATAGAGGGGTGGAAGAGGGTTGGTATTTTGACTGGTTGGTTGTTGTAAAATTACACATTTACTGGGATTCCAGCGATAGCCAAGTTGATATGAGTGTTCTTCAGCTCGGTTTAATAATTGTTGAATATTGGATCTATCACCAATTAAAACAACGTCATCAGCATATAAAAATGCGTTAATCCACTTACCACAAACCAGCCGATGAGGACGTTGACGGGATGAAAGTATAGGCGTATCTTGAAAATCAGAATCAGAATCAGATAAATTGGACAAAATAGAGGAAGAAGAAGGGGAACGAAGAAAATGGGGTAAAGAGTTAATATATATAGAATACAAATGAGGGGACAAAATTGATCCTTGGAGAACACCAGTGGCAGGCCAAAAAGATCTTGATGTAGTACCAGATAATAGTACTTGAATTGATACATTATCAAAAAGACTCTGTAGTAAACCAAGTAGTGGTGGAGAAGCTGTAGGTTCGAGAGCGCGCCATATAATAGCACGATCCACTGTATCATACGCGGATCGGATGTCCAATGCGGCCAAAACTGGACTATTGTTATCATGATCCAATCGATGACGAAGACAAAGTTCATGTAAGCAAAGAGCTTGATCCAAGGCACTACGTTGTGTACGAAACCCACCTTGACTAATATCTATAATGGGGGAAGCAGAATGTAGTTCATCTTGGAGACATACTTCTAATATTTTACGTAAAACAGATAAAAGACTAATTGGACGATAATTAGCAGGATCATTAGCATCACCTTTTTTATATATTGGCACAACTTGAGCCAATCTCCAACTATCAGGTGTTTTAGACCATTTCCAACACAAAATAAAAAGGTCGGTTAGTGGATTAGTTAAATATTCTGTAATTGGGCTAAGCATTTCAGCACGTAAATGATCCATGCCTGGTGCTTTTTTACGAGCAACAGTTTGGATGGCATTTTGGATTAGTTCGGGTGTAAAAGGACAAATATTATCATGATTATCAATTAGATGGGGAACGATTGGAGGTGGGGGTGGATTAGCTCTTACTCTTGGTAGAGCATTACCTGAAAATGTACGTGCAAGTTGCTGTGACATTTTATTGGCAGCTACTTCAGGGCCAGCCATATCCGAAAAAGTTGGACTAACTACCCTATTTTGCCTGATACGTTTAATTGTTGCTGTTGTGTTTGATAATTCATCATTGGATAATTTATTAATAAAATTATTCCATGCTTGTCGTTTTCGTTTTTGAACTAAAGAGTCAAATTGCTTTGATGCTTCTTTGTGTTTTATATTCCATACGCCCTGTTGGATACCAGTAGCTTTTATTTTTCGGCGATAGCTTTGCTCACGATCCTGAAATGCAGTTTCTAAGTCTTCATCCAAAACCATTTTACATGTGGCGGCCGTGGTGTTCTACGGCCAACTGATTTATCTAATGATGTATGAATACAATCGGTCAGTTGGTTAGCAATGTAATTAATGTCAGGCTCTATATTATTAGCGTTGATAGCATTTTTGATTTGGACATGAACGGTTTCGATTTTTTCTATAAATAAATCTTTATATTTTTGTTGATGCTCATTGTCATATAGTTTACTAAGGTTCCAAAGCTGCCTTGGATGATTTTCTCGGGATGATGGTGGTCTATCCATAGTGAAAGAAATACAAACTGGTTTGTGATCGGATTTAAGATCCATTTCGGATTCAATAGCCATTGTTACATTTGCTAAAGGCTCAGTACTAAGGATCCAGTCAATGACGCTTGTTTCTAGTCGATTGTTTCTTTGTTTAATAAATGTTGGCATTCCATATGTGAGTTGGGAATTCCAACAATACAATCCTTGTTCTTCAATCTAATTAGCAAATGCTGTTCTACGAGGTGTAGTTCGTTGATCGCCTAATAATTCTTTATGACGAGCATTAAAATCGCCACAAAAAATAGTATTTTCATGATTGTTATCTGAGGATGTTATTAAGGGGATTGATTGTATTATTTCTAGAGTTTCGATAGGTGTGAGATTGGATGGTGGGAGATAGAGACAGTGGATGGTAAGATTTTCTATTTTACAGGAAAGAATATAGGGAGAAATTGTAGGAAGTACGTGTATGGGATAAGGAAAAGAAGGATTAGTTAATAATGTGATACCCATTTTACCACGATGGGAATTTTCTACAGGGAGAGCGTAATTGTGGTGTTGAAACCAGTTAGTTGGATACCGACTTGGTGATAATAACCAAGTTTCAGTTAGGAATATCAATGAGGAGGTAGGTAAACTATTAGTAATTGTATTGATGGTCTGTTTTACGAGACCGTTGATATTTATAAGGGATATTGTTATATTACTCATTTTTTTTTTGTTTTATATACTTATACTTTTTTTAATTATTTTGAGTGGTGGAAGTGCTGGTAGTATTATGTAAGCCGGCTTTGACTTCGTCATCGATTTCCATGCTGGGGGAAACAGGTCGAGAACTTGTGACACTTTTGATATCATCATTTAAAAGGCGTTTTGCATCTAAAATTCGATCGTCATTTGTTTTATATGTTGGTAAATTTAATGTCAATTCTTCCGCTGTAATCCATGAATTTTTATAGAAATTACGAGCTATTGCAAATTTGACTGGTGCGCGGATGAATTGGAGTGCTTTGAGCAAGTTGTTATGGTGTAATTCTTGCACTTTTTCAAATCGTTCTTCATCAGATAAATCTGCTAATTTCTTATCCCATAGAATACTGGGGTCAAGTGGATCAAATTCTTTTTTTACCTTAATGCCCTCTTTTTCAAGAATTTCCATGAGAAGAGGAGCATAGTCGTTATGAATGAGTAGTGCTGCTACCTGTCGATCAGGGAAATGTACATCTAAGATACGTGAGTTATCAATACGTAAGGTGCGAAGGATCTGACGCATAGCTTTGATTGTCATACGGTGGCGACAGGGCACATATATAAATTGAAAGCCTTGGCTTTCAGGCACTGCTGTGAGATGACGTGCAGCAATTGCTTTTGCACGTTTGGATGGGACAGCTCTTTTTTTGTTATGTTGCTGCTTTTTAGTTATACCTTGAGCTGCTATTGTTGCATAATTATTTTTTAATTGCTGAATTTGTGCTGGAGGTGGTGCATGTTTGGATTGTTCCAATCCATCATCTTCATTATCCAAAATTTGGATTGTTGGTCGGAGTCCTATGTTGCTAGTTGCTGTTGGATCAAGTGTTAACTGTTTATTTTTTAAAATTGCAATTTCGGCACGAGCAGCTTCCAGTTCTGTTTTTAAAGTAGCATTTTCTTTTATAATTTGTGCCATGTTAGAAAGAGCTTCTGTTAGTTCCGAAACTTTTTGGTCAGTCTTTTCCTGTTTTTTGTATATATCCTGAAGATAGTCAGGGAGGTTAGGATAAATATGGAGAAAATTATCATTTTTCTCTATATTGGAGACTTCAACCTGGTCCGCCCAACTTTGTGCAGGCTGTTTTTGGTTTGGTGATGCATGATGATGTTCCATCTCTTGATCAGAATCGATAGATTCAAGTTGGGTGTTACCTAAAGTTTTTTTTGCTACAGTAGAATTTATTGTGGGCTTCTCTGTAGTATTATTTTTTTTACTTTGTATGGCTGCTGCAATGGGATCTAACATGCGTGTGTGTGCATATTTTTTATGACAAGAGGTGCATTTATATATGGGTGTTGGTGGTTCAAAAGCAGGATTATTAGCTCCATCTATAGCAATGATCTTACCCTTCTTTTTGCATATGTCATTGGGGCACTTAATATTTGCTTGTGTGGCGGAGAAATCACGTTCTAAATTTTTAATTAATTCCTGTGAAACAGGAATTTTGGTACCTGGTGCTGCAATAGGAATACCGACTGCTATTGCTTTTTTACCAGTATTGTTTTTTGTTAATGTTTTACCCATTACACAATTAATTTCAGTTGGAATTGTTGAACGTAATGCTGAGGTTTTGTATTTTTTAACTGGAGTGGCGGTGATTCGAGATTGTGGGTCGATTGAGAGTGAGCATTTGGGTTGAGAGAGAGATGAAAAAATTAATTCGAAATTAATTTCTTTTGTTGATGGAAATAATGATGATGGCGAAATGTCAATGGACAATTGTTTGTTTTCGGCCGGGATTTCGGTGGGTGATGGTTCTATGGACCTTTCAGGTTGTCCTGGTGGTGTTGTTATATTTTTTACTATTTTTTGTGATATTTTTTTAATTTTTTTCGTTGTAAGTGGAAGTATTCTTTGTGTAACCTCCTAAAAAAGTGAGGTGAAGAGAAGAAAGAGACGACAACTTGGCCGAGATGAAACTATTTGTTTTATTGATGGGATTTTCTATGGGGCCGCGCTCTATGGAGCATATGCCCGTCCCGAAGTGCAAGTTAAAATGTCATTGATTATTTAACAGAGAAAGAGAAGATAAACGACCCTTATATGACAAGGGAAAAAGGAGAAAAGAAAAATCATGCAAAATCAAAAATTAAACTTTCATGTGTCAAGCCTCATCGGTGGTCTGTGCGTAAAAATAGAAAAAGCGGAGCTGTTAGTGATAAAATGGATTTTTTTTTTTTTTTGTGTTTCTTTTTTCTTCTTTTTTTGTTTTTTGTTTTTTGGTATGATTATTCATATTTTTTTTTTGTTCTTTTCTTTTTTTTTTAGGAAATATATATATAGTATATAATGAGAAAGAAGAAATAATTTATAAGTGAGAGTGGTATAAAAGAAAAATGGATCAAAGGTGAAGAATGTAGTCTAAAGATGGATCATTTGGAGGTAAAATTGGTGGAGGAGGTGTTAACCAGTCTACAAACTGTTGACCAAGTTCGAGATCAGGTGGTATATCATCCTTTGGATCGGGATGACATACCTTATCAAGTTGTTCGAGTGCTACCATTAATTTTGGCCATGTTTGCTGTCAAAATAATATGGTTTGTGGGTTAGATGGTGGTTTACGAGGAAGGTTGTTGAGGAGGTGGTCGATTGGATTTGGTAGTGTATCAGGTGGTAAGTCAAGTTGATATGGAATATCAAGACATTCGATAAGATGGTGACGGCTAGTGCGGTGATTATTACAATTGGTACATTGGATCGGTTTTCCTGGTAGCCAACCCATTCGCCAGCGAAGTAGGCGGCTACGTTCCCGAGATGTCATTGGCAAAAAGAATATTGGATCAACTCCAAGTTTTGAACGGCAGGCTTTTATGAGGACACCTGCATTGGGGCCTTGTTGTAATTTGTTGACGTTGGTGGTGCGAAAATTGCGGATGGTCGATTTGAGATCTCGTGGTGATACATCTTCAGGTGGTAAAGGTAAAAGTTTCCAAATTTCATTGTATTTTTGTAATTGCTTCCATCGATGGCGGTTATCTCGTAATATAGGTCGTAATTCAGTCAGTAAAGCATCTTCTGGCAAATAAAATGCACGTGAAAGGTACTTAGCGCCTAATGTATGCACTCGTTCATCCATTGTAGGTAAATTAGCCATATGTCGAAAAACAATAGTGGATGATTTGGTATGACCGCCAAAGATATATCGAAGACATTGATCTTGGCCTTTTTCAAGTTGTTGGATTTCTTTTTTTAAAAAAGGGGTAATTGCTAATCCGTATTCAAAACGTGGTCTTATGAATTGCTTATATATTTTAACAGCAAGGTGACGAGGGAAACCATATGGATTACATCCAATTGTTCGTAATGTGCGCATACCTGTAAGTGCTGATGCAATGTTGCGTTGTAAAAGTTGTTGATTGTTGATCATACCACTGGCATTAAACGGAATACCAAGGTAAACAAATGTTGATGCAGTTGGAAGTGGTTGATCATATAAATATAGTGGTGGAAGAGGGTTGGTATTTTGGCTGGTTGGTTGTTGCAAAACGACACATTTACTGGGATTCCAGTGATAGCCAAGTTGATATGAGTGTTCTTCAGCTCGGTTTAATAGTTGTTGTATATTGGATCTATCACCAATTAAAACAACATCATCAGCATATAAAAGTGCGTTAATCCACTTACCACAAACCAGCCGATGAGGACGTTGACGGGATGAAAGTATAGGCGTATCTTGAAAATCAGAATCAGAATCAGATAAATTGGACAAAATAGAGGAAGAAGAAGAGGAACGAAGAAAATGGGGTAAAGAGTTAATATATATAGAATACAAATGAGGGGACAAAATTGATCCTTGGAGAACACCAGTGGCAGGCCAAAAAGATCTTGATGTAGTACCAGATAATAGTACTTGAATTGATACATTATCAAAAAGACTCTGTAGTAAACCAAGTAGTGGTGGAGAAGCTGTAGGTTCGAGAGCGCGCCATATAATAGCACGATCCACTGTATCATACGCGGATCGGATGTCCAATGCGGCCAAAACTGGACTATTGTTATCATGATCCAATCGATGACGAAGACAAAGTTCATGTAAGCAAAGAGCTTGATCCAAGGCACTACGTTGGGTACGAAACCCACCTTGACTAATATCTATAATGGGGGAAGCAGAATGTAGTTCATCTTGTAGACATATTTCTAATATTTTACATAAAACAGATAAAAGACTAATTGGACGATAATTAGCAGGATCATTAGCATCACCTTTTTTATATATTGGCACAACTTGAGCCAATCTCCAACTATCAGGTGTTTTAGACCATTTCCAACACAAAATAAAAAGGTCGGTTAGTGGATTAGTTAAATATTCTGTAATTGGGCTAAGCATTTCAGCACGTAAATGATCCATGCCTGGTGCTTTTTTACGAGCAACAGTTTGGATGGCATTTTGGATTAGTTCGGGTGTAAAAGGACAAATATTATTATGATTATCAATTAGATGGGGAACGATTGGAGGTGGGGGTGGATTAGCTCTTACTCTTGGTAGAGCATTACCTGAAAATGTACGTGCAAGTTGCTGTGACATTTTATTGGCAGCTACTTCAGGGCCAGCCATATCCGAAAAAGTTGGACTAACTACCCTATTTTGCCTGATACGTTTAATTGTTGCTGTTGTGTTTGATAATTCATCATTGGATAATTTATTAATAAAATTATGCCATGCCTGTCGTTTTCGTTTTTGAACTAAAGAGTCAAATTGCTTTGATGCTTCTTTGTGTTTTATATTCCATGCGCCCTGTTGGATACCAGTAGCTTTTATTTTTCGGCGATAGCATTGCTCACGATCCTGAAATGCAGTTTCTAATTCTTCATTCCAAAACCATTTTACTTGTGGCGGTCGTGGTGTTCTACGGCCAACTGATTCATCTAATGATGTATGAATACAATCGGTCAGTTGGTTAGCAAGGTAAGTAATGTCAGGTTCTATATTATTGGTGTTGACAGCTCTTTTGATTTGGTCATGAACGGTTTCGATTTTTTCTATAAATAAATGTTTATATTTTTGTTGATGTTCATCGTCATATAGTTTACTAAGGTTCCAAAGCTGCCTTGGATGATTTTCTCGGGATGGTGGTGGTCTATCCATGGTGAAAGAAATGCAAACTGGTTTGTGATCGGATTTAAGATCCATTTCAGATTCAATAGTCATTGTCACATTGCCAAAGGTTCAGTACTAAGTATCCAGTCAATGATGCTTGTTTCTATTCGATTGTTTCTTTGTTTAATAAATGTTGGCATTCCATATGTAAGTTGGGAATTCCAACAATACAATCCTTGTTCTTCAATCCAATTAGCAAATGCTGTTCCACGAGGTGTAGTTCGTTGATCGCCTAATAATTCTTTGTGTCGAGCATTAAAATCGCCACAAAAAATAGTATTTTCATGATTGTTATCTGAGGATGTTAGTAAGGGGATTGATTGTATTATTTCCAGAGCTTCGATAGGTGTGAGATTGGATGGTGGGAGATAGAGACAGTGGATGGTGAGATTTTCTATTTTACAGGAAAGAATATAGGGAGAAATTGTAGGAAGTACGTGTATAGGATAAGGAAAAGAAGGATTAGTTAATAATGTGATACCCATTTTACCACGATGGGAATTTTCTACAGGGAGAGCGTAATTGTGGTGTTGAAACCAGTTAGTTGGATACCGACTTGGTGATAATAACCAAGTTTCGGTTAGGAATATTAATGATGAGGTAGGTAAACTATTAGTAATTGTATTGATGGTCTGTTTTACGAGACCGTTGATATTTATAAGGGATATTGTTATATTACTCATTTTTTTTTGTTTTATATACGTATACTTTTTTTTTTTTTTTTAATTATTTTGAGTGGTGGAAGTGCTGGTAGTATTATGTGAGCTGGCTTCGATTTCGTCATCTATTTCCATGCTAGGTGAGATAGGTCGAGAATTTGATACACTTTTGGTATCATCATTTAATAGACGTTTGGCGTCTAAAATTCGAGCCTCTTGTGATTTGTATGTTGGTAGAAATGATGCTAATTCTTCTGCTGTAATCCATGAGTTTTTATAAAAATTACGAGCTACTGCAAATTTGACAGGTGTGCGGATAAATTGAAGTGCTTTGAGTAAGTTTTTATGATGTAATTCTTGCACCTTTTCAAACCGTTCTTCGTCAGATAAGTCTGCTAGTTTTTGATCCCGTAAAATACTAGGGTCAAGCGGATCAAATTCTTTCTTTACCTGAATACCTTCTTTTTCAAGGATTTCTGTAAGAGACTGAGAATAGTCATTGTGAATGAGCAGGGCTGCTACCTGACGATCAGGAAAATGAACATCCAAGATACGGGAGTTATCAACCCGTAAGGTACGCAGGATTTGTCGCATGGCTTTAATAGTCATACGATGACGGCACGGCACATACATAAATTGAAAGCCTTGGCTTTCAGGTACTACTGTGAGATGACGTGCTGCGATTTCTTTTGCACGTTTGGATGGAATATTTCTTTTTTTGGTGGTTTGTTTCTTAATACCACGAGTTACTGCTGCAGCATAATTATTTTTTAATTGTGATTGAATTTGGGCTGGAGGTGGTGCATGTTGCGATTGTTCTAGTCCATCATCTTCATTATCCAAAATTTGAATTGTTGGTCGGGGTGCTTTTTTGGTGGATGGTGTTGGATCAATTGTTACCTGCTTATTTTTTAAAAGTGCAATTTCTGCACGAGCGGCTTCCAGTTCTGTTTTTAAAGTAGCATTTTCTTTTATAATTTGTGCCATGTTAGAAAGAGCTTCTGTTAATTCTGAAACTTTTTGATCAGTTTTTTCTTGTTTTTTGTATATATCCTGAAGATAATCAGGGAGGTTAGGATAAATATGGAGAAAATTATCATTTTTCTCTATATTGGATACTTCAACCTGGTCCGCCCAATTTTGTTCAGGTTGTTTTTGGTTTGGTGATATATGATGATGTTCCATCTCCTGATCGGAATCAATAGATGCAAGCTGGGTGTTACCTAAAGTTTTTTTGTTACAGTGGAATTTACTATGTGTTTCTCTGTATTAATATTTTTTTTACTTTGTAGGGCTGCTGAAATGGGATCTAACATGCGTGTGTGTGCATATTTTTTATGACAAGAGGTGCATTTATATATAGGTGTTGGTGGTTCAAAAGCAGGATTATTAGCTCCATCTATAACAGTGATCTTACCCTTCTTTTTGCATATATCATTGGGACATTTAATGTGGGATTGTGCAGCGGAGAAATCATGTTCTAAATTATTAATTAATTCCTGTGAAACAGGGATTTTGGTACCTGGGGCTGTAATAGGAATACCAACTCCTGTTGCTTTTTTACCAGTATTGTTTTTTGTTAATGTTTTACCCATTACACAATTAATTTCAGTTGGAATTGTTGAGCGTAATGCTGAGGTTTTGTATTTTTTAATTGGAGTGGCGGTTATTCGAGATTGTGGGTCAATTGAGAGTGAGCGTTTGGGCTGAGATAGAGATGAAAAAATTAATTCGAAATTAATTTCTTTTGTTGATGGAAATAATGATGATGACGAAATGTCAATGGACAATTGTTTGTTTTCGGCCGGGATTTCGGTGGGTGATGGTTCTATGGACCTTTCAGGTTGTCCTGGTGGTGTTGTTATATTTTTTACTATTTTTTGTGATATTTTTTTAATTTTTTTCGTTGTAAAAGGAAGTATTCTTTGTGTAACCTCCCAAAAAAGTGAGGAAAAGAAGAGAATGACACGTGTGGTGCTTAGTGTTATGTGTAAAATTGACAAAAGGTAAGAATAAAATAGAAATAAAAATAAAGAATAGAAAATAGAGAAAGAGAAGAATGATAAAATAAATAAATAGATAAACGGGTTCAGAGAAGTTAAGGGTTGTGTATAGTAAACCGTAAAGGTAGAAATAAATAAAACAATAATAAAAGAAATAAATAAAATATGCTCCAACGATGATTTCACTAAGATTATCCCAAAATCAATAATGCAAATCCAACGTTGATACAATTTCAAACGATCAAATAACCAGAATAAGATAATATTTTATTAACAATTTTCTAATTGCTATTTATACTCAAATTCCAAGAGGGAAAAGAGTTACTTCTAACTAGTGAATATATGATCTATATTTCGATAGATAATTACATATAAGAGTACGGGGAATATTCTATATAATAGAATTATATCATTTAAAGTGTGACAGCAAGATAGACATAACCTACGGTAAAAAATAAAAAAAAAAGAAAATATCGGATAAGAGGACAGAAGTTATAAGAATGGGTATGATAAGGGAGAGCAAATAGGGCAACAAGATAAAAAGGGTTCAATATGATGGATTAGCGTCGAGCATAAAAATCATGCTAATAAAAGAGGCTAATAAAAATAAAAATACGGATAGGGATTAACACGATAAGAAAATTAATGATAATACAATAATTATCATTAAATACAAATAAGTTAAAGAATAAAATAATACCGAGTATAAAATAACAATGATATACAGAGAATTACGTAAAAATATAAATGATATATAAAATAAAAGGGGGAGGGTCCTTCAAATAAAAAGATAAGAGTTGTATCCGAAAATAAAGATAATAATAATAAAAAGGAAAAATAAAATAAAAGAAATAATGATAAGAAATATCGGCTATTTTGGGAGCAGGCTTCGGCAGAATACTTCTTCCCAAGTTATTCCATATTCGGGTAGCCAACCCCATCACGTGAGTGCCAAAGTGGATGAGGCCGGAAAACCTCACACACAACGTGTCAAGAAAGAGACGACAACTTGGCCGAGTGGTTAAGGCGTGAGACTAGAAATCTCATGGGCTCTGCCCGCGCAGGTTCAAATCCTGCAGTTGTCGATTCAAAATATCTTAATTCCGAGATT
This sequence comes from Circinella umbellata, assembly GCA_025093555.1. Lineage (NCBI taxonomy): Eukaryota > Fungi > Mucoromycota > Mucoromycetes > Mucorales > Lichtheimiaceae > Circinella > Circinella umbellata. The sequence goes on along the minus strand of JAIWNF010000028.1, from coordinate 554,423 downwards.
TTTTTGTATTTTTTTTTTTTTTTTTTTTTTTTTTTTTTGGTGGATCAATATTATGTCGTAGCCAAAATAATTAGTTTACTATTCATGTCGTAATTATTAATCGGTTATTTTTAATACCGATTATACTTCTTTTACTGCGGCTTCTTTTCTCATTTCTTACTATATCCGCAGTAACATTATTATTATTCTTATTATTATCATCCGCAGTAATATTATTAATATTACTATCATTATCATTCATATCATTATTCATCCGCAGTAATATCATTATTAATCATTATTATCATACATCATTATTATATTCTTTACATCCGCAGTAGTTAGAAAATATATAAATAGTCGATTATTTTATTAAATAAAAACATTATCTTTACGTTATCTTTTATTCTTTTATTTTCCTCTTATTACTTATACTTTATTTGGCTTGGTATTGTTCCGCCATAAAAATATAATGACAATTGGTAGCGACAGAAAAGGTTTATGAACCCCTATCAGAATTTTCAACAACATCGAGCTATAGAAGTCGATCCCCTTACTTACGACGATATTGAAGTAACTACAAAAGAAGAACTGACATTCGAAAAACTACCGATCAAAATGGCAGAAGGCTCCACAAATGAAAACACAATTATTATGCAAGCCCTTACCAAGTTGCTTGCAAAACAAGACTCAGGTCCTATGTTTCATCCCCGCATACATGAACCTGACACGTACCATGGTGATCGTGGTTTGGATGCAGCGATTGGTTGGGTGAGATCGATCGAGCGATATTTAGAAATGGCCAATCTAGGTGAACACAAGTGGGTAGACTATGCGGCTACACTGTTAAGAGGCGAGGCTGATACATGGTGGTGGCAACAAGAATTGGTTGGTGATTGTGATGAATGGACAGTTTTCAAGGCACGATTTTTGGCAAATTTTAGTCCTCCAAATCGGTTACAATTAGCTCGTGATCGATTGGCATCTTTGGCCCAGACCAGTATGGTGGCAAGCTATGTGTCTCAATTTCAAGCAGCATGGTCAGCAGTACCTTCGATGGTGGATGAAGAAGCCTTAGATCGTTTTCAACGAGGTTTACATCCAAATATCCGGTTACAAGTCATGACCCGTTTTCCCGTTACCACTGATGATGCAATGCGCCTAGCTTTAGCGGTTGAAGCTGCCCACCAAAGAAGTCAAGCTATATTGGGTAACCAACCTGACCTTTCTTTCCAAAAACATACTCAAGTACAACCCCAGTTCACACCTGAATATTTACGTACCTCTGATGTTGCACCAATGGACTTGGATGCCATTCGTACAAGAAGATCAGACCAATGGCGTTCGGCTGGTCGCGGTGGATCCAATTGGCGCCGACAAGATATTCGTTCTAACAATGATTATAACAAGGAGTGTTATAACTGTGGAGGAATGGGCCACATCTCACGTTTTTGTCCTTCCTCTCGTCGTACATATAATAGTCGTTCACCCAATCAAGGTCGCCAAGGTAATCAGCAAAATCATTGGAACCAGGGAAAAGGCCAAGCGCGTCAGGATTAAAGGGAGTCCTGCCGCGTTCCATTCCATCCCTTAATATTGTTCAAGATGAGGCTCCCGAAGGACAACTGATCGATTTGTCTCCAGGTGCAGATGTTGGATCCGAATTGTTGAATAAAACATTAAAAGAGGATAGTAATTATTTTGACTCGTTATTATCAATAAAAGAAACGGAATTGCCACTGTATTTGATGTCGTGTAATGGTCGTGATGTGAGAGTTTTAATTGATTCTGGTGCTACGGGTTCATATGTTGCACCAAGGGTTGCAAGAGGGTTGCCAACAACAATTGTACATGGTCGTGACGTGGAAACTGCTGGTGGTCATATTCTATCCATCAACAAACAAGCTACATTAGCATTGGATGCACAAGGTTTTAAACATCAGGCTACAGCATATGTCCTTGATACAAAATTCGATTTGATCCTTGGTCGCGATTGGCTCAAAGTTGTCCAACCTACTCCTGACTGGGAACATGACACTTGGAAGATTAATAACAACCATGAAGAGTATCTCCTTCATCCGCATCACAAACGCCAAATTCCCGAACTGTCTTACTTATTATCCCATCGTCAAATACAACGCCTTGATCGCCAACATAATATCGAGGAAGTATTTTTGTGCTATCTGAAACCAGAAAATACCATTTCTGCCGAGGTACCAGACAAGAAGGTCGCTGCATTGCTTGCTGAATACAAGGACGTGTTCCAGGATAGGTTACCAGGGTTGCCACCAGTAAGGGAAGTCGAACATGCTATAGAAACAGGAGATGCTGAACCGGTTAAAAGACCTCCATTTAAAATGAGTCCTTTAGAATTGGATGAATTACGTCGTCAATTAAAGGAGCTCTTAGATTTGGGTTTGATTCGTCCTAGTACATCAGATTGGGGTGCACCAGTGTTGTTTGTTCGGAAGGCAGATGGAAGTATGAGAATGTGTGTTGATTATCGTGCCATCAACCGTTTGACCAAACGTCAGTCTACACCACTACCAAGAATTGATGAATGCCTCGAAAAATTGTCTGGTGCGCGATATTTCTCAAGTATTGATTTAAAAAGTGGTTATCATCAAGTTCGTATTACTCAAGAAGATATTCCAAAGACAAGCTTTACCATAAGATATGGATCGTTCGAATTCTTAGTTTTACCCTTCGGTTTGACTAATGCACCACCAACTTTTCAGCGTTTGATGAATTCAGTTTTGGGTGACCTTTTGGACCAATCAGCAATGTGTTATCTTGACGACATATTAATTTATAGCAAAACAAAACAAGAGCATGAACATCATGTCCGCCAAGTACTAGATCGTTTACGACAAACAAAGCTTATTGCGAATTTGAAGAAGTGTGAGTTGTTCAAGACTGAGTTGGAGTTTGTTGGTTTTCGTGTTTCTGCTGAGGGTATTTTACCGTCAAAATCAAAAATTAAAGCTGTTCAAGACTGGCCTCGACCTACAAATGTTCAAGAGGTTCGTCAATTTGTTGGTTTGGCGTCACATTATCGTCGGTTCATTCAAGGTTTTGCGTCGATTGCTGCACCATTAACAGAATTAACAAAAGGAACTGGAGCGAAAAAAAGGACGATTACGTGGAATAAAAATTGTGAGGCTGCTTTTCTACAAATAAAAGACCGCATGACTGCTGCCCCCCTTTTATTGCCACCCAATCCGGAATTACCTTATGTGATTGAAACGGATGCTTCTGATTTTGGTGCCGGTGGTGTCTTGTTGCAAAAAGGAACTGATGGTTTACTACACCCCTTAGCATTTGAATCAAAAAAATTCTCATCGGCAGAACGTATGTATCCAGCTCAGGAACGAGAGCTATTGGCCATCCTACACTGTCTTTGACAATGGCGCTGTTTTATTGAAGGAAGAGATTATCTAGTCCTCTCTGACCATTATCCACTTAAATATTTCTGCTCACAAAAGAAACCGACACCTCGTTTAACTCGCTGGATTGCCGAAATTGAATTGTATGATCCAAACATTCAATATAAGCCTAGTAAAGATAATCACGTTCCTGATTTACTTTCAAAGTGGGATGGTCCTACTTGTATCACAAATGAAAAATCCATTGAACCTGATTATCTTTATGCTGTCAAGTCTGTTCAAGAATCCGATTGGCCCAAGTTCTATGCCCAACCGGAAACAAATTGGCCTCCTATGTATAAAGATTTACTCGAAAAACATAAGGATAAATTCACAGTACATAATAATATGGTTTTCCGCAAAGTCAAAATTGGTCCAGAAATAAAAAACGTTCGTTATGTTTTATTTGCTCGCCGCGCCGATTTGGTACAAGACTCCCACAAATCATTTGGTCACGCTGGTAAAACTACTGTATATGATCTTTTACATAAACGGTATTGGTGGCCTCATATGCGCGCTGATATTGATGATTGGTTATCTTCCTGTCCACAATGCCAACTTGCGGCCAACGCTGACCGCAAAGTTCACCATGCGCCGATGAAACCATTGGATGTTCCTCCTGCTTTTTCTCGCTGGCATCTTGATTTTATTGGAGAGTTACCTACCACTATCAATGGTAATCGCTGGTTGCTCGTTGCCATGGATTATGCTACCAACTGGGTCATTTGCCGTAGCGTTCCTGATGCCACTGGTGAAGCTATTGCAGAATTCATCTACCAAGAGATTGTGTTGAATTTTGGCTGCCCTGCCGAAATTCTGACAGATCTGGTGCCAACTTCATGTCCAAGGTTCTTGCTCACTATCTTGGACGTCTCAAGACCAAGCACCTATTAACTTCAGCCTTTCATGCACGTACAAATTCAAAAGCTGAAAGGACCAATGGTATTCTTAAACAAATGCTTCGTAAATACACGCAAGGACATATTCATCAATGGGATCAATTTGTAGAACCAGCTGTTTTTGCTTGTCGTATCCGAAAACATCGCACTACTGGTTTTAGTCCATTTTTTTTGGTATATGGTCAAGAACCCTGTTTGCCTGGTGATCATCTCCGACCTTTTGTAACCTTACCTGACTCTGACTCTCAACCTGCTCCAACTGTTTCCGGTCGTGTTCCAGAGGCTCGCCGATTACGTGAAGCACGTGCATTAGCTGCCCAACGACTACAAGACAATGCTGCTAAAGATAAAATTCGCTGGGATGCTATTTTAAAACCACAGAAGTTTGCTGTTGATGATCATGTTCTCATGCGTCATGAAAATAAACTTAGTTTGGAGTTCAATTGGAAAGGCCCTTTTAAAGTAATTGCCACTAATCCTGAAACCGATATTTATAAATTACAAGATTTGCATGGCAAAAATTATTCTTCTTGGGTTCATACTGATCGTCTTCGACCAATCCATGTTGGTTCTAATCAATTGCAAGATCCATGGTATGATCCAACTGCTGTACGTGCTGCTGAACGACGTCATTTAGATGCTGCTGGTCGAATTGCCTTGTTGTCCGAGGTCGTACAACATTCTGGGGAGGGAATATTGTCGTAGCCAAAATAATTAGTTTACTATTCATGTCGTAATTATTAATCGGTTATTTTTAATACCGATTATACTTCTTTTACTGCGGCTTCTTTTCTCATTTCTTACTATATCCGCAGTAACATTATTATTATTCTTATTATTATCATCCGCAGTAATATTATTAATATTACTATCATTATCATTCATATCATTATTCATCCGCAGTAATATCATTATTAATCATTATTATCATACATCATTATTATATTCTTTACATCCGCAGTAGTTAGAAAATATATAAATAGTCGATTATTTTATTAAATAAAAACATTATCTTTACGTTATCTTTTATTCTTTTATTTTCCTCTTATTACTTATACTTTATTTGGCTTGGTATTGTTCCGCCATAAAAATATAACGACAATTATGTTGAAAATGTTTTTGTTTATTATTATTATTGTCTCCTAAAATCTAGCGTCTCGAAAGACATATTGATTGAGACGGCTTATAAAGGAAATTAGAAAATAAAAAACCCTATTGGGAGATAGGGAAAAGGGCGTGGAAGGGAGTACTATGAAAGAAACTTAAAAAATAAAGTAGAGAAGAAAACATTTTGAAAATAGAGAAATAGAGAGGGTATCTAATAGGGGAGTTATTCTAATATTAAGTAAAAATACAAGAAAGAAAGAGGAAAAATTGGTTAGGGAGGAAAAGGTAAGTAAAGTTAATAGAAGTGATTTCTTAATTATTCATTTTGGTGAGGGGAGGGGTTATCAATCCATGTGGTGAAAGCTTTACCAGGATGCTCGTCAAAGTATTGGCGCTGAACCGCTGATTGCTAGTTGGGTGTTGGTGGGCGTCGATCTTGGCTAGTATTGTGCAAATTGTTGGCCATATGTTTTTCTAAAAAATAATTTTCTTATGTGATGTAGGTTTCGATTGCGGTAGTTGGTTGAAAAGGTGAGAAATCGGATCGCTAGTGGTATGATCAGGTATTTCCAGACGTTTATGTATGGTTAAGCAAGATATTGCATGGTTTTTATGAAAATTTGCAAATCCGCAGGTTTAACAAGCTTTGATCTTGCCACCAGGAAGCCAGCCAAGTCTCCATCAAATGCATCGGCTCATTTCTTTCCAGGACATTGGAAGCCAAAGAATTGGGTCGATAACTAATTTTGGTCTGCACGCTGCCAAGTTAATAGCTCCTATGGGGGCATTTATTTTCTGAGATAGTTCATTCATTAAATATAAACGTTTGGTTGCTTTGAATGTAGCTGTCATCATATTGTTCTTGGGTTTAGGTAGCTGTTGCCATAGTGTAGATTTATTTAAAAGGTGCCATTTTGATTTGGTATGTTGGTTCAGATAGAATATCATTTGTGTTAAAAGGGCATCATCAGGTAAGTAATAGGTACTGAGAAGATATCTAGCTTGTAAGATGGTGGTTCTTTCTTCTATAGATAGTAATTTATATAGATGATGCATCACCTGTATGGAAGAATGGGAGTGAGCTTCATAAATCTGACAGATGCAATTATTCTGTGCTATTTCGAGAGTTTGTTGCTGTTGTTTATTTGGGGTGGTAATTGCTAAGCCATATTCGAGCTTTGGTCATATAAATTGTGTATATAGATGTACTTATAAGATTTTTGACACCCCAGTAGTGGGACTGATTCCAATTGATAATAGTATGTGCATAGCTTTTTCTGCATAAGTAGCATTTCGAGCAATCAGTTGCTTTCCATCTAGTTGGCCTTTATAGTTTACTGGAATACCTAAATATGTAAAGGAGGTAGCTTGCAGTATCTTAGAGTTATATAATTGGTATATTGTTGATAGAGTTTGAGAATGTTCGAATATCACACCTTTGGCTAGATTCTATCTATAGCTTAATTGGTAGCTGTGTTCTTCACACTGTAACAATATATCTTTAATTTTCTCTGATGTACCAATAAGAACTACATTATCTGCATATAATAGACAATTAATTGTTGGCAATGGAGTTGTTTGTGTGTTATCTATGTTGAGTAATGGCATTACTGTTGATCATGGTGCTGTTCATAATTGGGTGTTATTGAGTTGTAGTGATTCTTTATTTCTGAGTATACCTGGCAAACTATTAATGTACAGAGAGTATAGAAATGGGGAGAGAATTAAACCTTCTTGTAATACCCCTGTAGTTGGAGAAAATCGATGAGAAGTGGCATTAGAGACGATAACTTCAATAGATACATCATTAAATAAGTGCTTTAAAAAAGAAAGAAATAACAGGGGGCATAGTGCTTTTTATTATTTCCCATATAACTTCTCTGTTTACAGTATCATAAGCAGAGGTCACATCCAAAAATGCAAGTGTCACAAAATTTCCATGTTGATTTTTATGAATTCAGCTAAGTTCTTGTAGACATAGTGCTTGTTGTAAAGTACTACACGCTGGTCGAAAACCCCCTTGAGCTATGTCAAGTTTTGGGCTGTGAGTTTCAACTTCGGGTTTGATACAGTACTCTAGTATTTTACGAAAAATGGATGTCAAACTGATAGGACGAAAATTTGCAGGATTATCAGGTGCTCCTTTTTTATATATTGGGGTTACTTAGGGGGGCAACGCGCCATGAACTTGGAGTGTATGTAGTCAGCCAGCATATGTAAAATAAATTGTGTGGTAGAGGTGTGATAATTTCTATGATAGGTTTCAACATTTCACTCCTAATATAGTCAATGCCCGGTGCCTTTTTTCATGGCAAATTTTGGATTGTTGTAGTAATGCACTCTTCAGTAATTGGAAATTGGTAGTTCTTGTTGATTGCAAAGCTGTGTGATGGGTGCGAATGTTGATAGTTTAAGAGATGGCCATTATATACTTTTTCAAGGTGTTGTGCCATAGTATTTGCTGCTGCTATAGGATTATTAATATAGCTATATGTGGGCTGTATGGTGTGACAGTGGCATATACGTTTTATTATGGCTATCGTTTTACAATAGTCATCTTGTTCAAGCTTATCACAGAAGATACGCCACGTTTCATTTCTGCATTTGTTTAATGCCCATCTAACTTGTACTGCTGCTTCTTGGTGCTTAAGCCATTGTGGGAGCTTATCTATTCCTATCGCTTTGTTCCATTTTTTATAAGCTCTTTCTTGAAGATCAACGAGCTGCTGTAGTTCTGTATTCCAGAATTCATCTCTTCTTTTTTGGCCTCCTAGGGTTGCTCTAATAGTTGAATCCATTGTTGAGTATAATGTATCAGTGAGGGTGGTCGTTATCTGTTTAATGTAAGTCTGGTGTCGAGGATCAGATGTTGTTTTGATCTCCTGCAGGTTGGTAAGGTAATTTTGTAAGTCGTCTTTAATTGGTAGAGGTTATTGGACAGGCTTTCTTTGTATTTGTTGTAAAATAAAGTATTTTTTAGTTTACTCAGACGCCATAAACGCCTTCTTGGTGTAAGGTTCGCTGTTGTGGTTACTGAAGATGGTTGAAGCCAGTAGCTGAAATTTAGGATTTTATGATCTGAACCTAATAATATCATCTCTAATTTGTATTTCTGGGTTAGTGCAATATAAGGTGCTTAAGAAGAAATTGACTATACTTAATCCATTATGTCATATAAACGTTGGCTTGCCATATGCACGTTCTTTGTTCCAAAAGAACAAGGAGTTGCTTTCAATCCATTTTTGTAACTTAGAGCCTCTTGCATTTGAAGCATGGTCACCTGTAAGACTTAGTATACAGGCATTAAAATCTCCATATAGGATGGTATTCTGTGCTGGGAATGATAGAGGGGAAGTGAGTCTAAAATTTCGATTGCAAAATCATTTGATATTGTGTTAGGGGGAAGATATACACAATGAATAAGAGTATTTGCTACAATGTATGATAAGAAATATAAGTGGTAAGGAGAGGAGAGATCTTGGGGGAGAACATGTACATGGCAAGGGAATGAAAGATTAATTAAGAGAGAGATGCCCAAATGCCCACAGTAAGATGTTATTGAGGCTCGTTCACCATAAACATGATGTTACTCCCAATGAGTGTAAAAGCGATTTGGGGAAAGTAGCCATATTTCTACTAAGAATAAGAGTGAGGTAGTGGGGGTATATAAAAGAATTAAATTAATGGCTTGTTTTTTGATACCTGTCATATTGAAAAGTGTTAGTGTTATTTCAGTTTTATCCATATTGTTTACTTATTATTATTATTTGTTTTTTTTTTTTGAAGCTTTCTTTGTTCTTCATAGTTGATTAAAATATATAAAAATAGGCGGGGGTTATATCAGTTGGTAGGGGAAGTGCCCCTTTCTAAGTAGGTTCTTTTGTTCTGTCTTTTTTGATTGGTTTGGGGATCAGTTTCCATAAAGTCATCAAGTTCATCGTCAGATTGGAAGTTCTTTACTAATTCTTCGGGCTCATCCCTATGTACCCATTTGATTGCTAAGATGGCTTTGAGGTCATCTACACTGATCCAGCCTTTGGTATGGAAGTCACATGCAGCTGCAAATTTTATTGGAGGCTGATTAAATGTGATCGCTCTTTTGGCTCGTGTACTTCATAGTTCGCGTGCGATTTCTTGTCTTTTTGATAAAGGCTCATTTTCATATTTTTGGTCATATATATTTTTTGGATCTAATGGGTCAAATGTAACTAGATGAATGTTGCATTCTGCTAGTTGCTCTAGTAGGATTGGGGCAAAATCATTGTGAGCCAGAAGGCCTATGGTTTGGCGAGCTGGATATTGGATGTCGAGGATTTGGCTGTTATCGATTCCAAATCTTCGAAGGGTGCCTCTCAATTTACCCACCGGGATATGTGCCCGAGATGGTAGATAAACATATTGAAACCCATCTGTGTCTGTGAGACATTGGAAGACTCTTGCTGCTGCTTCTAATCGTCGTTGTTGTGTTTCTGGTAAAGGTTTAGGGTGCTTACTACGGATATGGTATGCCCAATTGCTAGCCATACTATTTTGTATATTGTCTCCATGTAATGTTGGTCGCAGTGGTGGAAAGTTTGTTTCTTGTTGCTCTTTTTGTTGTTCTTTTTCCTCTAGTTGTTGGCGTAAATTTTGCTTAATTTGTTCTAGTTCACTGATTCTTCTGGTCGCCTCTTCGAGTTTTTCTTTGGTTTACGTATCTCTTCAAAAACTGTTTCATGGCGTTCTATCTGTTTTTTTTGTGAGTTTAGTTCGTTAATAATATAGTGAAGTGTTTCGGTGCTAAATTGTGAGGAAATGGGGTCATGGTTAGTAGTTTCGTGTTCCATTTCTAGATCTGTAGGTGATGGATGTTGTTGGTGACCTTCCAATGCTACTTTATTGATCATTTTTTGCATTATTGCGGCAGTAACATTTCCTTTGGAGCATGTGCGACATTTAAAACGTGGTTGCTTCGGTTGCTGGCGTGGTGCGAACCCATTAGGGGCCATGCTAATATCTTTGCATGTTCCTGTAGGACACGGAATAGACAAGCGATATTTTTTGAAATCATTGTTGAGTTTGATAACTTCCTCTGCGGTCAGAAGAGACTGTGATTGCTTTCCCATATTAAATTGCAGTTGTTGTAATTTGGAAGTGATGTTGTTTTGTTGCTTTTTCTGTTTTTTGTGGGGTTTTGCTTATTTGTTTTTGTATTTAAATATTGTTTTGTGGTATTGGATATGTATATTTGGTTATGGAGGAGATTGACTTGCTTTATATGGTAATTTTCAATAAAAAGTGTTGTAAAATGGAAAGAGCTCCTGGCAGATCAATACCATAGCCAATAGAAAATAGAATAGAACAAAAGATAATCAAAGAATAAAATATAAGTTGAAAGATAATATTTATTGTTTTATATATGAGCAGCTATTTATATGCTTTCCTAACTATTATGAATAATGATAATTATATGTAAGACTAATAATAATAATATACGTGGAATGATTGTAGATTGAATACGTGTTCGTGACTATGCAATGTATACGTGTTCAAATAGATAATATAGTAAAGTGACGGTGATATGGATATAACTACGTGGCATCATAAAAATCAAATATCTTTATGAAAGAAGTAACACAAAAATAATCCAAAAAGGAAAATGAATGTAACTGTTATTTTTGACTACGACATTTGTAGTATAATGTGGTTGATCGTAGCTAAAATATCTAGTACTACCTTTCATCTTGTAATTATTAATCGGTTATTTTTAATACCACCGATCATACTTCTTTTACTGTGGCTCTCTCTTTATTCCTTATTATAACCGCAGTACTTTCTTATACAATGACTCATATTAATTATGAGCATTTTACCATTCCCTTATCATCCGCAGTAATATTATTATTATTATCATTATCATCTCAGTAACATTATTATTATATTATTTAGATCCGCAGTAGCTTTAGAAAATATATAAATAGTGGATCATCTTATTAAATAAAAAGGGACATCTTTTACATCATCCTTGATTCTTTTATTTTCCTTTTATTATTTATAATATTTTATTTGGCTTGGTAATGTTCCGCCATAAAAATATTACGACATGGTGGTGGTGCGTTTATTTTTAACTAGTAGCAGTAGTAGGTTGGTTGTTAAATCCCAACTTTAAGAACGTCGTCGTCGTCTATACGAGTTAAGTTACCAATTCAGAGAAAGCTTAAGAATCAAAAAACAAGCACATTGAGCATACTAGACCAATTGGTTTGAGCGTTTGAGAATGACTGAACAGTAGCAGCTTTTTTCTTTATTAACTACATAATATCTAGTATATCATGTTACACTTTCAATCAAAGTAATATATTGGAGACTTTTTGTTGTGTAGTAAATACCTACTGTCAGTATTGCTTCATTTCTTTCGAACACTACTATTTTATATTGGTTTATTATTACAAAAAGTAACTGAAACATTTGCTTTTTATTCTTTCTAATTACATAAAAAAGTATCTTCTAATATTTGTTTTCAAACCCACTATATCAAAATTAGTATATAATTATAACCACTTATAATAATACTAAAAGAATATTCATCTACACTTGGAATATTACTAGTCTTCGTATACCATATGATGAATGCAAAAACGGCCTACGTAGAATACGTTTGAATAGATATAGTTATGTCAAATATATAATATAATTTAGTAATATCAAATGAGAACATAGTAGAACTATAAGTAAAATGTAAGTTTGTTACTATTATCTTATAAAAAGAAGACGATTTGAGTATATGAATATGCTAATTGAAAACATTGAGGGTGCGAAGATTGGCCATACTATGCATAATTATGCTTCTACGTATGGCAATTGTAGCTATCAAATTTAAAAAAAAATAAAGATGTATTTCTTTTTAATTTACACGAAAATCAATAAAACTACATGAAATTATAAAAAAAGGTAAGTATATAACAGTCAAGTCGTTGAGTTGAAAGAAACCTACTATTTGAAGCAAGATAGCTACACATTTAATTTTTTTTATCATATACCGTAGCTTTTGATAAACAAATCCTTTCTACTAATATTAACAATTAAAGCTCTGTGTATAGAAAGCTATAATAGTATGTATAAGTATAGCTGAAATTAACACGAGTATATCAGCTTATATAAAGAGAACATATAATCAAGCTGAAAAAGAAAGATATCGGCTATAATATTATTTATCAACGTAAAAGAGGATATATAACATAAGACAAGTGTATAGACTAACAAGCCAAATAGATATTATTAGTAGCATGAGTATAGATATCAAAACTTATGGGACAAGTATAAAATAAATAAATAAAAGAAATATTACTTAGAATTAAAAGAAACCGAGAACTGGAACAGAGAATGTATAGTTGAATAGTTGTTTTGAAAGTGACCAGTAACAATTATAGAAGAATAACATGACTACATGAAGACAGATGGATACAAACGAATGTCAAAGTAAAGGAAAGAGAAGTGGTATGACTATCAGAAATAAAAAGGTTTATTTACAAAAAAGAAAAAATTTGTAGGAAGTATACGTTGGAAGAGACTGTCTTCGTTTTTATATTACATGGGGCCGTGGTTGTTGTTATTAGTATTATTGTGGTGACTATTATCTTTAAACAAGGGAGATTCGAAAAGAGCATCTGACAACCATGCTGAATGGTTATCATCACCATCATCTTCATCGTCATCAATAAATGAATCCGCTCGACTCGATAATCCACGACTACTTTTACTCAAACGACGCTGATTTTCTTCTTCTGATTCAGTATCTCGATCTAAATGTGGATCAAGAGTAATATTAAGATCCGAAAGGCGTCGAATATCTACTCCTGCAGGCATATGATGATTCCTACATTGTTGTTCAAGCTTAATATGATAATAAAATTAATTAATTGATTAATAACTTAATTCACATCCAGTATGTGATCTTACATAATAATAGAAAACTTACGGCAGCTATTTGTTCTTCTATTCGGTCTTTCATATCACCGAAACCATACATACATTCATGGATAAATTCAGTCAGATCTAAAAAACACACAAATATGACAGAGTCAGTATCATTAATATTTTTTGCTGCCCTTGAATTTCGTTTTTCTTTCCTCCTTACCATGGTGTTCCTCAAGAGAAGCTTCATTATCTTCATTATTATCGGGTATAATATTACTTTCTGCAATACCCTTCCAGCCATCTCCAAGATCAATCAATGTTCCTTCTTCTGATTCCTCATTCTTTTGTCTGCTATGTAATGTCTTTATGTTATTTTCAACATCAACTACCCGTTCGAGAGCTTCTTCAATATCGTCATTAATTGCATCAATAAAACCAGTAACTGGACCAGGTGATATATGTACATCATAATAAACATAAATTTGATCTTCAAAATCGACGTAAAACAAACAGGGAACGTTACGTCCAGGGGCAACCGCATAAGGTCCTATTAAATAATTTATTTGAAATATAAGTACACGTCAAATTTCACGTGCATCAAAAAAGTTTTTTCTTACCTGCAGTAAATGCACAAACACGACCTTCAAATGCAAATTTAACTAGTTGAAACTTTAATTTGGATTGTCCTTTTTCATCTTCGGTTCGTTGACTCCAATCAATTAGATAAGTAACACCATTCCATGCACATGCAACAAATAATTCGGCACCTGGTATTTGCTCTTCACCTTCTTCGTCATCATCCGCTTCACTCCATCCACCTTCTTTATAATAAGAGCTTGTATTTGTACTTGCTCTACTTCCACGCCTTGAGGGTGTATCAGTCGGAGTTGATAAACTCACAGCATCATTTACAGCTTTTGTAATAGCAGATTCAACATCATGTGCTTCCATAACACCACTATTAATAGGTTGTTGTTCTTCTGTCGACAATGACGTTCCTGTTGCATTTGAAAAAGTTCTTGCCAAATCGCTATTATTATTATTATTATTGCCATTCGATGGTTGCTGATGCTGTTGTTGCTTTTCATTAGTAGGTATACGTGATAATCTGGATGATGAACTAAACGCTGGTGATCCGGCGTTGGAAACATTTTCACCAGCTTTACCTCCATTGTTGGGTGAATAATAAGATTCACCGCCAGGAGCTGAAGGAGAAGAGAATCGTAGTTGTGGTGAGCTGGCTGAACTATGGATCGAGGAATGATGTCGTAAAATTGAAGGAGCACCATGTATATGATTCAAGTTCGATGTAGTTGAAATATCCAATGTAGCCAAACTAAACAATTTATGAGTGACAAATAAATCATGTGTTGAGACTTCTTTGGTTCGAAGGTTATAAATTGTGAATTTACCTATATTTTTTGAACCAAATAATAATTTATAAATAACACGGAGTACCCGAAAAAAAAAGATTAGAAAAGAAAAATTACAATAAAGCTTACCATCCATGCTCAACATTCCAATTTGGTTTCCGTCATCTTGATCATCATCGTCAGGTTCTTCTTCTTGATGATACCGTTGATGAGGATCGAGTGAACATATAATATCATGCAATCGTTTCCCCACTACAATTTCTGTTGCAACAGCACCATTTTCTTCTTGTCCGATAATATCATCCCCATCAATATCTGGCCAATTTTGAACAATATAATTGGAACGCTTGATTTCATCGCCTGCAACATCGTGTATTTTTCCTTCACAATTCATGATTATATTTTCTGTTTCCATTTCGGTAGGTATATGTGTATCCTTATTGCTGCTGCCTCGTTGAAGAAACGTACGAATTGTTCGTGTGGCACGAGATAGAGGTCCTTCACTTGCTTTGGGAGTCGTTGCTAAACTTTCTTCGCTGTCTTTAGTCTTTATTCGAATCGTCGTACTATCATCTGATTTTTGGTGTTGTAAGGGTGGCTGTTGCTGTTGTTGATGATCAGACTGATGTGAAGATGCATAAGAAGTACGTTTTTGAAGACTTTGATGACGACCATAGAATGTACGCTGCGAATATTGCGGGGTAAAATCTCGATTGTATCTGTTACCATGACAATCAATTATTGTGAACGAGTTGCCAGGTTGTGCGACAAGTAAAATAGGCTCGTTGGGTCGATCTGGATGAACAGTCGTTGCCAATGAGGTAATCTAACAAAAAAAAGACGTTCCTGTTCATATAGGTATAGAGAACAAATAAAAAAAGCGATGGTTTATACTAGCAGTTATGGTTAAATGTATATTTTTTTTTACCTGACCATCAAACACCCATACATCTTTAATCAGTAAATCTATTTTTTCATCTGGAGTAGGTAATGGTACATGATGCTTAGGTAAGGGCAATTCTGTTTCTTTGTTAGACCTTGTTTTATTCCATCCCATTCCTTTTCGTAGTACACTAGGTGAAGGTCGATCTTTTGATTCTGATACGCTACTTCGATTCGTTAATAATTTCCCCCGTTCTTTACTCGATGACAAAACAGATAATGATGATTGAATCGAGGTTGGAATATAATGTGATGCTAAATTATTATTTCCTGTTGTATTATTATCTGTAGCGGTGGATGCTGATGGCGTATCTATGCTCCTTGGTAATGATTGATCTGTTGATGATGATTGAAGTTGAAATGTATGAAGAATTCGATCGGTTCGTGCTAACACTATTTCGTTTAACGAGTCTCCATCTAATTAATCAAGATTATGTTGTATGTGTGTGTGTGTGTTAGAAGCTTTTTTTCGTTATTCGTCTTGGATCCATTGTATAATACCCTCCTTTCAAACCACTCCCATCCCCTCGAAAGAATTTACCAACATCAGCGATAAGAATTCGATTGACATTGACAGGTACATTTAAAGTCAAATTAGGCTTTTGTAAATTATGGATATGTGGTTTTTCTGGTGTACTTTTGTAATGTGAACTATCATCTGCATTTTGATCCATAATACGTCGAAAAGCTTGAAGACTCGATGTATCAGATGCACGTCGTCCATGTTTTAAATATTCATCGACAGACATGAGTGGATGATCGGCTGCAAGTCGAGGAATATCAAAAATGTGGGCTTGACCTTCTGCATTGATACACACAACCGAATTCTTTTATTATATATATTATAAAATTGTTAGTTGAAGAAAAAAAGAGAATTATATAAAAAAAAAGATGTATATTTTACCCTTCCCCAGTTTCGCACGTCACCAATAGCAATACATGTAATCTAGTTTATATTATGCGTTAATACATGTCCGTTAGTTCATTTTTTTATTCCAGTAAATGAAACAATTGCTTACTGTGCCTAGTCCATGACAGACAAATGTTGGTAAACCATGAGAACAAGCACCTTTAAAGACTGCTAAATCACCACTAAGATTCCCTATTACAAATTCATTCTCCTAAAAAAAAGGTATATTCTTTTGTTAAAAAAAGAGGTGAACATGAAACAGTTACAGTCGCGCGGGCTCTTATATTATTTACACCGTCATTATCAACGTCGCCTAAAACGAGTGCATGAGGATTCATATTTCCCGAGAACGACCATTTTAGTCGATTGACTAAGGAAATCGTTCTCATATTCAGTCTTTTTTTTCGGGTTTTCCTTTATATTGTGCGTGAGTTTTGTTTGTAACGAGAAAAAAAAAGGTGAAAGTAAAAATGTGAGAGGCCAACAAAAATATAAGAAATCGGGAACTTTAAATCTCTTTTTCTTTTTGTATCACCCATATTGTCGTCACTCAAAGTTTGTTTCATTTCAGCATAATTAATGCAACTCTTTTTTCTTTATGAGTCAAAGGGTATTTTTTACTTTCAATAGCACGATAAAAAAACAGAAATAAAGAAAAAGACTTTATATATATATGTACAGGGTAAAGCTGATAATATATACAATACTAAATCATCGTCATTGTCATCATGAGAAATATAAGTTTTATAGTGTCAAATATTAATAAGAATAATGGTAGTAGTAGTATATATATATATATAGTAATATTAATAAACAATAGGTTGTATATTTAGTAAAGAATATATATTATGCACCATGTTCGATATCAATTGACCCTCGTCGTTGTTGTGGTTGTTCCCGACGTCGATTGTCATCCTCCTCATCATCTTCCTCATTCCATTCCGTCCAAGATACGACTGAATTATTATCTGGTTCGTTTCGATTTAAAAATGCCATTGATTCTGCATCTGTTTCTTCATTATTGTTAAGTTCTGCTACTGCACGTCTAGTAATAATATAAATATAAGTCATGACACCGAATGAAAGTATTGAACCGACAATGGCAGAAACAATACGCATTGTTTCAGCTGTACGTTCATCATCCGTCAAATCACTGTCGTCACCCAATATACGTTTGGCAAAAGATGTAAAGCTGCTACCAATATAGATATGAAGAGCAATCTTGGTAAGTGATATGGCTGTACCAAAGGCAAAATCTCTTAGTGAAATATCGGTTGCGGCAAACAAAACATTCTATAGTAATAGTCACAATTATAACATTGTAGAGTTAAGTAAATTATCATCTTTTAAGTATTACACATATGAGATTTAATTTTACCAGTATATTAAATGGATAAGGTGAGATTCGTATTAAAAGGAATAACTAATTAGTTTTTAGAATGTATTTGAAATTGTTCATTAATATCAAAGAATGTTTATTGTTATGTTGATCAATATATATACCTTGAAACCAGATTTTTCCACAGCACGAACAACTGCATGTAAGTTTGGATAATCTAGCATAAATCTTTGAACGCGATCCTTGAACCACATTCTTGAAATAACAAAACATGCTACAGCGCCTGCCAATGCACTGAAATAAGACAATGGGAATCCAGCAGCAAATCCAAACGTAAATCCAGATAATGTTTGATATAATCCATAACCAATCATGGGTGGAAATCCACTTAAAAAGATAAGGAAACCCAGTAACAAATATCCACTTGCTCCCATACGTTTGATAAAATCACTCAATTGTTCCAATCCAATTGCTAATTCTCGTCGATAAACATATGCAAGCACCATCATAAAAACAGACATCACTGTTACCACTAATATCCACTTCCATTGTTTCGCAAATATCCATATTCGTTCACGCGTTAATGCTTGGCGTATTCGAGTAATTTGTTTTCTTATACCTCGTTGTTCGCTTCCTTCTGGTGGGAACCAATATATTTGTTCACCAACGTGGGTGTTGTTGGTGGATGTTGGTTGATTACGCGGTGAATGTTGCTGTTCTGTATTCATTTCGTATGTGTCGTTATTTTCTATATTTTTTTAATACAAATCGATCAATATCATTTTTCTTTTGTAGTAAAACTCAATTACCAATCAAAAAAAAAAAAAAAACTTGCAGAGTTTTTAAAGTGAATAAGAAGAAACTTTCCCCATGAAACTTTTTCTTTCTCTTAAAATAAGAAAGATATTTACCATTGGGTCTTGCTAAGAGATGTGAATCCCCTCCTAAAGCAATCGCACCAACACGTTGCTGAGTATCTGGTGGTGTTTTACTTTTTTTTTTTCAACAAAGAATATAAAGTGAGTTTGTTGACATGACACTAATAATAGAAACGGAAGTTTGTTTCGCTCTTTTTCCTCTATTTACCTTCGGTCCATAGGAAAAAGAAAATAAAAGTTTTTTTCAAAAAAAGAAAGCTTATATGCTTATAAAAATAAAATAGAAACAAAGAAAAGAAAGCGTACTACTTCGCTCCCTTTTTCTTTTTAGCCTAAAAAAACACTCTGTCGCTATACTTTTATCCGCGCAGCCTCATAGATTAAAAAAAAAGATTATTTAGAAACAAATACATTTGGTCTTTTTACTTATTTAGGTTAACATTCAATAACTATTATCATTATTACCTATTGAGTCATTTCTTTCATTAGATCTAGTAGGTTTCTTTAATGTAATCGAAAGAATGATAAAAGAGTAGATCTTGCTTGTTTTAATATATTTCTTATGTCATTTATAGACAATGAATGTAGGGTCAAAGAGGGGTCAGTAATATAAGCAAGTGAGATGCATTAATGACTTTTCTATTCTTGAATGTGTTTTTTTTCATTATTCAGAAATCATGAGTGATAGTATAATGAATATTGTCTTTTGATTCAAATTATATCGACTTGTAAATTAGATGAACGAGGTCAAACCCACTTGTGAACATTTACTTATGACCAGAGGATAATATCTTTTTTTTTTACCACGCATAAAGTTATATTAGCGGTAAATATATTTTACCGCATAAGATTGATTGGATTTTAAATAATCCTTAAATGGAATAAAAACAAAAGACAATCTTAATATGTCAATGCTACTTCATTTCTCTTTTGCTCATTCTTTATATTTTCACGAACGTTATCTTGAGCATATTCTCAGCTTTCCCCATCACAATATATTAATTATAGTTCGGGTTCATCTTTACTTATAATTTTAGTGTAATATATATTTAGTAGTCTATTTTTTTATCATTCCTTCGTTACGAAAATGAATACCAAATACAGTAAGTCATGCGAGGGAATGTAAATAGAGAATAAAAGAAAAAAATATAATAGTAAAAGTAACAAGAATTAGTTCTTTAAATTAGGTAAAATTAGTACCATTATTATTGCTGTTATAGAGAAGGTGGATTAAGCGCTGCCTGGTCACCATTATCATAAAAGGGGTAATCTGTATATCCAACTTCAGAACCCCCGTAAAAGGTATTTCTGTTATACTTATTCAATGGCCATTGATGCTTAAGCCGTTCGACAAGATCCGGATTTGCAATAAATGTACGCCCTACAGCAATAAGATTTTTAGGGTTTTCTTTTGCAGTTTTTACAATTAATTTCGAATTAGTAGAGTATCCTCCAGCAGAAATAAAGGGTCCTTTCCATAACACACGGAAGGGGTCAAGTAAGTTGTCAAAATCAGGTTCAGCACGAACGTAGTCATCGCGCGGTTCGACAAAGTAAACATATGCCAAATTAGGATCCAAATGCTTTACAATATAGCCCCAAGTATTGTAGGGTGTATCATCCTCGACATCCTTATTATAAATAATATCAAAGCGGGTTACTAATTATTTTATGATGTAGGGAAGAAAACATTGTCTATCATATACTACATATATAATTACATAAAAAGCTATCATCCCATGGCAAAAACCGATTACTGGTATGCTCTGCACCGACGGTATCACTAGCAGCATCTGTTACTTCGAATACAAAACTAGCACGGTTTTCAATAGATCCACCGTATTCATCAGTTCGCATATTTGAGTTGCTCTTTATCAACTGATCGATTAAAAATCCTAAAAATAAGGAAAAAAAAGCAAAGTATTAAAAAAACAAGTTCCTCTTTTTGTTTGTGACTATTTTTCAATTTTACTCACCATTTGCTCCATGTAATTCCACGCCATCAAAACCCGCCTTGATTGCATTCTTTTGCTGCGATAACAAAAAACTCTTGTATTATATCTTTAATCTCGCTTTTAGTCAATTCACGTGGTATTTCATAGGGTTTGTTATTTGCAGATGCATTAAGTCCTCGTGGCGCAATAGCAGATGGCCCAACAGACGACTGATATGGTCCAACGCGACCCAAATGGATTAGTTGAGCAAAAATCACAGAACCCTTGGCGTGTACAGCCCCAATCACTTTACGCCGTGACTCTATTGGTTATCTGTATTAAGAGCAGGAAAACCAGGAATATTACCATTTTTGAGAGAAGTTAAATTTGATTCAGAGATAAGTAATCCACCTGGTGTAGCTCTCTGGCTATAGTATTCTACTGTAAGATCAGTTGCCGCATTATTTTCATCAGTTCTGAGTCTTGTAAGAGGAGCAAGAACAATACGATGTTGAAGTTGATTTGTTCCAACTTGAATAGGTTCAAATAAAGCCATCGCTTATATTTTATCTGTTGATAATGCGCTTTATAAAATAACTTGAAAAAGATTTAAGACGTAAAAAAGTAAAGGGTGATTGTGAGAGCTATTTATATATAAAAGCAAGGCTCGAATCCATGAATTATTAATATATAACTATCTTCATATATTCTAACCAAACTTTCCAACATTAGTACTACCTACCACCAATTACTAATCATAGTAGTACCCCCCCTTTTTTTTGTGGATTAAGCTGTGGTAAGAAGATACAAAAAATTTATTGCTTAATATCCCGAATTTTACCCAATTTAGGGGCATTTCCAATGGTAAGTTGCTCACAAGATGCAATTTTTTTTTGAAATTGCAGAGCATTACTTTGTAAAGTATACTAGTAGTCCTGTCTTAGTTAGCTCGACTGAATGAGCCACTTCACTTCGCTTCGTGTCATTCAACGGGCCTACGTCGCAAGGGGGCTAAAACCCTCCTTGACTCCCCCATTGGGGACAAGCCCCCAACCCCCCGGTTGACTATGCATTCAAAGCTGGATTTGAGGATACAACAGTACAAAAGTACCTTATGTAAGATATTGCAGTAGGTGCTGTAATGATTGATTTTTCTTTTTTAGGTTTTATAAAAATCTAAACTTTTTAGTAGTATAGGGTATATTTCATCTGGCATATTAGCAAAAGCCATCTCTACTCTATCGCTTATCCTATAACGCGCCCCACATTTTTAAGCGCTTCTTGTTTATCATAAATACTTCACGTCTTGGAGGCTTATCATCGTCCTATTGTTTCTGCTTGAAGATTGTTGCTTACTGTTGTTGCTGCTGTCTTTATGACCGCGAATCTTAATTCTATGTTGGTGAAAACAAAATTAAGATCTTGATCATACTCGACTTATAAAAACCAAAAAGAGTGAACTTTATTTACTGTTCAATACTGTTGCTGTTGTTATTGCTGGGCATTATTTGTAACTGTCAATAAGTCGAAGTGTGTTTATCCATCTTTGAGACAGCTAACTCAGCGTTATATGCACATTATCTCATATACCAAAATAGGTATATCCTAAAGGTAACTTGCCAAATTTACCAGCGCAATATCTTAAGCAAATCCAATTCAAGTGACGTTACTATTCGACATAGGCTAACAATAAAACCATATTCTTATAATCATTGATGTTAAAAAGAATACAACCATTATAAAGTATAAAAAGCATTATTGCAGTATAATATACCGTACTACGGCTTACGTTTTGTTTTGCTTCATTATCCTGGAAAGAAAATTGTTAAAAATGGCCAAATAACTCACATCTGTTACTTCTTGATTGGGTGACCCACTGTTAAATTCAACCTTCATACTTCTAAATAAAGCCATTACTTTTTTTTAAGAGAGTTTTAGTAATAATTTCATTTACATGTTTCAAATCTTTTTTTTAGCAATAATAATATTCGAGCATTTGTACAATAACAAAAAAAATTGCTCGTGAACAGTCTACTGTACCATAATTATAGTGCTACAAGTACAAGTACGAGACTGTGGACTTGGTACGTGGCTTAAAGGATAATATAGCAATAGTAATGAATATGCAGTGCGATACCTCTCGTTATTTTCTTGTGCTATTAACTAATAATAAAGATATAACTACCTATTCTAAAAATGCCACTACTAATAAGAGATTAATACATATATTAAAGTACTTGGTTAATTTTTCAAGTAGAATAATATGTATTATATCACAGAGTATTATAACAGTACAAAATCCAATGTTGTAAAAACATAGGTATATAAATATAAACTTATTTATAAATATATTATTAGTAAAATAGCTCGCAAAAAAGATGATAAACAAGTAGTAGTTAAATAAAAGGAGCATACAATATATTGGACCAAATACTTAAGCTTATTCGTTTAATTTAATAAAACAAAGAGTTGTGTTTTATAAAATAAAAAGGTTAGAAAAAGAGATATTAATAAAAAGGATGGATGGATTTGATATTATACTGCGATGATAAATAATATATATATATATTACAGTAAATATGAGTAACTCAATGTGTATCTTCTCAAATTAAACCAAGCCCAATGATTTTGAAACGAGGTTCCCATTGGCTTTGATGCCTTGACAACCGGTTCGTTCTTCTCAGCCGATCCTTTTTCATCATAGCCAGCAACAGTAGCACCAGATTCTGTAGTACTTTCTTGTTGAGTCTGAATGGTATTTTCTACCTCGGAAGTTGAGGTAGTAGTACCAATCATAATGAGGGCAAAAATGGCAACACCTGTGGCGGTGGCGATACTCGAAAAACTAGGCATGCTTTAATAATGTTCAATGGACTTTCTTTCTTTTTATAGCTTTTGATTTTTTTTTCACACTTCAGAACTTTCCCATAACATTTGGGTTTGCATTTATTTATTTCAATATTGACGTGTTGTTGGTCCTATGTTGTATGCTACTACTATTGTTCTGCATAACACAGAGTATTTTTTTCAGAAATAGGTCACACTATCAGTTGATTTCACCTTATGTTAATACTTTTTTTTAAAGAATATTCACGTTGCAGATACTTATTTAAGTGGGGAATAGAATTATCATTTGAAACATACATAACTATACATACTTGTATTATTTGGAGCATGATTTCCCTATCAAAAAGAACCATTTATACTATATGATATAATTCCCAGAAACTTTCTTTTTCAAAGTCATTTGAATATAATAAATCAATAAACTATGATACAGAGGAGTCGAATATATAAATAAACGTATATTTCGTTTTCTCTTATCAATGGCGAAATTGAAACAGGAAATACCCTGTCACTTTGACAAGTTCTATAGAATTTTTTAGTTGTTGTAATACTTGATGTCCACTTATTACTTTTTATCAAAATGTAATAGTAAGTAAAATATATACCGCTGTTATGAATAATACATGTGCTTTTAAGTTGCTTACCATCAGCCAGTGTCAGATGGTAAGACGTTTTTTAAGGAGTAGTATGCAGATCGCCTATCAAGTGGGAAATCATATCATTTGAAGCATAAGAATATTTCTATTTTATTTTGCTTTTGGACCCATTAACACTTATTTAGCTTTATTTATCAATAGCGACATAAAAGCTGTTTATTATATGGTCATAGAATTTACTGGCTTACATAGTTTACCATCATAATTATGGGTCATGCATCATCAATTACAGTATAGTTGTGATATTAAATACTTTATAAATACCTTTCAATTCAGAAAAAAAAAGTATTATTGAGTTACAGTAATTTGTAGAAACGCACTGATAATTATTATTGGTCTCGTTAGTAGTATGTCTACAACACTGTTCACTAATATTCCCAGCCCGATTTGATTTCTAACTTGATGTGAAGTATGGACTTCTATTACATACTGAGTCTGGACGGTTATATGTGTAGAAATGATGATTCACTGATTATATGGCTTTATTTATAAGTAGACGTAATTCTAATTCATAGAATACTTTTAATCATTAGTAGTATTGATCATGTTGTAATAATTGCTAATATGATTATAACTTATTATTATAATACATAGTGACATCGTTCATACTACAACTGATCACTTCTAGTAGTTGCATATATAAAAGCAAACGTTTTCTTAATACTAATTTTTTCATTTAGCATACTGCATATATGTTTGTTCCTGTTACTATCTTATGAGGAAGTGATGTACATTTTGAAGCCCAATCATGCTGAAAATACATACGCTTTTGTTAAGCTTTATTAATAAACTCACCTTAAAAATACTAATGGTGAATCTCTTTTCCCTTTTTTTTTTGGAGAAATAAGTAGCTACATATTTCTTTATATCAATTCACGACTTTTCCCAACTTTTCTTCTTGTTCTAGTTCTTTTAAAGATTAAAACATGGGAATTATTGAAAATTCATTTTAAAATTAAAAAAACCAACAACATAATCATATGAAAATGATTATGACTGCTGTTGTAATTATTTCTGCTTATACACTTTACTGATAATAGATTTCTAAAAAGGTAGTTATTATAGCTTGCCACCATGTCTATATAATATATTGGTTTCTTTTTCCTTTTATAAATCAGAACAGCGATTTTTCTCTTTCTAACTATTAGTTTATTTATACTGTACAAATGTTTTATTTTTTTACTAGAATAAAAACAATAACTGTCCTATAGTACCATATAGTAACTTTTTATATGGTTCAACACTTGAGTATCTTGAAAACGAACAAGCATGCCTTGAGAAATGGAGTAAACTTGGGCCTGTTTATAGAGTATATCTCTTTGGTAGAGTAAGTCATGTATAAGATATTACTCACAGGGAAACACGAAAAAAGGTGTACAATTAAAAAGGTGTACTTTTTTAAATCCCGCACTAGCAGTCACGGAAAAAGGTGTACAATTGGGTTGGAGAGCTTGATCGTACACCTGATGCATTTTTCTATACAATATGTCAAAGCATAATATTTATTGTGGTCAACCAAAATAATTTCATAATAATCAATATCAAAAAAAATTTACGTATCAACTTTTAAAATACTGAAAAGCAATATTATCTCCTTACTAGTTGTAATATAATGAAAAAAGAAAACAAGTAAAACTATGCCAAAAACATACTGGTCATTTTTATAGCAAACTTAGAATTACACATTATACTTTGTATTCTATATAATGAATTACTATGCTTAAAATATTGTCAATTTTATGGAGACATTGTCTTCATTATAAATATATTAATTATTACGAGAGCCCTGGCCGTTATTGTTTTTAGTTCTCTTTCACAATTTTGACATATAAGTCATTCATTTATCTCTTTATTTTTAAACATTTTTATGCTGTTTATTCTATTATATTTGCATCTATCTTGTATTTTATAAATTCCTAAATGATGCTTGTACCAATTGCCTCAAAAAATTCAATATCTTCTCGAGTAAGACGTTTTCTGTGAAGATATCTCCATGTAGTTTTATAATCAGCAGTGAGACCAAGAAAATTCCATCCAGCTTTATGATAAGGTCTTACGGCGGGCCATTCCATATGGCGTGTCCTGGATGGGATAAGATCAACCACACTGAAATGATTTGAACAATGGAATAGGTTGAGTGGCTGTGGGTGTCGGTTGGTATCTGAAGGGATAGTAAAAGGTAGGTAGAGAACAGATTTCCAATGATGTGTATTATCCGTAACGACTGCAATGGGTGTAGTGTATGCGTCTGCAGCAATCTGTGAATCCCTTAGGGCATCAAACCAGTAATCTGAACTACAACTTGTATGGTGTGCTGTTTCAGGTGTTATGCCAAATTCCAATCGATTAATTAGATGCTTCATAATATTATCACGGCCATCACAGAGGATGTCTCGATAAAACTCATAATTGGCATTAAGATGAGACAGCATAGTCTGTTTTACTTTAATATACTGATTTTGATCGCCATGCAATTGTAAAGCAAGAGCACGGTAACCGCAATACCCATCACTTTTGATCGTTTTCAATCCAACAGAGCATTCAGTGGGAATATCTGTATGGACAAAACTAAACAACTCGAATTAGTATTTTCGTCTCAATTTACTTACCTTAGTTTATGTTGAATACCTTGTTTTTTTTCGATTGGTTTTCTTGAGGGTAGGCCAAAGGTCATCAAGATCGTTTTCTGGCTTTCTTTTCGGATTAGGTTTTTCACCTTTCTTTGTTTTTTTAACGTCTTTTTCATGATTTTTTCCAATCTTCTTTATATTTTCCTCCTTCACTACACTCGCCTCTTCGGTATTATTTTCTTCTTCTTTGTCTTCTTTAGCTTCATTTGATTTGATATTCATAATATGCTGCATAATATCATTCGTTCCATTTTCTGTATCCTCGGCCATATGTTCAATATCATCGTTTGTAAATGGGTTAACTTGTATATTAAGCAGGTGAATTGATCGTTCATCGGCAAGGCCAATTGGATTTTGGTTGGATACATCCAAGATTTCTTTCGAGATGTTCCTATTTGTGTGAATGGATATTTTTTTTCTGGTTTTTTCTTCTACTTCGATAGATTGATGTTGTTGATGTTGCTGACCATTGAAATGGGAAAGGTCGAGTGATGGTTCTTTTATAAACTTTTCATCAATAAGTTTGTTAGTGACATCTGGCGGGCGTCCGTCGTTAACATTTTTTTTTGATGATCTTTTTTGTGTTGCTCGTGGTGCGCGGTTATATGTAGCAGGTACAGCATGCTTTTCGTAATTAGCAAGAATACGTTCGTCTGAGCGAATGTAGTTGAGAATTTGCGGAAGAGCAAGAGAAAGGGGTAGGTGGTGGATTGTATCTCTGTATAGATTGCGATGAAATGATTCTACCGCATTTGTTGTCCTATAAGGATGCTTACGAAGATTATCATCCATGCCCATGCAATGTCGAAAAATCATGCTACTAATGGATGGTTGGAGCCACCATTGGAGCCATTTGTAACTATTTTTATAACGTGTAACTACTTCATTACATGAACGACAAAATTCTTCAGCATCTTTGGTGGTTCGAATTGTGTATACCAATTGTCGAAATTTGTCAGCTTCGTCGTACGGGATGATGTTATGATTGCTGCTAATTCGCTGAACAGATTGCATCCAATGCATATAGCATCCTTTCAAAAAACGCATCCCATCATTCTTTCCAGTGTACTGCTGGTAGGCTTGTAGAAATCCTTTTTTTTGGGCTAAGGAGAAGTCTATCATCATCCCAAGGAACGAATTTTCACCATCGAATTTTACTTGATATTCAATAAAGAACGCAAAGAAATACTGTGCGAAATAATTGTGAGACAACCCATCCATAACTGCTTGAAAAATGACAGCATGTTTTTTTAATTCTTTGATGTACATAACAGTCGTGCAAAGATAGTATCCTTTTTCTATCGCCTTGTATGTAACATCAGTAACAGCTGGTAAATCACTGAATCGACAGTATTTTTTGATGGACAGTGATCTATACATCAAGAGAAACGAGCCTGGAATAACTTGGGCATAAAGAAAATATCCAGTGTAATTGTTCATTATCTTTCCAAATTCACCGAGAAATTCGCCTCTTCTTGGCATGTTGATTTGCTCGCGTCTTTTATTCAATTCGTACTCAACCCTGTCCCGAGTACCTAGAATTGGGTTGATATCGACTACTGAATCAACAATCTGGCCAGTTCGACGATTGATCCCTTGTACAGCGGCCTTTGGTGTCACTATTGGATCACCCATTAATCTCTCGGTCAATTTGTCTTTCTC
Organism: Circinella umbellata; assembly: GCA_025093555.1. Lineage (NCBI taxonomy): Eukaryota > Fungi > Mucoromycota > Mucoromycetes > Mucorales > Lichtheimiaceae > Circinella > Circinella umbellata. The sequence continues at coordinate 525,946 of JAIWNF010000028.1, read as the reverse complement.
TTCCTCAGACAAATGCTTAGACACATATGAACCATGATTATGGTTTCCAATTTGCTCCAGCTTGCATTTCGTATGAACAAAACGAAAACGTACTTCTGCTGTGCACGTGTTGACATGCTCCAAAATGCTTCCACAATTCTGGCATCCAATGACAGTACATTGTTTGTTGATCAGTTTTACATCGAATTGCGGACGTAACTCCTTCAAATAAAATCTGCAACCTTTCTCATTGCAGCGCACAAAACCATTACATTTTTTCAAATATGTATGGACGTCGTTTTTTTGCTTTCGAGGACCATAAATCTTACGCATAGACCATCCGATATCCAAAGAAAAATTAACATATCTGTAGAACAATAAGTCAAGTCATTAGGAAAAAAAAAGTCATTTGATTGATAGTAAGTACACTCATAATTATTACTTTTTCTTTTCGTTGTCAAATTCAGCGGCTGCTTCTTCCTCATAAGGCTTTGTTTCAAATTTTTTTTGGAAAAAAGTAATGTATTTTGACATTATTGTATAGCAATAGTTTTAAGATTCGAATATTTCGTGTTTCAGGAACAGAGTAAAAAAAGTGCACTTTTTTCATGTACAGCCATTTGAGAAAAAAGTGTACTTTTTTCCTGCTATTCATACCGTGACTCTGTTTTCTATGTCGCTCTTTCAAAAAGTACACCTTTTTGATTGTACACCTTTTTTAGTGACACCCTTACTCACAGGTTCAGTCCAGGTTTATACTGGGTGACTGTCTTCCCTCTATGTGACTGTTTTCCTTCTTTTAAATTTTTTTTTTTAAGAAAGTATATTGATAATTGTCTTTTATTAGAATATTTTAATTAATAATATCTACTTCTTCTTCTTCTAAATTAGTCCCAAGATATATTATATCTTCAATTTCACTATTAGTGCTATCACTATCACTTATAGTTATAACTTGATTATCATTTTCAACTAGATTATTAGTATTTCTAGTGGTAACTTTATCTAGACTAATTCCACAGAATGTGTGACTTTCTTCATTATCATTATTATAGATAAATGCAATATTTGCACAAGCATTAAGAAATTGACCCCATAAATTATCAGCATTATGCCGTTGCCACATAAACCAATTAAGGTAAGCCTGGCATTTTTCTTTTTTATAGGCTTGGTAAGGGACAAATCTTTTAATACCAGTTCAAGTACCTAATTAATAATATATTAGATAAAATTAAGAATACTTTATAATAATGAAGTAGATGAGATATACTGTACCTTCTATTATATTATTATGCATTCTATTTTCATGTACATACTCAATAGTATGATTTACTGACTCATGCAAATATCTAAGTTGTTCCAAGCAATCAGTATTATATACTGCCCATCCATCAGAATGAAGCATTGTTTCAGGCTTAATGTATTTTTAAATTAATAGAATAAGTGTCTGTCTATTATGTTGCTCCACCTCAAAGACAATACATCGGCATTTATCAGTATTTGCTTCTACCACACCAAAAACCCATACACCTTCAACATGAGTACCCCTTAAGTTATTTTTGGTTTGACCAAACTTACTCTCATTCATTTCAACAATAACACCTTGACCACCAATAGGTTCTTCTATAAATAAAATGTATATATTAGTACATAGTAACTATATTAATTACTATATCAATTACTATATATTAAAAAGTTTATTACCTTCTAAAGAGTGAGTAATATCCTGTTCAATCAAATCAAATAGTTCCTCCCTGATTTTTTTGGCTTCTTCCCATCCTAACGTATAATCTTGATGCTACTCTATTGCCATAAAATGACCTGCAATTAAACGACGAGCTACAGCAAGGCAGTTATAAACCTTGAAATGGTGCTTACTAAACCAAGAATGAGTCTGGATACTTTTTTCTTGGTTACAAGTATAACAGCAGAATGTACCATTAGCACCATGGTTCCAGTTTAGATGCATTGATTGAGAACAAGTAAGACATTCCATTTCACAGTAAAGAACACCTTTCTCAAAGAGATAATCAACAGCAGCAGATGCAGAATAAAAGATTGGATTATCAATCTTAGGAAGTTCTTGATAAATAGGCATAATAGTGGTTAAAAAAAGAAAGGTTTAAAAGTAAAAAAGTTAAAAAAAGGGGAATTAACAAAATATTAGCTCTTTTTATACTTTTTTTTTATATAAAACTCAATTTTTTAATCTTACTATATATAGATTAACAGTAACAACAAATATGGCCTGAGTCAAAACCCCGAGTCAAAAAAAAGTCTGAGGACCATAAAAGGTAAAAGTTAAAAGTTTCATCTGTAACTTTTTTTTTGTTTTTTTTTACTACTTTGAGCTATATTTTTACGGTTTTATATATAAATAAGAAATATATCCTATATATAGAACTTCTTAAAAGGCACTTTTATATAAATAAAAATATTTTAGAAAAAATTCTAAGCCACATCTAAGCCCCGGGTATAAACCTGGACTGGACCAAGGAAAGTTCTGAAGATCGATTAAATATGCTATCACTTTCGATTTTATAGGATTAGCAGTCAAATGACTCTTTTATGAAAAATATGAGTTGGTATGTATGTTTATTATATACTTACATTCTCTTTACAGAAATGTCGACTTGACTTATTAACGATTTTCTTTTTATTAGATTGACGCTTTCTTTAATTGTTGACCACGCACATAAATCAAATGCTCAGTACTACCAGAATATATTTGAGCTAGAAGATTGGAACAAGCTTATGAAAGATGAAGTGAAGATCGAAGAACTGTGTGATGATTCTATGCAAGTAATAAGCGAATTTTTACAGGTTAGTAATAGAGAAAAAGAAATATATTGTTTGTATACTATAAATGCCTATTATGTAAGATTCTAATGAAAACAAATATGTAGTGTAAAAGGAATGCTCGCCATTCATTAAAAAAGCTATCGCAGCATAAATATATGTTAGGGAATTAATTAAAAATAAATAATAATTAAAGATATATTAATTAAAAGATTTATCTGTAAAAGATACACATGTTGAAACTGCCAAGACAAAAAATTAAAATTTTTCTATGGAGTTTCAAGAACCTTTCTCTAAGAGAAAGATTCGGCAAAGAGTCACTGTGTAAGTTTCCGGGAGGGGGGGAACTTACACATTGAGGGATAGAGCAAGTTACTACTGTAACTTAATATCCTCCTTACCAGTCTGGATATAATTATTAAAGAGAATATTTATTTATTATTAAGAGTTTTAATTATTAAAAGATTTTTCTATTATTAGATATAATATTTATTATTTTATCTTTTTTAATTGATATCTTTATAAAGATTATTAATTCTAAAAAGAACAAGAAAAAAGAAATAACAATAAAAGTTAAATCTAAGTTTTTTCTTCAAAATAAATATCATAAAAAAGGATTTATCATTATTTTTCTTCTTTTATTATATATAATAATTAAAGTTATACTATATAAAGGTTTTATCAATTTTAACTTAATTCTTAAATAACAAATTTTATTTTATTAACCATATAAAGAATCATCAATAAAAAAAGATTAACCTACTTATTGCAATCAGATTTGGATAATGAAACCTTGCAAGTTATTGATATTATAGAATATTTGTAAGTACTTTTCTTCCTGGTTGTTGTATCCAACACATATTATTCATAAAGATAATTATTTGTCATTCTAATTATTAAAGTATAGCGTATCTTTAATTATGCTTTGCTGACATTTCGTGTATTTCCCTATTTGGACCATGATTTATAAGAACACAGAAGTCCGTCTTCTATAATGATATACGGTTACAGCTGCGTAGATATATCATATCGTCAACCGCTCAAAGTCTAATCTTAATATCATTAATCTTATATTCATAATTCACATGGCCATGACAAATATAAATCTTACGTATACATATATCAATATATCCCACTGATAATAAGATTCATATAAATAGAGATAATATTTTATTTTAATAAACTTCAGTTCAATTATTGTTCTTTTGGGTCTCGTTGACTTTTTAACGTCTCTTTTATTTTATTATACTTGATTGATATAACACTGGTTGCCATTATAGATCTTTATATTCAGCTTCTGTTACTAATAAGTTTTACATAGGATATGATATCTTAATTCTAATAGCCGAAAATCTGATACCTATAGTGAGCTGGATTCAATGGTAGTTTGCTATAATATATTATGTATCGCATTTGAGGATACCGATTACAAAATTTCACTGTAAGGATAACAGATGAGTGTATATATATATATATATATGTGTGTGTATGTGTGTAGTATACTTTTGCTAATCTCTGTTTTATAAATAGTGGGGAGCAAGCTTCGACTGAAACTAAGAAATCAAGACTACATAACAAAAGGTTATATGGTTCTGATGGCAGTTTTGCTGCTGTTCATAATATTATTGGAAGAAAGATTGATGCATTAGTAACGATTGAAAAAATTGAAATTTCATGTTGTGAATGGAAGGCACCCAATGTTACAACTACTGTCATCCATGAACAGCAACGCCTGTTTATGTCAAAATTTGAACTCTCTACCATTTGACGAGGACTGTTCTCTATGTGTGCTTTAGATGGATTGGATTGGTAAGCTCACAGCATTTTAAAATTAATTTATACAACTCCATTTAAGACTTACAGAACTCATAGGGTCTATTGGGACTTTGTTATCAATATACAAGCAAAGCAACATATATATCATTCATAAAGTGGGCGAGATGTATATACCTTAGTCATTGTTTGATTTTGACAGCTTCTATGACACGCTGAAGTTAATATACACTTTCAAGGTATATCTCAAACAACCATTTAGACTTATATTGACAAAATTCATATTGCTAACAAACTAGTAATAATAATATTTGATTGAATAGCGTCACTTATGTAACTTGCAAGACCATGTGCTTACTGCATTAACATGCAAACAATGACAAGATGAAAGAGAAAAATATGATCATGAAGTGCCAGAATCGGAATTCAACACAACAGATCTAGAAAAATTCTATACCCCTAAAACATCCTGAATGTATGCGGCAACCCCAGCTGAGTAAATTTGGATTGTGCATTATCATTCATTATTGTATATACTTGTCACTTCACCCATTCTTTTGTCATCTACGAAAACCCCTTCTTTTTCATACAGAGCACATATTTGATATTTCTTCTCAATGTACCCACATATTTTTTCTTCATTTACTTTATGGTCATTAATTTTTATAATGTTGTATAATCTTTTTATTTTAATTACATTCAATTTTTTCAATGTATTTGCTACAGTAGGCTATAGTAAATGGATACAACAGTATTGTTTAAAGATTGTTTTGATAGTGGAAAGGAAATAGAAAGGAATAAGTAATGTATTGGTTTTCGATTGAATCCGATATAGAAAAGAATAGTTGAGAGGTTTACATATACATTTATTAAGGACACTCGTATGAATCATATTAACTGATGAACCTTCTATACCAATTTCAACGTTTCCAATTCTTCTTAATAATTTGTATTGGTAAGATGAGAAAAAGACTAGAGTATTAAGTGAATTGCTTTCAGTTCTTGCCAATTGATTGACTGTGCTCATTCCTAGGTGGTCCAATGCCCTTGTACTACTTGTTGATGATAAACGCCACCCCATCCATAATCACTTGCGTCCACATACATGGTATGCTGGGGAGTCAAAGGTAGAAGAGAGTGGCCATTCCACTTGGTCAAGTTCTGGTGCCACCAGGCCAACTCGTTAAGACAATTCTGAGGAAGGGGTAGGAGGCGATCCCATCCTTGATTGTGATGCACATTCTGATCTTGAATTGGAGAAGAGAGCAGGTGTAAAGCTGTGCTGGAAATAAGGCAATCGTAGCCGCTTTTATATGCATAGTGAGACTGTGTATGCAGCGAGGGGTTTGATAAGGTTGTTTGAGGATTGTTTGAATTGACCATCGTAGATCTCATAACTTGGTCCCCGGTAGTTTTGCGGTCATAGATGTTGTGTCGAGGTGATAGCCTAGATGCTCGATCTGTTGGCATGGTTGTAGATTCGATTTCTTGAGGTTCACCAACCAGCCCAACTCTTGAAGTTTCTTGACAATTCGTTGGGTGTGATCCAATGTCTACTGAGGTGACTTGCCTATGATCAACCAATCGTCCAAGTAGTAGGCAGTAACTCGCATCCCTTGGTAGCGTGCCCACTTCAAAATCGGTTTACAAAGTTTTGTGAACAGCCATGGAACTTGAGAGAGACCAAAGGCGGTTGTGCGAAACTGGAATGTTTGATGATTCCATCTGAAATGGAGGTAGCGGCGGAATTGGTGGTAGACTGCGATGTGTAGGAAGACATCTGCCAAATCGATTGATGTAAGGAAATCGTGTGGTTGAATCATTTTTACAACTTGCTGAAGTGTTTCCATTTTGAATTTGGGGGCATGAAGATGTTGGTTTAAATTTTTGAGGTTGAAGACAGGACGAAACCCGCCATTGCATTTGGGGATGACCAACATAGGACTGCCGAAGTCTGGTCTAGAAGGTGCTGGTTCGATTACGTGCTTTTGTAATAATTCGGTTATCTCTTGGTGTAGTAGAGCTTGTTGTTGGAGTGACTGTGGGATGATGGATCGATGGTGAAGTGTCAAAGGGGGAGGTGTCAAGAACTGAAGATGGAAACTGTTCTTGAAAACAGAATGTGCCCAATGACTGGGTGTTAGTTTCACCCAAGCCTTCCAATAATGTTGAAGACGACCGCCTACTGGCAGTTGTTCCTGGTGCTGTTATTGAAAGCGGTGTTTCTGACAGTGTTGCTGTTGTTGCTGGTGTTGCTGTTGTTGCTGGTGTTGCTGTGGTTGCTGTAGTTGATGGATTGGTAGTTGCGGCGAAACGGATTGTTTGACCACAGTTGTTGTGGTTGAGTAAAACTGCTGTCGGGATGCCCGCCATCTCCTGATGGGCCGGATCGAGAAAACGATGATGCAGGTGTAGAAGCAGATGAACGAGAGGTAGTGGCTTGACGAAAACGATTACCTGACGGGAAACGAGCCTCTCATAGACTTTTCTGAAGTGCTGTATACTGCGAAACAGTTTCCTTGGAGGTGTCTGAAGCCATGGTATATTCTCGGTCAGTAGGTGGTTGTTGTCGAATGGAAGGGTTAACTACCCAAAGAGCAAGTTGGTTGCGGGCTTGATTAATAGTACCCTCCGTATGTAAAATGAGAGTATGGATGTCATTAAGTATAGCAAAAATTCGCTCAACTTAATCAGGTTGTAAGATGGGTAGAAGCATATGGCCAAGGACATCCAGAGGATGTAGGACAGCTGATAAGTTGTATTGAAAATTATGAAGAGAAGCATCTTCCGCTGCTTGAAGTTTGGTAAATAAACACGCGGCCTCAGGAACTGGTGCTGGTGCCTTGTACGTAAAACCATGAAAAGGGGGGTAACGTTTGATAACTTGTATGCACTCCTCGGCAGCAAGCGTGTTGGTAAATGTAGCTTGTTCTAAGGTAGGCATCAATTGAATCAATGTAGGTGAAGGGGTCCAATCGAAAGATGGACGAACAGGTAGGTCATGTGGTACCTGTGGTACAGGGGGATGAACAACAGAGTCTGTGCGAGCTTGATACAGATCTTCAAGCAGTTGTTGTTGTCTTGCTACCTGTTCCACAAGTTGTTGGATTTGAGTATCAGGGTTCATAGATTGGTCAAACATGGATGAATTTTTAAAATGAAAGCGGTTCTGACCGGCGTAGCGAAAGAAAAATGATCAAGGTTCCATGAAAGCATTCATATTAGTTTTATAGAAATTTTTTTTTATTTTTTATACATTTATTTTATTTGCTATGTTTCGGTAATAAAGAAAGAATTATGATTACAGCACTCTATCAGTTCAGGTTCGGTAAGTCTGATGGACTACCTCAATTGTCTGGAACTTAGTGATAGACAATTATCATTATTATTATCTTGTAATAAGTATGTACATGAGATGTTGCATACAAGCAAGGTGTATTTGTTGATTTTTTACTATATGAATGACGTATACTACAAATGTATCCATGGACGCTCCATGTTCCTTCTAGTTCATATTCATTTTCCAGGTCGGATATCTTAAATTTACTTGACATAGGCTAATTTCAAGTTGTGTAGCTCGTTTTCTCTCAGATGACCCGATTCAAGTATCTGGTTCACTTTCAAAATTGTCGCTCATTTTTATTTTTATGGGGTTCATTTTAGCTTCTTGCGCTGCAACATTATTTGTCTACATTCAATTTTGGTTGCTGCTTCCCTTTTTGTGCAACCTTCTGTGAGGTATGTGTGTGTGTGTGTGTGTGTGTGTGTGTGTGTGTGCAAATATATTTGGCCAAATATTGTTGTTGAATGAAAAGAATCCTATTGACACGTATATAAAAGTGCCGTTCATTTCAAGAAATATATCGTGAAGGAAGCAACCCCATTATATTTTTGCATCCATGAAACTTTAAATTACTAAGCGACAAATTTTCGTAAATATATGACATTTATTTTTGTCGCCAAGTGATGGAATTTGGACATTTCTTTTTGAAGATACTGTTATGCTCGTTGCAAGAACTACTCTATTTACTATCACCGTTGTCAGGCTATGAATCCGAATTGCTAAGTTACAAGCCATGATGTCTACAGGCCATGATGCCTACAGATACATCTATCTCGTATCCTATCCTACCATTCTCAATCCAGTAGAAGAATTCTAGCTCAAATGAAAATGAATAAATATGCTATGGGTCAGCACAATTGATCTTGAACGTAATATTATTTTCATGACAGGCATTCGTCGAGATAAATTAAGTGAAAAGAATCAATTGACACCCAGAACAATTAAAGCTGTTAAGCATGTGACCAAGGACGGTTGTATTTAGTTGGATCAAGCACTCAAAATCATTTTTAGTAACTGTCTAAAAAAACCTGTTGCAGTCAGTTATCCATTGTGCTTTTTATTGTCTTTATAAATAGTTTATCAGTATAGTGAAAGGTCAAATAACGGCGCAAAAATAGGAACGCAAAATATTGACGCAATGCTACTAACGCAAATTTGTTTCCCAGGCAACGCAAAAGCTTTTTAATGTAATGCAAAAAAATTCTTCACTGGGCGCAAAGCTACTTATGCTTGGCGCAAATAATTTGGAAAAATCCTGTATATATATAAATATATTTGGGAATTGTTGTCAAAAGTTTATTTATGGGAACTAAAAGTTTATCTTTTACTTTACTTCTTAATATTAATTATATAAAAAAAGGTATATTGGCAAGTTTGACCCTTACATTAAGATGTATAGAGTACAACTAGCAAATTCAATGAAATCAGAAATAGATAGTCGTCTAGGAGGGATGTCTGGAGAAGATTTTAATTGGACACGACCGGTATGATAATACCGTGAGAAAACTGTTTTGCTTAACTTTTATGAAAAAAAGTAAAAGTAATAAGGGTAGTAATAATGGTATTGTAAATGTTTATTATATATATATATTTATTTAGTAGACCGACATACTCCAAGATCTTCTTGAAAACTATCCACAAACCAGTTGAAAGTCAAAAAGATATTTACACATTTTATGCCGGCTATATGTTATGGCTGGTCTTCCCATCAGTAGCAACAATTAGTGAACTTATAGCGTCCGTATTACATCGGCTTTTGGAACAACCAAAACTTATTAATGAGCTTATTAATGATCAAAATGAAGCATTTGGTGATCTTGCGTCTGTTGATGATATTAAGAATTATCTTACTAGTGCCGAGTCCATTCGAAAGCTTGTAAAGCTGGATAGTGTATGTCGTGAATCGTTTCGTATCAGCAACGATATTACTGCATCGGATCGCACTAATTCAGACAGTAATAATGTTATTTTAAGTAACGGTATTATTATTCCACCAAGTTAGTTATATAAAGAAAGAAAAAATTCCTCTCATATAACGTGATTAATAGTAATACTAATTTTGTTTTTGCTTTACTTTGAATTTATATTAACCTTCAAGGACAACACATCTTACTAAATGGTTGTGGGTAAATAGCCACGATAGCAAAGTACAAAAGGACACCTTAGAAAACTATGATAAGTTTGAACCGTTCCGTCATCTTGAAACGCAGCTTACAACAACAAAAACTGGGGAAGATTCTATGCTATTTGGCATTGGAAAACATGTCTGCCCATAAGTATTCAGTTGATTAAAGGTCAAATATCATTATTGTATTGATTTGCTCATTATTCAATACTGTTTCTATTATATATAGATATATAACAGTGCTAGGTGGTTTGTAATGTATATAGTTAAAACAATTATAATTTTACTCATACGTAATTGTGATATCAAGTCAGTTGATGACTTGACATAGATATCACATAGCTCAATTGGAAAAGTTTGTATTCGACGAAAGAAAATGAAGTAAATTAATGAATAAAAACACACTCAATTTACTTTTCATGGGTTAGTTCGTTATATAAAATTTTATTCGTTACTATCCATGATCAATAGTCATCGTAACTTACATAATCCCCAACACGATAAAGTTGTGAGTATTATTGTGTTGCCTACCACACTCGCCCCCTACTTATAAATCATTTATAAAAGAATAGAAATTAAGTCATTACATTTAACAGCTCCCATAATATATATACATTTAGAACCCCATAAAAAAACCTTCAATGCAATAATAAAATAAAGGATTACGAAAAAAAAATTGTATCTATTTAATAATTTATAATTTTTCTTCTTTTTTATCCTCAAACTTGATGCTAATGCTGTTGACACAATGTCGTTCATCAGTAGGTGTTTCAAAACCTTCACCTTTAAAAACGTGACCAAGATGACCACCACAGTTATTGCAGATAATCTCAGTACGTTCGAATCCACGACTATTGTCAGATTGGCGACCGACAGCACCTAAATCATATATGAAGAGTAAAAATGATATATTAATTTTTATTGTTTTATATATATTCACACACACACGCCTTCCTTTTTCTTCCCCCCTTATAACATTCACATCATCCAATTATTTACCAGGAATAGCTTCAAAAACTATATCAAATATAGAAGTATAATATGTTAGAATTTAAGATTTTTTTCTGGCTGTTGTCTATCAATTATTTATTTACTGAAATCAAATAAACTTACATGCAGGCCAACCACAACCACTATCAAACTTGGTATCGGAAATATATAATGGAACATTGCATCCAGCGCAACGATATACACCTAGCCATGGAATATTTGTATATATGCATGTATGTACATATCAAATTAATATTTAATATCGAGAAAATTACTATTGCTCTTATATGAATGATAATTAAAACACTACCTTTATCAAAATGATGGTTATATTCACCAGTACCGGCCATTTCAGTTCCTATATATATATGTATAAATATATAAGCCAAATAGAAAAAAAAAGTTACTTATGTAAGTATCTGATATACTCCATTTAGCTTATATATATAAAAATAAAAATAAAATATATATACGCATAAAGTTTATATATATATATCTTATAGCCTAGTTTTACCTTTCTCTCTAAGAATTCTGAATTGTTCGGGACTTAAGACAGCTCTCCATTCTTCTTCAGTTTTATTTGCCATTGTATTATAATGTGTTAAAGAGTATGTCAAATCTCTTGAAAAGAAAGAAATGCGTTGTTTTACGTGAGAAGAAAGAACAGGTCTAAAAGAAACGACACTCCTTGAATATGACAGGGCTTTTATTGTTGTGCGGAACATATGAAAAAGAAAAAGAAAAAGTAAACTGAGAAAGCTAAATTTTTTGGTGGTACATAAAAAGTTTTCCCCATAACTGTACTGAATTGCGCAATGGTGTTGACGCTTAGTTTTTTTTGCATTTTGTAACAATTTTCTTTTTATATATATTTGTGTCGTTTAAAACCACAGATCGACTTGATTGATATATTACGTTCGTTTTCAATATCAATGATACTTTTGCTAATCTAAAAAGTTTGAAAGGAGATAAGCAGTCTTTAATATCTATATGATCTGGTCTCGATTTACATAAAAAATCTTTTTAGAAGATATATGGGCGATCACATAAAAGGTTATAGTGCAAGGAATAATAAGATTGTGTCCCTTCATTATTATACTGTAACTACTCTTATTTCTAGGAGACACACTAATTTCATATAAATGGTGCTCTGTTGTCACGGTGATTTCACGAACTGGTTTATATTTTGATATATAGATTTTGTCATTTCAAGTGTATCTGATTAAAGTTTATGAATCTTTCCAAAAAAAAATTTGTAATACTTAAAAAAAAAAAAATTACCTTCAGTATAAAAACCGTTGGATTAGAAATGACGCAAATGATACAGTTTATTGCGTGACGAGAAATAATAGATTTATGTCTCGTTTTTGCCGAGTTATCATTCCTATTAAAGCAATCTTTTAATAAATAAATAAAAAGTCTGTGTATACACATTTGAAAGTAAGGTATAGTGATAATGCGTTAAATGCATAAAAAAATGATTATTATTATTATTATTAAAATGATAGGTTTTTTTTTCATGAAACAATATATATATATATAAGTCGTTATTTTGTGCACATAGTTAAGATATAGCAAAAAAAGAGAAGAAGAGGGGTGATATAGTACAATAATACAAATAAGAGAATGTAAAAAACAATAAAAAAAGCATAATACAAATGATAACAATAAATAAAATAATGAATATAAAGAAAGCTTAAAAGCATTGATTTGACAAGGAACTCTTTTTACATGGTATAAAGTCATCGGTGCGACTAGAAAGATATCGTTTTTGTTCTTTTCTGACTTGACCTAATGTTATTTTTTTATGTCGTACCATTTCAACTTTGACAGCTAGTTTTCGAAGTCCATCAGAGTTTGATCGAACATCACGAACATGTTTATGTGTAAACATCCATGCAGGTAATGATGTATAATTATTTTTGTTATGTTGTTGCTGTTGTTCTGATGGTGTTTCATTGGTAATAGGTTGCCAACATTCATGCCTTAGTCGTTGTTTAAGTGGTACCATGGCGCGTTTATTATTATTAGATATAGAAATGACTGGTTTGAGTGTTGTTGATGGTTTTGTATTGGTTGAAGTATTGAAGGTAAAAACAGGTAATTTTTTAGCACGTGGATCTTGAGGTAGACTGCTAGCTATAATAGAAGTCATGTTACAAAGGGTGCGAACCAGAGAATTATCAAATATATTCCATTTGAAATTAACTTGTTGGTGTACCATGGTTCCTGCATGCGTAAACGGATCAAAAGACATTTCTTTGTTACACGATGTAATTGATGTATTAATTTGTTGATAATGCATAGAATGCTTTTCATCTACTACATTGGTAAAGTCTTCGTATGATGATGGTGATGATATCAAATGTTGACGTTCAGAATGCATATATAGACAAAGCATGATGATGGTGATTATAGCGTATTAAAAAGGTTGTTAAATTAAACAAAGTTTTTTTTTAAAAAATAAAATAAAATAAATGAGAAGAAAAATGCAGTTATACAGCAAAATGAAGAGAAAAAAAAAGGAAAAGCAATCCATGTATACCCTTTTTATATTGTAATTGACTATTAGAGTGTGAAAAGTTCTATACCCACGTTTTTTGCCCCCCAACGCCATTTCAATTTCTTTTCGTCAAAACTTGAACGACCCCACAAACAATAAACAAACATTAAATCAGCTGATGATAAACACTAGTGGGCCGTTAAATGGGTTAACCACATAAAGTGTATGGCCCGAATAAATCATGGTCCGTCCGCCAACATTGATAAAGATGATATATAAGTAAAGATCGCCATGAAATGTGGTACATGCTTTTTTTTATCAAAAGGAAAAGAGTGCTATTGGAGTACCAACAGTCTTGTTAAATCATTAAATAGTTAATTATAATAAAACTTGACTATTATAAGAGTAGTTAACAATTTTAAAAAGTATGAGAACTATGATATTATTGATGAGCAATTTTTTCTTTATTCATTTTTGTGGTCTTATCATTTTCTACTTGTTGATAAAGATAATTTTTTTATACGAACTATTGTTATTTATTGCGCCTTCATTCTTCCATGCCCGATGTTTGTTGTTGTCGTCGTCTGTCTCCACTTACTGTACGACAAACTAATAAGCAAATACTAAGATTTGTGTATCAAAATAGTAAATCCATATCATTACTAGATAGTGATTTCATCATTTAATATTTTACTCATGAGGTCGGTGCCACCTTTTTCTTTCCGATCATGTTTACATACTCTTTTTTTTTTCTTTTACAACATTTGTTTATGTTTATTTTTTCTCTCTCATTTGTAGTTCTCAGACGCCTTCCAGGTTGGAAAAGGAAATTCAAACGAGCGACATCTCTTTCCAACCACACAAAATCTATCTTTTAAGCACATGTGCTCTTGTGATTTTTTCTATTTTTATTATTTAGTTCTTTTTATCGACAATGAGTTACTGTACATATCGTCAATAACATATAATATTGTACTGTTATTGAACCATATTCTTATACCTTTTTTTTTATAACAATGATGCCTATATATCAAATACTACACTGGGATAAGCAAATGTCCAATCAAAATGATGTTTCGATATTCTATAATATGAAAGGAATGTATTTTTTGCTATCACATGAATAATAGTAAAGATAATAGAAACGCTTATCAAAGATCATGTTTTCTTTTTATATGAATCTCCAAAAGAGGTTTATCTATGAGTAAGACTTCCGGTTTATATAATATTTATAGACTACTACCTTTTTATTCGCTTAAGTGTTTGAGCGCCAGTTGGGGAGTAACGAAAAAAACCAAAACAAATACCATGTATATAGAACATACAAACCACATGTACAGTGCACTAATTGTTTCAAAAAAAAAAGAATAACCCGTCAAACGTTATCATTCCCACCCTCCCAATATAAACACTATTCATGATTGTCACTTAATAAAACAACTTTATCAAACAGAATTTTGACTTTTTAATTAATGAAATTTTTATTTAATATATTACACTGAACTAAAAGTGCAATGTTCATACGATTTCTTTTTTAAAAAAAAGGCTATCAACAAGAAATAATAAAAATGGGGATGATGATGAGGAAGGAGAAGAGAGTGAAAATTTCGCTTTTTTTTAACACATAACAGCAATATATATTACTTTCTAGCGAATGTAATGCGAATAGGATGATCAGGTCCAAATGTATAAGTTGCCAAACCATTTTTAGCAGCAGTTGATTGTATATCAGTTTCATATTCAACAAAAGCAATACTTTTCTTGGTTGGAATCATACGAACTTCCTTAAAACCAGGATAAGCTTTGAACAATTCTTCGATTTGTTCTTGTGAAATAGTTTCTGGCAAATTTTGCAAAAAGAGAATATTGTTGGGTGGTAAAAATTCGTCTGGAATTTGTGGAATAGGTCCTGCAGGTCGTGGCATACCAACTAAAAAAAGTATATTTAAAAATGATCCAAATGTCATTAGTATAACATGAATCACTTGTGTATTATCAACAAAATAATATTTTTACCTTGAGGAGGAGGTAACACTTTTTTGTTTGCTCCAGGAAGTGGCATTGATTTTCGTGCCTCTACATAATATAAACATAAATATAAATATTTTCTACTTCTATCTTTGTTATATTCCTATATATCTATATTTACCCTTTCTCTTAAGTCGGTCTGCAAAATGATCATCAAAGTCACCATCTCGTTTAGCATGTACATCTGATTTGTTACGTGCATATTGTACAACCTAAAATAAAGTCATTTAGTTATTTGATTAAGATAAAAAGATTAATTGTGCTAATAATATATTACCATTGGCTTATTGTATAATGTAAAATGTTGCAACTCTTTGATAGCTTTTGCTGCACTTTCTTCATCTGCATAAGCAACAAATGCCTGACCTCGCATACGAATATTAGAATATGCAACTACATCAAGAACTTCACCAAATTGACTAAACATAGTTTTTAATGTAGTTTTTAATACTATAAAATAAAAAAAATTCACACGCATACACATATATATAGGTTATTTTACTTGTATTGTGTGTACATCCTTTTTTTTAAACATCATGTACGTGATTAAAAAAAAGGATCTATTATAGATCCAAAAGTTATAATGTTTCTTTTTTTATTTTTACCTGGTAATTTGACTTTTTCATTAAGGTTACTGACATAAATGGTTCGACTAGGTTTAGTATTAAGTGTTTGTTTTGATAAGGGAATACCACCCATCATTGCTGGTTGAGGTGGTGGAATCATACCAGGTGGAGGTGCACCAAATGGTGGTAAAGGTGCGCCTGGAGGTGGTGCCATTCCAAATGGTGGTCTTGCAAGATGACCTTGTGGAGGTGGACCCATAGATGCATTAGGAGGTAATGGTCCCCCAGGAGGTGGTGGAGGTCCTGTTGCAAATGGTGGTGGAGGACGTGGTGGTTGTGACATTTTAGATCTCTCTCTCTCTTTTTTTTTTTAAACTGTAGAAGCGCGTGTATTAAAGAAAAGGCTTATAAAGTAAAATTTCAAGCGGTGTTAAAGTACCTGGCGCCAATCATTTTACAAGTTAAGCAGCAGCTTCAGCCAATAAAATCCCGACTTAACGTCTATGTGCGACCTAAGTTTATGTGTTTATGCGCGTATGGAATTTCTTTTTTTTTTATACAACACAGGTTTTTCTCTCTTGCTATAATATGGATAACGACGACGTGTCTTCGCCAGAGAAACATGGTCCTGGTAGACCGTCTGGCAGTAAAAGTAAACCAAAATGTAAAAAACGTCTTCCTGCCTAGAATAGAACTTTAAGTTGTAGTGCTTGAAACAACTTAACCGTTCGAGATATATATTTTTTTTATTGTTATATATATAAATGTCACAAAAAGTCAGTAATTGATGTGAACGATGAATATATAATACTATTGTTAGACCAGATATCTGGTTGGCTTTGAGAAGCCTAAGCTACCGATAGTATGTTGTATTCTATAAGCGATAACATATAATAATATCTATAATTAATTGAAAGTTTTTAGCACTGTTATACCACTAAAGCTACGATTGTTTTTGATTGCAAGTATTAATGTTTGTATTAACACAAAGGAATAAAACTTTTTGTATCTATATACATATGATATAAAAATGTACATTGTGTCAGCACTACGTACTATGTAAACTATTTTTTTATATATACATGGTGTCAGCCTTTGCCTTGTCGCTTTGGGATATGATGAAATATAGCGACAACAATTGATCCATTTCCAATTCTTACTGTTGCTGATCGGCTAGAAAAAAGATAAACAGAAAGTTCTTTGTAATGATCAACGATAAATTCTAACAAGAGGCGATGCTACGTGGCAGAAAAAGATGAATTGTCTGGTAAATCAAAGATATATTTCACCTCATTATATCCTTCAAGAACATTAGTAACTTGACTTGAAATACTATCTCTTGTTTGATTTTCAACTATTTCATATTGACGCAAACGATTCAAACATGCTTGGGCTTAATCTTTACAGAATGCTTTGTTCTTGGTTTTATCAAAAGCTTTATCAATACTTTTATTAAATTTTGGATTATATGTAGTATTATCCATAGCCTTCTTGAGTCAGTCTTCTTTGTTACACTTATAAGCTGGATAAAGACTGGTCATGATTGTGAATCGAAGCTTCAAAGTTAAATACTAGCAAAAAAAATAGCTCAACCAATCATGGAACAGTTTTTTGTACGTAAACAAAAAAAAAAAAGTGCAGTAACTGGCTATACTACTAATAGGTATCTCGTAATATGCCTATTTGTTTTTCATACTATTTTAGTAGACTCCTTATCATCACTTGCTATCATTGAGATCTACTTTATTAATAAACATTAAATATTACGATATTTTTTTGACTGTAATACCAGAGAAATGAAATAAAAAAACATATAAACAAAAATATTACTACTGCTGTATTCTATTTTTTTTAATCAACTACTATTATTGAAAATGGGTTATAATTGGTCAATATCAGAATACTATTATGGGATAGACTGCATTTTTCGGGCCAATGAGTATTTAAGTGGTGGGCTTTTAATCGCAGTTTTATAATCCTGTAAATCCTGTGAATTAGAGCTTTTAACAGGATTTTACAGGATTTACAGGATTTTTACAGGATTTAACAGTATTTACAGGATTTTTTTTTTTACGGTAGACTTACGCCAGATAGTATTCAATAGTGATCCAGATCACACTATGTTTAAGTTGATTAGTAAACCTCAAGAGAAAGGGTATAAGGCCAAGTGGAAATCAAAGCAAGCGGTTTTTACTTTCGCTTTTTTTTTGCTCATCAGTCTGCTATTGATTTACCACGCAAATTTTTCAAATAATTGTAATGGATGCTACGTACAAAACAAATAGACAGCGTCTACCTCTTGTCACCATTCTGGGTATCTAGAATATTGGCTATCCAAGATTGAAAATATTTTGTATTGCTGTTGTATGGGTATCACAGAAAAGAAACGAAAGTTACGAGTAGGTAGTTACTCAACTTCCGGATACAGTTTGGCCATCCGCATCAAGCTGTATTTACTCAGACCTTTGTTACTGATAATGAAGGTGCTTTAATACGAGCACTGGATATCGTATTTCCTGATTCAAGAAAATTTCCATGCAAAGTGTATATGCGACGCGACTTCCGAACCGAACAAAGCTACAAAAACGTTTCGATGTCAAGGACGATTAAGAGGGCCTTGAAAGTATGGAAAAGCTACTGATCATAACAAATACATATGCGTTATTAATACAGTATTTTTTTTATGTAAAACATAATATATCATGGAAACAGCAAGATGACAAAGAATCCCTTGTATGCCAGTCCTTATCATCTCCAACTATTTCATCATAATGACGGCGAATAGATACAAAAAAATCCGGCACGCTTCTCCGTTTTCTGTGATGAAATTCATCCAAGTCTTAGTGAAGAAAAGTCTTACTTGGAGAAATATCAAGCCTATGCTTCGTCTTGATAAAGATATCCTTGCAATTATCTTGGATAGTGAAGTCTATGATCAATTGTCACAATCAGTGAGAATTGACTGCCAGCACGTTTATCATGCGATGAAAATCAATCTTAGACGGTAATCCCAGTTTGGACCCTCAATAATAATCAGTTTCGACAAATGAGGCTCTGAAATATTGCAAGAAAAAGAATATTACCCCTCGAAAAAAATCTTGATAGATTAGAAGAGGGCATGTTTTTTTCGCCTTTATGTCACAGTGGCATTTGAAGATAAAACAGTCAATTCAAATGAAAAAAAAAACAATATTTTACGTGTACCATCCTTTATCATATAGTTGTTAAAAGGGAACGAGGATCTCGTCTGTCTAGATTCTACACATATTAAGACTTGCATCAATAACTCGAAAGCGAAAAAAAAATCATTTGGTCATGGATCAGCTGAAATTTGTTACGTATACATAAAAAAATTCACTTATAATAACAGACCTTTTATTGCTTGATATATGAATTAAAATTATAAAGAAAGAAAACATGACACTTTTCTTGACAATACACAACCAACCAACCAACCAGCATCTTCCCTCTCCATCCATTAGATTTAGTAATTGATTTGATCCCTTCTTTATTTTGCTGTTGAAGCTGTGCATAATCCAGCTGCTGATGAAAATCGTGGATTCCGAGCACTTGCCCAGCTCAGAAGAAATATACATAGTGCGTAAAAAAATGCCATTTACTCCTTTATTATTTAAAAAATATTGATGTAGATTACATTATGGTCGACTCGGAGTGTGTGATTGGGGGGGGTGTAAATAAACGAACCCTTTTTCTTTGATAAAAACCATCAGTGTATCATCAGTAAAACGATTTACCAATATCCAACTAAACAAAAAAGTAATTTACACTGTGTGAAATCTCGCTATTTAAAAAGATACCAGTAATTGATTTGGATTAAATGTCAAAATTCAATTTACTATACCACCATGAGATGGAAAAGAAATAATATTTGAAAATCGTTAACTTGTCACTAGGATATATAATTGTTATGGTTATACAGATAAACCATATTCAACTCTACTTGATTTCATAGAGCAGGTATCTTTTTTTTTCATCAATTAAACATGCTTTATTATATCGATTTCGGGATATGGATCGAGTATCAGAAACATTTTTATACCTTTGGGTACTGACAATTAAAGAATTGTGTAGCTCCAAGTTATGTAGCATTATATTTTCCTGTAAGATCGAATATATCTCTATAATAAAGTGTACTGATAAAATAAAAATGGTGGATGACTGGATTATGTTGTCTTGTTGATATTATCCAAGCACACGATGTAACATTCACTCAAAAATAATTAAAAAGAAGTTTTCGTTCAAACCCATTTTCTCTTATATCTCCAAACATATTATCAAACGTTAATGGAATGAAAGGAGAAATAAAGAAACAAAGAAAGAAATTGGCTGATCAATAAGAAATAGATATAAGATTGGGGTTGGATTTACTTCAAAAAATATATCTTTTTTAGCTGATGTAAAAGTGATAGAAAAAAACAGTTGAAGGTAAAAAGAAATATAATTTATAGATGAGATGACAAACTAAAACGTCATTCACTTACTGTAGAAGAACATAAAAAATATGAATGAAAGCGTGGGAAACATTAATTTTCCCACGTTCGCTTCGAAAAAAAAAAGCAATTAGTGTATTTGAATCGCGAACATAAAAAAAAAACCAGTCTCTTTTTCTTTCTTTCTTCTTTTAGTTTCTTTTCATTTTATTCCCTATTTTCAAATATAGATAATAATAACTATGTCAACTGCAGTTCAAAGTTTCATTCCCGTTGCTAAGGATTCTCATTTTCCTATTCAAAACATTCCTTTTGGTGTGTTTTCTACTGCACAACAAACTGTAAGTAATCATCTACAAAAATAAATAAAACGTATACAACATAAAAGGATAATCCCTGCTTTTTTTATTGTTGTTAATAAAAATCTATATTAATGTTATTTATAGACACCTCGTGTTGGTGTTGCCATTGGTGAACAAGTTCTTGATCTTGCAGTTATTGCTAAAGCTGGTCTTTTGAATGGTATTGAAGGATTAAATGACCCTGTTTCCGTATTTGATAAGGTAAAAAAAATAAGGAACAGCAGCAGCAGGAGAGTGAATGGTTGGAAAATGATTTTTTGAACTTGAATATAACAACTTTTATGATTATGGTCGTTCTTCTTTTAATAACATGTTTTCTTTGTAATAATAAATAGCCTGCTTTAAATGAATTTATGGGTTTGGGTAAACCTGTATGGCGTGCAACTCGATTGGCAATTCAAAAATTGTTGTCTGAAAATGAACCCACATTGAGAGATAACAGTGAACTTCAAGGTCGTGCATTAGTAAAACAAGTAGATGTTACTATGCATCTTCCTGCACAAATTGGGTAAGTTTATTTATTTATTTATTTCTATATCGGTGAAGGCGAAAGAGGTATTTGTGGTTATTAACTAATCATGAAATTTTCTATAATAGTGATTATACTGATTTCTATTGTTCACGCGAACATGCAACCAATGTTGGTATCATGTTCCGAGGCAAGGATAATGCGTTACAACCTAACTGGTAACGGGGGGGGGGTTGGTTTTGTTGTTGTGCAGGAAAGACAATTTGTGTGGGAATTAAAAAAAAAGAAAACAAGGTATACAAAAGATGAACATGAGACACCTTATTGATAGAAATGTAATCTATAGGCTTCATATTCCTGTTGGATATCATGGACGTGCTTCATCACTTGTAGTATCAGGAACTGATATTCGTCGACCTGCTGGACAGCGTATTACTCCTCAAAACAAAACTAAACCATTTTTTGCACCATCTGCAAAGTTGGATATTGAACTTGAAGTGGTATGAATAATGCTCTTTTTTTAAAAAGAGAAGGAATATTAATGATTTTATTTTTTCCAGGGATGGTTCGTAGGTAAAGGTAACAATTTGGGTGAACGTATTGATATTGCTGATGCTAAAGATCATATTTTCGGTTTGGTTCTTGTTAATGACTGGAGTGGTAAGATATTTTTCATTGTCATTATTAGAGCGTCAATTCATATTATTTTAACCGTATCTCTTTTTTGATTAAATTATAGCACGAGATATTCAAGCATGGGAATATGTTCCACTTGGTATGTATCACAAAGAAAGAGGAAAAAGAGTGGTTAGCTGTAACGGAGAATATATTCTTCATCAAACGATCTTGAACAAATAGTTTTAACAATAAAAATTATAATAATTTTATAGGTCCATTCCTTGGCAAAAACTTTGGTACAACAGTTTCACCTTGGATTGTAACATTAGATGCATTGGAAGAATTTATGGTAGATGGTCCTTCTCAAACTGATCCAGCCCCATTAAAATACCTTCAAGAAAATAAAAAATCCGCTTATGATATTGATCTTGAAGTTCAAATTAAACGTGAGTAAATTTTTTTTCTCCTGAGCAAACAAAACAGCACATGATTTCAAAGTAAAAAACTAACAAGATAAAATAAAATAGCAAACCAAACTTCCAAGTTTGAAAGAGTTGCATTATCTAATCTCAAGTATATGTATTGGTCTGTTGCACAACAGCTAGCCCATCATACTGTTAATGGATGTAATATGCGTCCTGGTGATATGTGTGCAACTGGTACCCTCTCTGGACCTGTAAGTTATCAAATACAAAATAACGAATATAATAAACTTATATACTAATAAATGCATTGGGGGTGGGGTTTAATAGGAAAAAGAGAATTTTGGATCATTATTAGAATTATCATGGAATGGAACAGAAAAGATTACTCTTAAAGAATCAAAACAAGAACGTACTTTCCTTGAAGATGGTGATGAAATAAATCTTACTGCTTATAAAGATAGTGAATCTGGTTATCGCATTGGTTTTGGTGACTGTCGCGGTAAAATTTTACCGTGTTTGTATGACAATGATGCATAAATAAAATAAAATAAATAAATAAATAAATAAATAGTTTTTTTTTTCACTCAATTCCTTTCTCTCTCTCTGTCCGAACACACAGTTAAAAAAACACTCTATATATTTTTTTATAACATTAAAAATAAAAAGATAATAATAATAATTGCATCAAATAATGTCATCCACCGAAGGGAGTAAGGGTATACCACATTATGCTGCTGATGCGCGTGACCAACCTTTAGGCCTAGAAGACAAAGGTGGTGCAGAATGGAAAAAGGATATGGAAAACATACATTGCAATATGCGTACACGAGGATATCTTCCTATCGAAAATTATGGAATTATTGGTAATTTACATACTGTTGCATTATGTGGTACGGATGGTTCCATTGATTTCTGCTGTTATCCTGAATTCGATAGTCCAAGTATCTTTGCAAGAATCCTCGACAAGGATAAAGGTGGTCATTTCTCTATTGCACCCGAATCTCATGTTAGTAATAAACAACAATACATGCCCAAAAGTAATATTCTAGCCACACGATTTTTATCAGATGAAGGTGTAGCTCAAGTCATTGATTATATGCATCGTCCTGAACGTAATCAACGTCTCTCATCCAAACCTCTGTTACCATGGATTATTCGCCGTGTTCAAATTGTACGTGGTTCAGTCAAATTGAAAATGGAATGTTATCCTGCGTTCAATTATGCGAGGGACTCTCACAAAACTGAAATAATACCTGTCGTACAACACCAGTCAGATGCCCATGTCCGTGGAAAAGATGGACCTTTAAAATTCTATCCAGAAGATGATGAAAAATTCATTACATGCCAGAAACGTGTCGAGTTTAAATCAGGCAATTTGACCACGGATCTACGATATCTTATAAGATTGGGAGACGATCAACCTTTACCAGATATAAAGTTTCATATTGACAATGAAGTATGTGAATCGCGTGGTCACAAGGGTCCGGGTGTTTATGCCGAATTTGAAATGTATGAAGGACAAGAAGTTTACTTTATCTTCCGCGAGGTACCAAAAGCAACGACTATCACCGGTATACATTCTGTTATGGATCCTCCTTTGACACTTAGTTTAATGGCAGCATTATTCAGACAAACATCAAGCTATTGGTTAAAGTGGATTGATCAAATGAAATATAAAGGAAGGTGGCGTGAGCATGTAATGCGTAGTGCAATGATTTTGAAACTTCTCACATATGAACCGGTACGTAAGCAAATATAAAATAAAAACCATTATTATCTATTATTGTTATTGCTAACTAGAAACAATTCTTATTCTTATTGTTATTACTCTAAAAAAAAAGACTGGGGCTGTAGTAGCTGCCCCCACGTTTGGTATACCAGAAGGTACATTGCTTACAACAATGAAGAAGCGAAAAAAAAAAAGAATAACGAAACTATCATGCTTTTTAGTTTCTTATATTATTATTTTCTTGGTATTTTTAAATACAATAGCTATTGGTGGTGCTCGTAATTGGGATTATCGTTTTGTTTGGGTTCGTGATTCTGCTTTTACAGTTTATGCGTTTCTTCGATTAGGTTTCACAGAAGAAGCAGCAAAGTTTATGCAATTTGTCGAAAAACGATGTGCGGATTTGGTAAATTAAATTATGTATATTATAAATATTTGTTTGGTTTTCTTTTACTTTAATCTTTTTAGTTAAGTATCAAATGCTATATATATAATAGTAATAATAATTTATTATTAGAATTCGGACGGATCTCTTAATATCATGTATAGTATTCATGGTGAAAAGAAATTGGAAGAAATTGAATTGAATCATTTGGATGGTTATCGTAGTTCAAGACCAGTACGTATTGGTAATGGTGCTTATGATCATCTTCAACTCGATGTTTATGGAGAGTTAATGGACTCTATATACTTGTATAACAAGTATGGAGCTCCAGTTTCATATGAAATGTGGTGTGCAGTAAAGAAATTGGCGAATTATGTATGTGCTAATTATGCTCAACCAGATATGTCGATTTGGTAAATTTTATTTCTTCCTTTTTTCCCTGCTCTTGATTATTATATATAAAAAATAATAATAATACAAATACTTGTAAATATATATATAGGGAAGTGCGTGGTAAAAAACAAAACTTTACATATTCAAGAGTTATGTCATGGGTGGCTCTTGATCGTGCACTTCGACTTTCAGAAAAGCGAATGTTCCCTTGTCCTGATCGAGAAAAGTGGCTTCGAGTGCGTGACGAAATTTACGAAGAAGTTCAAACCAAATGTTGGAATCCTGAACTGAAAATGTTTACACAAAGTATCGAGTCACCAGATGCAGTTGACGCCAGTTGTTTAATTATGCCACTTGTATTTTTCAGTTCGCCTGTTGATCCACGTATGTTATCTACCATTGAACGGATTTTACTTCCTCCCGAGAAAGGTAAATGACACTTGTAAGAATGAGCGAAACCATTTAAAATTAATATAAAAAATCCGCATGTAAAATATTATGCATGTTTTGGTTTTTATAAACAATTAGTTTACTAATGCCAACTATTATTATTTTTATTACTGTTTATTTTTATTTTTTTTATTTTTCAGGTGGATTATTAGCAAATAATTTAGTATTTCGATATAACTTTTTAACAACGGATGATGGATTAGGTGGATTGGAAGGTGCTTTTTCTATGTGTACATTTTGGTTGGTAGAAGCTATGGCTCGCGCAGGAAAATATGATCCAAAATATTTGAAAAGAGCAGTTTTAATGTTTGAAGAAATGATGTCATATGCAAATCATCTGGGACTTTATTCAGAAGAAGTAGCTCGATCTGGTGAATTGCTTGGTAATGTTCCTCAAGCTTTTAGTCATCTTGCTTTTATAAGTGGTAAGTTTTTCTTTTGTTTTTAATAGTTTTTTTTTTCAGTTTCATTTATAATTCCTTTTTTTTAATTCATTATATTTTCTACGCTCTTTCTTATTAGCTGCGTACAACTTGGACCGCACACTCGGTAAATATTCTAGTTAAAAAAAAAGTAAAACCAATAAAATAAGTAGCGATAAGTGAAGTTATTAAACCATTAATATATTTATATGATAAATTGTTAAGAAATCCATGGCAACAACAAAAAAAAAGGGGGGGGGGTTGGGTGATTGTTAAAAGTTCTGTTAGTTTTGTTGGTTGTAAAAAAAGTTAGGGGGGGAATAATATCAGCATTCTTTCTTAACAGTTTTTTTTTTCATTATCATTTTCGGTTGTTGTTCTTTTTTCTTAATTATTTGATTCTTTTAATATTATTGTTCTCCGTGTAACATACATTTTGTATCTTATATTTTAAAGCTTCCCTCTTTCTTTCTCTTCTTAATCAAACCTATTTTATATCATGAAGACAATCCGATTAGGATTAATTGGACGTCGATTTGATGATCAATACACTTTTGATCTTCAAGGATATGTAAATAATTGAATTCACATTCTAATGCACGTATTCATACAAAAAAAACCATACATATATTTACTATTATTTATTATTATGTTTGCTATTATAGCTGTCAATCCATGACTTTAATTCGGCCATGGAATTATTTTGTGAAGCCGTTCGACAGAATCCTCCACCTGGCCATAAAGGTATATGGATAGGCACACTTTCAACATTATGGGTAATTGTTGCAGGAACAGTGTACATTCTCTGGAATTTCTTACTCTTGAAAGAAAATCCTTACATCCTTTTGATTTTACCTGGTATCATGTTATTAAGCTCTACGTTATGGATTTGGCGATATCGACATTTAAATAATATAGTAAGTTAGCAACAGTCTAGTAACAAGACATTAAGTATATCTTTCTCTACATAATATATATAGCTCTATTTTTGTTATATTTTTTTTACTTTATTAGATAAGACAGCTACTCATTTTATGCATCGAGATAATGCTGACTGACAAAAAAAAAATCACTATTTTCATCTAAACTAGTTTCAACGCAGATTTGTAGAACTGTGTAGCCGAATTAATGCCAGTGAAAATATTCGTGGAGTTAATTATCGTTTAACAAAATATGGATCCGATGTTCAACATTCATATGATTGTGAAGATAGTATTTTTGGCATAAGTGGTGGTGGTGGTAGTAGAGGTAGTGGTCGAAGAAATATTACAACACTTTTTGGTAGAAGAACTCGTTATGTAATTAATGAATATTATCCTTTTTTTTTCATTTCCGTAGCGAAAAAAACAAAAGCAAAAAAAGATATATACATACATATATATATATATATATATATATATATATATATCTATGATAACTCATAATAATTAAATGTATCTCCTTTTTTATTTATTATTAATAGGTATTGGTTATTGAATTCGATGATCGATATCGTGCATTACAAATGCAACAACCAACAGTACAACCACCAGAATTTGTCTTTTATCCACACTATCAATCAGGATCCCAAGAAACGTATCTTCATCCTTCTTATTCTCCTTATCCTCCACCACCGAAAACATTTGGATGTAATACCATAACAACTAGTATAGGAACAGCGGGTGGTTCAACAGCAGTAAATGCTGCACATCCATCTTTACCTGATGAAAAGATTCAATCACCACCTTCCCCACCTTCATGGACAGCTGGAACATTATATAATCATGGTCATGACAGCAATGGTAATAATAATACCAATACTTGGATTGATTGTGAAAAACAATAAGAGATACAATCAATCCGGATGAATCTTTGAATATGAGGGTTATTATTATTATTATTATTATTATTATTATTATTATTATTATTATTATTATTGAGTTTATTATTAGGCCGTATTATTATTATTACTATTGTAATTATTAATGTATAAGATAGGGTGAAGAATATTATTTATCATTTTTATAAAAAAAACGGCATTATTATAAAAATGATATAAAAGTAATGCTTGCCAATAAAGAAAAAAAAAGAGAGAGAGAGAGATAAGATTGTTGCGTGCGTGCGTGCGTGCGTGTGCGTGTGTGTGTGTGTGTGTGCCATTAGAAAATATATATTTTTTGAGTGTATTAGGTTGGGAGCATGTGGTAAAATGTATATTTAAACTACAAAAATATGATACAAAGAGAAAAAAAAAAGTGATAAGAAAAGAGAGATAGATTGTATTGAAATTGGATACTTTTTTTTTGTTAAGTATTTGATAAAGTGGTAGTATCAGCAGCCTTCTTTTGAGCGTAAGCAAAATGAACATTTTCAAATGTTTTATATTCATTTGCTTCAACCCAACAAGTCTTTAAATGTTCTTCATATTGTTTTATAGGAATATTAAGTGTATTACAGATTTGTGGACCAAGTGCTTGATAATATGCTTGCCATGATTGTAGAGTAAGTTGACCCAACTATTATAAAAATAAACAATTTTTTTTTGGATGTCAGTTATATGAACATTTCTACAATATAATAGTTTTCTTATTATTATTATTATTAATACCTTTCCAGCCCATTGTCCTCCAGGACAAGAGATAAAAGTTGTTGTCACATTTGTCAATTCATCCTGCTTTTCTAGTCGTTCTTTCAAAGAGCGCCCTATTTGTGGATCAATATGCTGTATCTCCATCACTTCAACCAGTTTGTTGTTCAGGTCGAGTGTCTTAGGTCCTGCCCGATACATTTCTGTATCTTGTTCTGCTAATTCAATCCACCCACCAGGCTTTAATAATCTTGTAAGTTCTACTAGTACCTTTGACCATTGTTTATCTTTGATACCAAGACCAATAAATCTATAATATATTAAAGTTTAGTTGTTTTAATCTAACAATCAAAAAATTTGTAATTTTTTTTAAATATCCATGTTGTACTACATACCGCATGAATATATAGTCGAATGATGCGTCTTCAAAAGGAAGACCATCAAGTAAATTGTATTGATGAAATGTACAATTAGATGGTTTGATATCACGGGGAAACATTGGATTAATATCTATCCCCACTACTTGAGATTTTGGATATTCGCCTGCGATTTCCATTGTCCATGAACCTGGTCCACATCCAACATCTAATACACGTCCTCCTTTACGTAAAACATCACTCACAGGTGCCAAGTAATTTCTAATTAGAATAAAAAAGTATTTCCCACCACAACAAAAGAGTAAGTTATAAGATAATAGTTCTTGTTCTTGTTCATTTAATTATTTACCCTTGGATAGCAAATCGGACCATGAAATGTAATAAATGAAGTCGATCAACCTCATCATCATCACAAGGTAACATATATGGACACGATGGTAATAAATGATATTTTCGTCCAGACATCCACATATATTCTAAATCATCTATTGTTCCGGAAGGTGTATGATGACTGGTATTTGTACTAATAGTAGTATTGATACTATTCATACTTGTTGTATGTTGTTTCGAGTCGGAGTGGTGCGTCGCTACTTTTGATAAAGGATGCACGGATGCAGGGATAGGAGGTACAACAAGTGCATCTGTTGCTATGCTATTATCATTGATATTATTATTATCCGTTACTATGGTGTTCGATGTCGTTTTCGTATTTGGTAATTTATGGTTATTACTTTGGTGATTAGGTGATGGTATAGAAGGTGTATCGAATCGAAATGAAGTTAATGCACGTAATGGTCGAAACCTTGAACGAGGACTCGAGATTGGTGAAGGAGAAGATTGTTTGCGCATCTTGACATGACCGTCATCTGTCGTTGATGAAATGATAGAAGGTAAGGGGTATTCACGAGTATAATTGTTATTAGGTTGATTATTATTAAAGTTATTATCTGATGAAGATGAAGTAGATGTCCATTGATGATGAGGTGATGAATAAAGGTCTGTAATAGTACTAGGACTTCTTTGACGACCACCAATATGAGATTGTTGATTGCCCATTAAAGCATGTGATATAATAATAAGGTAAATAAATTTGTTTTCTTTTTTTTTTCGTCTTTGATAGAAATATAAATGAAAAAAAAAGAAAATGAAGAAAAACAATAAAGAAGATGGGGTATATATTAGATATAAAAGGGAGTGGAAGGGGTTTTCTGTTGTTTTGTTTATTTATTTATTTTAGTAAAAGGTTTTGTGTTAGAAATTGAAGATTGAAAGAAAATAGAGAAAAGAAAAAAAAAAAGAAAGAGAAGAAGAAGAAGAGGGGAAAAAAAAGAAAAAAAGAAGAAAACAAAATATTATATGCGCCACTCATAATATAAGTTTTTACGAATTTAGGCGGGAAAAGTTTGGGTTTCATGCGTTTTGTACAACAACGTGTAAAATACATCATATAATATATCTCTTATTATCATTATTTTTATTATTATTATTATTATCTAGAAAAAAAAAAGTATTTATATAATAAAAAATATATATCATGACGTGGCTGACCTATCAACAAAAAAGTAACTTATTATGTTATAAAAATATCAACCAATTGGTTACTTAAACCTTTTCGAATATAATATAAATAATAAAAACAGCCACTTCCAATAAAGTAAACTTCGTGCGGTAATGCCATTTTAAGACAATCAAAACGCTCTTTAACTCCGCTCGATCATTTTTATTCCAGTTGAGTGGTTCTACTATTTGTGGTACTCATGATATCACTACATAAAAAGATGATTACTAGGTATCGTACCCAGAGAACTCGCATTACAAGCCACCCAAAAATAAAAGAATCATATACACACTTTTTGAATAAACAAAACTGTTTTTTAATTGATATAACATGTACCGAAAGAAGGCCCAAATATATAGTATATATACATGTTTATATTTAAAATAAAAAAAGAATGGTTTCTTTTGTTGTATTTCTTTATGTTTCATGTTTTATTAAAGCCAAGAAAAACTTTTCTAGAAATAGTTTTTTTTTATCATTTTCTTTTTTTTAAAAAAAATAGGTGAACAGGTATAAAAAAACATAAACCTGTTTTTAATATATTATAATCAGAAAGGGTGTGTCGCCCAGGGTGTTGTAGAATCACAGGATATCATTAACTACCCAACATATTCATCATATGTAAGAAATTATAAGGAGGTATGCCGAAGCATCCTCGCAGATAAGTTTCCTACTGATTGGATAAAGAAAAAAAAAAACTATTTACCAACGTCAATCGCCTTTTTATAGTTTTTTTTCCCGTTAAAATTTTTTTCTCATTCCGACTATTTTGTAGCTCCGTTTTTGTTTTATAACTCGGCTACACCGAAACTGAGAAAAAAGAACCTGGGAACAAAATATATATTTTGGGAGCCGTCATGCAAACCGAATATTCAATATTGTTTGCACAAAGTGAACAATAATATATTATTTATTAAACTGTTTTTTGATATATTTTTTTCAATTGTAATTATTTTGCTATACTGAATTATATACATTTATTGAGTTTTTTAATAGGACTATATTACCCAGGTAGTTCATTATTTTACCGAATCAAAGAGTAGCATTCATATATATTCTCCGGCAGTACAATAACTATCTGGACATGTTTTCGATCTAAAAAGGATGACTTTTTTACATAAATATAAACAAAACAAAAAGAAAAGCCAAATCAATTTTATTAAATATACAAAATAAAGAAGATAAAGAATCATATAAATCTTCCTTTCCAAGAGACTAGAGAAAAAAAAAATAAGATAAATCTAAGCAACTTGTTGTAAATCTTCGGTTGGAATATTAGACACAGTAGTGGAAGATTTCATTTTTAAATCCTCAGATACAGCTGCTGATGAACTTTGATTTACTAAAGATAAATATGCGTTCCAACCAAGCGAGACAATATTAGAAACCATTAAACGATAATTCAGTGGTGTAAAATAAAAATTAATAAGTTGAACAGCTGGCCAAATCTAATAATAATTATTTTATTGTTAGTAAATACGAAATGTATTTGTATTATTATTATATCTAACCTTATAATTAGCTAAAACTGCAGTGGTATATCCATTCTCTAATTTTTCTTGAATTTGATTCACTGATTTTCCTTCTAACAGACCTTGGGCCGAGAAAAATACTAAACAATTATTTTAATTAGATATTATTATTTTATACTTTTATTTTTTTATATCCAAGTTACTACCTCCAATAAATATGGGTGCACACAAGAGTTGATCCGCTGCCACCTTTTTCAAAAGTGCTAAAAAAAAAGGTTTTTATTCATTTTAGTATAAAAATAGAGTTTGAATAAATGAACAACCACCGTTTTTTTAATTAATTATATGCTTACTTGTAATTGGAGTTGTTCCCTTGATATTGAGTTCGACAAAACGATACCAATTACTCAACACTGGACCTGCAAAACAGCCTCCAAATCCTGCCATTCTCAACGTTCTAAGTTATATCATATTAATTACTTTTTTTTTCAATCGACTTCAAAAAAGAAAAAATACCTTGCAACTTCATGGTGCTCTATGCCTTTTCTTTCAATAGCTTGTTGTGCAATGACATCACCTAATAAAAAAAATCAATATCAGATCTATATACATTTCTATTAAATAGGAATAAAAAAATAGTTCTTCTTACCTGTCCCAAATAAGAATGCTATTTTATTAACCAGGAAAAAAAAAGTCGAAAAAAAAAACGAAATTAACTGATTAGTCCTATAATTCTTTAAAAAAAACGATCCATTAATAACTCAAATGAAATTTACCCGTTGTAATACATTGAACCAAAATAGGTCGCTTTGAAAGAACTCTATTATACCAAGCAAACATGTTTAATTGAATTTGTTTTTATGCTTGTGTGAGAACATGAGGAAGTATGTGTACCTTTTGAGGATTTATATAAGCAACAAACCGGAACGGATAGCCGGTAACTTACTCCGTGGTAAAACGTTTTACAGCTCTTTCTAAAAAATAGGCAAAGCTTTAATTTTATGTACCCCACGCTACAAAAAAGAATTGTTGATAAGCTATATAATAGACTCAATATAATCAAAACAAATGTGATATATACAGCATGCACACGATATTTTTCGGTTAGTACAATATAGCAGGAAAGTAAAATGTTATTGTTTGAGTTACTCTGAAATTTCGAAATAGGAAAATAGCTAATTCCAGCTCAAATGAAGTTTTGACGGGTCGACTGATCAAAATATCCAGTTAAAAAAGCATCAAAATAATAGACGTAGAACGTATTATCTGGGAGTAAACTCATTATAGATTTAGCTTATATAAATGGAATGATAGAAAAGATAGATACCAATAAATGAAAATATTCAATGAGAGTTATTTGAGTCGTTAAAAATTTGGTTGAGTTAATGTGGGGGCACTCGTCTCGTTAGGAATGGAAATTATTTCATTGGTCGGAATACACGATTTGATAAGCTATATACATCAAACTATTATTCCAGCTATTTGATCTGTACTCGACAATTCACGCCCATTGACAGCCATGGTTACCAGTGACTATAATGCTATTCCATTTGAAAAGGCTCATCTGTTCTCCTTAGATATAAATTACAGCTCTTTATTCATAGCGAAATTACAATACGACTATAACAGTTCACAATAAATTTTGAAATCCTGAGCCAAAAAGAAGGCCGAAAATCGACTCTAGGCTACATGCTTAATACCTATCGATTGGATTTTAAGTACAAATATTAATATTACTACTTATTAATATTGAATGTAGCTTACCTTCTATTGGCGCTCTTGTACAGTAATACTTTTTTTAGTAGAGCAATTAGATAGGTATGTTAAAAAGAAGCAACTATAGAACCGGAAAAAAATAAAAGTAATGCCCGTTTTCCTAAACTTCTTGAAAAGAATAGTCAGTCAAACTTTAATAGAGGAACATTAATCTCTGCTTGTACTACCTATATTATTATCTGTACGATTACTCTTTTACAATAGGAACTAATCTTTTTTCCCTCAAAACAAGATATCAACAAAAATAATTATTTTATTGGATATAAATATATATATAGTATAATTAACAGTTTATCACATAATAAATATATAAAGATATAAAATTAAATAAAACAATACAGATAAAACAAGAAGCAATGTTTTTAACTTTTTTGAGAAAGAATGAGTGTAATAAAATATAATACATAGCGATAATACAAAAAATACATACTGTTTTTGTTGTTTTGTCATGACATGGTTATAAAACCATGAATAGAAGGTAACAAAAAAAAATAGTAATAGTAGTATGTTGGTTAAAAGACGGTACCCTTGACTTGAGAGACCTTTTTAAGATCTATGTCACGAATCAAGAAAGTCCAAATAATAGCCAAACCCATAATGCCTGTGCCAGCAGCAAGCATTCTTGTTTGAGCATAACCGTAGGCTTCTTGAATAGCCAGTCTTGTTTCACTTCCAACTTCATAACTCAATTGTGTTGGAAGATCCTCATAAATAAGGTCTAAATTTTCCAGCTCTGAAGTAGGAAGAAGTCGTATAAGTGCAGGTTGGAATGTATTTGTCCATATAGCACCACAAATGGTAGGGCCTATAGCATTTCCTACAGTACCAACGACAGAGAGCAGACCAAGTGTGGCAGCCACATGTTGATGATCGACGGCAGCCAAGATTGCTAATTGTACAACAATAATAAAGATACTTCCACCAATTGAAGTAAAAACTTGACACATGACAAGGTAGCCAACAGATTGATTGGGACGACGGAAATAAATCATTAAACCTTGTGCAAAAATGTAAAGTGGAACAGCAATGTATAAAAGCCATTTAAATCGTCCGGTTTTACGGATCAAAAAGCCAACACCTAACAAGAGAAGACCTGATACAACATCAAATGTATTGCCCACATAACCGGATTCGGCAATGGTTAAATCATTAACAACTTGTAAAAAGGATGTAAAGTAGTTGAACCAGCAATAGTAAGAAATTTGATAAGTTGCGTTCAATAAACATGCACCAATAACTGTACGATCGCGCAATAATTTCCAGTTGAATAATGGTACAGGAGCAATATAAACTTCGTAAAAAATAAAAACAAATAACATAACAAAACCAACAACAATCATGGCAATAATGTATGGAGTTCCCCAGCCATCAGGAGCACTATCAGCAATAGTAAATGGAAGAAGGAACACCGTGAGACCAGCAGAAAAAACAAAAACTCCAACAACTAAATAAATACATTTTGTATAAGTATATATATATATATTCGACTATTTTTCCAGTTTGTTTTTTAAAATATAAATCGCTCTATTTTTTTTAGAAAAAAAACTTACCATCAAACTCAATAAAGTAATACCAAACAGCTTGAAGAATTGTTTTATTACTTTTTTCCTTGTGTAGAACACCTTGTTTTTCAGCCTTGCGAAGATTAAATTTCAAAATAAAGTATAATGGAGCGGCGACAACGGGAAAGATAATGGAAAAGGCACCGAAACCCCAACGCCAGCTAATGTTTTCATAAAAGCCTTCGGATGCTTTAGCGCCAGCAAATGCAGTAATGATATATGGAGAAGATGTAAAAGCAAATGCAAGACCTCGATTTTTTAACTTGGAGGCATCGGCAGTAATAACATCAACAGAAAAAATCATTCCTCCAAAACCGATAGAATAGAAAACCTAAAAGCCAAAAATGTGATTTGATACCAAAAAAAAAAGTGTGTTATCAGTATATACTGTATATTATTCATTTTACTATTAATTGATAAACTATGTTAGCTTAAAAAAGAAAAGTAGGTAATATTTACATATGCAGCACAAAAAGTAGGAAGATTGTTACAAGCAGCCATCATGACTAAACCTAAGGTGGCAAAGGTGACCATGATAAGAAAACCTTCAGCACGACCCCAAAGATCCAATACTTTTGCTAATGGAATATAAATGGCAGCCGAAATAGCACTTGCAACAATATAGATAATGTTTAAAAGTGAATGAGTAGAAAATTCACTAGTGACGTAAGGAAGTAGATTGTATAAAATAGAGCTTTGAAATGCATTAACAAAGTAAAGGAACCAAATGCTACGTATTATATTAAATAATAATAATAAGTTATATATATATATTAGCAACTAGTAAGAATATACTTATGTAATCACATAATAATTACAATAAAGAAAACATACTTAATAAACACTGCAATCAATGTTTTCTTTGACCATGTCAAAGTCACAGCTTCAACAGCCTGAACACCCTTTTGAACATTATCATCTACTTGTTCTTCTGTTGTAGAATTCTTCTCACTTGCAGCAACACTGTCAACATCAATTTCTTTTGGTGGCAGCTGCTTTTCTTCTGTAATCGAACCATTTGTTTTTGTTGTATCATCGGATGATCGAAGGACAATGGATCGAAACCTCGAAAGTACTTTCATTTCCTTAAATAAAACAAAACCAGGAAGACGAGCGAGAGAGGATAAGAAAAAAAAAAGAACGCAAAGAACGCAAAAAAAAAGGAAAGAAGGGCCAAAAGAATAAAGAAATTTACTCATTATATAAGATTGTTTATTTATATATACGAACTCATGTCAATGTGATACAAAGTCCAATAAAGTTTTTTTTTACATGTAGAATTAGTTACCATTCATAAAGTCTTAGTATACCTTAAAACTAACTGTGGTATGATCTTCTTATGTTGTTATTATGAAATTATATACGAATGTTGTTTATTACTATATCTATCTCCTATAACAGTATTGGTACGAGTGCTTTATACATGTCATTGTGAAAGTAGGGATAGCTCAATGTAATCACAGAAGAAGAAATGTAATTATAAGTAAGTAAAAACGGTAAAAAGAATTCACGTAAAGAAAAACAATAGTGTTAACCAAGCCTCTTTGTAAAGTTTCACAACTTAGAATTCGTTGGTATGTGTAACAATGCAGCAATCTTACCATGCTTTTTTGCTTTTTATCAGATTGATCTTGATCTAATGTTTGGGTCCCCGATAAAGAAGAAAGAACATATACCTAAAAAGTAAAGGTATAGAAAAGCCGCGGGTATTTATGCATAGTTATTGTATATAAAGTTTGTTATAAAGGGACACGATTGTTACCTCAAGTTATTCTTTGTTAAAAAACCCTCTTTCCGAATTATTATCTTATTAAAGAATATAAAGTATAAATAGTACTTTGTATAAAAAAAACATCCACTGCTCTTCGCAATTTCATTCAGTCGCAATCAAAGAAAATAATAATTATGTACGACGTATCAGTTGTCATCATTATAAATATATACTTCTGTATGCAATATAGGCATAAAACATAAGAGATGTACGTTATTTACTTTGCTGATATTGTACGTACTTTGTAAAAAAAATAGTGACATAACTCATAATGCCTATCACTATTGATACATATTCTTTGGTTTTTTTTATTTTTATTTTTTTATTTTTACAAAAGGTATTCTGATTTATTGATTGCTATTTCCAAATTAAAAATGACATTAAAACTTTATATAACAGAGCTTTTATTACACCTCAAACTTAATATGACTTCTTTGCCCATAATGTTTTGCTTCTTTTTTACGTAGTATTTTTAATTGCTGCTCATTCGTGACGATAAAGGCCTTGCTTACGATTAGATTACAAACTCAACACATTATTTTGTAAATTAATATCGTTCTTTCTCGTATTATGAAATAATAAGCATGTGATGGGTCTTTTTTTTATTCAATATTTTTAAAGTATTCAGCGGCGCCGGTGATCGGGTTGGGGAGTACGTGAAAGTATACTTAGACTTCATTCCATTCCAAAAACACTATTTTTATGTAGTGCAAGAGCGATACAGATTGTATTTTATGAATGGTTACTATATTTATAGCATGTAACGAATAACTTGCTCTTACGGGAATAAATAGAACTTGAATAGGAAATAGTCGTCTTTTTTTTCCCTTTCAACTTAATCTCATAATAAAAACCTTGAAAATATACTGAACGTAGTGCAGGAACACAAATTTTTCTTGGTTCTGGATATGTGCGTAAGTACAAAACTGAGCGAATAATGTGTTGCTTTCGAGGCGGGGAGAAGTTACCGGATTTCCTTTTTTGGGAAGGATTCCACATCCACCATCATTAATGCAAGAAGCAAAGGAGCGTACAAAAAGAAAGCTTAATAATAAAAGGTATATATATATATATACGTGATTGCTAAAAAAAACTTTACGTATCTTGAATTATTGCTGTCGTCAATGTAAACTTATTATGAATAGTGTAATTATTTATGTGTAATAATTATAATCACTTTGGTAATTGAATGCTTGTACCGTCCATCTTAATTACTGTTTCTAGGGCAAGAGGTATATATATATATATATCAATCCGGTTTTGACAACGGTGAAAGGGTAAAGGTAGCTTTTCTATCGGTCTACGTATCTTCTCCTTTATTTATATTCGAGAAGCGTAAGAGTTGGCGAAACATTTCTTATTCCTGTTTACTATGTTGTTATATATTATAGACTGAAAAATCGTAAATATCAAGAATTAGAAGTTGAGACCGATAAACAATTCACTACAGTAGCTAATATGTGATAGAATCATACTATTTTCTTTTTTGAATGCAAGTTAACAATCACTGTTTTTTTTTTGCTACGTAATAAAATTATTACCGGAAACAGTTGTGATTCTAAAAGCGCAAGCTGTATACTAGTAGAGGAATTATAAATAAGGGTCGTATTGATGTGTTATTAATACATTATACATTAATATAATATAACATCTTCTTAAGACCACATTCACTTTATATAACAGATACATAGGATAGTAGCAATAATAGTCGTAGCAAGCCGGGTTTTTTTTTGTTGTATATGATGGTACGTAGTTGGATTCCATGCTCATAGTATCTAACTTATGATACTGAATGCTAGTCATATAAAGTAAAACGGATAAAAAGAAAGTAGCAGCGTACATTTGTTTCACTATTAACTTTGGCAAAGCTCGCGCAAAATTTGTTATTACACCAGCAAACAAAACAAAAAAAAACGTAGTAAGCAACATTATATGCAGAACACGAACAATTTTCTAATAGTGTAAAAATGAGAAAAGAAACATCCATTTAATTTTTTAATGCTTTGAAAATATAATAGAAAATAATAATAATAATAAAAAAAATGTATGTACAAAAATGCTTTATAAAATGAGTAGGGGGAGATAAGAGGATGTTTCTTTTCCTTATATATATGTATGTATTTATATGTATGGAAGGGGGAGGAGGTTCTGGAATAAGAAAGAAAAGAAGCTATACTTATAAAAAGAAAGATAAGTGAGAGAAGAGGTAGACAGGATATAAAAGTATGAAAAGTAAATAAAAAAAAAGGCTGAGGTCGTTTAGAAGTCTGCATCCAAAGTAAATTGTTGTTCTTCAGGATCCTTTGTCATAACACCAGCACGTTGATAGTCAGAGACACGCTTTTCAAAGAAGTTAGTTTTGCCTTGAAGAGAAATCATATCCATAAAGTCAAAGGGATTGGTGGACTTGTAATGCTTTGGCAAACCCAATGAAACCAAGAGGCGATCAGCTACAAATTCAATGTATTGACACATAAGCTTGGCATTCATACCAATCAATGATACGGGCAAAGCTTCAGTTAAGAATTCTTTTTCCAAAGCAACAGCTTCAGTAATAATAAAACGAATACGGTCATGGGAAGGTTGGTTGCGAAGATGGGAGAAGAGCAAACAGGCAAAGTCAGTATGCAGACCTTCATCTCTGGAAATCAATTCGTTACTGAAAGTAAGACCAGGCATAAGACCACGTTTCTTTAACCAGAAGATAGAAGCGAATGAACCAGAGAAGAAGATACCTTCAACAGCAGCAAAGGCAACAAGACGTTCAGCGAATGAACCATTGGAAGAGATCCACTTGAAAGCCCAATCAGCCTTCTTCTTGATGCAAGGAACTATTAAATAAAAAAAACACGGAGTTTAGAAAACTATTTAGGAGAAGTGTTTTCCCCCCCTTCGACTATCAAAGTAACACAAATAGACTAATTCACGTACTTCGCGCACGTCGCGTGTCGCGTTATGAAAAAAAAATAAATTGGAGAAAGGGGGGGAAAAACACGAAAAAAAAAGTATAAAAGAGAAAAAAAAACTTACTAGTTTCAATAGCATCAAAAAGCATTTCCTTTTCAGCATTATCCTTAATATAAGTATCAATAAGTAAACTGTAGGTTTCAGAATGAACGTTTTCAATCATGATTTGGAAACCATAAAAACATTTGGCTTCACTGATTTGGACTTCATTACAGAAACGTTCAACCAAGTTTTCATTGACAATACCGTCCGAGCTTGCAAAGAAAGCAAGAACACGAGAAATAAAGAAACGTTCATCGGCAGTCATCTTGTTTTCCCAATCGTTGCCATCCTTAGAAAGATCGATTTCTTCCGCAGTCCAGAAAGAAGCTTCAGCCTTCTTATAGAATTGCCAGATCTAAAAGCATAAATAGTAGATTTAATATAAACAATAGATCAAAATAAAGTTGTAGATCTAGTTTGCAGCAAAAGAAAAAAAAAAGAGAAAAGCCCTACCTCATGGTATCTAATTGGGAACAAACAGAAACGTCTAGGATTCTCCTTTAAGATTTCTTCTTCTTCATTGTACTTGGAATTCTTGACAACTTGGTCGGTAGGTTTGTTAATAGACATATCGGAAAGTTGCTTGGAAACGTCAGAAGTAGCGGTAGCAGCCATTTGAATAGAAGAAAATGATTGTTATAATGTTTTTTTGTGAAACAAATAAAGAGTGAAAGAAAAGAGTAAATTTGCTTATTGAACTGGTGCCTTTTTATATTTTAAGAAGCTCTCAAGTCTTACAAATGAATTACTCAGTTTCGTTTTTTTTTTTTAAACAGGTCACGATTCTCAAGTCCGTCATGTGTATATATATTATATGTTCTTTCTATCCCCCCCTTTTTAAAGGTACGTTTTTCCGCAAAGAGCCAAGCCATTATTTTTTTTTCTGGTTATATATTTTATTTATTAAAGAAAATGAATAAAGTAGTTATACAGTAACGCTGATAGTAATAATAAAAGATATATATAATAGTGATTGAAAGGAGTCAATCTACCATATACTTCTTTATCATTACAACAATATCGGTTGTGACATTGTATTTCTTTGTTCAATAACAAAACGGAGAAGGAGAAAAATGTTTCCGCATCAATTATGCATATGTGCTTTTTGCAACATAACATTTCTTGTTCTTGATTTATTAATGCAATATAGTTTCCTGTTTTTATTTTATGCTGTCATATATAGATGGATGGAAATTAGTAAAGACGCGAAAATATGTACAAATGACGCGCTTTGAATATGAAGCTTAATCTACGTGTTTTTTTAAGACGCGTTTAGATTCCATTGTTATTGTTTGATCGATGGAAGAAAAGAAAAGCGGATCCGTTAATTATCCGAACCCCTTGTGAAAAGAAATATAGAAGGTTTGGGGGAGGGGGCATAAGTAATGACTTTAATTTTATCTGATCGGCGCTTCTGTTAAGTTTTATCATACAAATCAGAAGAAATAATATACAAATACCCTTCTTTTCCCTTCCACTCCCTCTCCGCTTTTACACAAAATAACACTAACAAAACATTGTTTATGTTCCCTAAATTTATGCGAATTTGTCCATTTTTCGGTACTGTGTCCGCGATCATAATATTCTCCGGTACACTATTTATAAAATTAAAAAAAGAAACAAGGTTTATTTGTACGAGTCCTCGTTAAATAAAGATGATCCTGAAAAAAAAAAGAAAAGGTTGTTTAGATTTTTGTGTTTAGCTTGCGTAATATTTTTATATATGCATTAAGTTCTTTTTTTTCTTTAATAGTATTATAGAAAGTTGATATGTGCTGTAACATTTTGTTAAATTGTTGTAGCACAACGTCATAATACGAGGAATTTTCAGTCGGACAGAGAAGGTAATACAGTAAGTAAACTCATCATCTACACACGTACAAACAAAAAGTAGAAGGAGAACACGAGATAAATAGGGTTATATATGTTTTTTTTTTCTCTGGTGAGATTAATATTTTTTTTTTAGAAAAAAAAAATTCTATTTTGTGGTATTATGTTATGTACATAAAAAAAAAAGAAAGGTGAGTAAAAGTGATTAATTACGCTGGGTAATCAAGAAATCAGTTGCTTTTTTGCCTGTTACTTTTAGGTATTCTGGTGTACAGCTATACCAATGTTTATCTAGAATGATTTAAAACGAGGGATGGGGGCAATGTATTAATATCAATCTTGTTTCCCGTCGTTTCTTACAATCTGATTGCATAACTTACCAAAACTATTATCAGGATCGCATGAACATTTTTCTTCTGGTAACCATGCTGGTTCGGAAGGACATTGATACCATGGATTATGGAAATATCCAATATCATAAAACCAGTGAACTTCAGATTGTTTTAACATCAATGCTGCCGCAATACTGTGAACTGGTGCATCGCCCCAACTAAACAAAAAGAACGGATGAGCTCACAAGTGTATATGTAGCTTGTAAAATACAACTTACCGTTCATAAAAGAAACCACCCGTTTTATCCAAATAATTAAAGTAATCAATATATTCTTTTGATCTTAACCATTTCAAGGCACCAATTTCAAAATTACTCCAAAAATGGCAAAGGTTGTACGATTCTCCACCATCATTACTGATCCATCCAAGTAAACTTTCTGGATCATCCTTAGGAACAATATAATCACGATGTTCTTTCATAAAGTTCTTGACAGTGTCCCATAATGTTGGAATAGTTTCAACATATTCTTTAATAGATATAGTCCAACCTGAATCATAATCATAATAATATAAAATATTCCAAATAATCAATATTCATCCTAATTTTTCATGTGTCAAAATAACCCTTTTTCATAATGTATATAAGCTATTGTTTGTATTACCATATTTTAAATCTTTCTCTCGCATCACAGTGAATGGGTCATAATCAATGTCACACGTAAACTTTACATGTGGTTCCACACGCCTATGGTGATAAAATATTTTACAGAAAAATAAATATATTAAATCTGTTAACTGTGTTTTTAAACTTATTGCCATAGTAACCATCATATATAAATTACCAATAATAATCCAAGTTGTCAAGCAAAGGATGTCGAAAGAAAAATCCACTTTGGAACCTATCAACGCATAATTTTATAAAATCAGTGATGAATATTCCCTTTCCTCTCTCTTCCTCTCCATGCTATTCGCTGACGCCTGTATAAATGTCCATCCGTATTATCCCACGCCTATTATATGCATATATTCTCTCTTTTCTTTTTCTTCCCCTCCCATATGAATAATTATAATTTTGATGTATACCGGCACATATGTCGATATGATTCGCTACCACCATAAATAATTTGTCTAGCAGCCATATCATCCCGAGCAGCACGCGCCTTGTCTTGATCAATCCAATCGGGGTATCCCCACATTGTTTGATTAAATGTTCCATAATAAGTCTCTCCTGAAGCCAAACCACTTGTAAACGTCTTAAATTTTTCGTCAAAAGGATCATTATTCAAAAAGATCCAAGGGTAATTATATCGACGATTAAATCGATCTTCCAACTGTTGCATTGTTTCTCTCATTGCAGTCAAATCTTCATTGCGTACTAGAACAACAAAAGCTGCATTTTCGCGTGTTCCATTTTGATGTGGTTTTGGATGGTAATTTTGTGTATAACTATTCTTACGCTGACGTATCGAATTCCATGCACCGTTTTGTTGTGCAATTAAAAGTAAAGTGCATATTAGAGATGCAGGTATTATTACTTTTAAAAGTGTCCGACCTATCCTTGATGAAAGCATGGAGGAAGAGGAAGAGGAAGAGGAGAGAAGAAGGAAAAAAGAAAAAAGAAAAAAAAAACCAAGTGTAGAGAGAAGAGGGAGAGGAGAGAAGAAAGAGTAAGAGGAAAAAGAGGGAAACAAATTAAAAAGTTGTTAGCGTGTAGTATATTATTCAAGCACGCTAGTTGGTAAATTATCCAAGTCAGATGCCAAGGATTCAATTTTCTGTTAGAATTCGTCTTCCTCAACAGATAATAAACTGCTGCTTAGAATTCCTTCCGCCACCTCTTATGGGTTAGAATTTTTTTTATTGCTCTATTTATTTTCTTATATGATCGAATTATTCCCCTTTAGATTTTTTTTAGATTTATTAATTAGATAATATACGACGTTTAAGCATAAAAGGTAGAATTTTTATGTGTCACAAAAACTAGCTCGTTCCGTTTTCTCAAATTTCCTTTTTGGAAACTTTACTGTTCTTAGGTAATTTATAACATATTTAGTAGGCAAGTAAAACTGCTGGTGAAACTTCAAGAGAGTTAATATCTTTACATGTTTTATTTATTGGGATTTTCATGGTGATGTGATTTCTATTCGATATAATTAAGGGTATATGTACGTTTTTACCATACAGCAAGAATAAATGACAACGTGGTGTTTACTAGATAAAATAAGCAATATAAATAAAATAACAATTTTTTCTCTACCTCGCTATCTTCCCTATGGTTTTTTAATAATGTTTCGTATCCAATATGAGTTACGATTTACATAAACTACTTCTAGATGTCATATTTTTTTGTCATACCCAGTTTAACTTTTCTGAGGTTCGTGTAATTGGGAAGAAAACGACTGTAAAGTAAATCTTCTGCGCGTATAACAAATGTGACTTTTGTCATTGCAGCTATTAACTATATAGAGATAATTATGCTGTACCTGGACGAATTATATCGGTGTTAATCATTTTTCCCGGAACAAAAAGTTTACATTAAATGAGCTATCTAGCAAAAATGTCATGGCAACTACAGAACAGACAGGAAAAAATAAACCCAAAATGGAACATGAAATGAAACAGGACAATAAATTTCATTGGTTCAAGAAAATTTCATTTGCCCTTTCAAAAAAAAAATGTGGGATATATTAGTGGCTTTAGCCCCCGACATTTTTATAAATTTCATTTTATATGCTCTCAAGTGCCCTGAGATCTATCTTTAAGATCAATCGCATCGCAACAATGACAGGTGAAAGTGCATCACGAAAATTGACTGGATACGAGTTTTATGAAAAGACTTTAGGCTCACCTAAAC
The DNA here is from genome assembly GCA_025093555.1 of Circinella umbellata. Classification (NCBI taxonomy): domain Eukaryota; kingdom Fungi; phylum Mucoromycota; class Mucoromycetes; order Mucorales; family Lichtheimiaceae; genus Circinella; species Circinella umbellata. The sequence goes on along the minus strand of JAIWNF010000028.1, from coordinate 481,028 downwards.
TTATTCTTGCTCCCATGGTGGATGGATCAGAACAAGCATGGCGCATTTTAAGTCGACGCTACGGTGCTCAAGCTTGTTATACACCCATGTTTCATGCAAGACTTTTCAGCGATCCCAAACATGGTCAAAAGTATCGAGATGATCAATGGAGTACAGATAAAGAAGATCGGCCGACTATTGTTCAGGTGAGGGAAAAAATGATAAAGAAAAAAAAAATAAAGTTTATAAATCATGTTGAGATATGAGAGAATAAAATGAATGGTTTTTGACAAGTATACATAAATAGTTTTGCTCCAATAATCCTGAAACGTTATTAAATGCAGCCAAGTTAGTTGAAAATGATTGCGATGCTGTTGATATCAACTTAGGATGTCCTCAACATATTGCTAAACGAGGACATTATGGATCATTTTTGCAAGACGAATGGGAATTAATTGCTAGCATGGTTTCTATCCTTCACAAGGAATTGGCTGTTCCTGTTACTGTCAAAATCCGAGTTTTCCCAACCGTTGAAAAAACTGTCGAATATGCTAAAATGATCGAAAAAGCAGGCGCACAGTTATTGACGGTGCATGGTCGTCTTCGAGAACAAAAGGGTCATCATACCGGAGTGGCTGATTGGGACAAGATCAAGGCTGTTAAGGAAGCCGTTAAGATCCCTGTCTTTGCTAATGGTAACATCTTGTACCATTCCGATTTCCAACGTTGTTTGGAATATACTGGTGTTGACGGCGTAATGACTGCTGAAGGAAGTTTACATAATCCTGCTATTTTCTCGGATCAAAAAATGCCTCCTTTTACATGGGAAATGGCCAAAGAATATTTGGAAATCGTGCGTGATCTTAAAACACCTCTACGATCTGGTATTATCAAGGGGCATTTGTTCAAAATTTTACATCCAAGTTTGCCACAACACAAAGATCTTCGTGAGCGATTGGGTAAATCATCACAGTGGCAGCAATATTATGATATTATCTTGGAACTTAAAGAACGATTGGAAGCTGATTTCAATAACATTGGCGAAGAAGGAGAGTTTAATGGACAACCAGATGAAAAGGGTATTCGTAAATATGGTCACTGGCGATGCCAACCTAATGTTCGTCCCCCATTACCCGAGAACTATGGTAAAAAGAAAGACACGAAGCAAGAAAACAAGCGTGCATCTGAGGATGGTGATCAACAAGAAGATAATAAAGAGGAATCAAATAAGAAACTAAAGATAGAAGATGCAGGAGCAGTAACAGCACCAACCACAGCCTAAATTAAACCCTGTTTTGTTAAAATAGCAAAAGAATATTATAAGCCATAATTATTATTTTTATACCGACTCCGTTAATAATTTGTTTGTAACATTATCCTTCATTCATACATAGCAACATATATTTCTCTTACATTTCTTTCTCGTTCTTTCTTTGCATTTCCCTTTCGTCTTCCGTATTAGTATTAGTATTAGTATTAGTATTAGCATTAGTATTTTTTTGATTTTATTGATAAAAAAAGACAGATTCCCCCTCTTTTTTTTTTCATCTTATTGCAGGTGTGAGGCGCAGTTGAAATATTTACCATTTTTGGGGTGAAGCAGTTAAACCTTGTCAATTGTCTTTTAGGAATACTAATGTTTATAATTATTCCTACAGTTATTATTATCATTGTCAATTTTTCATCAATTACTTGGCGACAAGGTGTGTTATAGGAACAGGGAATTGATTATTTTCAATATATCAAAGCATCAGTAATTAGGAGTCAAGAAAAAAATCAAGTGAATTAAAAAATGCAATGGAACAGATCTATAGCCCATTTGTATAACCTTCACATATTTTTTTTAAGTCTGTGGAACCGAAAGGTTATTTAAAAATGAAAGCTCGCATTTTTTTCTTTTTTTCTTTTTTTGTTCCTCTTTCTTTCTTCCAATTTATTTATTAATATGGAGTCTTCTCCACATCACTATGACAATGGTAAGTAAAAGCTATCATACAAAGGATAACTGAATGTGATCTACGAATTTATAATAACGCTGGATAAACTTTAGTAGAAACAATTCGACCACCTTCCTATGAACATTCAATACATGAATCAAGATCATCATTCTCAACATACTCAGACTCTGGGAGTTCGAGTGGTGAAGGCCTACCTCATCCACCAGAAAAAATGATCGAGGTAAAGATCAAAAAATTCATGTTCCACTTTTTTTTTTCTTGAGTTTTTCAACTTGATCAGAAAGAGATTTTTCTTAAAAAATATAATTCTAATTATTAGACAAATGAGCGAATTAGTACAAGAACTTTATTTGATACCAGTTTCTTGCCCGTATTCAATATCATAGCTACATTGGGATTGATTGCTGGTATTATTATTGTGTATACTAAAGCAAATGGACAATCTGTCGACAATCATACACAGGCTAACCTTCCAATACCTGTGTTAATCTCACTTCTTGTTTCACTGGTTATTCTGTTCATTGGAGGTGGCATTGGATAGTAAGTTTTTTTTTTCGAGTGGAAAAAATGATTATTATTCTGCTTATGCTCACCAGTCACGCAAGAGCTTGACCATCACACTAAATTACATATAATACAATGATTATAGTGCTGTATCAGAATATAAATGGGCACGATTTCAAAGCAAAGCTGGCAAACTAGCCTTATTAGACGCTTATGATGCATGTTCGCGAGGTGTGGGAGGTATGTATCTCTTGCTCGTTTTTTTCTACTCAAGATTGACATTGTGTTATAGAAAGATATTGCTGAATAATAATTCATTATAAAAAAATCAAATATCAATCTTTAGGTGCCATCCGAGCGATACCAGCGTTACGATTAGATGCAGTTTTAATAGCAACAATTATATTCTATCTTGGTACCATTGTAATTGGCCCTGCAGCACAGGGAATATTACATACACAAAAATATGAAGTATGTACCGAAGATCGCGACACTGACAACATAATGCGTAAGTTAGATTTTATTGACACCACACTTTACGAATTCGATACAACTTCCAAAGATCCAAGATCTATTAAAGGTGTAAATGATTACTTCAATATCCAGCTTGGACTTCGTCACTTTTATGCAGAGTCGCCATTGTTTATAAGCGCTACTTGTCCACCTACTGCCTTAAACTGTACATATCCCAACATAGACATTCCTTACATTAATTTTGACTGTAAAACAACAGATTTCGCCACTCAGAAAATAGTTGACCTAACAAACAACAATGTCACAACAGTTCAGGATTATTGGCATAATGTTACCAGCGAGACATATACTCTTCCACCACGCTTGCCAGCTTTTTTTTATTCTAGTTCTATGTACAACCGAACATATTATGACCTCAATAACTTGACGTTTCCCTTTCCACTCGGCACCGAGCGGCCCGTATTGGATGCGGATGCGCGACGCAGTGTAGGTGATGTCTCAATGGTAGTGCTTAGTAAAGGTGACACATTTGAAAACGTTTATAGTACCGAATATGGCAAAACTGAAATTATGAAAGTACGCGAATGTACATTTCGTCCTTATCTTAATAAGACCGACCTTTATAGTGTACGCGGTACATTTGGATTTAACATTAAATCATCTGATCCGGTTCCCATGGACTACGACAACAAGATTGGCAACAATGTTTATTTAGCATCATCAAAACGAACAGATGAAAAGGGTACAACTCTGATGTTGAATATTTATGCGCTTCAGCTCAGTATGATTCGCGCTATTGTATTGGATGAAGAAGGGGTGAAAGATATATTTTTAAACATGACTATGGATCAAGCTTTGCATAAGATGTCAAATAGAGTGTCAATAACATATACCTTGGAATCTCCCAAATCATATAATTTTCCAGGCCCAAGAGTTCTTTGTACCGAAACTGAAATGTTGTATTCTTTAAATCCATCGGCTTATTTACCGTTAGCATTATGCTTGCTTATTCCATTGATTTGGTGGACCGTGACGTGGATTGTTAGCTTATATAAAGTGAACGGCATTTCTCGGGGTCATTCACAGGTGGCACTGCTTGTTAGTGGCCTTTCACCAAGTGCTCGTGATAAAATGCGTGGTACAATTCATGAAAATCAATATGCTACAATGAAAGCAGCTACTACAGTGGATGTAAAATTCGGTGAACGAAGGTCAGATGGCCATCCTACCTTTGGTTTACCTCAAGAAGTCGAGCCAGTTGGTGTTAGACGGATGTCATTCTAAATAAAAGTGTATATATGTATTTATATCTCAAAGAAATTTATATACATGTAATAATAGAAAAGTAAAGAGGCTTTACTTCTTTTATTACAGTACTATAATAGATAATGTTCTGTAATATGAATTTTTTATAATTATTAAGTATATGTATACAGTTTATGCGACAAGAAAATCTTATAAAAAAATAGAGTATCAACAAGCAGAACAATAAACCCGATTATATAACAGTTGCCATTGTATAATCATAATACAATCGAGTATAAGTAAAAGCTAATGTAGATACTGTTTGTTTTTATAGATAACAGAGGTTTGATATTAGATTTATTTTGTTCTACGATTACTGCTGTTTATTATAACTACTGTATAGAACTGTTCAATTGAGTAAGAATAATATGTCTTTTTGTTCACCTGCTGTGCTACTTTGACGTGCTGCAGTATAAGATTTCTCTTTTGTTTTATTGTATTATGATATAATTATTATTGACAGAGGTGTATATCATTGCTATTAAACAGAAAAGATACAGTAATTTTTTGTGATACAGGAACTCTTGAAGATATGTAAGGATCTGTACCAATTTAGCGAAATACCAGTATTAACTTTTGAGACTCAACGGGCAACTACATGATAAATTAAATTGTGCAAGATAAAAAAAACATGACAGTTCATATACTGTAACTAACTGTTTAATATAGTTGTGCTATTGTGGGTTTATTCTCTAATGATAAAAATAATAATATTCATGAAATGCTGGCAATGAACCAGAAATTGGATCGGTAAAGAATGCACAGCAAAGTGTGTATTAATATACAAAAGCATGACCACCTGTCTATCAAATGTGCAGAAATGAATCGAGCCCATACCACAGTTACATATCCAATAATGCTAAACAAGTGCACAAAGAAGTTAAAGAAAAAATAGATGAGAAAGAAGAAAAACCCATCCGTATAAAATTAGTATTTTTTATCAACAATGTTTGACACGCTTTCTCGTGGCGACAAGAAAAAAATTGGATATTGTTATTTGCTGCGCGAACGAATTAACCAGGGAAGAGCTGAAATACCGTTTCAGCAAGCTCGTATTACTGACTTTACCCATTAAAGAGTAATACTATATGAGATAGAATAAAATATTATTAACTATTTGGCCGAATTCACCGGATACCAGTTTATCAAATCACGGGTATTGTACTATAGAGTATATAAAATAATTGAGAAATATCGGAAGTATGACGAGTACCGGTTTAATAAAAAGCTTCTGTATGTACGTAGCTGCGTATAAAAGTATTCTTATCAATAAATAATAGTGAATATAGCATACACATTTGGAGTTAATTACTTAATATGTTATTGTTGTTTAAAAAAAATAAATGATTTATGCCTTTACATCTCATTGATTGAAAGCTTGAATTATGTTTTTTTCCGGATAAGCCTATAGAAATTTGAAGAGCTGTCAAATAATGATGAACATTGCGTATGTAAATAATAGATTTATATGAATATTGACTTGGTTATATATAGAATGAAAATAATTCTAAAGACATAAATAATTTTATATTTTACTCCTAATAAAAATGGAATAGCTCTTTAGATAAACTCTCGCTTGAATCGGCCTCCAACTAAAATGCATGAAAGTGGCCCAATACAGTAGCCGTATTCAAGCATTCGTATAGAAAAACCACCGCTACATGATACTTTTTGCTATTGTTGTTTAAATATGAAATCATATTCTTTTTAATGATGAGTGAAAATTCTAAATGACAGATAGCAGGATACGTACATTAGAAATATCATAATCATTTTAGAACAGTCAAATTTAACTTACTATATATCGTCATTGGCTGTTACTTTGTAATATATATACTAATAATATTTTTCTTCACAATTTGTATTTTATATGTGGTACACTTAATAAGTATATTCTTTAATAAACAAAAGTCAAAATGATTGATTTACTTTTTGTTGATTTCAAGAGGTTGATTCAATTGATATCAAACGTAACAAAATTTATAACACTTTTTATTTGTGTGCTACGATAAATTGATTTGTTTTATTAAAGTCCCCATTAAACACATCGTCCAGTTAAATATACTTGTTTGGGACAGTACATAATTTTGAAGTTTGAAAATTAAAAATTCTGTAGGGAGTACAGGGAAGAGGTCAAAGAGAGTAATACTAGGCACATAAACAAAGGAATATTAATTCTTCGGGTATGCGGTTAAAGGGGTTAGTGTGAATAGATAGAGAAGAAAGAGAGCGAGAAGGTTATTATTATTATTTTTAAAAAAAAATTATGAGTGTCAAGGGAGTAGTAAAGTTTGTCAATTTAGTTAAAGTCTCGAGAATGCTGTAGATAAATCCAGAATTTATATGCTTGTTCTGGTTACGGGTCGATATATTGTTGTTGATTGGTGGAGGAATGTTGACATGCGTCGAGTTCAGCAAGGATTTGGAAGACAATGAGCCATATTTGCTTAAGGTATTTGATTCTCGAAGGAAATGTAGATTTTGATTCTGATGATTTATTTGAAATTACATAGGGATAAGGGATCTTTTGTCTGACTTGAGTTGATGTGTAGGCGATGATATAAACTGAAACAGGGATATGGCATGTAATCTGTTGAAAGTATTATTGTTGCATTTAATGTATGGTTTTGGTGTACCACCAGGTAATCATCCTAGTCGTCACTGGATACATCGATTGCGTTTCTTATTTGACATAGGCATCCACATGATCGGGACAACTCCCAGTTTTGGTTGATTGACGGCTACGTAAAATTTTAGACCCAGTGTTGTCAAATAACAGCGAAGTGAGAGTATCAAGACAATGCTGCCTGATTGTTGATTTTGTTCTACTTGTTGCCACATGGGTAATTGTTGTAATTTTATTTCATGGGCTGATAATTAAAGCTCGAATGTAGTTGAATAAAAAGAGTATCGTCAGGAAGGCACTGCGATCTGGTGATGTATTTGGCTTGTAAAACACTGGTTCGTTCGTTCATGCTGGAAAGATTGGTGGGATAGTGCATTACTTTACGTAGTTTCTAATTTTTTTGTGTGATTCATAGATCAGCCGTACTTACATTTTGGGATTGTTCTAGTTTTTTAAGTTGGGTTTTGGTGAAAGAGGTGATAACGATGCCACATTCTAATACGGGTCGTATCGACTGGGCATATAGCTGACTGAATAAGATTCTTAAAAGGCCTGAGAAGTTGATCCATAGATGTTAGTGTCCGCATGCTTGTTTCTGCTGATTGAGTATCTTTTGTAATATTAGTGGTTTTCCATCAATGTTGCCATGATAATTGATAGGAACTCCGAGGTAATCAAAATGTTTTTATATTGGAATTGATGTATTGTATGGTTTGAACTGTTATGAGAATCGAGGGTCTTGGACAATAACACATTTTAGTGTTTCATCGACAGTCAAGAGAATAGCTATGATTCTCGCAAAGGGTCAAAAGATGGTGAATTTCAGTTGTGGTGCCAAGTAGATATCTGTGTGTTACTGTACATTTGTAGACGACTGTTAGCGGAATTCAAATCCTACACGGGACATTTTTTGGAACTATTTTTTGCGGTTTTGGCTTTTTCTTCTCTCTTTGCATTTTCTTTCTCCTGCTACTTTGTGCACCCACGAAAGAATGCGTTCTTTCTTTTGTATTGTACTTTTCTTGGCCAGTTTACATATATCTCACGCTTTTTTAGGGTCTACATGGCGTCTTGAAGAGTAAGTGTTATTGACAGTAGTGGTACCATATTCAAATCTATGTGTATTTTTGTTTTAATATTAAAAATAATTTCATCTTGAGATTCTATTCAGATACTAATCCTTTTTGATATTTTTCACGCGTAAATATATCACTTCTTTTGGATATTGAATAGATTATATAAAAAAAATAAAATCCATGCAGCTTCAGAAGTAACATCTCCTGTAGATAAAAAATATGGTCCATTTTATTTTGATCAACCAGTGGATCATTCGGATATATCGGCAGGAACCTTCAAACATCGTTATTGGGCAAATACAGATTGGTACCAGGCTGGTGGTCCAGTGATTCGTAAGTTATTTTAACAGAATCACAGCTACTTTCCCTGTTATGAATCATGAAAGGTTAACATATCTTTGGATGCTTTATATATGTATTGTAGTATATAATGCTGGTGAAGCGGATGCAATTGATCGGGCAGTATATGTAACAAATTCTTCAATGGCGTTATTAGCAGAGCAGCTTCACGGTGTTGTCATTGTAATGGAGCATAGATGTTATGGTGAATCTCAGCTCGGAACAGTATGTATTTTTGATTGCTTAATGATTAATAAATACGATTACAGCTTTACAGTCTGTATAATTATCATGTGACATAACTTACTGATATTGATGTATGTACATGAAATCATAGGATTATTCCGTTCAGTATTTACGTACGCTAAATACAGAACAAGCATTAGATGATATGGCAAATATTATAAAAAAAGTGAAGGTAAAAAAAAACCAGAAAAAGAAAAAAAAAACCAAATTAAATTTGTTTTTTTATGGAAATAGTTGCCAAATTTAGAATTACCTGCAGCACCTGAAACGAAATGGATTGTTTATGGTGGTTCATATAGTGGAAATCTCGCTGCATGGATGCGTTATCGCTACCCTAATATTGTGTTCGCAGCAGTTCCATCATCAGCTCCAGTACAAATGAAATATAATTATTATGAATATTTTTATCCTATTCGAAAATATGGTCCAAAACACTGTATTCAAGCCATTGAACGAGTTATTACTTATGTTGATCACATACTATTCAGTCCCTTACAAGAACCAAAACGACGTCTTAAAGAAACATTCGGTGCCAAGGATTTGGAACATGATGATGATTTTGCAAATTGTATGTATTCATTTGCTTCTCTCTCTCTCTCTCTCTCTCTCTCTCTCTCTCTCTCTCTCTCTCTCTCTCATATTACTCAATATTAACTTTTACTGGATTAATCATCAATGGGTATATACAGTACTTAGTTTTCCTCTTGGACTATGGCAAGCTATGACGCCCACATCCAATCCATTCGAAACTGAATTTTGTACTGTCTTTGATGGAATGCATAATTTGCATGAATATATTGAAGCTTATGCAGGATATATTGGTAATATCACCGAAAAGATGTGTCATGAATACTCTTCAGTCAATGAATGTTTAGATTCACATGATCCCAAAGCGCCAATGTATACTGATCTCAAATCATCTTCTCGACCTTGGGTATGGCAAGTTTGTACTGAATATGCTTATTGGCAAACGGGTGCACCAATATGGATTCCTGGTAATATTGTATCACGAAAATTAGATACCAAGTGGTATCAACGACAATGTCCATTTTTATTTGGCGAACATAACATACCTGTAAGACCTCAATGGCGTTATATCAATAAGGAATATCAAGGATGGAATCTTAAATTGAATCGAACTTTTTGGATTGATGGCGAATATGATCCTTGGAGAACACTGAGCGTACAAAGTGATTGGGCTCCTAAACGAGGAAATAGCGATTATCATAAAAGACAAGAGGATGCACGATATGTTGTATTGCCTCAATCAGTTCATCATTGGGTAACATATATACATAATAGAAAAAAGATGGTTGTACATGGTACACATCAGTACGCTGAATGTCATGATAAGAAAGAAGATATTTATACATATATTTATCCCTCTCTCTCTTAATAGGATTTCTTTGTATCAGATTACGTATCGGACGATATTAGACAAGTCCAAAAAGATTTGTTTACGACTATTAGTGGTTGGATTGCAGAAGCAGATGCAGATGCAGAAAATTACAACGATAATAACTATCATTGATATCAAGAACTATATAGCTTCAACTATATACCAAAGTAGTAGTAATATGCTTCTTTAGTAGTTTTATATTATTGTGGACAATAAAAAAATGGAATGTGATATATGTATACACATATCCGTCTTTTTCTCTTTTATTGGACAAAGTTCTTGCATATAATTTCGTGTGAAAGACTTCTCTTCTTTGTAGAAAAATATATTTGGTTATGAAGTAAGAGTTTACTATTTCATGTTGGTCAAAAAAAGTATTATGTAAAAACGTATAATATCGATAAATAAAATCCAATGCTCTATTAAAGGTGGCTGAAAACTTGTCAGTATAAATCTAATTATAGCACATATTTTATATTAGCTTTAAAAAAATATAGATAGCAAATATATGCTCCTGCTTTATAATTTTGCAAGAATTTTTGATAATGAACATATCACTCATGTTACTAATGCTGTCCAGGAAAATGTTGCTGTTGCATCTGTATGTTCTACTCCAGATAAAGTAGGTCTTTTCTATTATAACTTGGAATGTTTTTTATTGCTCAATTTTTTTTTATACTTTATACGCATAGTATAATGAACGCCATTGACTGTTTCTACAATATTAATAAAATAGACATATTACGTATTACAATTGTTTGTGTTCTGTGGCATCACATCAATATTTTCATTGGATGCATGAGTATCTGAATCGTATGTCATAGCTGTTCAGAAATACTTTTTTTGAACATTTTGTCAATAATGACCAAGTTACTTTTGTTGGATCTATATCGAGAGGGAAAATATGAGTTATATGGACATCTTTTTTCATATAATATGTATTCTAATAAACATGTGCGACATTTCGCCCTTATAAGAAGAGAAAAAAATACATATATTGCATTTAAGGATGGGCTAGAAACGATAGTGTCCAACAATATTACTAATAATTATATGTACATGATAATAGGTTGATAAGTATTTACCCAGACGGAATGAGGACGTCTTTTTATCAATAAGCTTACAACTTTTTTTTCGACAGTAGAGGCCAGACAATTCATTTGTGAATGAATAAAGTTAACTTCACGAAAGCCAATATCTAATGTGTAACTGGTATTCTAGACGTCAACTACACTTGCCTTTTCTCCAAAAAAAAAGCCATTGAACGTTGTTACATGTGTGAGAAAAGATTTACGTAACTATGATAAAAAAAATTATTGTCTCTTGCTAATTAATGATGATCATAACACTAATGATATACCAACGAGTCTTGTTTTATATATAAGTATACCTATATAAAACAACGTGTTGTTGCGTTTATAGATTTTCTACCCCAATCTTTTTTTATTGATATAAGGTTAAGATTAAGAAAATAATGGCTTGATGTTTTTTTTTGGAATACGATATTCTGGGATTGCCATCTTAATTATAATATAATGTTTCATCCACTCTAAAGCCAATTTATTGCTTTATATATATATAAGTCTATTATTTCTATTCTTTTAATAAATTCAAAGCGATACGTACTACTATTCTAAACATATAATACAGTGAACTATAACTACAATATTACTATCTATGTTATGTTTGTCGAAAGAAAAAGACCCCCAATTTTTTTTTTGGGACAGCTTCGAAGTATTAGCGGACTTTCGCTAGCCGCGGTAAAAGTGTTGGGTGGACACCACCACTCATGGTAACTATTAATGGCGTATAATCTACTTTGGCGCAGTATAATTACGTGTGGGTGGTTTTTTTTTTATTTAGCATATTTCCTACAAGACAAAAAATTACTACTCATCTTTTTTCTTGTGCAATAATATGACCTAGAATCACCCTTATTTTGAAACTGATGAAATCTTTCCCTTCTGATGATGATCGTTATACAGTTGATTTAGTAAATCGAATAATAAACAATATAATAAAAGAATCACCTTGAAATATTACTTATCAATTTGAATATCATCCCTTGAGTAGAATGTACAAGCTATTTCACTTTATAACAGTTCGCAAATATATCAGACTGTGGTGATGATGTGAGTGTTATGATAATGATACGTAGCCCATACCTTCCAAAAATATACACATAGCAGTTTCACAAAAGTAGGGTTGTTCACAAAATCCAAGTAGATCACCAAAAGCATAAGAGCACAAGAGAAAAGTAAATATGAATGGTCTCTTGTCCTTCTTTTTTCTCTTTTAGCCATTCTTATTAGTATATGGGAGGTTATATATACAGTATCAAGGAGAGAGATGTTAAAGGGTTGTAAGCAATAAATTTTATTGTTGTCGCGTATCTTGCTGGCCGAGCCTCTTTAAATAAAACTAGATTTATCTACATTTTGAATTATATAACGAGATGTTATTCTTTTATATTATTATTTTTGTTGCATTATTATTTTTTCATTCAATGTATAATATAAATATTATTATACAGAAACTCATTTCTTGTATGTATGTTTTTAATGCATCCACATATCATATAAGTAAACTACGTACGAGAGAAAAAATCATATAAAATATATTTATTGTGTGTACAACAAGGTGAATTATTATCTTGCGATTAATCTGTATAAGTTTCTTAGCCAGACTCCTCTCCCTCAAAGATAAAGTTATATAGGTACGTAATATATAACTTACAGAATTCTAAAAAAGTGACAACCACCTACCACGTACTACCAGATGATAATTCATGTTTAATTTATTAGAAAACGTAATATATAATGTACGCAAAAGAAGAATTGTAGCATAACTACTTACATGAAATGATTGGTTTTTGAAAGATTGTTAATTAACTAAAAGAAAAAAGAATAGCATATACATATGTATATATTACTACACGCCACATTTCATAAATGGGTATGCAGTGTTACATTTCACCAAGTAATAAAATAAAATTGGATTAAAGTAATTATATACATAATTCCCTTATTTTTTTTACCTTGTATGTATACCGATGAGGGTGCCTTTTTTCTACTGATGAAGGAGCAAGATATGCTTGTACTCAATTTATCCATCTAAAAAAGAGAAAAAGCGGAGAAGAAACGATCGGTTGGGTTAATACAAAACGTTACATACCTGTTAGGTTTCGGAGTGAAGTCATTTCAAGAGCGAACTCTGGACTTTTGTGTTACTGTATCCAAAAAAAGAAACAGCATAAGAACATGCTAGTGAGAATTAAATACAGTTGAAAAGAAAACTCTTGATGGCGAGCTAAGATTTTTTTTCTCATTTTACTTGAATATATTTACCAAATAGTAATAATGTTAACAGTAACGATACTAGTAAATCTCAGAGATATTAGAGAAACTCGCTTATATCAATAAAGCGAGCTTGTCGCTTTCTTTCAGAGTTGGGATGCGGGGGAGAGAAGTAAAAGAAAAGAAAGCACGCGACATTTGTGTTCCTGACTTTTTTTTGTATAATATATAATCCCGCCACCTTTTTTTTTTTTGTCGATCTATCTTAATGAAAAGTAACAATGGAGTATATGAAATATTAAATTGAAATTATATTGTTATATTATTGATATTAAGAGTAAATAATATCCTAAATTTATATTTTTTGTACACTTTCCAGGTTTCTGGTTAAAAAGATAGACAAAGATGGAGAGAGTGAACTGATGGAAAGGCAGCACAAATGTATGATGTAACTCAAATGTTTTATAATATTAGAAGAAGGAAATGTAGCACTTTTTTGACTCCCACGACGCAATCGAAACGCACCTTATTTAGATATGATTTTTTTTTTGATCGGAAACGTACCCTTTTGTTAAATTTGATCACTTGTGAAACCATTGGGAAGGAAGAGCAAGTTTAAATAAAATGTTATCATAATACTTATATAACAGCTTTACCCGACCTCATTTTTTTAAAACAAAAACCCTACTTTACTATCTTTTCCCTGTTTCTTTCTTTTCCTGTTCATTTTTTTCTCTTTTCTTGAGTACCTTTTTCACTTTTTTTTCCGCTCATGGGTAATCGAATTTCTCGAAGCACCAAGTCTAAGGGTTCTGCTGAAAGTAGTAATGGAGAATCATTTGATTACTCAGATGGAGCTACGTCAACACACAGTACTCCAAAATTTCCGGATCTCCCTTTGGCGTTGAGCGAGGTAGAAACCGCGCGACAACGAAACGAGCATTTTTTATTAAAACACGTATTTCAAAAAAGTTATTTTGCTCCCATCGATAACATGTTAGAGCAAGAAAATTCAAACGTAGCTATTTTAGATTATGGCAGTGGAGTTTGTTTTACTTGGATTGTTGGTAAATAAAATATCTTTTTTTTGTAGTTGTTATGGGAATAATACTTTTTAATTCTGTTGTCATGGAGATTAATATTCTTTTTTACTATCATGAAAAACTATATATTCTTTCTTTGTATAATAGAAATGGCAAACGATTTTCCAAATACTATGTGCTATGGTCTAAACTTGTTTAAAATTCCTGATACCGAAGATTTTCCTCATATACCCCCCAATTTACATTTTGACAAGGCAAATATATTACAAGGAATTGATCATCCTAATGAATCGTTTGACTTTATTCATCAACGTAATATGGTACATCTTTATCACGGTGATGACATCAGTTTCATTATCGGTGAAATGATGCGCTTATTAAAACCCGGTGGATATGTAGAATTTGTTGAGGTGATTAAAAGAAAATATCCTTCCCATATTATTACACACGATCATCACTCTGTTTTTATTAGTCAAACTTAAAAAGCTTTATAACATGAATGTTTTGTAAAAAAAAATAGTATGACATTCTCCCCAAACGATCTGGTCCCCTTTTCTCCAGGCTTTTTGAATGTGGTATGTTATCAAAAATACTATATTATTTAATTTTGCTTTTTGCTTTTTGTTTATTTTATATTTTTTGTAAAATAACTAACTGATAATTGAATGGTGATAATGAATAATGATTAAAAAATAGTATTACATTATTTAAAATCTCAACAGAAGTATCTATTTCAGGGACCAAGATTAAAACGCTTTCTTCAAGAGAGTGGGTTTCAAGATGTTAAAGCCGAATATGTATCAATTCCAGTCTGTTGGGGTGGTTACATGGGAAAACTTATGTATGAGGTAAATAATAATAAGATCAATTAGTTACTTAGTACTCTTACTAGTGTTAGTAGCGAGTGTAATATATTATAAGGAGCTCCGTATTATTATGGTCCTATAGCCAAACAAAAAAAGGCCTATTTGTTAAATTTATTGTAATAATACATTAACCAAAACCAAAACCAAAAAATTAATAAATAGAATATCCTAGCTGGAGTACGCCATTTGGGGCCTATCATATATCAAGATTTAATGAAATCTGATGCTGACTTTGACGAGAAACATTTTGAAGAATATGTTGATAAAGCATTTGATGAATGTGTAGAATACAAAACATTTTCCAATATCCATTGGGCTTATGGAAAAAAACCAGCATAAAAGAAATTATCATCATCACCATCAGCAGCATGGTTTTTTCTTACCACCAACTGCAACAAATTATAACAGCAAATAATATTCTTTATCCGCGTAAAAATATCCATGGCAACTACAATAGAAATAATATTAATATAAATTTTAATAATACTACGTAACAATAATAATAATAATAATAAGAATATGTATATGTATATATATAATTATATATTTTTTCATTTATTTATTTATATAATTTATTTGTAATTTTACCTACATACATCATTTGTACCATTTAATAATAATTATAATAATAATCCTAAAGCATAAAAATAAAAAATTATTGGGTTAAAAATATCGATGATTACCATAAATAATAGTTAAACAAACACAAATTGTGCTAACCTTACACCAAAACAAGCGGGAGTTATACTGCTTTTTCTCTCTCTGTGTATTGCTTTTGCTGCTTTGATAACTTCTTTTTTTTTTTTTTCCTTTTTTTCTTAGCTTTCTTTTTCTTCTTTCTCTTTTAGATAAAACAATGAGCGTCCTTGGTGTGTATAATGATATTATTATTTTTATTTTATTTTGAAACGTAACATTTTGAAAATAAAAGACAATAATAGTAAAAGAAAAACTGAACGCGCATACATATGACCTAATGAGAAGCACATAATATTAAATAATTTATGTATACATATTAGTGACGACGACATTCTCACAAGGTGCTGTGTTTTATGCTGGTGAAACAGTTTCCTGTACAATTGAATTTAGCAACCCTCTACCAACACTTCCAAAACCACCTAGTGCGTCATCGTCTTCGTCTTCTTATAGTAGACGATCTAGTACCCGTTTTCATCAACCTTCACCGCGCCATCTTCAAGGAAATGGAAAAAGTCATAGTCGTTCTCATTCTCTTAACTCTACAACTGATATGACCGTGTCTTCTTCTCCTCCAAATAACAACAGCACCAGCAACAGCAATAATAATAATGCTAATGGAAAACAGCAACGAGAGCAACGTCAGACGAAAAGCGCATCACGAGAAGTAGAAGGTTTAGCTCTTTCAACCAGTAGTGGTTGTAGTTCAGCGCCGAACAATAGTTCTGCAACAGCAATGACTAAATCAGCAGCAACAAGCCTCACTTCTTTGGCGTCATCAACATTTTCGTTTTTTACTGGAAATAGACAACAACAAACACAAGAGCAATCTACGCGTCAAGATGGTCAACGCGAAACAAGGTGGGAATTACCGTCACAAAGTAAGGAATATAAAAATATAAGAAAGAAGAGAGTGAATGCAAGTGTGCAAAAGAAAAATGAAGAAAATAGAAAGATAAAGGATAGAAACAGCAATCTATATATATATATATATGTAGATATGCAAAAAAACACCAGGAAAAAAACAATGATCTTATCAGTTTATTTTCAAATTGTACATAAATAGAGGAATTATCGCTATTGAATGAAAAGATGAACGGCGACATGAAAAATAATAATAACAATGAAGCTGATATGGAGAAAACGACAGAAGAAGGAGGAGAACCTATATCTATTGAATTAGGAGACACCATGACACCAAGATCAAGTACTGATACACAATCCACTATTCGTGGTGAACTTTATTTAGACGCCAGTCGTCGTAGTTCAGTAGATTCATTAGCATCCAATCATCCATATCTTGCTGGGGCAGCAGGAGGGAGAGCATCACAGTTGTCAGCACCACGACTTTCTCAATTTCTTCTAAGATCATCCTCTACACCGTCACTTGTTAAAAAGCCAGAGCATTTGTTATGGGGGTTTGCCCAAGTGGTAGGTAATTTTATTGTGGATCCATCACTTATTAATAATAACGAATTTGCACCTTTGAAACGACGTACAATGTATCGTCCACATGGTTCTGGTATGGGTGGTGGAGGTGGTTTATTAATGGGCAAACCGGACACACAGTCAAAGATTGGTAATTATTATAATTATTATTATTATTTGAGAAATGATTAAATCTATTCTGGGTTTGGAAAAAGAGCATTACAAAGAGGAAGATAACAGTGATATTAATAAGAGAAATAAATTATTTGATTTTTGTATTAAATGTTTAACGTTAGATACTCGGACAACACCTGTTATTTCCACACCTCCCTCCATTCTTTTTGTCGATCTTGATTTAGCTCCCGGTGAAACTAAAAAGTGTGAGTTACCGTTTGTTATTTTTTCTCAAAGTTTCAAAATGCGACTAAAAACATTGTATATATGAGTCTAATTTTTATATATCTCAGTTTCTTATAAACTCAAGCTACCTAATGATATCCCACCATCACATCGAGGCAAAGCAATCCGATTCACTTATTCACTCGTTGTTGGTACTCAGCGATCCAATCCCTCTCAATCAAATGGTCAAGGTCAGGTTGTACAGATACCTTTCCGTGTACTGAATCATGTATCAGGTAATTTTGTGAAGGGAAGAAGAATACATTTTCCTTTAAAAGATCATTTATTAACGTATTACCAAAAATTATAGAGGATGGATCTAGACCAATATATGATCTGATGAACCCAGTTGTTATGTATAAAGATGAGGCTACTGTAGAACAATTCTCAGAAGAGGATTTTAAAAAGTCGAAGATGCATATGAGACGAACATCAAGTAAATCCGGTAATATATTTATTATGTTGATTTAAAGGGGAATGAAAAAATTGGAGTGGGGTAATGTCCATATATTGTTGGAATGTTCGAGAAAGAAACAGAAAATTTTAATAGTCGATATATATAATGGTATATGAACGGATATTTACTAGCAAGTGATAAGGCAAGGAGTGATTTTCTCGATTATGTAAATGAATTATCATTACATAGTACAGAAAATGAATCCATTTCTGAAATTACACGCCGAGAAAGTGATGCATACGATGAACCTACAGAAGAACAAAAACAAGATGATGATGATGACACAGCCGAGAAAAGAATGTTTGGTAGAGCTTGTGCACAAATTGTATCTCGGATCACAAATAGTAGTCGAAAAGGTATGTGATATCTATGAAATGAGGAAGCGTTTATTGTGTTTATTATTAATATGTTTATCAAAAGACTAATGTATTCAATTTATATGTAGCAATGTTTGATATTTGTAAAAATAATCAGCGAGTTGCACAGTTACATATGACAAAAACAGCTTATCGATTAGGAGAAGCAGTACAAGGCGTATTAGATTTTGAACATGCTGTATTACCTACATATGAGGTAAACTCACATACATACATAAGCAACACAACTCTAATGATTATTTGGAGCAAAAAGAAAAACTAACGGTTAATATATATTATTATTCAATAGGTATCTATTCTACTTGAGAGTAGTGAAGTTGTTGAATCAGATATTGCTCTTCGTCCTACACAGCAGATTTCTCGAATTTCACGGAAGTGTTATGCCGAACATCATTCATTTTGTCTGTCACATCGAAGGCTGGCCTTTTCACTACCTATTCCTTCCATTGCTTCACCAGAATTTCAAACAACAGGAGGTAAATACACCATTTAAAGTTATATATTCACATATATATTGATTTGCAAAATTATATTATCCTGTTTTTAGTAAAATTACAATATTATCTCAAGTTTGAATTCATCGTCACCCAGAAAACAGCAGCCACAACCAATACTACTACTACTACTAATAACAATAACAATAAGAATACTACCGCTAATCATTCCTCTCCTTCACCCTCCTCCAACAACGACACTAACATCCCTGCATCATATATTCCCATTAATGTTGATGAACGCCATAGACATTATCAAAGCGCACAAGATGTGAATGTAAGTACTTTTGATTGTCAAATTCCAATCCGAGTATATGGATCACCTGGCGGAACTGATCGTGCAGTTTACGGTCGTCCATATACATTTTTTGTACAGTAACCATTTCCTTTTTCTTTTTCTTTTTTCTTTTCTTCTTCTTGTCTCTTCGAACTACAACGCACAATCACACATCCACGCCTTTTACAAAGTATATATAATATACACTGTTACATACATATCCCCTTTATCCAGTTTCTCTTTTCCCGCAATTCGCTCACTATCCACACAGAATCCTTTCCTCTTTTCCTTTTTCCTTCCTCTACTCATTATTCTTGCTGTTATATTATTCTTACTCTCATTTCTTCTGTTCCGTGTTGTTATATTGTTTTTTTTTGTTGAATATTTATTTCAATCTATAAACACACCTCATTTTTACCAAGTATATACATAATAAAAAAAAAGAGTAAAAAACATACACAAATATAAATACATATATAAGTTTTCCATCTTATTTCTTTTTTTGTCGACATTATTTAGGTAAAGCCCATATGTGTATTCACTAAATTGATAAATGTATTGGTTGAAGGGAGTGGTAATTGGCCCAGCTCTTTTTTTTTAAGTTTACCAATTGCACCGATTAGGTCACTGAACAGAATTCCCCCAAAAAAGTCGATTAGCGAACAACATGTAGGTATCATGGTTACTGTATCTTAATAAAGGTATATTTTTTCTTTACCTTGGAGTGCTGCATATACAATAACCTTTATCTTGCATTGCTTGTGAAAGTTCTTGTTGATGGTTATCCATTAAATGTATATTATTTACTACAATCAATGGTTTCGGTATCCTTAAAGCTTGCAAAATGGATCCGGCGCCTTCATTTTATTTTATTTTATTTGAATATGATAATCAGTTAGTAACATTTACTACATATTATAGCCCAACAACTGTATCGACAAAGTGGACAAAAGTGAGAAAGAAAAATCATTAGAGTCTCTCTTATTACCAGCATGACTTATTACCAAAGAGGCATTTTCCATATCCTCAGTTATAGAAGGTTTGTAAGCATAACCTTTTACTTTGGGTATTTTCTTATTATTCTTATCTTCATTGTTGTCGTTATTGTTGCTCATGTTACGTGTGTAGATTGGTTCAGAAGAACCATATTGAATCACAAGTTGTTCATAACCTAATTGCTCAAGTCCATTTAAAAATGACATTGTTGTACATGCTTCAACAAGTGAATCAAAACCTGTAGAACCTACGGTTATAAATACAGTTGACATTATTTTTTAATAGAAGATAGGAAAAGAGGAAGGAGGATCGGCATGCAAACAACCCAGACCGTAATTCACTTTTATGGTAACACACAAAAAAAATGCATCAAACATCTAACCTTTTGGTAACGACAAAGTATAGCTGTTTAATGTAGTGTATCCGGTGATAATCGATAACTAAACCAATTTAGTTGCTTGATCTGTTTTAATTTTTATTATGATAATTAACTAGTAATATTCGATACTTTTTTTTCTAACGGACTCCATATTTTAATAATGTAACATCAGTGAATATAATTCTTTTTGGTGAAATAGAACGACACATTATTATAAAAAAAGAAGGTAAAAGGTATAGGGGATATATTTTGTTGATTATGGAACAGATTGATCTGGTGATGAAATATAATTCTTTTTCGCTTTGTTCAAGCTTATCGTTTTGGCATAATACATAAGCTTTTCGAACAACCCCTTCTTTTTTTTTTCTTAAGTCACACAATAATTCATTGGACTGATTATATCGCAACGCTACTATACTTCGTTTTGAATTTGAAAAAATAATAATATAAAGAAATGGGTGCAGAAGTTGACGTGGTGTCTACAGTTGTTACAGCTACTATCAATAACAACAATCCTACTGCAATGGAAAATTCACCCACAGTAGAAACAACTCCATCAGAATCACCACAACGTGATTCAACATCAACAGCGACACCAGTGCCGACTTCCACACCTAACAATCATAGTAATGATAACAATAGTAATAACAATAGTAATGATAATAATAATGATAATGATAATGATAATGATAATAACATCATCACGACCACCTCTCCTGTTATTTCAAAAACAACGACAACGACAACGGCAGCACCAACACCGCTTAATGATTTAACAAGTAATAACAAATCAATGACAACTGTAGGAGAAACACCTTCGAAGAAAAAACAAATTACCATTAAAGGGAAATTTCCCATTGCAATGACACCAACAGGGCGACAAGATGTTATTGCACTTAAACAACGTTTAGCAGATGCATTAGGAGAAAATGGACCGCTTTATTGGGATGCATTAAAAGATTTTGTTGCTGGAAAACTTAATCGACAAGAATTCGACTTTTATGCCAACTTATACCTTAGTCAAGAAAATGGTAAAAAAGAAAGACAAAAAAAACCATTATTGTCGTCATTATACTTGGTAGTCGTTTACTTTTTGTACTAACTTTTCCTTTTTTTATTACTTTTCGCTGTTCATGATGATTTTATAGCTTATCTTCATAATGCGTTTATCCTCAGTACTGTTCATAACGCTCAAACAGCAACGCCTCCACCATCCAAACATCGATCTGTGGGTTGGGCAAAAAGGAAACGTGGGAAAGATAATGGGCTATTAGATGGTGATAGTGATAGAGATCCTTTAAAGAAGAAACTTAAAATGGATGTTATGTCATTAAGTAAATCAGAACGTGATAGATTAAAGGCCTTAGTGAAGGTAAATATATATATACTATGTACGTGTACTTGAATTGTAACGTTTATTAACTTTGTAAATGTATATAAGATAGGAGATAAAGATAAATTAAAACCATTTGTGGATAAGTTATTAAATCCACGCATAAGTCGAGTACCTCCATTACCTTTACCGGCTGAACAACTTCCACCAAGTATGTTACAATTATGTTATATACATATATTGAGATACTAATTAACATACCCTCTCCAATTATCATTACGGTTATTTTAGCATTTAATTCAGATTATGCAAGAGGTTTATTAGCACCGCTTTGCTCAGATTTAAAAGAACTTCCCGGCCCAGAAACATTACATGCCCGGATGACAAGTATCGCATTGGAACAAGGATTAGTAAAAGGGGTCACAGAAGAAGTAGTTAGCGCTATGTTGTTTGCTACTGAAGTAAGCTTATCGCTATTTTCTTCTGTTATATATATATATATATATATGTGTGTGTGTGTGTGTGTGTGTATCTGCATATATTAATCCAAATTATAATAATGATATTGTTTATCATTGTAGAGTTATATCAAATCAGCTATTGCGAATACAATAAGTAAACGACGAATTAATCGTTCAATTGGTTTACAGATGGAAAAAGATACACCGGAAACTCGCTCTGCAGCTGTAGAACAAATATTATCAACACAACCTCTCAAACTACCAAATTCATCACAAAATCAAATTTTCTCTTCCTCCTTTTCCTCATCCTCATCACCATCAAAAGAAGGAATAGCAGCGAAAGGAACACCAATAACAACTGTATCAGAAGCATCATTAAAAGATAACACTGATACAACAATGACAACCGCTAAAAAGGGAAAAGTTGATACTACAGATAACGATAATAATACCAATGAAAGTGGGAATGTTAATAATCAAGTGGAACCACAAAGTAGCTCATTATTTGAAAGTGTTGAAGATAATGATAATGAGAGTATTAAAAGTGATAACAGTAGTAGCAGTAATAATAGTATCATCAGCAGTAGCAGCAGCAGCAGTAGTAGTAAAAAGAATGATTCGCCATCACCTAACAATATAGTCAATAACGACAACGACAATAACGACATTGCATCTCTTTCTTCATCTTCTTCATTAGCGACACCAACTGATTCCATATCTTTACATGACCTTGCTTTTTCATTTTCTGTTTCACCGTATGTTCTAGTGGAAAATCCTCTCAACGCAGAACGACTCACAGCACTGTTGACGGACAGCGAGGATGAGTTGACGGACGATGAATTAGGAGATACCAGTTCTGAAGGGGATTTTGACTTGTAAATTTTTTTTGCAGTTTTTTCATTCTTTTTTTTTTTTTGTCATTATATATTCAACAAGAATAAGAAGGATATAATATAATATAATATATGAGAAAAAAAGGATAAAACACGTTTAATATATCATTCAATAGTAATAATAATAATATCACCGTTTCTATGACAACCTTATGTATTTGTTTTTTATCAGCTTCGATATTTTTATGCTGAAAGAAATAGGATATGTTACCTGAGTATCATATTTAATTTTAGTGTTACATCTGAGTTGTTGCTTACTACCTTTGAACAGTAAAGTACTCCTCGTATCTTGTACTTTTACTAAAAAAAACTTGATCTCGGTTTCATGGTAAAAAGCTGCAATTTTTTATACAAAGTGAAAGAAAGGTTTCTTTGGATTGAGCTAAAATTTTATTTTTCAAATCTTGAATATTATTATCATTATCTAGACCTTTGAAATTGACGAAACATTAAAACGATTATCTTCACGACGAGGTGTTAAAGCCGTTGTCATTTTGAATAGTGAAGGACAAGCTATTCGATCAACATTAGATGAGGAATTAACAAAACAATATGGGCAACTAATTTCTTCACTTGTCCAACAAGCACGAACAACAGTAGCTACATTAGATGACCAGGTACTACTTTTTTTTAACATTTTTAGCAAAAGAGAGGAAATCTTCGTTATATATATATATATACATATTAAGTAATTTAACCTTGTAATATACAGAATGACCTCACATTTTTACGTGTACGTACGAAAAAACATGAAATAATGATCGCTCCCGGTACGTTTATTATTACTATTTTATTATTATCATCATCATTACCACGATATAGTCAAAGGCTTTGACCTCCTTTATCCATTCATCCAGTCTTCTAAAACACAGAGAACTGATAATTTGTTTTCCTTTTAAAAAATGATAATTCATGTACACATATACATAGATCACGAATACCTCCTGATTGTGGTCCAAAACCCACAAGAAGCAATGCAATAAAGTTATAATTTGTTTTATTTTAAATACTCTATATTATTATTATTATTTTATGTTGGAAAACAAAAGAATGTGGATATATACAAAATGTTATTACGTCAAGTACCAATACAAGTATGCTGAAAAGAATAAGTGGATAAAACTATTGCTGTTGTTCGTTGTGGGTATGATAATAGTTAGTGGTAGTGGTTTTCAGCGTCACCACCATCATCATTATCCAGACACTTCTTTTTCGAATATCTTCCATCAAGTACATATTCCAAATCAATTTGATGCATTTTACTTGACAAGTGTCGTTCCAAATCGTATTCACGAAGAAATTTATGATTACAATCATTAAAAGGGCATGCCCATCGCCGTCGTGAATTTTTTTCGGTATCATATCCAACAATCATATCTGTGATACTTTGCTCTTGTACTTTTTCTCGTTTTCGTTTTGGTGATGCTCGTGTTCTCTAAATAATCCATAAAAATGAGAGTAGTTAGCTGAAAGAACTTCTTCCTCTTTTTCATATACTGTTTCTTACATCCTATTCCAAATTACATAAGTATACAAACATACCAGATGTGATTGTTCATGTCGTTCTAATAATGATTTGTATGGGAACCCTTTATGACAACCTTCAAAGGTACATTTATGTTTAATAGCTCGTTCATGTACCAATTCAATATGCATTTTTAGTGATTTTTTCTGTTTCAAAGAAAAGAAAATCGTGAGTTGGTGGATGAGATGGATTATATTAGCTATTGTTGAGCTTCTGACAATAAAATCAAAGAATAAGAGAAAGCAACAAGAGAATTTCAACTCACAGTAACAAACGCCTTTGAACAACCTTCCCAATCACAAGGAATAGCCTCATGCTCCATATGTCTTTTTTTAAAATGTCGTTTTAATTGTGATTGTTTCATAAATAATTTACCACACTCTTCACAGTTCACTGGATGATTATGAGAAACATGGTGCCGTAACTCTGTCCATTTCGAAAACTTCGCAGTACATTCAGCAAATCCACATAGATAACGTATGTCCTCTAATAGAAGGTTATTTTTTTTAGTATATATAATAATAACGAATAAGTTATTAGCTGGGGCACAGTGAAGTAAACTAAATGGTAGCACTAATAGATTGATGTTAAATTAGTAGTAGTAGTACCTGAGTGTGTTAATTCATGTCTTTTCAATTTGGAGGCGATATCAAAGCTTTTATCACAGCCTTCCACAGTACAAGAAAATGGTTTTTTTCCAGTATGAATACACATATGATTTCGCAGCTGGTATCGTTTAGCAAAAGAAGCATCACATCCTACCCATTCACACTATAGATCGATATATATGTAAATATAGAGTAATAACTAGACTTAGCACATACATAATGGTTAAATCGTATTTATCTCTCTTTACCCTATATGGTGTTGGTGCTGTATGTAATGCTTCATGCCGTTGTAAATGTTGTGGAGTGGAAAATCCTTTTAAACAGTTATTAAAAGAGCACTTAAATGCTCTTGAAGCCTTGGGGTCATGTCGCCGTGCATGAGCTGTCAAATGATTCGAGCGCATATAAGCTTTATCGCAACCGGGAAATACACAAGCAAATGGTCGCTATATATATTCATTAGTATTCACTACAAAAAAAAAGAAAAAGAAGAAAAAAAGAATTCAATAGCAAATATATATACCTCACCAGTATGAATGCGTTGATGTTCTTCTAATCGACACAGTTTTCTATAGATCTTATCACAATTTTTAAAAGTACATTTATAATTTTTTTCGGATTGGTCCATCACTGTTTTATTCTTGCTATTATCATTTTTTTGTCTTTTTAATTTTGATAGACTTGATTCACGTTGATCGGTGGTCATATCAAGTGCTATCATAAGTTATTATTATTGTAATATAGGAGGGTAAAAAAAAAATAGATAAAAGATAAAAAAAATAATTTAAATTCGGGAAATCACAGTTTCCTTTTTCATTTATTCTTTTTTTGATATTACCTCGCTTTTTTTTACTAGCTGTTAAACATTATGGACAAATATCAGGTTTCTTTTTTTTTGCCTTAGATGAATAGGACTTTTTTTTCCATTGGAGTAGATTGTTAAATAATTCTTCTGCATTTTTCATTTGCTTTATAGAAAATTGAGAAATTAGGCGAAGGTTTGATATTAATTATTACTGCAAACTTAATAGCCATTAATAACACGAATCCATTTTTGATTTCATAACGATTTAAAAATATACTTTTTTTATTAGGTACATATGGTATCGTGTATAAAGCGCAAAATAGAGACACCAATGAAGTTGTCGCTTTGAAACGTATTCGTTTAGATAATGAAGAAGAAGGTGTAGGTGTTCATTGCTATTATTATTAATATTATTATTACCATGCCAACTACACAACAACAGTAATAGTAATAAACGCAAAACTTTTTTCTGTTTGTGCTAATTACTGTTATACATCTGTTTTTTTTTTCAGGTTCCATGTACTGCGATCCGAGAAATATCATTATTAAAAGAACTGAAACATGTCAATATTGTCAGGTTACTATTATCATTGTTGTTGTGAATTCACGAGGAAAAGAAAGAACAAGAGAAGACTTGTAAATCTAATGCAGATATATTATTTGATAGACTATATGATGTTTTACATACTGAAAAGAAGTTGACACTGGTATTCGAATATTTGGATTCTGATTTAAAAAAGTTTCTGGACTCTTATGGTGGTGATATCGACATCTTAACAATCAAAGTAAAGTCTCATTTTTTCTATGTAATCAATGTTAGATGATGTATATTATAAATTTATGAAGTTTTACCAATGCAACAAGTCTATTACTGTTTATTTATTTATTTAGCAATTAATGTATCAATTATTAAAAGGAATTGCATTTTGTCATGAACATAAAGTGCTTCACAGAGTATGTAGTTATATGTATAAAGATAGGGGTTAGAAAAGGGGGTTTTGGTACGTTGGTTGATTGGATTGGGTGTATTAATTAGTTTTCTTGTACGATTGATATAATATAGGATTTAAAACCACAAAATTTGCTTATTAATAAGGTAATGAAATGAAATACAACATATGTATGCTCGATTAAATTTTAATTGTTTTTTAATGCATAATACATACATGTTAATATTACTAGAAAGGAGAACTTAAACTTGGTGATTTCGGTTTAGCTCGAGCATTTGGTATACCTGTCCGTAGCTATTCACATGAGGTTTGTAGAAAAAACTTGCAATCATAATTTCATTTAGAGAAGAAGGCCAAAAAAAAGAACTTGATTTTATTAATCACTATGTATAATAGGTTGTTACATTATGGTATCGTGCACCAGACGTATTAATGGGATCACGGCAATATTCGACTTCTATTGATTTATGGTCTGCTGGATGTATCTTTGCAGGTAAATAATAAGTAAAAATAAAAGACAGAACAGGTATATCTTCAAAAATTATCAACTTTTTACTTATCATAACTATTATTCGTTCTTATAGAAATGGCATCTGGGCGACCTTTATTCCCAGGTAGCTCTATTTCAGATCAATTGCAACGTATTTTCAAAGTATTAGGGACTCCTACTGAAGAAACATGGCCTTGTGTATCGCAATTACCCGAGTATAAGGTAAGGAGAGGTGGTGTTTATAATAATATATATCCTGTCATGGCACACGTTTTCAGCTATTAACATTATTCTGTTTTTTCAACAATAGCGTGATTTCGAAATCTTTGCTCGGATACCTTTAGAAACGCTTATTCCAAAATTGGATTCTTTAGGCATTGATTTATTAAAAGTAAGTTTGACTTTTTTTTTTGTAAACTTGATTTTAAGTGGGCATCAATAAAATAATACAAGCTAATCTATGTTTTTAAATTAGCAACTTCTTCAATACCCACCTGATAGACGTATAACTGCTAATGATGCTTTGAGCCGTATGTATATTTCAGAAGAAAGTGAACTTAAAGACGGAACATACAACATTTATTAATCTAACGTATGTTTTTATCATAATAGATCCATACTTTGACGATCTCCGGAAAAAGGAACAAACTTTGGAAAATAACCTTAAACTTTCAAACGATACGAAATAATAATATTGCAGTTATTATCCACCTTTCTCTCCCAACATATAAAATCATAAACGACAATCATACTCATATTTTACAGCAAAACCCTTTTTTTTTACCACAACTTTCTTTTCTCTCACTCCCGCTTCTTTCATTATATACAAATGACATTACATAAGATAATATTCTATATTATACATATCAAATTTTATTATTATCACTATTATTATCACTATTATTATAAATTTCGGCTCTATTTTCATTATTATTACTATACATGTTATTTTTCAATTAGGTTATAAACATATTCTGCAATTGCTAAACTAGATGTTAAACCTGGGCTTTCAATACCGATCAAAGAGAAGAAATTCTTATATCCATCTTGTTTTTCTTCTTTAATCAAAAAATCTTTGAATGATTCACCAGGTCCTGCAATCTTGGGTCTATGTATATATTCGTATACAGAAATAAAGATTATTAATAACTCACCCCATTAATCTATTCTTGCTTATATTTGACATATATATATTATTACCTGATACCGGCATAATCTGGATGTAACTTGTCAGGATCAATATGCGGCATAAAGCTTTGAATTGCCTCCGCAAATCGTTGTCGATTTTCAGTATCATCTGGTACATTATAATCATACGGATTATCGATATAATTGATATCAGGACCAAATTTGATTTTACCAGCCATATCCACAGTCAAATGTGTGCCTAGACCCGCCAGGTTTTTGGCCGGACAGGGATAAATCAGATGGTTCACTTTAATTGGGCCATTATATGCATAGTAGATACCACGACCATAGTATAACTTGTATCGATCACGCAACAACAAATTGGAAACCTTATCTGCATGTAGTCCAGCCGAGTTAAATACACGTCGTGAAAATACAGTTGTAATATCTCCGGATTCATCAGGTGGTGTGGCGAGATCAACGAGATATCCATCTTGAGTAGCTTGAATCGAGGTCACAGATGTATATAAACCAATGTCTCCTCCATTTCCTGTAATCTGCTGCTCTAAATAATCCATAAATCCATGTGAATCAATAATTCCTGTTGAAGGTGATAATAAAGCTGCATGAGCTGCTACTTCAGGTTCCATAGCGATGACTTGGTCGCCAGGTAATATATGCGTTTCGACACCTAATGTATTAGATTTTTCATGTAGTTCTTGAAGGTAGCTATGTTGATCTTGGGTTTGTGCAACGACTAACTTGCCAATCATGTTATAGGGGATATTCGTACGTGGTAGTAAATCATATAATAGCTCTCTGCCACGAATACAAAGTTTTGTTTTTAAACTGTCTTCAGGGTAATAAATGCCTGCATGAATTACTTCGCTGTTGCGGGCGCTGATTAATTTTATTAGACACAAAAAAAACGTAGTGAGTCAGTAACTTTGCGTACTATGATTTATTTCACTATGGAAATTATCCACTAAGTCCTTTTCTTCGTTTGTTCCTTTTCTCCCTCAATAGTTTTTCATTCTATGAGTTGTATATATTATACCTGGTTTCTTCACCACAGCGTTTGTTCTTGTCTATAATAATGGTTGTTTCCGATGATCGTTCTCTTGTTAACTTCTCACCGATGGCCAAGCCAACGACACCAGCACCAATCACAATATTGTCGACTTCCATGTCAGGTTTTTTCGTTGTTGAAAAAGCACGTCGTAATTGAAGGGCATTGTGTTTAATTAAACGAAGAGGCAACATTGTTATACTAAAAATAATGAAATAGTTAGCTCCAGGCACGAAAATAAAAGAACTCAGGCGTAATCATAGCACGTTTAAGTCTTCTATGCAATCAGTCACCAAAACCCCGAAAGAAAAGAACTAATTTTTTTTTGCATTCAAATTCTTTTCTCAGTTTACAATCATAGGTAGAGTGATATATAAGACAGATGAAACATATTCCATTTCTCGACTGGTACAAATATACATGGCTTCTGAACTGACGCATCTGTTTCATGGTACGAAAAATATGCAGTAACCTGAAAAAACACGGTACCCTTGATTTATCTATAAGGTGAATGAGTGGAGACAAGAAAATTTTGTATAATAATCCTGCACTTTGCCTAACTATCGCAGCTGCATACTTTGTTGCTCTAAAAAGAGAATATGCCACTCATCGTTATATACCTTGTTTTTTCTAGCTCAATATAATAAGTTGATGTGCTTGACGACATCTTGTTGTAATTTCAAACCACTAGGTTTAGTGTGTGGTTACGAAAAAATAATAAACATTGAAAAAAAGGATTATTAATATATTTTGTCATCTATTGATTTTACTGGTACGATAAGTGAAAAGTGGGCATTTAACCAAATTTGTTTGATTACTTATTCAAGCCTTCGTCATTTTGTGTCAATTGTTTAAAAACGATCCATCAAACGTTTTTCATCCGACTGTCTTTTCTTCCAACTGTTTTGATTCTCCTTGATAACTTTTCGCCAAATGCCATTTATTCTTACTGCTGCTCATCCAACAAACCTTCTTTTTTAGGCACCACTGTTTTTTCCGCTGCTTTGACTGTTTCTACCACCTAATTATCAATTCCTCGACACCTGACTTTTCTTCTTCTTTTCGCTCCTCTAGCTCTTTTTGGTGAATAGCTATCAACCGCTACTCGCTCTTCTAGAGTCCCTTTTTCTGATAAATCATTGAAAAGCTTTTTTTTCCATTTTGTAAAAGAAAAACTAAAATATTAAAAAGCAAGTGTATGGATGTTTTTGAAAAAAAAAGATCAACGTTACAGTATTACTGTCATGTACACAGTAATCAAATATTTTTATCTTCAGTACTATTGGAAAGCTGTTAAATATTATAACGAGATTAGTTACGGCTCTCTGTCAAGCTGTTCATTATTATTATTTTTATTTTTGAATAAACGAAAAACAGTAATATGGCTTACATGTCGTATTATGTTATTATGTTATTATATATTTTTGTCTTTGATAGGAAAACGAATATAAAAAAAAACCAATTCGAAATTGTGAGGCATGTATCATACCTATTTTCTTATGCACTCTTGTTTGGTATAGCCAACGATAAAACATCTTATCGTA
Organism: Circinella umbellata; assembly: GCA_025093555.1. Taxonomy (NCBI): domain Eukaryota; kingdom Fungi; phylum Mucoromycota; class Mucoromycetes; order Mucorales; family Lichtheimiaceae; genus Circinella; species Circinella umbellata. The sequence continues at coordinate 449,608 of JAIWNF010000028.1, read as the reverse complement.
CAGCTCTTATTATAAAGCTTCTCACACACACTCTCTCTCTATTTTTTTTGTCTGGCTACGTACAGCAAAATAGGAAATAATATCAATTTACCTAATTACTATAATACTAAGTTTTCTATATTTCGTATGTCTTGACACTGTTGAAATATTGTCTACGTACGTAACAAAAATGCTATGAAAATACAGTATATCGATTAAATTTTTACTAATATTTATGAAATTAATAATGCTGTTGTGATGTTTATTGTTCATTTCTTTTTAAATAAATAAATAGTACGTACACACACTTCACTAATGTACAAAAGAGAAAAAGATCATAAAAAAGATTAAGGCATAATAAAAGACATAATTTTAAGGCATAGTAAGGTACATATGAGGAGAATAGGCAGAAGTAACCAAGTGATTGACATAGATAAATGGGGGAGGGGAATGAAGGGAGTACGGAATGAAGATAGAAGTCGTATCTTGTAGGAGATAAATGTAAACCCAGCTGTCAATTAATGAACCTTTGTTCTTTTATGCCTCAGTAGTGAATCATTCCGAGTGAAATCTTCCCCACACACTAAACATTTATGTGGCCTGTAAAATGCATTATGAATAGATCTTTTGTGGCGCTCAACATCTCGACTTCTGGAAAATGTTTTATTACATATATCGCATCTGCTATTAGTTTTCGAACATGATTTTTCTGCTGATGGAGCTGGTGCTCTGGTAGATAAAGGACAATTATAAGAACGAAAAGAATGTCTACTAGTACGTCCACGATAGCGACCACGACGACGACACTGTTGCTCATGTCTTTGTCGTGATTGCTGTCGAAGAGCAAGAGAATTAATGGTGCTACTATGGTTATTACTGCTGATATCTTGTAATGCTTCGGTCGTAGTAAAGGTATTTTTATAACTGGAATCAGTATCAATCTCATACTCATACCCAAAAAAAATGTTTTTGAATTGCTTCTTGTGGCGCCAAATATTGATACAAGTTAGAGCTTTTTTTTCCCCATTACCAGCAGCACATAATGACGACCATTTGTGTGACTCTGTGTTACTTGGAATCATTATGCTTGTTTGGTTGTTGACAGCTAGTCTTTCTTGTCGTATCTCATCATAGATAGGATTAGTGCTATTAACACTAGATGTTTCTTGTTCTTGATACCGCACAGCCTTGTTTAATAATATATCGTTTTTATTTGTAGCAATCATGCCCCCCACAAAGTTCAACAAGAAAACAAATAGAATTTGTGCAAAATAATCAGTATGCATAATAATAATAATAGTAAGATATAAAACACATATGCACAGTATAATTGTTTGAAAATCTAGTGCATAATAAACCAAATAAACACAGCTCTATAATAGTACGTACCTGATCAGTAGAAAAGTAATCTGGATACACGCCTGTCTTTGAGATTGGATATGCAAACTGCTCTTGGCTGTTCTTAGCAAGACCTACGGATGCTTTAATATTTATATTTTGAAGGGGAGAAGGGTTATTTTCATCCACAAATTGTGAGGTTGGGGATATAATATTCTGAGAGTATTGTGGAGACGGTACAATCGGCATTATTGTTGTGTCTGTTACTGCGGTGGCGCTGTTAGGAATAGTAATGTCGTGTAGATTGTTGTTAGCGTATAATGGGGGAAACAAAGATTGATCATTTATAAAGTTGTATTCAACAGTAGATGACAGAGCAGGAGTTGTTGCGTTCGACTCTTGATACTTCCCTTGTTCAACGAAATAGTCATCCATAACAGATGATAAATCTGTTGGTAACGTACCGGCCGATGTAGCTGTTGAAGTTGTAGAAGTTGAGGTGCTGGGTATCATCGGTGGTACCACAAACTCATCTAAAGCATCGGCTGCCATGGAAAAGTAATCGTTATTCTCTTTAGAGAATGACATCATTGTATTCTCGTCCAGCCAGCGGGACGTACGTTCACCATTGGTTGTTGTTTGATTTTGCTGCAAAATAGGAGTATTAATCAAATCAAGACCGAATGATTGATTATCAAAAGTATAAGTAGAGCTGCTCATTCTATACAAATAATATCATAATAAAGTTGCGAGAAAGAGATTTTAATTTACAGCACTTGTTAAAAGAAAGAAAATCAGATCTACTATATATAATACTTGTATATATATTATCTTATTAATCTAAACAAACAAATTAGAAACTTACCTGGTTTTTACGTATAAAGCTTAAAATATTTATTTTTATTGGTTTTGACGAAGAAAAAACAGAAGATAATAAAAAGAAGAGCAATACGATTTCAAAGTGAGATATAACTCTTTATATGTTAGATATTTGCTTGGCTTATGCTCAATAACTTATGTTGGGAAAAGGATTAAAATTTCGGGTTTTGGACTTATAAGTAGCAAGCAAATTCTTATATTAGTGACACAAATGCTTTGTTTATTCTGTTCAGAAAAAAAAGAGTCGGGGGTGGGAGAGAGATATAAAGCAGATGTATGACAATAAGGATCTGAAGATTTGTTTTAAGCTAATACGCTAAAATATATGCTGCCTTGAGAAAAGAGGATATATAACTGTTACATTTTTGTATCGTGAAATTAAATCGTGTTGTTGATTTAGCAATTGCTTTTAAAGTTTATTTCAAAATACTCACAGATAATAATAAGTATCTTCTCTTTAACATCCGTTCTCTTCTTTCCGTGTGCCTTATAATAATCAGTTTTTTTTTTTGAAAAAAGAAATATTGAACATTCCCAATAAGCCAAAGAGAAGACTTCGGTAATAATTTACGTTTGTTGTTTACTTACGTATAAAGATAGACAATGTTGAAAATATATGGAGCTTGGGAATAAAGGAAACAGCCTCACTGCTGCGTCTACGCGTGTTTTAAAGTGGAAGGTTTTTTTGGGGGGAGGTGAATACGCGACACGCGAATCAACTCTCCGGAATAAGCAGGTTAAAAAAAGAGGAGTCATTCTGTGTCAGAGGGATAACAGCATCGATATGTTTTTATTTGAGATTTATAGGATGAGGCCCAAGAAGAACCCTGCGTCACGTCGATCTGAAGCGCTACATATTACCTCTTTTCCAAATACAACTGTATTAGCACGAACCCATATAGCATTAACGTATCATGTTTTCTTTAAGTTACAAATAAAAGTTAACTTCCACATGATGTTCGTTTGTTTGTGTTATTGTTGATGTAGTACACAATCATATACAACAACCGTCCAATAAGTAATATATAATTGCTGAGGATGCTTTTTATTTTTTACATATTCAAATTTATAGACTACAGTTAATTCATTTGAAAAAATAGTACTTTCCCATGTTAAATCGCTTTCTTGCTTTTTTTCCCATTTAAGGAAGATGATCTAAATCGATACAGAGCAGATGGAAAATAATGATAATAAGCAAAAGTTAATGACATGATGAGTGGATAAGAATTGTAGCAAGTTAGGCTATACTAATGGTTTCCCAGTTTATTGTTGTCTAAGCCCATAATAAAAGGGGTGTGCCTCGAAAAACCAAGTCCGAAATCCGTATTTTCGCTGTATGCTGTTTGTAATGTTTGAGCTGTTTATATGACAGTACATGGAATTTATTAGAATATTATTTATCTTTACTTGTGTTATGCAGCTGTAGATATTCAGGTAATATAGCTACCGAAATTTACCTATTACGAGCATATTTCGATAAAACGACGGAATAAGATAATGAAAGAAGGAAGTCAAATCAGCATATCATAGTAACGACTATTATGCGGTCAAGACCCGACGCTTTCATCATACTTAAAAAAGCACTTTTCACTACAATTTTTTTATACCCACAACAGTGGTTTAATATACTGTCATCAATAAACAGAGTGTATTTTATTGTTGACTATAAACTTGAAACGTATTCCAGTTTCTCGGTGAGAATCCCCTGTTTATCTTTTATTTGTTGTATTTTCTTTTTTTTTTTACACTAGGTATTCCATTGTAACACCGGTCCGGGCGCACATAAAAGGTCAAAAACCGCAGAAGAAAAGATAGCAAGCTACCTCATTCTTTTACCTTTTATGGCGCGCCACACCCACGGGATATATTTTTTGTAAATATGGATGATGGGTATTTGTAAATATAAAAAAAAATATACATTTGATATAAGTGAACCATTTGCTTTCGTTGTGACAATAGTAAGAACAAATATAGTAGCCAAAAACAAATACATATGGTCAATGCATTTTTATTTCAGCATCTAACTACTGTAAGTCTCGTTTTGTATTGCATTATACAGTAAATATATACGATGGTACGTAAACAATACTAACAGTCTTCTATAAATGAGGTAATATGATTACTTTGATTATATATAATACTGCGGAATATGTAACATAATAATAATAAAAAAACCTTGATTTTGATGAATTTCTTATGTACGCCACCTTTCTTTTTTTTGGGGATTAACTCGATTACTCTTCGGGCACGATATGACCGAATATTTTTCGTTTTTGCTGAAATAAACTTACTTGTTCGCGTTTCAGAATATACTATACAGTATTCTAATAGACTTGTCACAAGAGCAATTTATAGGTTAAACATGCATAAGATAATAATATTGTCTTTTAAGTCGAGGCCTTTAGCCGAAAACTTTATTCCATTATTCGAATAGTACTAATACCCTTCCCTTTTCTTTCCCTTTAGTTTTTATAGTATTCACACACACACACACACACACACACACATATATATATATATATAATCTGTATATTCGCGATAAACAAAGAAAAATTGGTTACACGGTGTATGTCAGTACCCCATGAAGAATATCAAATTAATTATTTTGCATCATGAGTGTTTGAAGCTGAAGACTAGCTATAAAAAAATTGCTTCTGGCCGGAATTCATTCCGGATATTCCTGTTCTTGTCACACAGAATTATTAGTTTCTTTTTCAATGGCGTAATGATTTTCTCTATACTTTTCTGTGGTAGCCAGAAGGTGGTTAGCTGAGTAGATAAAAATTCAAAATCAAAAAAAAAAAAAGTAACGATATAATACTTACTTTTCTCAAAACAAATATGTAATACATGTATTAATTCCAATAGGTGTGATACTGTTTAATGCCGAGCATTTAATATTTATAGCACAGTACTTTTCATTTATTCACGTTTAAACATATAGGAATGTAATTTCGTTTATCATTGTCGTTGATGTTACGACTACGGTTATTTTGTAGCTCTTTTTTTTTCTATAGAAAGGCTATTTTTTTTAATTACCATGTTTTCTTTGAACGAATCATAAAGTTGAAACAAGCAACAAAATACACTCCGAAAATCACGACTTGCCTTTATGCAAACATAAGTTAAGGATTGGTCAGAAGCGCATTGACGGTGAAATTCGCTTCCCACCAATCGTTTTTTGAGTTTTTTTTTCCTTGGTCTCCTTAAGTAAACTATCAGTGATATATAGTATCTTGACATGTTTAATGTTTCTATGATAACAGGAAAAGGGGTATATTAATTTGTTCAAAAATATAACTTAAATAATATAGACAAAGTGTCATCAAAAAAGGGCGATCATGCGTGCTATGCTAGCCACGCTATAATTATAATTATAATTATAATTATATATACACAAGTCACTTTCTTTGTGGACTCCGTGGTATGGATTAAGGTGCCACACCACTTGCGAGAACCCGCGCGATTGCTTTCTTTCCTTTTACTTTATTTTTTTCTACTTCAAAAGAGAAAGATAAAAAAAAGAGATACAAGTGTTCATCAAAAACATAGCAATATAGCAAATATACAAAAATGTAACAACTCTTTCTTTATTGGGAGGAGGAGGGAGGAGAAATAATAAAAGAAAGGAAAAAACTCGTGTTGCTATTTATTTATAAATATTATTATTTTCCCTCAAAAACCACTCATAATATACAACACACACCTTAACATTATTCGAAAGGCTCACTCAAAAATAAAATATATTTGTTATTTATCTATCCAATTTTAACAGATCGAGGAGACTCCAAAAAAACAGAAACAAACAAATGACATTACACGAAACACGTTCAAACCCATCTAATTTAACAAGAACAACAGGGACTAATAACAACAGAGGGTCCCTTTCATCTGGCAATGGACAAAATAATTTGAAGAAACTGAAATCAAAATATGCTTTGAAAATATCTACTTTAAAAGAATTATTTGAAGATTGGTCTGATGAAGATTTATTATTTGCTTTACAAGATGCCGATGGTGATATGGAATTGACAATAGAACGAATTAGCGCCGGTGAGCTTTATTGATAAACAGAAATAGAAAAAAAAGAACAGCACTAATACAACATACACAAAAAAAGTCATAGTAAAGATTTAATAGAAACTTACGAATGGTTGTTACTTTTCATAGGACACGCCGTTCAATGGGGTAAAGTAAAAACCAAAAAAACAAAGAAAGAAGCAGCAAAAGCAAAGGCGGTAGCTGCAGCATCACATGCCACTACAACAACAGCATCATCATCGTCATCATCCACTTCGTATCTACAACGAACAATCGACAGAACGCAACAACAAATACCCCAGAATAACAATGAGCGAGGACGAGGATCTCGAGGTAAAATATAACTAACCTTTTTTTTCATATATTTTTCTTATTTTTCTTCTTCCTTTGATTGTATTACAACCCCTTCTATCTATTCAATCGCATAATGCTAGTATTAATGAGATACTGTGATATCTTATTGATGGCAAACATAAAATTTTATAGGAGGTTCGACGTTGACGTCGACAATACCAACAACTAACCGTAGTAGTAATAATGTCCGTGGGAAATCAACTACATCATCAACAGCGGTAGGAACAACGTCATCATTAAGTCAGCAACAACAACAACAGCAGCCTGTACAATCCCAAGCTGCCTCATGGGGAAAACAAACAAAGCCAATACAATCTGAACGCGCATCCAATGGTGGTTCATGGGCTTCTATTGCTTCAGCACCAAAGCCTCCAGATGCTGTAACAGACGAACCTTTCTCAGCAACCACAACGAATAATAATGATTCCTGGGATATGACAGCAGAAAGTAGGCCAGCTGCATCATCATCCGATAATGACAATAATAATAATAATAATAATAGTTGGTCAGCTAATAAAGTATCGTCTTGGGACGATAGTCAAGAACCAGAAAATCATGATACCTCTCACTACGTCGAACAAAAACCTCCTATTTCCGCAGAAAACTCCTCCTCCGCCACAGCCTCCTCGACAGTACCACCGGCAAAAACATGGGCAAGCTTATTAAAGTAGGAGTCCATACATAAAAAACAGAATATACGTCATGCCGTAGATAAGAAAAAAAAAGTTAACAAAGAATTCTATACTGTAGATCGAAACCAGTACCTGAATCAGAAACGAACTCTACCACACAACCGGAAGAAACAAAAGAACGAGCGACCGAAAGTAATTGGGATGTACCAGCAGAACATAATTCAAACGCAGCACTTTCAGAACAGGCAACTGACGGTCGCGATGATAACAAGGATTTGAGTGATCCTTGGACTTCAACTACTGAAACGGAACAACAACAAACATCGGTTGACTCTTCATTATTTAATGAAGAAAAGGAAGATACTTCGCACGAAACCGCACCACCATCCTCACCACCACACAATAACAAGACTCCAGAATCAATTGATGAATCTACGACAGAAATAGAAACTTTATCGAATGATAAGAAACAAGAACAACAAGTATTATCACCGTCCCCAGAACTGACACCATCCCATTCAGTTAAAACAGATACTAACAAAGTCAAACAATCTATGGGAGGTCGACGACTACGACAAGAAGAGCCCGTAGTTCTTCCGAACAATGCTTCGCTTACAGGTGTTGATGTGAAGTTTGGTAGTTTAAATCTTGACGAGACGCTTGAACCTGCTGTGAACACAGCAAATGCTAGGTATAGTCTTTATATAAAGTATAAAAGGAAGTATATAGGACATGAGGGGCGGGAATCAGAAACAAAAAGGAGGAAGGATAGAAAAGGATCACCTTATTTAAAAGTGTTATATGTGATTGTACAGATTGAACGAACATGATGAGCAAAATCAAGGACACCAAATTCCAGATGAAAAGATCCATTCAGTTGAATCACAGCAAAATTACTTAAATCGTTACACAACAAAACCTCCTGCTGCTACAGCTACAGCTGCTTCAATTAGCCAGTCTACTACGTTACCGACTAGCGAAGTACTAACAGATACATCTTCTTATTTGAAACAGCAGCAACCACAGCAACCACAGCAGGCACCGATTGGTGGAATGGATCATCTCACTTCTGCATACAGCTCGTATATGCCAAATCAACACGTTACCGGTGTTCCTGGTTACGGAAATGTCAATCCAATGGGATCTATGGCTGGATATAGCGGCTATGGTACTGAAGCTCAGCGTGCTTCTATGGTGAGTTTATTGAGTACAAACGATTTAGTAAGGTTATTTAAACAATTGCTGACTTTTCGAGATTCTGTAATCTGTTCCGGTGTGGGTTTGTGTGTGCGTATGATAAAAATATTATATCCATGGTAGGGCTACTATGATCCTAACTCGTTGGATCACTATTCTTCTTCGGTATCTTCTGGTAATGCTTATCAAATGCGTGACAAGTATAACCAAGAAGCCACAAATACTACAAGTTTACAATCCAATCCCGCACATCAATCCCAACAATCGATGTCACAAGCTCAGCAGCAACAGCAGCAGCACCATCATCAAATGTATCCAAATATGAACCCATACTATCAATACTATTACATGCCAAGTCATTTCAATACATATCAACAATCCGGTTATGGCCAGCCATTTTTGAACAAGAGCATGTATCAACAAATGTATCAAACTTCTGGGCCTAAAACCAATAACCCATCTGCAAGTACACAACAATATGCTAGTCAGCAGCAACAAGTACAACAACATTTGTATAATCAAGCTCTTTCCGGGGCTGCTGGGACAGGTAGTGCTAGTGGTTACGATGATATGTCTAGCTTACAACATCAATTTGCTGCCGCTGGAAGTAATATGGGAGGATTGCATGATTATCAAAAACCATCAACTTATGGGTCAGCGGGAGGTTCACAAATCCCTGGTTTTTTTGGAGGAAACATGTCTAGCTCTAGCGTTGCACAGCAACAAGCACAACAAGGAGCAGCCGGTGTCCAGCAAGGTCAGGGAAAGGTAGATTCAAATAGTGGACATTATAAACCAAATAGTTCTCAACAGTCTGGTATACCAAATCCTTCTAATTATTTTAATCAACAACAAATGGCTTCTTATTCGCAGCATTCTCAACAATCCCAAATGCCACAACATATTGATAATTCACAACAATTATCTCAAGGGCGCCAACAGCAATATTGGACCCAATAAATAATGTGGATAGTGTTTCTCTAATTATTTTTTTTTATTTCGAATAAATTAAGATTTTTTTTACATAAATATATCATAATTACGCTATATCTTCTCAAGTACTATTAATTTATACAATTTACAAGCAGTTAATCATCATTATTATATATCACTTCTTTAGTATACATAGGGGATAATACGATACTTGACAATAGAACAATATTTTTCCCAGTCTTCTCCATATTTTTTTCTGCACTTGTCATCATCTCGACGCTCACGATGTATCAATAAGATTGCAAAGTAGATACAATAAAAATAAGGGATAATAGAATCAAAACCACAAGGAAGGCACCATGCAGCAGACATGAGCCAATCTCCCAAATAATTAATATGTCGTGCTTTTCCCCACCATCCAGAAGTAAGCAAACGAGAGCCGCTCTTTGTTTGAATGTACTCCAAATCTATTTTATATGTATCTGTTAGCATGTTTTTTTTTTCCAAAATAAATAGAAAAATAAAAAGTATATCATATACCTTTTACGCTTTCATCATTTGGATTGGCTCGAAATGTATCTTTTTGACTATTGGCGGATCGGAAAATGTAATAACCCGTAATCTCAAGAGCCACAACGGCGATAACATGTATAATGTTAAGATCAAGCGGGAAATCAGCAAGATAACGAGCTTGAAGACTGTACATCATTGGAACCCAACACAAGTTACCGAAAGCAAGCATGAACCCAAAGCCATCTATTGCGAAGTAAAACATAATCAGAAATTAAAAAGTTAGATTTGCATATAATATTTCGGCAATAGAAAAGATAAATATAAATAGATTACATACCCGTAGTAATATCCATTGTTGTAAGGATGGAAGCCTAAGTATAGAGATTAAAGGTTTAAGAAGTTTAAATTTGTCAAACGTATGCAAAGTCATAATAAGAAGTCCGGGTTTCATCTTTCCCGATTACTTACTTCATTGTACAATGCATCAAAGATATAAATGCCATGGAAAATGACAACAAGGAACATGCTGTTTGTAACTCGACCCAAAGAAGAATATTGTTTGAGAGCCATACAAATATCGATTACCAACCATCCCAAAAGTCCAGGGCGCAGTTCTGTGATAAACTTGAGATCAAATTTACCAATACGAGGGTTTAGTTCGCGTCCAATCATGAACTGGATGTAGCAAATAAAAACAGAACATCAATAATTGGATCCAATTAGTCTAAAAGTTATACGAATTAAGAAATATATCAGAGACCTATGCTTACATCATAAATTGGATTTCCGGTGTTACCACCCAAAGCCAAAAGGCGAGGTTCGCCAATAAAACTCTTGACATAAACAAAAATGGATACGACAAATGCAATAATGATACTTGCTACAGCCAAATGACCAAAGTTATCATATACCCACACAGGAGTACGAAGACCTTGGGATCGATGCGAAATCATGCTAATCATAAATGCAGTTTGGGCTGCTTGAAGAGCATTTAACTTGTATTCAAGTCGAGTTCCATCACGTAGTTTGGTTCCTTTAACAGTTTCACCGGGCAAAGCAACAGAGTAAGTGATAATTTGAGCGAGAAAACCGACCACCCACAAAATGGACCATGGTTTCCAGCTCTTCACCAAGGATGCCAGCATTTCCCACGAGAATTTTCCTTCTACAATATCCATAGTGAATGCATAAAGTCGATGAAGTGGATCGTAACCTGAGTTATCACAGCCGAAGGCAAAGGTAATAACCAATAATGGGAGTAAAGTAATCATGGCAAGAGCTCCAATAGGTCCTCCAAACCTGTGCATACATTATTTTTTTAATATAAACGAAAAACTAAAAATGCGTTTTTAAAAGGCAGGCTTACTCATAATGCTCAGTTTTGGGATTGAGTTTTTTCCAATCAAGAGGCTGTACTTTCTCTGCACTTGATTCACTTTTAATACTTTGTGAACTTTTTTTTATAGATTTTGTTTGAGCTCGTGTTGTTGGTGCATTCTGTGATGCCGGTACTTTTCGTTGCTTCCCCATGATGAACGAGAAAAAAAGTATAGATTTTTTTTGCGCGTGCAAAACTCGCATTATATTTTGTGGAGTTTAAATAATATACAAGGTTTTTAAGATTGTGTACAAACAAATTTGAATAAGGTTTTGCTTAAGTAATACTACTGGATTTTGTGGATTTTTTTAAGTGAGGATTGTTTATGGTATATAGATTTTAAAATTGAAAAGGTGGGTTTGTAACTATTTACAATTCGTGAGCCTTGCGGAAGTTTTCACCGGCATAGATAGCATTATCACCAAGTTCTTCTTCGATACGGAGCAATTGGTTAAGCTTAGCCAAACGTTCAGAACGGCAAGGAGCACCAGTCTTGATTTGACCAGTACGAAGACCGACAACCAAATCAGCAATAGTGGTGTCTTCAGTTTCACCTGAACGATGCGAGACCATGACACCCCAACCAGCATTTTGCGAGTCCAAAGCAGCTTGAATACTTTCAGTAACGGAACCGATTTGGTTAACCTTCAACAATAAAGCGTTACAGGCCTTCTTTTCGACAGCAGTCTTAATACGAACAGGGTTTGTGACAGTCAAATCGTCACCGACAAGTTGGAAGTTGGAAGTACCCAACAAGTGGCTCCAGTTGTCCCAATCATCTTGATCAAAAGCATCTTCAATCGAAACGACTAAAATTATACAACACAAAAACCATATCCATTTACATCATTAATACACATTATTAACCATTAGCCGAACATTTCCGCTTTTATAACCCCCGACCCCCTCCGAAAAAATATACTTACTAGGGTACTTCTCGGCAAAGGACTTGTACAAATCAGCAAGTTGTTCACCAGAAAGGTAATCAGCAGCATTGGAGTTGGGGTTCTTGAAGTCCAAATCGTACTTTCCTTCCTTGTAGAATTCAGAAGAAGCACAGTCCATAGCAATCTTAACCTTACCAGTGTAACCAGCCTTTTCGATGGCAGTAACCAACAATTCCAAACCTTCTTGGTTATCTTGAATATTGGGAGCGAAACCACCTTCATCACCAACGTTGGTAGCATCTTGACCATACTTGGCCTTGATGACACTCTTCAAGGTATGATAAACTTCAGAGCCAATCTTCATGGCTTCAGTGAAGGAGCTAGCACCAGTGGGCATAATCATAAATTCTTGCATGGCCAACTTGTTACCAGCGTGCGAACCACCGTTGATAACATTGAAAGCAGGGACGGGAAGAACGAAAGGCTTCTTAGCACCAGCGATATCGGCAAAGTGGACATACAATGGGACACCCTTTTCACCAGCACCAGCTTTAGCAACAGCAAGAGAGACACCCAAGATAGCATTAGCACCCAAGTTGGCCTTGTTGGGAGTACCATCGAGCTTAATCAAGAACTCGTCAATGGCCTTTTGGTCGACAACATTAAGCTTAGATTCGATGAGAGCAGGTGCAATGGTTTTGTTGACGTTTTCGATTGCCTTAAAGACACCTATTCAATATTTAGATGACGATAAATATTGTATATTTTAATTAATTACACAAGAACCGTGTTTCGATAAATTTGGTCTGGGTCCCTTCCCCTTTCTCCTTTTTCCTTTTTCCTTTTCCTGCATCTCCGGTTAAACCCAAGTCATGAAGTCATGTAATGTATGTACAGTAATTTATATCATTCACACATATAAATTACTATCAGTCAAATTACAACTACTTACCCTTGCCAACGTAATCTTCCTTGATTTGATCACGGAGCTCAAGAGCTTCATGCACACCAGTGGAAGCACCGGAAGGGACGGCAGCACGGAAAACACCCTTAGCAGTGGTGACTTCGACTTCTACGGTGGGGTTGCCACGAGAATCAAAGATTTGGCGAGCGTGAACCTTAGAGACAGACATAATTTAAATGGAAGAGAGAAAAAAAGTAGAGATCAAGAAGAAGAAAAGACGCGTTTCGTGACAACTTTAACGCTTTATTTATACAGAGCGAGTTTTTCCGAGAAATGTTTGTTCTAGGTCCCACATGAAAGCGCATGATCCGATCCACGGAAGAAAATTCGGGTTCCGTCAGTGATTCTGACGTCAAGCATTTGGTTGGCCCCGCAATTTGGCGGTGACTACATGAAAAACTCGAAAACTAGTCGGCTGTTTTAGGCGACGTAATTTTGTTTCTAACCCGGTATTAGTGAGCAACGGGCCGGGTTCTCCAAAGTCTGACGCAGTCTCCCTCTATATTCTGATTGAATAAAAAAAGCACCCAATAGTCGATACTAAAAAGAATCGTTGTAGGTTATCCGTTTATAATTGCATATGTATTTCAGCTAACATAACGCTTTCTTTTGTTTATTGTCACCGTGCATTAGTATCGTCTCTAGGTACAACTTTGATGTTGATCTTTCATGGTCCGTGCGTATTTAAATTTGTTTCTCTTAATTGCATGATATCAATTCCCTAGATGTTTGTTGTTATTGTTATTGTTATTATTTATTTTATATTTGTAACATTCATATGCAATATGAGTGAATGAACATTAGCAGCTTCTAAACAGTGGACCCGTTCCGCGTAACAGAACAGGGTGCATACCTGCTAATGCTGCTACCTATTAAAACTCTCCAATCTGCTGCCCCTACTTTCAATATAAGCTTTTACTTGGGCAAAGGTTGGGATTAGGAAAATCTAAATAATTTCTAACCATATAATTAATTAAGACAAATGTACTGTAATGCATAGTTCATGTAAAAGATGAAAGACTATATTCTTGTTATTTGATGTTAAATCCACGTATGAAGTGGATCAGAGCTTTGAACCAAACTCGAACTATCGGTATTGAAAAGCATGTAATAGCGAAAAGTATAATTCTTTTTATAAAAAAATATCATTTTTTATGGCAAAAAAACGAGATAATAAAAACAACAAAGTGACAAAAGAAAGCACGTAACGTTAAAATTTTCAGAGAATTTTTTGTATTTTATACCGCACGACTGGGTATAATTGTACAAGTTGCGATTACATTCTTTGATCACAAGTCCATTGTGCATTGTGTGACACTGGCGTACTAAATTTGCGGGAAAGCTTCTTATACTCCAGCCTTTAAAACTTTCGAAATTCTGTACCACGAAAGTAAAGGAAATTTAAGTGAGGAAAGAAACTTATTGGAATTCAAATGATAAGGAGAAGCTCACTAGGACAGTGGGAATATTAAGATCGCTGTAAATACAACATCAATTACAGAATATGAAGTTTAATTAGTAATAATAATAAAACTATCTGAATAATCTTCTTCAGCCCCTGAATGATTGAACAGGTGCCTCTAATTTGATTATTGTTTCTTTGTGTGTGGAAACACTGGGCACGAGTTCGTCGCTAGTAAATACGTAATTGAGAAATTTTGAATTTCAGCATGAATTTTTTTTTTAGGTTATCACTGCATACTTCTATTCTGAAACAGTGTTAAGATACGTAGTATTTTTCTCTTATTTTATCACTACGTAAATCATGCCAGTACAAATAAAGCAATGTATGTACATTGCCTTTTTTTCGATAGTAACGATATAAGTATTTAAAATACACTTGCCGAGTATATTTGTATATAATACACATATATAGTAGTTCTTTACATTTATGCAGATAAGTTCCCACGCTCTTTATCTTGTAATTGGACAGGAAAAAGTCCATAAATTCACATTTCTTTTCTACTTTTATACAAAAATAACAAGTTATGTTAGATATCGATGAAATTCGTGAGTCATCATTATTTAGTAATAAATCCCTTTGCTATAATAATAAAGTACTAATAATTCGACATATATAGCAAGTCAACATACCGAAAGCACGGTTCCATGCTTTATAGCAGGGCTCGTTGGAGGCACGTCATATAAGTCTTTTGTTCAACACAGCATATTAATTACAGAGATCTAAATAAAGCTTGGTATGCATCTAACAAAACACTATGACTCTTATTAGGTCTTTCTGGACTTGCCGTAGGGCATCCATTCGGTAAGTAAACAATGTTGCAGAAAAATAAACTGGTGGTAAATGTATATAATGCTAAGTACATTTTTTATTATTTCACATATAGACACAGGTAGGACGAACATTGTTTTATTTTTATGCGAAGATTTCTCAAACATACGTTGCTATTGCAATTTATATTATAGTCAAAGTACGGTTACAGACACAAAAAGCACAAACAAAATATAAAGGGACTTGGGATTGCTTTGCTTCAACAGTACGACAAGAAAAGGTGATTACATACTTTCTGTTAGCTACAGTCAAACCTTATTTTTTGTACAAGTGGGATTCACCTCGAACATACTGCAAAAGTCGGGAGGGGGAGCAATAAGTGGGTGTAGTAATAAAGGGTTTAACTGTATACTAGTTTTTTTTGGCGTCTTAACCCTTAGATTGTATTTATCACCGTGCTAATACAATGGTTTTATGTTAGATTTTTGGCCTCTATAAAGGAATGGCCTCACCAGCGGTAAGTTGACAACATACCCATTACTGAAAAGGTATAAAGTATAGCAGCATTATAATGTTATTGTGTTAGTTAGGCCGGTGTCGCTGTAGTTAATGCTCTTGTGTTCGGGTCGTTCGATTGGCTGATAAAGTTACAAGAAAAACATGGCGTTAATGCACAAAGTAATGATACGGCTTTTGGTAGACCTGATCAACAACCATCATTACTACAAATAATGGCAGCTGGTATGGGTGCTGGTATGATTACAAGGTAAGATTGTAATAATAAAAAAATGAGACATTCACGAGATTGTATCAGATTTTTTTTGGAAGAGGGGAGATACCTTTGTTGTTTCATAATACTCACTCATCCACCTACTACAAAAGTTTTGTCACTTGTCCAATGGAATTAGCCAAAGTTCAACTTCAAAATCAAACCCTTTCTACAACTATGAAGGGACCTATAGACTGTTTAGCACAAATTTATAAACGACGAGGGATACGGGGATGTTTTACTGGAATGGCGCCTACTGTTCTTCGAGAACTAAGTTTTGGACCATATTTTGTTACATATGAGTGTATATCTAGACTGTCTGGTGATCGTGATATTACAGGGCCGAAGGTAATTTTTGCAGGTGGAATAGCCGGTATGATGGCATGGTGCTCAACATATCCTGCAGGTAGCAATGTTTACTCCATACCTTAAAAAAGACTATAAATTATAACAATCGTTTATATTTTACTAATAAAATACATGTACTCCGTTTAGACGTAATTAAAACACGAATTCAAGCAAGTCCAGGCGAGTACAAAGGTATGATAGATTGTGCTCGACGTTGTTATCAGAGCGAGGGGATCAGAATCATGTTCCGGGGTCTACTTCCAACATTACTTAGAGCGTTCCCATCCAATGCTGCTACGTTTGTTGCGTACACATGGACAATGAAAATGTTAACAGAAGATACCAGTCGTTTTGGGCAGAATAGTGCAGCTGCAATTATTTAATAAATATTACACAATACATCATTCGAGATCACGAGGTCAAATTATTTACTCTGTTTTTTTTATTTTTACCCACGGTTGTTACTATTTTATGGAATTTATAATGCTATAGTAAATGCGAGCTTTAATTTTTTTCTAATTTAGATGGAATTCACAGTGAAAATAAATAGAAAGCGTGTTACAAAGGTCTAAAAACAAGAGTTTATAGAAAATCATTCTGAATTATTGTCGTCATCAGTTTTTTGATCGTGCTTACGCATTTCTTCTTCAGGCAGAGCACTTTCCCATACCGTTTCTGCTTCTTCTTTGGTAATGTTTTTAAAGCAGATATCAAACACATCCGAATAATTTTCAACGGGAATACCAGTAATTCCTTCTTTAACATGATCCGGCAATTCCTCCCAATCGGAAATATTATCCCGAGGAAATAAGATAGTATCAATATTGGATCGTTTAGCCGCAATAGTCTTTTCTTTTAGGCCGCCAATCTTGAGCACTTTTCCAGTAGTTGTCAATTCACCTGTCATAGCAATATTTGAACTCACGGGCTTGTTCAATGCCAATGAAATGAGCGAAGTTGCCATAGTAATACCAGCCGATGGTCCTAAATATGTTTTTATCTTTTTAATATTTTATTTTCCTTCAGCAACATTATAAAGACAAAACTTACCATCTTTCGGAGTTGCTCCAGCAGGACAATGTAAATGCACACGAGCTTTATCAAAAAATCGATTTTTCGGGAAACGTGATACCATTAATGATTTGGCAAATGTATAGGCAATACTGGTAGATTCCTTCATTACATCACCAAGTTGACCAGTTTTGGACAAATGTGGATGGGATTTTGGGGTGAGCGATGATTCGAGTACAGATTCAATATAGAGAGATGATCCACCTTAATGAAGACGAAAAAAAAGTCAGAAGTTTTTATTATAAGATTTATTCGTAAATATTTATTTATTAGTATACACTTACCCATGCTAGTCCATGCTAATCCCATAATAACGCCAGGTGGTGTCTTTTCATAAAGCCTATCCGATTGGAACACTGGTGGGCCGACATAGTCTTTCAAGTTATCCGCAGAAATTTCAAGTTTAATACCATCAGGAACTTCAAGAGGTGTTCTTTCTTCGTGCGTTTTCTCTTGACCCACTTCTTTTTCAGGTGATGGATGATCTGCCTTAACCGGATCATTGGATCGCTTGTCGTGAGGAAGAACCTTGGCTGAATCACCCTTTTCTTGCTCGAAATGGTCTTCTCCAACCTTCTCCACGATATTATAAGCTGCCTTTCGATACACCTTATCAATTTGTTTTTTTAAGTTACGGACACCACTCTCGCGACAATAGTTTTTGATTAAGGTATCAATTGCCTCTTGCGTTAAATTTACGTCAACATTCTCTAAGCCTGCTGCAATTTTTGCAGCTGGTGCAAGGTATCGGTCTGCAATAGCCTCTTTTTCTTCTGCAATGTATCCAGAGAGTTGAATTACTTCCATCCGGTCAATCAAAGGTCCTGGAATGGTATCTAGAACGTTTGCTGTGCAAACGAATAAGACCTTGGAAAGATCGACCGGTACATCCATGTAATGGTCTAAAAAACTACTATTTTGTTCTGGATCCAACAGTTCGAGCAAGGCTGAAGATGGATCGCCTTGATGACCTCGGCCAATCTTATCGATTTCATCAATAAGAATTAATGGATTTTCAGTCTTGACTTTTTTCAAGGCTTGAATAACTTTGCCTGGCATCGCACCCACATATGTACGTCTATGGCCTTTGATTTCGGCTACATCAGTCAATCCGCCAACTGAAAATCGATAAAATTCACGATCCAGTGCTCGTGCAATGCTCTTTCCAATAGATGTCTGTTTAAAATCTGATATTTAGCAACGATGAAATTATTCTAACACGTTATTTTGTTGATATATCAATAGTATACCTTTCCAGTTCCTGGTGGTCCGACCAAACATAGAATTTTGCCTTCCACTGTTCCTCTAAGTTTTCCCACGGCAATAAATTCAAGGATACGGTCCTTAACGTCTTTAAGCCCATAGTGATCTTCATCCAACACCTTTTGAGCATGATTGATATTGTAATTCTCTCTTGACCGCTGACCCCAAGGGATCTGGGTAATCCAATCAAGATAATTACGCGTGACGTTAAATTCAGACGCAGCTGGCTCTAAATGAGCAAGTTTACTGATTTCCTGTGTTGTTTTCATAAACCATAAGAAAACTTTTGCGCTATGCATGATTTTAAACAATTTCGCATTAATTTACCTCATCGAAAACTTTCTTTACAGTTTCAGGCATATCCAACTTTTTTGCCTTTTCCTTAAACCCTTCCACAAGCTTGTCTTTGCCGTCACTTTCTATTCCAAGTTCCCTTTTGATCCCTTTGAGCTGTTCCATCAAGTAATATTCTCGCTGGCGTTTTGCAATTTTGCTTTCAACTTCTTTTGAAATTTTGTTTTGTAGTTGAGCATTCATTAATTCTTTTTTGAGAACCAGAAGTGCTTTTTGTAGCCGGTCACCAATGGGTAACGTCTCGAGCACTTCTTGTAACTCTTCAGGTTCGGCAGCAGACACAGCAGCAGCAAAATCTGCCAGTTTACCAGGTTCTTCAAATACATTTCCGGCAGATTGGGACATTGAAAAACTTGCAATCTGATCTCTGAAGAGAGGATTTAGTGATGCAATATCCTTGAATACAGATACAATTTCCGAGCTGACTGCACGAATCGTTTGATCTTTTTTTGAATAATAAGGTTCTACTAGGTTTTCCACATTCGCCAGCGAGACGTGGTGTTCTTGTGCAAGGAAAGCTGTTGCATATTGTTCATTATTTGATTGCTCGCTTTTATCTATTATTAAGATTGAGATGAATGATTAATACGCCTGTATAAAAAATGCTTATATGTATTCAACCTGTTAATCTTTATAGTTTTAACTTATGTACCGACTGTCTCTTCTCCTTTTTTTTCGTTTGCACGATTTTCATCCACTTTTTTTGTATCTGCCATTCCCTTTGCCATGGGTTCTGCTTTGTGCCGTTGTTCTTTCTCTGCTTGTTCTTGTTTCAGTTTTTCCATTGCAGCACCTGGTGGGATTATATCAGTGACCTTTATCCGCCGATGAGGATATAATACAGCCGTCAATCCTTGTTCTTGTTTCTCTCCCCCAGCTGTTCCTCCTCCAGTACCAGCTGGAAATACGCTTGTTATTTGTGCAAATACACCGACATCATATACTTGATCTATATTGGTGACGGTATCAATATCCATGTTTTCATCTTTGAGCAAAAACGCTCCAACGTATGGTTGACCTCGTTTAAGCAAATCTTTGATTGCAGCTGTCACATTGGGATCTTTGACAACAACTGCTTTGTAAAATCCAGGAAACAATGGTCTTCGTCCAATTGGTAGGGCTAGTACTTGGGGGTATATTTCTGGAACAGATGGTTTCTGCAATTGATTGTCGATCACTTGAAATGTCGGGGAAGGTTTCCCTTCTCCTCCACCACCTTCTCCGTCACCGTTTTCGTTATGATTACCATTGTTTCCAGACGATGCAGAACCACCTTCAGAGCCACTATTATCACCAGGAATACCAGCAGCGTTGTCATCTTTAGGATCACGTTCACGTAAATCATACGTGTCTGTTGATGCAGATCGAAACCACTGTCGTTCACCCCCTTTTTGTAAAGGCTGCAAGGTAACAAGTACAGAACGAGTAGGGCTTGATTTCAATGTTTTATATAATAAGTCACCTCCCCATACAGTAAGTGGTGAAGCCTTGGCCGCATATGACGAGAATTGACGTGTGTTTTTTACTGACGATCCGAATTCTCCCCCTCCAGCTGCATTGTGCAATGCTGTGGAATTTGTTTGCAATTGAGAAATAAAATTACTGTTTATTTTACAGCGTGGAATTGTTTTAGAGACATGGAATAGAAACGAATGACTCATGTTAAAAGATTTATTCAACTAGAAGTGATTCGTCAGCAACAGCGTGAAGAGCGAGTCAGTAGGGAAACAAAAAAAAAGTAGATTTTTTGCATTGTTCGGCAAATTTTCCGAAACGGACGATGGTGGTCCGAGTTCCTATTTTGTGTTCCCATAATTTGACTTTTATACTCAGTTACATTGCTGTCATAGTAAAGATGAGTTGCATGAGGGTAATAAAATGAATGAAAAGTATCAATGCAACAGTTTAGGACCCTCTCCTTGTATTCCTTATGAAGATATTAGTTATTTGTTGAGTTAATTTATAATAAAAGCAATATTAACTAAAATGCAGTTGCTATTTATGCAAGTTGATGAACTTGCCCCTCATAATATACAATGGTCATTAACACATCAGAACCTTCGATACTATATAAAGGTTCACAATTATTTTTCTACGGATTACATTATCTTTTACTTCATTAAAATATTTTTACTCTTATTTTCACTTTTATCCAACAAATTCAAGAATTACTGATAGGATGAAGAACCAAAACGTATCGATGGCCACTATCTTTGTACTTGTCGCTTCCATGGTTCTGCTTTTAATAAATATCACTATCGCTGAGGCGAGCAATTCCAATTTGAAATGTCCTATTCCGAGTGGGAAGAAGTATGCGCCTTATCCCGGAAGTTATTGCGTCGACTACTATAGCTGTGATGGACCTGATAGTTCTGCCCTAACCCTTAGTTGTCCCGGTGGCTGGATGTTTAATGACAAAACACAGCAGTGTGCTTCAAGTGCGGAAGTTCATTGCGAGAATTAGATTAGATTTTTTCTTCTGTTTTATCTTTGTTTCTAGATTTTCTTTTTCATCATCAAAGAATAAAAAACCCCAGCCCCAAATCAAGTGTAGCGGTGGTACCAATTCTGGGTCTCTTCCCTTATTATTTTTACTAGAAGAATAGAGTACGCATTTTTGTATTACGGTATACTGTTTGTGTAAAAAAGGGAATCAAAAAAAAAATATTGCTTTTTCGAATACGGGCGAGAAACTGATCAGCAAGATCACTGGTGTAATAAAATGACACCATTGGCAGAAAACAAAAAGCTGTAGCCATCTCAGTTAAAATTTCAAACCTCATTAAATGATAACTTTGGTGAAATACGGTGTATATGGTTTTCACCAACTATCTTTGAGTGCAATATTTTCCTTCCTTCATCTAACATTAGATAGATAACGTTGAATCCATATTTTGGGGTACAAGAGGTGGCTAGCAATAGTAAATTATACAAAAGTAATCAGCCTTATACGTATGTCATTGCCACTACACAAACAGTGTTTGTGTTGCACATATTACTGGTAATGGAATAACCTTATTAGGCGGCTTTAGTCCTTGTCAAAAATAAACACTGCGAAGTGGCTGATGCCATAATGGTCTTCTCAAGTTAGCCATTCAAATCAAAGGAAAACTTTACTTACCCTTTATAGTAAACTAGAGTAACGTTGAATTTGAGAAGCCGTGGTGTTATCAAAAGTGTTAAACTTGCTCGGACGCGTGTTCCGCATTAAAAGAAAGAACAACGGAAGAAGTCCGGTAATTGAAGACGAAGAAGGTGCGCTGGTGGTGGTTTCCGAGAAAAATGAGTGAGAAAGGCAGAGAAGATTGTGCTACTGCTGTTGTTGCCGAATTAGGGATGGTGGAAGCGATATCGGTCGAAAATGCTCGTACTGAGAATTTCATAACTGATCCTTAAAGAAGCTCTTCCGGGACGGAGCATAACTAGACGTAACGGTAAATAAAGATAAGTAGAGTAACGCCTCCCCTATTACTTTAGTATACCAACTATAGGAAACTCTAAAATAAATTATTGGGGTTTTTTTCTAAGGAATGAATTTTACTATAAAAGGTAGACTTAGAAAGTTTTATTATATAAGGGTAAACTGGACTAGGTTTTATTTTTACTTTTATTATTTTTGAACTTTAAGAGCACCCAATATGTGGATTTGTGTAGCATTTATCTTTCATATTATCCTTATTTAATAGATGGCCGAAGAGAAATAGATATAAAAAAAGCTTGGAGCAAATGAATATACAAATAACACGGACATCCTTCCCCGCGTATTGATATGCATTTCTTGAAACTGTCAAGAAAAGATATTAAAAGAATAATAATTATAATGAGGAGGAGCGGAAATATTTTTCGGTTCATTCGTGTAAGTTTATATTGATTCAATTTGCTAATTTAACTTTTATAATTGAAACTTACACGTTTCACACTACTGTGATGTTTGTGCGGTAATTAAACTCCTTCATCTCCTCAGAAATTGATACAGCAAAAAAAAGTTTTTTTTATCTTTATATAGCTAGATCAGATCAGCCATAAAACTGTATTTGAGGTAAACATATCACTTGTTACTCCTTCCCATTTCCATAAACCATAAATAAACATTACATATAATCAATTCCTAAAGAAATCTTGATTTTCTTAGAAATTGGATGGCCGCAGTGATCCATAGGAACACATGACACCATTGCCGTACTCAAAAGCAAGGTTGGGCGGGGCTTTGATGGTTGCTAAGTGGTGGTACAGATCAATTCGATTTTTACCCGTGTTCTGTTCACATTTATAGATACTTACACCGCCGAGTTATAATTGGAATTCATCATTATAAGATCAGCTCAGGGGGAGGAGGAGGTGCAAAGGAGTGTGCCGATGGGTAAACTTTGAAATAGCGAAAAGAAAAAAAAGAAAATTGCAACCATTTGCTTCACTATTGATTCCCGCTTTGGTGTAACCATGTCATTTCGAGATATAAATTGTCAATGGTCCGTCCATTCCACTGCTTGTCTTTCCTTTTGCAGATTGGATTCGGTTGTAGGTATGCATTGATAGCAATGGACCCTGGCAGAGAAAAACTCTTTAGCAATGATCGTAACGTTGAGAATTTTTTTTTGTAATTTTTTTTGTAATCGATGATAGTTTTTATATTATTAGAATAGCGAGAGATCATGTATCAAAACGACTTTGATTCAACAAGGTCGCCAGGTACACCACCTGTGCCTCCATATTCAGAACAATATCCGCTCCAAGACACATCGTTTTCTAATCAACCAGCTATGCAACGTGGCCATGACCCCTTTAATGAAGAACAACAGCAACACGCCGAAACAATGAATCAACCATTACTTGGAAGTCCAGCATCTCCTCAAGTGAATTCGCCACGATCACCTTTCTCTCGAACTGTTGGTGGTGGAGGCGGAGGGGTACAATTCATAGAGCCCTCTTCCCCAGGAGCTCGTTATGGTGAAGCGCCACGTCGACAACCACGAAGATATAAGACAGGCAAGTATTTCTTTTCATTGGTTCTACTGCTTATTCCATAGCAATAAAAAGGAGAATTGATAACTAACGATACAATGTATTATGATGATTATGATTTTATGTAAAACAGTGAGAAAAGTTAAGCTTACAGGAGGAAACCTTGTTTTGGACAACCCTGTTCCTACAAAATATTTGGACCGTTTACCAGACAAAGAGGGTCACGAATTCACCCACATGCGATACACAGCGGCAACCTGCGACCCAAGCGAATTTCAAGAAAAGAAATATCAATTACGACAAAACCTTTTGAATAGACAAACTGAACTTTTTATTGTGTTGACCATGTACAACGTAAGACAACAAAAATATACTGTCCCCCTTTTTAGTTCAATTTATGTCTGCAAAACAAAAAAGAAAGGACTGAACAAAAAACTGACCAATCGCAATTACAGGAAGACGAAGTGTTGTTTACTCGTACTTTGCATGGTGTGATGAAGAATATTGCTCATTTATGTTCTCGTACACGTTCTACTACTTGGGGACCTCAAGGCTGGGAAAAAATTGTCGTTTGTGTTGTATCTGATGGGCGTACAAAGATTAATGCTCGAACACTATCAGTTCTTGCAGCATTGGGCTGTTATCAAGAAGGTGTTGCTAAAAATATTGTCGAAGGCAAACCGGTCACGGCACATATCTACGAGGTAAACAAGAAAAAAGAAAGAATTGTATCATCACACCTCGTGCATATTCGCTCCTTATATAACTAGAATGATTGAACTCATCTCCTCCTTACATTTATTACTCATGGTAGCACACAACTCAACTTTCAGTTGATCCCGATATGAATTTCCGTGGTTCAGAAAAGGGTATTGTACCTACGCAAATGTTGTTCTGTCTTAAGGAAAAGAACCAAAAGAAGATTAATTCCCATCGGTGGTTTTTCCAAGCATTTGGTCCACTTATTAAGCCTAATGTCTGTGTATTGATCGATGTTGGTACTCGACCAGGTCATACATCCATTTATCATTTATGGAAGGCATTTGACATTAACAGAAACACCGCTGGTGCATGTGGTGAAATCCGTGCTATGACAGGTAAAGCTGGTGTTGCTTTATTGAATCCATTGGTCGCCTCTCAAAATTTCGAATACAAAATGTCCAATATTCTTGACAAGCCATTAGAATCCGTTTTTGGTTACATCTCGGTGTTACCCGGTGCCTTTTCTGCATATCGATACACTGCCCTTCAAAATGATGTGAATGGTCATGGTCCTCTTGAAAAGTATTTTATGGGTGAAAAACAACATGGTAGCGATGCTGATATCTTTACTGCAAACATGTATCTGGCTGAAGATCGTATCTTATGTTACGAGGTAAAAAAAAAAAAAAAAAGAAACGGAGTGGGGAAAATAATTATCAATTTTTTATGAGTGATAAATAATTACTCTTTCAGGTACTAATTTGTTTTCTTATTTAAATATTATTAGTTGGTTGCAAAGAAGGGTGCAAAATGGTCGTTACATTATGTATCAAACAGTTATGGTGAGACGGATGTACCGGACAATGTACCTGAATTTATTTCCCAGCGCCGGCGTTGGCTTAATGGTTCATTCTTTGCTGGTATTTACGCTCTTGTTCATTCTGGTAAACTTTGGCGCTCAAAGCATAATGTTATCCGCAAGATTTTCTTCATGTTCCAAGGCATTTATCAAACCTATCAATTAATTTTCTCTTGGTTCGCCATCGTATGTTGTTCTTTATTTATTACTCATTATTATTTTAAATTTATATATATAATTCAAACCAAGGTTTGCTCTACTTACACAAAAATTATAACTTCTATATTTAGGGTAACTTCTATCTTACATTTTACATCATGACAACCTCTATGGAGTCCGACTTCCTTGACCCAAAACCATTCTCTGGTGATGTTGCACGATACCTTCATATTAGTTTGAATTATGTATATATTGTTTTGCTCGTCGTTCAGTTCATTATAGCTATGGGTAACCGGCCGCAAGGTTTTAAATGGGCTTACGTTTTAAGTATCGTGTTCTTTGCACTTCTCATGGGTTACATTATGTTCTGTACTATCTGGATCACGGCTGTTGGTGTTGACAGTGCGATAGACGAAGCAAGACAATCGGATGACATGTTTATGGCCCTCATAGGTCAAAGTGCTTTCAGGGAAGTTATTGTCGCTGTTGTTTCAACCTATGTTATTTACTTTCTGGCAAGTTTCATGTTCCTCGATCCTTGGCATATGTTTACAAGTTTCATTCAATGTAAGTAATATAAACTCAATTTATTAACAAGTTTTTGTGTAACAACATTGTACTAACAAAAGAAAATTGTGATTCTAATAATGATAGATATTTTTATGTCACCTTCATATATTAATGTCCTCAACATTTATGCATTCTGTAACACTCACGATGTGTCATGGGGTACTAAGGGTGATAATAGTGTATCTACTGAACTTGGTGTTGTTAAAGCAAAGAAAGGCAAAGATGGTGATCAGCATGTTGAAGTTGAAGTACCTACAGAGCAAAAAGATCTCAATGAACAATATGAAGAGGCATGTATGGAACTCAAGAGACAAGTTGTTGAAGTTCCTGAAAAACGCGATGCAAAGACAAAACAAGAAGATTATTACAAGGCTTTCCGTACTCGACTAGTAAGATATTTTTCTCATTATTTTTAGAGAGAAGAAAACATTTAACTCATGCGAAAAAAATTTACTAACAACTTTATCACTAGGTACTATCATGGGTAATTACCAACATGGCTTTGGTGGCAGTTATCACAAACGGCCAAATCTTGGAATGGTTTGGTACATATGAAGAACGAAGTACTGTTTATTTGGGCTTCATTCTCTGGTCAGTTGCCGGTTTGTCTGCATTCCGTTTCATTGGATCAATTTTATACTTGATCTTTAAAATATTCCGTCGTTAATTTATATACTACTACCCATAATTTTCTGTATTATCACCATTTCATTCCCTTTTACCTTCTCTTTATATATATATTTCGATGTGCGATAAAAAAATTGTTATATTTCTAGTTCCTTTTTTTTCACTACAAATTAAATCCATTTCCATGCTATTCCATGCACGTGTATAATTAAAAAACCATCTTTCAAACTTGGATAAACTAAAGAAATTTCATTTTTTACGTAGACATGTTGTGGGCATTTTTTTAATAAAGTATACACTTACGTTTTCTTTATGTAAGAAAAAAAATGTAGTCTATCGTTCGATGGTAGTATAGATATCAACCAATAAAGATATTTTTGTAAAATAATTAAGTACAACACAGTTTTTTAATAAAAAAAAAAAGAAGTCGTTAAGTATCTGCTAGCAACAGCGTATTTTTGTTGCAAAGTGACATGGACTATAATACATATCGTAAAAAGATAACTCATAAATCAAACAGTATCATAAGTTTTTTTTTCTAGTCATGTTAATCCAACTTGACTGAAAAAGTAATTCAACATTTTTGAAAGTGGCCTATTTATGAAGCGCAAGAAAGGGTCAAATTTAATGGAGGGAGAGAAAGAACTTCATAAAAAAAAGGCACTCACAGTCAGTGGCCTAGTTACGTCACAAAATTTTTCGGGACACACACTGGGACAAGGTAAACAGAATTTCGCGTATTTTTGAAGAGCTGTAACGAAGTCCAAACTCCCCACTCTTTACATATAATCGCAATGACCCAGGATTTACCCCCAAGCGGTGGATATAGCGAAGTGCGGTACCGCCGTTATCTTCCAAAGAGAGGCCCCTCTGGTCTTGTCATTATTGGTGGTGTCGCTGCCATCATGACCTTTGGATTCTATCGAGTTGCTCAAGGCAACTTGGAACGACGGTATGCTCTTTCTTTTTATATAAAAAAAATGCACATAAACAAATCGAGTGCTACAATTTTCAAAAAAAAAAAAAAAACGATAGCAACAAGAAAGATAAAAAAAAGAAATACTTATAATTGATCATTTTGATTAATTATTATTGTAAATAATTTATAGAGAATTGAAGCGTGAAAATTTGTGGTCTCGTATTCACCTTATTCCTTTGTTGACTGCCGAATCCGATCGTGACATGTATCGCCGTACTATCGCCTCAAAGAACCGTGAATCCGAGATCATGAAGGATGTCAAGGACTGGAAGGCTGGCGAATCTGTTTACAACAACACCAAATACTTTACCCCTCCTAACTACGTCGCCGTTCCCGAAGACAACTAGCTTTTTTTCCAGTTATAATAGACTATCTCTCACACTCAAAAAATAAGAAACAACATGGATTTTTTTTTGTTTTCGATTATATACATACACACCAACATATTTAATTTTGTTTTGTTTATAATGATTTTCACCAATCTTGTCGTATCAAATACATTATCATCAAGTAATCAGAGGAAGAGGGGGAGAAGGGTTTATATAACTAGGACAAAATAGTATTGTAGCAATATCAGATCGAAAGGAATAAGTGGGAGTGAGTATGCGTATGGAGAGGTTGGATGCGTGTCTTAATTAGTGATTAAGGCAGTGAATTGGGAATTACATCTTAATTTTGATGATTGTAACCTAGTGGATGATATCATGCAGTTGGTATTTTTTTTCATCAAGTTATCTGTGCTGCAATTTTGATCGAAGCACATATGAAAGCCACCAATAATATATAAATTCACATAACCCATCAAATTGACATAGAAAGTTCAGAATATTAAACAGTATGCAAATGTATTAAATTTATATTACAAAAATAGAAAGTAAATATGATTGTTGCAAATTTTATTGATGCTAAAAATGTATTATATATCGTGAAATGATGTGGGTGAGGGAGTTAGAGAGATGATGTGTGTGTGTGTTTTAACTGATAGAATAGATAACATGAATTAAGTTATTTCTTTGCTGCTCTTGGCTTGGAAGTTCGCTTGGCTTTCTTTGCAGCAGGTGTTGCGGCTTCGGTTACTTCCTTCTTTTGTACTTCAGCAGCTGGTTCAGCCTTTTGATTTCGCTTACGCTTATTGGCATTAGGCTTTTCTTCTGTCTTTTCAGTTTTTGTAGCCTTGGGAGCGGCCTTTCCAGTTTTGCTTTTCTTGTCATCAGCAGCTTCAGATTCAGGTTTTGTTTCCTTTGCCTTTGTTTCCTTATATTTCTCATATTCGGCGGTCTAAACAATAAGAAAAAAGTACCGTTTTAACACAAAATAACACTCCATAAGGCAAATAGAATGAACAAAACTGATCAACTTACGTATCCAGGGAACTCATAATCAATTCCAAGTTCCTTAATTTTCTTCCTTCGCTCATTTTCAGCCTTTAACAAGTCGATAATACGTTTCTTTTGCTTTTCTTCGGATCTTGTTTGGTTATGTTTCTTTTGTTGAATGATAGAAGGGTTGACTTTACGGAAGCGCTTCGATGTTCCCTTGAAAAGGTTGGGATGTATACTTTCCTTTGGAAGAACCTTGCCTGTTTAATAAATAATCCATTTCAATATTAGATATATATTTTTTTCCTGTTCCACTTTTATATTTGCTTTTTTTCACGATAAATCTTACATTGTAATATGTGACCAAGTAACAAATAGTTATCCATTGTATCGGCTACAATATCTGCAACTTGTGCCGACTCGAATTCAATAAAACCATAATGTTTTGGCTGACCACGCTTGTTGCGTGCTAATCGAAGTTGGGAAACAGTACCGAATTGACTAAAATAGCCCTTCATTTCATCTTCATAAAAGCCATGGGGTATTCTACCAAGGTAAATGACACCACGTTCGTCTTCCTTTTCCTAGATAAAATAAACGTTTTTAATCGCTGTTTAGTCCCTTCACAATAACAATCTTATCCTCTTCAGTTTATTTATTCATGTATAATCCACAAACACAACTTACGGTAGTAACTGGAGCCTTCTTCTTCTTATCAAACTTGGCTTTGGTTTCTTCTTTACTCTTTTTAACTTGTTCGGGATCAAGAGAAATGACATCTTCTGCACTGTTAAATGCATCACCTGAGATTGCTTGATCGTCTTCTTTTTCTTCTTCGTCACTCTCTTCATCGTCACTAGCCATGTCGCCGAGAATTTCTTTACGTAAAGCTTCTTCTTGTTCTTCTGTCATTAATTCTTCATTTTCTTCATCACTTTCTTTAACAGATTGTTCTTCTTCAACAACTTCCTTTACAACCTTCCCCTTTTTGATGGGTTTAGACTCCTGGGCTTTGGCATTCTTTTTGATTTCAGTAGCTTTATTACCACCACGTACTGACCGCTTTTGAGCGGTACCATTAGTGGTCTTGTTTTCAGTTTTTCGTGCACTGGCTTTCGTCTTTGGAGGCATGGTTTATTATATTTGTTGAGAGTTTTATAAGATCTGTTTCGAACGGCACTCAACTTTTTTTTTTTTGTGGTCGGCAGGAAAATTGAAAGTAGGTCGCTTTGTGGCTTGCGTTTCGTTTCAACTACGATTTTTTTGACGGACTGAGAAATTTACCAAACAGGTGCATTATAAGCATAAATAATTCCATTATTGCGTAACAACCATTTTCGAACAATAAGAAATTTACTAATTGGAGTCATATCTTCGCCTATTTATTATATTGAAACATTAAATATAAGACAATAGTAACTATACATAAACGAATTATCTATATATATGAAACTCTGAATAAGTATTTACCATTATAAAGCTTCACTATTTTCATATCTTTCTATAATAAGAATTTTTTTTTGTAGTCAAGAATCTTTGATGTCTCTTAGCAACTGTAAAAGGCACCCAAAAGAATAACATCTTTCTGCGCTTTTTCCATTAAAAACGTGATTTTCATATTCTAAACTAGAGTAAACAGTCATAGTGAAAAAAATTCAGGGCAAATGACTTTGATAGTAGTTATTGTTGAATTTGTTAGTCGTTTAATTCTTGATACATGGTATACTACGTATGCGGTAATAATCAGCAATGATAGTCTGGCCTAGAGAAATAGTTATTGTAAACAATATTACTCATATATAAATATACGTGCATAGTAGATCAGGTTATAACCAAAAATCCCTCTATTAAAGTTTTCAAAATATCTTTTTTTTACATGATACTAAAGCCTAATACTTTGATCTAGTTTACCTTTCCTTTTGTATAGTGCTTAAGTAGATACTTTTAAGCAGTCAAAGAAAAGTAGTTCTCCCGCGCCCAACGAAAAAGAAATACTACAATTATTGACGACATTAGGTAGGATCGGTCGTACTGCCACGATGAGATCATTCATTTATTTTTTCTCAGCGCAAAGAAAGGCCTAGGCTAAGTACTTCTGAAGTCATTGTTTATAAGATCGCAATAACCGATGATTCCCGAGTTTCGGGGTGAGAATTAGTTTAATTGCTGTTTGTACACCAGGAATCCAGGTTTTAGATAATAATAAAGCAACGATAGAAAAAGGTTAGATAAGAAAATTAAACTCATTTTACATACTAAACTATGGCACTATTTTATTAATATTACCATTAATTAACAATGACGGCTTTCTTAATAGTTTCAATGAGACCAAAACATTATCTAAAAGAAGATCGATACAATGAATAAGTTTGTAGCAGGATTTCAAAAGAGTCGATAAAGAGAACTCTTTACATCGTCCATACCAAAATATAGTTTTTTTTTTCCTTCAAAAATTCAAAAGCTTTTAACCTGCGCGGAAAAAAAGAATCAAATATACTGATGACCATGTTGTCTATTTGGACAAGTACTATATATTAGACGCTAAACTAAATGATCAACACAATCTTTTTAAATTGCCAAACTCGCTCCGCACCAATTTCACTATATTAGGCAACCATTAATTGCAGGTTATTTAAATAAATATGGAAGATTGATGGGATGTTCACAACTTATATATAATATTCAAACATGAAGATCATCTTATAAATCTTGCAATTTTTTTTCATGTTGCTAGAGTATTTTACTACATCAATGACACAGGATATATCATTTCTTCCCCTTCCTCTCATTTAGTTTAGTTAAACGGAGGTATTTTAGCTTCATGAATCAAGTGATCGAGGCTATTCTATCCACGCAAATTAATAAATGCGGAATTAAAAGCGCTTGTTTCAGATCAATCATTTAGTCGCGTAGTTCATTTGAAGAGTTCTTTGATGCTACAAACCATGAACCATCTCTCTCTTTTTCTTCTACGTATTCTACACTTTTTGGTTTATACCCACGGTTAGGCAAGTATTGTATATTTAGCTATATTTATAATCTATTTTTTCTTTTGTACTTATACAGACATATACATATATATGATGTATTTATTCAAGGATTTGATAATAATCAGGAGACCATGATTGTATAGATGAAAGAAGAATATCAAGAAACATCCAGTAAGAAACATTATGAATTATTATAGTAAAGTTTATATAGATATATTTAAAGTGATAGAACACAGGATAAGTACATACAAGAAAATAAGGAGGGAGATGAGAAAATAGTAAAAGGATGTAGGAGAAGAAACGATGTAGAAGTGGAGGTAAAATACGGTATAAAAAGAAAATAAATAATAGTACTAGCAAAAATATTATAACGTATGTAAAAGGTACAAAGGTTATGCGTAAATGTATGATAAAACGAGCTGGTATATCGTGCGTGTGTGTAATTTTGTGTAAGCGTCCGTGTGTTTGTGTAATTTTTACGTGTTGATGTTGTTGTCGTGTCTTTTTTTTTGTACTAGTTCATAAATTAGTTGAAATTATAAATAAACACACATTCTTTTACAATGACACAAAATAACATGCAACTGCAGCAAGGGCGACAAATGAGTAAGTGGTTGTAACACGGGTAGAAGAGCTATCACTAAGTTCTACTTGATTCCCGACACTGTATTCAATATTTTTATAATAGGTAAAAGTATCAACAGGGGTAGCGTATTTTGTGTCTCCTCCTCCAAAGAAAGTACTGAACATAATGGATGAAGCTGCAATAGCGTTACTAGTTCGATATTTGAGTTTTTGTTGATTGATGACCAAGGAACCATCTTGCCAAACTTGAAGAACACCGTTATCGGCGGTTGCATTGTTGATCTTGACGTAGATTTCCAATTTAGTCCATTGATTCGTTTTAAATGACATAACACCACGAGAAAAGCTAATACCGTATTCGTCGTTACACTGAGTTGAACTGGAACCGCAAATGCTTTTGTCGGGGATGTAGCCATATGCTTCTCCCGTACCTATTTTATCATCCATAGATTGTTGTTTAGCGTATTGTGTGATACAAAGTGGTCTGTATTTCAAGAAACGGAAAGAGAGATTATAATAGACTGTTTAAAAAGTTAAACATACCAGATTGACGCCACATGAGACGCATTGAAAAACAGTTTGAACCGTCAGCTTCGTTTCCACCTGAACAACTTTCGTCGCTGGAACCTTAATTTTGAGCAACCAAAAAAAAAAAAAGTTAAATTACGAATAATTATAGAAATTTTGGGGTTAGTCTTGAAATAAAAATAAAAATAAAAATATTCTACCTCCAAAGAGACCAGGTAATTTTCCGCCAAGAACCCAGTCAAAATTCTCTGCGAATGCAAGTTCATAGCTCAAGAGTGCAGCATCAAAATTACCCTCAATAGGAGCTGCGTTGAATTCAGCACCACCCATACTACCATCGTTTGACTTGGAACCAGAAGGAGAATAAGAACCAGCTGGATAAACGACACTCAATACCGTACCATTCTGCGTGATAGGATCACTTTCAAACTTGACGTCAGAATTTCCGTAAAAGTTGGCAGTTGAAACACCCCATTGATCTTTTAAAAAACCATTGGCACTGCCATCATCACCCATAGGAGCAGTCCATGTTTGTTTAAGACCAAGCTCATTTGCGCGATTAGAAAGACTTTGAGCCGATGATATAGCTAAAAGACTGGATGCGAGAACTGCTAGTTGTGGAATTAAGTACATATTATGATCGAGAAGAAGGATAAGTTTGTCGACAAAAAAAAAAAAAACAAAAGAGGGAAAAAACGGAAAGGAACTAAAAAACAAAAAAAATATTTGAAGAAGAAAGAAAAAAGGAGCGAAAAAAGAAAGTTGCGTAAAAGTGCAAAGTGCGGCACTTTTTTTTTTTTCTTGTTCCTGGAAAACGGTACAAACATAACACAATAATAACTAAAAATAAAAATTGAATTTTCTTATTGGGTAAAGCTCATTGTTCATTATAGAAAAATAACAAAGCTTTTTTTTTATATATTTTTATTCTAGTCTTTTTTGGATAAGCTTCTTTTTTTTTTCTTTGGTTTGCTTTTCTGTTTATTAACCAAATATCGTTTTTTCGATAAGAGGAGTTATATAAAAACATTGTTTTTAAAAGACATGCTGAGTGTCGGGATATATCTAGCCTTTTTATTATTAATATTCAAAAGTAATGACAGATGCAAGGGGGGGAAAAGAATATCAAGGGTTTTTTAATTCATCAATTTTTGAAAAATAAAACTAAGAATTGTATATTTTTATACTCTAAAAACTATTTATTTTCGGTTGGGTCATGTAAGAAAACCAACGTTTCTTTTTTTAAAAGATGACATTTTATTTTCTCATGATCACAAAAAAGTAAACACCGCAATTTATTATATTCTCTTTTGAGTCAGTAGTCTGGATCGAGAACGTTCCTGACATGATGTCTAACTTTTATACCAGTTTCTTCTTCTTCTTCTTCTTATTGTCATTGATAAATGTAAATGTTTTTTGGAATGTGACTTTAATAAGATGAAAAAACTTATTACTTGTTGCACCGCCACTTTTTATTTCCTATTTTCCATTGTTTTTTGTTTACTTTTATTTCTATTAAAAGTATCTTTTTAAAAGAATTTAAAATATATCTTTTCTTTAGTATGTTAATATTTTCTCCTTTTTTTCATTATTTCTAGACGAAATAGTTGTGTACCAGTAAAGTCATAATGCAGGATGATTATTAAAAAAAATGCGAGTAATTACCCACGTTATTTATTTACCATAACAACCTTTCTCCCGATAACGATTCAATTGGTAAAATGTTTCTGTCAATTCCAATCAAGCAACCTTATAAATAATAAAAAGTGCTTTTGTTATTTTACAGGATTTCATAGAGCAATATTATGATATTTAATGAGTGATAGAATCCAAGTGACACAATCAAAAATACCCTGTCAACCCTGATGTAGTAAACAATATTGATCAATTTACTTGTAGAAATTGGCGTAACAAAAATTAACCTCGACGTTGAACTGAACATGTACTTTTTGCTTTTTTTTTGGGGGGGGGGGATTCTTCATATTTTTAATATTTGATGTACTACTGTTAATTCGAAATGCTATTGAATTTTGTCTCTTTATACAACTATATATGTAATATGTGTCACTGAGGCATCATCAGCGGATTGAAAAACAACTAGGCAAAGAAGAAAGGTAAAAAAAAAAGTATATTTAACTTCTGTGTACATATAATCAAAAATAGTATTCTTTAAGTCATATCACAATACTATTTCAAGTCTCGTTATTAGAGCCAAAGCTTTATGCATATAGATAATAATGAATTGAAACTGATCCTGGTAAACTCTTGACATATTTAGGCATGTTGTGTACCACGATACTAAAATGTACTGTACTACCTAAAATTTTAATTATCTATCGGATGAAACTAGTTCCGATTGGCACAACCTATTATTTCATTCTTTCGTTGAATAATACACATGTACATTAAATAATTAACAGACGTTACTATTTAAAAAAACAATAGTGAAACTGTCATATATTTAATAAAACATTTAAATGCTAATCTAGAAGAAATAGCATATATTTATATAAATCACAGTTTAGACTAAAGTCTTTATGATAAGCGTCAGAACAAGGTGATATTTTAGATAGTACTGTATAATATAGAAGTATTCGCTTTCAAATATCACAACTGTACTTTTCTTCTTAATTATTGCTGTATATTATGTTATCTCTTTACAATATGTTTTATGGGGGAAAATCGACGTAAATATTGTCATGCAACGTCCTGTATATTACTTGTCGTTATAGCAACTGTTAAATTTCATTATAAACTTCTCCAAGTAATAATATTAAAAAAAACAATTCATGCGATGGTTTTGTGCAACAATAGTGTATCTCATTGCATATTTTCTAGATTTCTTAATGATCTGGAATGTTCTTCGACATTTCATTAATGGGATAGACTTATTGAATCCCGTTTATATGATTTTTTAAGTTGTTGCAAAAAGTTCCACCGACTCAAACACAACTTAAATTTACAAGCCAAAATTTACTAAAAAAAAATCGCTTATTATTTTTAAATACGCAAACATCAAGCAAACCACTTATCTGTTTCTATTAGTGTTTAATACCTTGTGGTTTATTCAATGTAAACTAATTTATATAATACGTACTCATACGTACAATAGAAAAAACTATGTTACAATAATAGCGAAGACATACATTTATGCATACGATACTTTACTTTCTTCAACGTCTTTTACTAATTGATTATACACAGTAGTAGTATTATGAAGCATAAATAAATATACGATCAGTTATCATACGTATTTATAAGCAAAAAGGTTAAAATTAATTATGAGATGTGTCTGAAACTTCAGAAGATGCGTCTGTTAATACTACAGCTAATATGACGTAATACTTAATATGGTCATGATTGTTTCAATAGCAGTGAAAAAATGTAAGCTCGCTATTATATTGGTTTAAACACTAAGCAAGCAAAAGTGGCATTTTATTAAAAAAAACAAAAGTAACAAGAATAAACATTATATGTAGATTTTTTTTATTCGGTAATAATGGAACATCATTTGTCGCTTAAAATATCGTGTAAATCTATGGGTCATCAGCGAAAAATACTAAAAAGAAATACTGTAAATATATAAACATAAGAGTGAAAAAAAATAGACCGCATAGATAGAGTAATGTAGAAAAAAATCATACAACGATTTATAAAAAAGAAAAAAAATGGAGGATAATACATAGATATAAATTTTTTGAGCCAAGTCATATGATATATGTAGTGTTCTTTTCTTTTACTACGGAAAAGGATGGGGGTATTTTTTTTACAAAATAATACCTGAAAAATCGAGCAAAAGAAAAGGAGCTAGGGTATATCGATGTGTGTATGGGAAAGAAAAGTTATAATAATAATACAGTGATAATAAATTGATTTATCTAATAATAATAATAGTTTTTATAATTCGATGTCCTCATTCTCGTCATCATCAATTTCCAAGTGAAGCATTGATTTTAGTTCTCGAACATTACGTTTATCGTCACACATCATACGTTTTAACATTTTTTCTGCCATCATTTTCCCCAGGATTCTATCACGCGTCGCCTTGAGATGATTGTTTTCTTCCCTGATATGGTCAAGCTGTCGTTGCAATAGTTCATTTTCTCGGGTTAAAGAATTAATTACAGATTTCATTTCACCATGTTGTAGATTTTTTTTCGCACGATATTTTGCAGATGCTGCTTTGTTTCTTTCCCGCCTTTCTTGCAGTGAAAGTGGTGCTGTGAGTGGTAAAGATGGAGAAGATGACGAAGTGGTTGGCTTACTATCATTAAAATATGGATGATATTCTCGTTGTGGTGACGTCAGCGAAGATGTTGGTAATGAACGAGGTTTTTCTCGATAGTGATTATAATAATATTTATCAGAATATTGAAGTGATTCTGATATGGTGGGAGAAGAAGCGCAACTAGAGGAAGAACTACTCATAGATTCATCATTTGTAGTATGAGGAGGTGACGTGATCGTTGAGATGGCCATTGGAAGTTGAAAATTTTCGATAGAAACAGGCTTCGACATATCACTTGGTATATTTTTATTTTTTATATAATACTTTAGAATAGAAAGAAAAAAGAGAATAACAAGAAAGAGAGAAAAAGAAATGAAAGTTGGTGTTTCGCAGAGAATTTATATATATATATATACATAAATGTAAAACAAAAACCTTTGACAACGCACGTATTTCACGCGTTTATATCTTCATCATGCATATTACTTAAATTCTAAAAACATTATTTGTTTTTGGAAATATTAAAAAATTGTCATAAACCAAAGCGGTATCATTTTCTTTAAGGTGTATGTAGAATTTAAAAGAACAAACGCCACCGCCATGTGCGCAGCTCACTCTTGACGTTTTGTAGATGCTCAGCCAGACGTTTTATTCTCCAATAAATATATGCTTGTTTAGTAACAAAAAAGTAGTATTTAGATGCAGTTACTGAAACGTTTTAATGCAACACATCTCCCTACTAGGTGTCAGTGTGTGTATAATGGGGCAATAAAAAAGGGTGTTTGAAGTGTTCGCCAATCAAAGTGGTATTTATATTAGTATTAAATTTATGCGTATATAGATAAATTACGTATTATTCTTAGTCGTATGAGTGTTCTATTTGTTGAGTTTAATGATCATGTTTGTATCCCCCATGACATTGACTACAGTGTCATTAGATGTACTTACAAAAAAACGAAAAAAAAAGGCTTGTGACGGAGGGGTGATACCATTTTATAAATACCAGCACTTTGAATGAATGCTTTATAGTTGCTCCCGTTTTTCTTACTTTTTCATAATCAGTATTATGTCCCACAGACAATAACATAAATAATACATTTATTATTATTTTTTAGTTTACTGTATCAGAGCATGCATACAATCTGCATTAAAAATATACCTAAGCATTATATCACATTGACCTGCAAATACAGTATATATATATATTACAAATACAATGAGACCTCATAAGTTTACACCAGGCCTCATGTTGTAAATGATCGGATGCAGTCCGACTGGGGGGAAATCTGAGACATGGAATTGAAAACTCTTGTGACCCAACATCATCATTATCCCGCCGGCGGCTTCGTGCCCTGGAAAATTAAGGGACGTCAAGTGACGACTTCATGAAAAACATCAGTTTATAGAAATTGATGTATACAATAATGTGGTTGTGTATTCAATTTTTTATGTAATTCCTGCAGATATGTTGTTATTTTCTCGGCGAAACATAAAAATTAGTACACCCCGTACGCTTTTTCTAATGCGTTTCTTCCCAATGAATAAATGAGATATTATTTGTTTGTAAATTTTCTAGGTACTTTCGATCTAACTGAAATCGTTATCCATCCGGGATATTTTTGGTGTTTTTTCGATTCTATCAAAATGGTGGTTAGTGTTGTTTTCATGATCTTTCTAATTAAATATGTAGAATTTGTTTCAAATAAAAGAAAAAACAATGATACTCACAATCATAATAATCATACGTAGTAATAGTGATAATGAGAAATATGATAGTGGTATATACCAAAAACCATTATGAAACACTGGTGACTTACATAATATTATTTGATTTATGGCAAAACAGTAAGTATGTAGGCATTTTCGCGTTTAGCGCAATCTTACTACTACTGGTGTCATATTGCCGCATTTATATCAGTAAATGTCATGTATTTTGTAACAATAAATTTCAAGCTATTGATTTCAAATAGTTTTTACATTGACTCATTACGTACCAACCACAAGAAAAGCGAATCAATGAATGGTTAAAGAATAGATCATAAAAGAATAAGGCCGTTTTTTTTGACTTTTTTGAAAGTCAACTCGACAGCTATTCGTATTTGTTCATAGAATATACTTCCATAAAAATTTACGAAATGGTCAAAACAACTTTCCTCAAAATTTTGGCAGCTGCTGCTTTGGTTAAGTAGTCTTGTGACTTTTTCCCGCGCTCTAAATGGGACGAGCACCTATTATTACCGGGATTGCTGCAAGGAATTATGCAGCTGGTCCCATAAGACTAATGTCACATCTTATTATCAGCTCTTGTAAAGTTGATGGCTCTTCCAGATTGATAGATACTAATAAACAGATAATAACATGACATTTTATTTTATTTTATTGGAAATCTACTACTTTCAAACTTCACTACTGTTATGTACTCTTAATCGAACATGTACTTATACCATTTACTTTCTGGTATAGTATCATTATTGGTAGAACGGATGCAGAGATGATAGACTTTAAGTGTATATCGATAATCAGCCTGGAACTGTTTATGATTTTCCTGAAGTTACCGCCGTTGGTAAAGATGGATCTGTATGCTGTTGTGGTTGTTAATAGCCAACACTTAACTCAGGGGCTATTGAAGACAAGGAGCAGTTCTCCAGGTCAATAACACTGGTGGTGGTTCAGCGGATAAACATTTTGAGCTTCAAATTCCCGGTGAAAATCTAGGCCTCTTCAACAGCTGTGAGTTTCAGATATAGTATTATTATTTATTTATTTTCATTTTTTGATGTTAAGCGAAATTTATATACATCATGCATAAAACTAAGCACTATTTTTTTTCTAAATTCGACTGTTGATTAGCTGCTCTTTCTGACAGTATCAGATCTGTTGACATTTGTTTCCAACTTTCGAGCGAATTACAAGCTCCTTGTAAATAACGATTTAATTGTTTCAAAAAAAAAAATGGTACTAACCCTACAGTTACTTTTAAGAAAGTCGGGTACCCAGCTGAAATAGTGGAGAAAAGTGATTGCTCTAGGAACCACATGGATTTTATACTTAAATATTTCTTAAGTGCTATGCTGATAATTGATTGGAATGATCAAGCAACCTTCTTCTAATTAAAAAAAATAACAACTCGCATCCTTTGAAAATACTGCAAGCTACATAAAATAACTGATATTCCAATTGATGGAGTAAGGTAGATTCTACAAACATCATATTGTATTAAACTTTAAAATCAAAATTATGAGTTAATATGATTTGTGATTACTTTTTATTATCTCAGATCTGATAATTACTATAACTATATTACAAAATATCCAGACGTGTTACATATTCTAAGATACTTCGATGTATATAAGAAATAATTTAGTGAAATGTTTTAGATAATAATAATAATAAAACAAATAATGGTGGATTGATATATTTTCAGTTCACCTGATTGATCGTAAATAAGGATAGGTGCACTCCGGCGTTAAAAAGATATTTGTATTCCTTATGTTCGTCGTATCTTTCCTCTATCAGCTTTATTTCCGCTACTAATGTCCGCTATAGATAAATAAGGATTGTGTGCCTTTAATATCAATTACATTTATCTAGTTTACATCAAGCCATCGATTTATAAAATCACACGGGTAAAAGCACTATTTTCTCAGGATCTTTGTATCGAACGTATACCAGCTGCTAAACCGGAGCAGAAACTCAATTAATATACTGGACGAAATAATAAAATCAATAATATAAATCGTCTATCTAAATATATATATATTATTGATCATCAGTCTTCCATCTTAATAAATTTAAAAATTTTAAAGTATATATTATTGATACTGTTGTTGATGCTGCTGCTGTTGTCGTATTACTTTTTACTTAAAGAAAAAGAAGAACTGTCGAAGAAGTCAATAGCTTTAGAAATGAATGTTGCACTAATTGAAAAGTTTCAGTGGTACTAAGCTTCATGGTAATACAGTAAACGAAGCATCATCCCGTAACTTTTTACCTTCGATTTCTTCCGGGCGGGATATTTGTTTCTGGAGCGACAATCAGAAGCACGGTAATGATAGGGATAGTATTGACATGAAAGCTTAGCTTCCAGAATAAATGTATTGGTCAATAAATATTTCCAAGTCTGTATTACATCCATTTTAATAAATTAATATCAATGAGAAGACTCTGATGTATCAATATGGTATAGTTTGATCGCACCAAATTCTCTTGATTATATGGTATATCGAACTGTAGCTTACCATCAACCAGCATATATTTATTACGAGCAATAATCTGTCACAGCCACTGTATTATTGCTCGTCAGGACAACGAAATAAATAATGATAAGGATGATGTAAGGTCTAGTAATATAGATTAAAATCCAGTTTAAGCATTGGTTGTTTTTTTTATCGAATCCACAGCATGTGCCAGTTCTTTGTGTGATCTTTTTGGATGGTCTCGTTACGATCTCGATGGGAGTTATCATAAAATAGTAATGAATTATTATTTTATCAAAGCTGATCGCCCCACGAGATTTTTTTTTCCCAATGTGAATATTACTTTTGCGCATAACCTTTCAATGTAAATATTCTTCTTGACACCAATTGGCGATCCATTAGCAATGCTGTTCGCGACCATCATCAATATGCGGAAATTTTCTTTAAATCGGAGAAAATTTAAAAATAAGATTTTTTTTTTATTACCACAGCTGGGACCCGAGGAATATTTTGGGAAATTATACCGTAATTATTAGAAATTAAATAATTGACAGCTGTCGCAGCATTAGATAATCTAAAAGAAACGTTTTTTTTTTCATTGCCTGGGCCACCTTCCAATTAATATGGTGTATTAAAAATATATGTCGGAGCATGATATTGGCTTTGTAAAACAATTCTGGTTATCCATTATCACGCCAACAGCAATTATTAAGAAACTAGAACCATTCACGAAAAAAAAGTTATAAAAGAGAAGAATTTTTAATTTCATTTTTCTTCTTCGTTAACCAATCTTAAATTCACTTCTCTATATATTCTTAGATATATCCCCCCCTTCCCATTCGTTTATCAAAACCATATATTACTATAAAAATGAAGACAACTTTCCTTGGACTTTTAGCAGCTGTCGCTCTGGTTAGCGCTGCTCCTGCAAACAGTGGCTCAGACGAATGTGGTGCACTTTACAGTCAATGTGGTGGTAAAGGTTGGAAAGGTGCCACTTGTTGCATTGAAGGATCAAAATGTGTTGCCCAAGATGGTAACGAATATTATTCACAATGTTTGCCAGGTAATATATTTCAATTTATTAATTCAATTACACGCGTTATTTACTGTGTAACAATAATAATAATATTGACAAACATCCCTTTGATTACTTATAAACAGCTGGTTCTGCCGAGAAACCCACCACACCTACAAGTAAGGAACCCTCAAAACCCACCACTCCTG
Organism: Circinella umbellata; assembly: GCA_025093555.1. Lineage (NCBI taxonomy): Eukaryota > Fungi > Mucoromycota > Mucoromycetes > Mucorales > Lichtheimiaceae > Circinella > Circinella umbellata. Next base: position 406,544 of record JAIWNF010000028.1, on the reverse strand, counting down.
CAGCTACTAAACCAACCACCACTACTGAAGTAAAATCTGAAACCTCTACGACTACTTCTGCAAGTTCTGAAACTAGCAGCAGCAGCAGCAGTGGTTATAAGGCTGTATCCGGTGGTGCTTCTGGTGAAGGCCAAACTACTCGTTATTGGGATTGCTGCAAAGCCTCGTGCAGCTGGCCTGACAAGGCTGCCGTCTCGGCTCCTGTTGGCACTTGTAAAGCTGATGGTGTCACCCGATTAACTGATAATAACGCCCAGGTAAGCATAATATATATCAATTCTAATATTACTTTACATATTCTATCACAGCGCTCTGTGCCCCATTCCCCATCATTTATTCTTTGATTTACTCATTGACAAAACATACTTTTCTTTTCTAAAAAAAATAGAGTGGATGCAATGGCGGCAATGCGTACATGTGTAATGATAATCAACCTTGGGCCGTCAGTGATGATCTGTCTTATGGTTTCGCCGCTGCTTCTATTGCTGGTAAAGATGAAGCTGGTTGGTGCTGTGGCTGTTACGAACTTACATTCTCTTCTGCTGGCATTGAAGGAAAAAAAATGGTTGTTCAAGTCACTAACACTGGTGGCGATCTCGGTAGTAACCACTTTGACCTTCAAATTCCTGGTGGAGGTGTTGGTATTTTCAATGGTTGTGAATCGCAGGTATTGTATTATTTCTCATTTATTTTAAGCTGAGCGGAATTCATATATTGTCCATGGTACTAAAAAAACATATTTCATTTATTAGTGGAACGCTCCATCCAGTGGTTGGGGTGAACGTTATGGTGGCCTTACCGATGTTTCTGGCTGCTCAGATCTTCCCAAAGAACTTCAAGATGGTTGTAAATGGCGATTCAACTGGTTCAAGAACGCCGACAACCCTTCTGTCAGTTTCAAAGAAGTTACTTGCCCAGCTGAGTTGACCAAGAAGACTGGATGTTCCAGAAACTAGATCATTGTTTTTTTTTGTACTTTTTTGTCTTACCCGTTTCGAGTATCGCGTTAATAATAACTATGGCGCATTATGCAATTCTATACCAGTTGTGAAATAAATAAAAAGATTTCGTTTTTTTTTCTAAATTGCTTATCTTATGCTGTGCTTTCAATTGAAGGGATGCTATACAGCAGTATATATTATTCATTTCTCAATTGATACTATGAATTCAAACAGAAAGTTTTATTCACAGAACAGTAAAAAAAGAGGTGATTCGCTACTTTATAAAAGATCGCTATAGGTATCATTTCCGACACGTACATGTTTTCTTATTAGTATGATTATTCTGCACAAAGTTGCGTCACGGCGCATTGACAACAAATCCGCAAGTTAAAACTTGTATAGTATATTTTGAAAGGTTTAAAAATGACGTAACAAGCCTATAGAGAGTACTGTTAATTGTGTATCGCCCGGTCCAATCACAAGCCTCGCTCTTACTGTGCTTTATCTCATCGTTTTTATAAAAATGTACTATGCAACTGAAAAAAAGCTTGAATAAAGGCATTTATACAATTGTGCGAAAAGAACTTTTCAGCTGTTATTTTCATGATTTTATAAACAATGGAAAGTGCTTATTTGAGTAAAAAAAAAGGAAACTGGGTTACCACAGTTGGCGCTGTACTACCAAGAGATTCTGAAACTATTTTTGGACTAATTATAGTATGTACCTATTATCTTGATTTGAATTAAATTTATTCATACTACTATTAAGTGGTATAATAGGCTCATATATAGCTGTCCATAAGCCTTTTCTATGTTATAACAAATTGTTGGATTCTAATGCAAAAACCAAAGATTGACCCCTGAAATCCTCAGCTGATGTTGCACCGTGAAAGTCATTAATAAATTGAATACTGGGTCACTTGGTTGTGTCAGCCATGGTGATTTTGTTGTCACACCATGTGTGCGAGATTATAATGGCTTATATATACATATACGTGTGTGTGCATATATAAAATACACTTGTTGTCATTCAAAGTTTATTTATAAAATAAACATCAAGAAAGAGGGGGATCAAAGTATTTCGACTATTAGTCTTTTTGAGCTACTTTCTCTTGTAGACATATATACCTGTGGAATAGTCCCGTTCTGCATATCTTAAACTGAAAAAGGATTATAAATGTAAACACTTTTATCATCCTAGTACTCGTGTAACCCAGAAACTGGGAAAAGGATGGTGATTCTGTCTTTTTCATCTTCTTTCGTTTTGTGATTCTGCAAAATTATTACTTTGTATGTCTTCTATAATTTCAAGGATTCCACATCGATGGAGACTACTTTTTCTTGGATTTTCTATATTATTTATTCTTTCACAATGTTGGTTCATAGCAACAGAACCCCTTAAACAATAATGCATCCAACCTAATATTAATAATAAACCTGATCCAAAAATTCAAGGTTCTTGAAAATGTTCTCTTCGCGATACAATAGCTTTGAATCAAGGTTACCATTAATACAGCGCCAATATTTCACTCATTTACCAGATCCATATCAACAAGTGCAAGTGAAAAACGTAACTCTTACACGCGTGGAATGTATACTGTATGTATATAACGAAAAAATATAGTGAAGCTGAAAAAAAACATCAAGTACAATGCTCTTTGTTTATTACTAATATTATTTAGTGAAATATTCTAGAGGTTATGGTGAAATCTCCTCTGTTACTAAGCAGTACGTATAAAGACCCATTTTGAGGCTGGGGGAGCAAGTCTTGTTGATGGTTTGAGTAGTTTATTGGTAATGGAACTATTTGAAGAGTTTGAAGAAGCTCTACTTGAATCGGAAAAGATCAATTACATAGCAGGCCAAAAGTCAGCGACTTTGAATCGCTAATTCGGTACCTCGGTGGTTTCTTAAGCACATAATGAGTTGTCGAATAGAAAATATTCAAAATTCTTGCTTCAAAAAGCGGACGTATTAGGACAAGCATTATTACCTGCGTTTGATTTGCCTTGCCTACCAGTTTGCCACCACATGAATGGAGTCCAGTAAAGTATGTAGGTGTACTATTATTATTATTTTTGACAAAATCAAGAGTGTATAAAAAAAAGAATTTGATAAAGAGAGAGAAAGAGAGAAGTTAAAATATATTTCTTTCTATCTTGTAGAAGTACGACATCAAGAAATAATACCATGATTGCTGAAATCGGGACGATACAATTAGAGTTTTTGACATCAGCACTACGGAATAAAGTTTATGTTCAAAAGGCACAAATCATTACTGATTTTATTGACAACGTTGGTTAGGATCATGGAATTTATATCCAAGGGCTGTATCAGAGCGGCTTGAAGGCTGATAAGGGCAGATTCACTGACTGTACGTATATGTGGGATGAGGTATCGAGAAGTAATAAGAATGATCTAAAGCTGCAAAATAACGGAATTACTGACATATGACATCGGGTGGATAATATATGTCACTTGCAGTTTTGGTGCAATGGGAGATTTAGTTTATGAATATTTATTATAGGAATATATACTCACAGATGGTTCCATACCGCAATATGCTCAACTTTATAAATTCTCCTTTTATATCAATATAACTTATAGTTCAATAAGAATTAACAAAAAGAGTGTTATAAATAAAAATAAAAAAAGACACCCGATTCATTGATAATAAGAAGCACCACATGTTATAACAACTGCCTGGCACCGAGTTTTTATTTTTACTGCCTTTGGATACTAGTACAGGGCAATCCAAAAATCAAATGGATCATTAAACTTGTTCTGTTCTAGGCATGTTAGTCATAGGAGCACAAGTGTTGAATCGACCTGAAAATATGATTATAGCAAAAGGACTATTGGAAAAATGTGTGTATATGTATCAAAGATCAGTAACGAGGCCGAATATACAAATACAATGCATGAAATAAGACTTGTCGAGAGAGAGAGAGAGAGAGAGAGAGAGCGGATAAAATAAGGTCATTCAAAACTCGGGGCTCATGAATGTTCAGAAAGTAAATAGTCATTATAGAAATAGATCTAAGCGAGGTCAGCGAGGTCAGCATTATTTGTGTATTAAGAACAGATGTATTAGATTGAACTTTTTTATAATTGATAGTATCATAAATAAACATATATATGTTTTTTTTCTTTAGTCTCATTATCCGTTTTGAAAACCGCTTAATTTCTCCAAGTATCCAGCTGACCAAGAGCAACTCCATTTAACAATGCAAAATGTTAGTCATGACTTAAAAATCAAATGTATTACGATTAGAGCCCAAATCATATAAACTATGTTTTGTATTATAATTGTGTATTAGAGTTGTATCCAAATTTTGTCTTCTCTAAAGAAATAGAGTACTTTCTACGATAGTATTTTTATGGACCTCAAAAGAATTCGCTAATTAGGTCAGTGTCAAATCGTAAGTAGTCCATCCAAATTCCGGGTGTAACGCAATTAATAGTCAGAAAGAGCAGCATTCTCGATTTAATCTTGTTAAGTTACGATACATATATGCTAATATGAATATATTTTCAGAAGCGTAATTGTGAGTGCGGCCCATTTTCTACAAATTATTGTAAACCTATAGCAAAGGCAAACTATTATACGTACTTAATAGCAAAAGTGTTTGTTCAAGTGAGGATGTTTTTTAATGAATCAAAGATCAAAGTCAGACTACGGGCGCAGCGTACTATAACGACCCTAACATACCCCTCTATGCTGCTCCCGTAGTAATTTTCAATAAAAACCAGTTTGTTCACTTGCAAAAAGTCTTGGAAAAAAGGACATTTAGTACGTCCTGATGATAGAGATAAGGTTGTGATTATATAGCTGTTGCGCATGTGTAACAATTATAAGTCAAGATTAGTAATCTTGGTATCAAAATCGTAACCTGTATAAAAGACAATATAAGTCTTAACAACCATTGACTGCTAGAAAATACAACATAATACATACATATAATCTGAATAGCCAAAGCCAGGTTTCTACTAAATAATCAAATATTTATGTTACTCTTGTTAAAGTAACAGCAAGTAGAAGTTTGTACTATAATATGCTATTTTTAGTGCCTAGAATGTGGTACATGAGAAGTTAATATACGTAACAGCAACTTTGTTTGACCAATCAATTAAGATAATCTGAAAAAGCGATGTTGTGTAAGTGAAAATAACGAAACGGAATACTCATACGTATATGGTTCATATTTCTTTTTACGATTCTCTTTCTTTATTTCTCTTTTGCTCCTCTTATGTCGCCCATGTAAAAATGTTTATCTGCAAAACTAGTTTATTCTTTATAGTGTTAAATATTTTTTTAACTTTCGTTCAAGCTGAAAAACCTTCAGACAGAGCTCATCATGGTATGTAATAATAGGTACACATATTTATACAATTTAAGATATTTAATTTTGGCAGTTAAGGGTCAAATTATCATAATCACATCACAATAACCGTTATTACATTTACCGCCTACATCTTTTACAAATATGAACAGCTTATATACAACGTATTATTATATAGATTGCGTTCTTCTTGATACTAAAATATATTGTTATGGTGGCGCTATTCGTAGACTCCCATCTGACTCAGACTCATTTGACTCTGGTAATGAAGCAAACGAAGCCATCAGCCAATCCGGTCTCTTTTACTCTCTTGACGTGTCTAAGCCTAGTAACGTCAGTACTTTAAACAATAATTGGTCACCAATTGATACAAACATAGGACCCAATTATTATTTTGCAATGGCAGCAATACCCAGCCGTAACAGTTTTATATTGACCGGTGGGCGTGGACATAGCAAGGATCAGCAATTGTCTGTGTTGTATGATGTTAATAATAATATATGGAAAAATGAGACTGATAGTGATCTTCGTGACTTTTAGTAAGATATTATTGTTTTGTTAAATTTATTACTTACTACTACGATATTAACAGTAATCGCATCAATAACAAACGACTATAATAAATGTATTACAACAGCATACTATGTCCTGATTCTTATTACTACTTATTATAATATTTTAGTGATTCACATACTGCTGTTGCTAAAGATGATCTTGTTTATATTGGTGGAGGAAGAAGGTATGTAGTATAATAATACAGACCAGATAATAAAAAGGTTGTTAGTAATTATTAAGACTATATTAACATTCTTCTTTTAATCTCATTATAATAATGTTGTATAGGATTGTGGGGACCAATTTAACGGTTGACGAAATATTTCCCCAGAACATTCGGATTCTACGATTTGATGTAAGTTCATAATCATCTTACATACTATTAAACATATTTTGAGTATTAAACCGTAAAATAAAATCAAATATATGACAGGCACGTTACTGGCGTTCACCAAAAGCCACTTTATCAAGATTAAGTATTGATATACGACTTCATCATAAATCGGTGTTAGGAAGCGACGGTAAAACAATTTATTATGTCGGTGGAATGTATACTGCCCCGCCTGATCCTGTGTCATATGATGATTATCGGTATGAATATGTTCCTATGAACAGCATTTTGACGTTTGATACCGATAGTGAGACCTGGAATAATATAACCACCGAAGGACTTATTCCATCGGGAAGAATAGACCACTCATTGACTCTGAGTATGTATATTGTTAATTTTCATCAACTACCATATAGACTAGAGTACTCTGGGTTTTTGTTCCTTAATGCTGATAGACTTATCAATATTTCACAGAACCTCATACCAATGAACTTATTCTTTATGGAGGAGTCGACACAGGTAGATTTTTATTTGATAGAGATAAAACTAAATATACTACGCTCGAGTACTGAAACAAAATAGTAATAAATATTCTCTTGTTCTTAATACATTACAGGTACCATTAATTTGGTAAGGGACTATTTTTATATCCTAAATCTCGATACCATGACATGGAGCAACACCACGCTAAATACAACACCGGGCGTTGACCAGGGTGGACCATTATATGGACATGCTGGTACGTTATTATACAATATTTTACACATTTAAACTAAGCTTTTCATCAATGTTTGCTTTGTTCCTCTGCTTATGAGTGATTTTGATTTATTTGCCAAATACGTAATATGATGTTATTAGCTGTTCTTGTTGGAGATAGTCTTTTTTTCATTTTTGGATGCAACGACTCGGAATATCAGCAAGTTAACAATTATTTACATGTTTTAAATGTTTCCAGTTATACTTGGATAGAATCTGTCCCAGGAGCCGAAGCCCAACAAAAAATCATCAGTCCACCAAATGATGATGATAAATCGCTGACAGTGGGTGCAATTGCTGGAATTGTAGTCGGCTGTGTTGCTGCGGTGAGTTTTAGTAAAATTATCAATATACCAACAAAAAATATAAACAAGATGCACTTGTAACTAGTGGTGATCCTGAAACATACTATCAAACATAACATTAAATAGCATGTGTTTAATATCAATTCATTTATAGATCTCAATAATTGCTGGATTAATTGTGTTTTTCGTATTGCGCAAAAAGCGACAACTGAACCGAGGAGATACAATAAAAAGTGACGCATATGAAGATAAAAATATTATCGAACTACCGATAGAATATAGTAATAACAGTACGCCAAATAATTTCACAGCAAACACCACTAAAGGTAAATACTGTAGTAGATACGTGTATCTTGTTTTTTTTATGTTAATATCTATTAGAAATGAATGATGACCAAAGATATTACAGATTCATGTTCAATTATTAATAATTTTCAAAATCCTTATATCTATCATATATTCGTCTCGTTAGCTTCATGGTTGGCTCCATACAGAACTGGCAGCAGAAAACCCGATGGCGCCACTACAATCGATAGCAACAGTTTTCAACGTTCTAAGTTGTCGCCAGTTAAACCAGACCTGCATTTATAAGCAATCTCATTTAAACTTATAATACCTCATTGATATTTTTGCTTGTACGTGTAACCTATGATTACATCATTATTTTTTGTTTTTAATAGTTTCATTATGCATTATTATTATCAATACTAAGCACAGAATAGTGTTGTATAAACTGCTCTTCTATCATAACTATATAATGAGCCCATCATATCCTTTATACATAACAATTAAAGCCTACATTTATTCTCTATATTCATGTTTATAATTTAGATTTTTTACAAACGGCAACTTTAGTAATTTGATTTGCACATACATAGTAAAAATAATATGATAGTGTAAATCACATAGTACGTATTAGCCCTGGAATAAGATACACTGAGAAAATTGCCGACAAGTAATTCTACCTATTGAGTCTTTATAATGTGAACTCAGGTGTTACGTATTAAATCAAAAACTACGTTTAATAAGTAGTCAACAAATAGATATATAAAATAAGATAATGACTTTAGGTAGTTAATATCTTAGATAAATAAAATAAATAAAGCAATCCAGCAATACACGGTGTTGAGTGATCAAGATCTTTTAAATTGATGATTTTTATTCAACTTTAAAAAGTCAGGGTTTATATATCTTTACAATTGTTTTGCGTATCTTTCTAATGTTATGCAGCTATTACATGTGCTTTATTTAATTATTATGCGTATTTAAGAAATTATTTATATTAAGTTGTTGTACAATCGGTTGATTCGTGATAAAAAATAACAGTAATGAGAGTACTTTTATAGAATAAATATTCAGAATGGTGTTGTGTAAAAATAGAAGGTAAGAAAAATTGTTTACGTAAGCGTCACAATACAAAAGAAAAGATATCCAGTTTTGCTTGCTTCACTGTGAGCTTCACGTACGTAACCACCTGCTCATACTGGTACGCTTCAATGTAAAAATCTTGAAAAATAACATATATATAATAGACAATATACAATGTAATGTACGTATTCATATAAAACATTGCTCTTATATTTAAACATTGTTGTTCCACCATTAAGTAATGACCTATTAAATTTTTTGTGAATTGAGTCACATAGCTTTTGGGCCACATTTAGCTTTTTTTAACTGAATAATCTAGTTACGGCCAATAGTAGTGGTCAATCCTTTTCTAATAGACAATGCCTCCCTACACTCTTTCCCTTCCCCTGACATAGAGAGGTGTTTGTATACTGATTTACAGTAATCTTATTGCTGCAAGTAGCGCATTATCAAGTTCTTGTTTTAGATTCTTTCTTGTTGTAGTCTATTAGAAAATAGTGCGAAGCTTATTGTTTTCTTTATTGAAAGACTAATTTGACCTATGTAAGCCAACATGTGGTCGATTCCTTATAGTACGTTACGAGTCAAATTACCACATTCTAATGGATTAGACCATCCGCAGCGGTGGTTGTTACAAACAATTATCTTTTGAAGTCAAGCAGTTGTGAAACTTAACAGCATTATAACAGCTACAGCTGCAGGAGCTGAATGTTACTTAAAAGAGCTATTAACCTTAACATAACAGTGGTTTTAGCAGCACCGCTGCGGATGGGCAAGTGCTAGTGATAAGAGTTATAAGTTACGACCAGGTACGAAAGGGAAAGAGATAAATCAAGCAAACAAAACAGCAAACATATCGAGAAAAATTACTTTTTATTTTATTTTACGTACTTACTCCTTAAAATTTCTTTGCTCCCAAACAATTCAAGACTAAAAACGCCCTTTTTATGCATCTTTGATTTATCATTACACAGAAACGCTTGAAAGTGATTTTTTTATCGTATCATAGTTGACAGAAAATATCAAGAATATGGATAGGAAACATTTCAATCAATAAAGTAAAACAAATACTGCCTACTCTTCTATCTATAATGTAGATGATGTCAACACTTCAAAGATGGATTCTATGGAAAGGTACTGAAAAAGAAAAGGAGAGATCCCTATACACACATACACGAAGCAACGTCAAAAAGAAGTGATGGCTATCATGCAACACCATCTGATACTGTTTCAATTTTTAACTTTTTCGGTTAGCTTTTTTTTTTTTTTGCAGAAACGATGAAATACCTTTATTTACTCTTCAGTCCACCCGAACTGATCTCGCTAGACAAATTTGTACTCAACACCGAAGCACATCCATTCTTTCGTCGATCGTGGGAATAAAGTATTCAAACCGAATGGGTGGTTTATATTGTAATCTTTGTTTGTTTTTTTTGTTTTTGTGGAGTTGTTGTTATTATTATACATATACAAAAAACATGAAAAAAAAAATATTGACGCAGGGATCACGGATTTGCTGTAAATAAGGAAGAAGAGCTAGGGTAAAAATTATGAATGTAAAAAATAAAATGAAATGATTGACAAAATGAAAGTTTTAAGGAGGTTATGTGTAATATGTGTTAATGTATGTTTGTAGGTGTGTTTTGTTTTACAAAAAAAAAGGTATTATAAAAAAAAAGAAAAGAAAAAGAGCATATATATATATATAATAAAGAGAGTAAAAATTTGATTTAGAATAGTTGATTTAACAAAGAGTTCGTAGATAAGTCATAGCCTAATACAATATCATCATCCATTGACATGCTGCCAGTACCAAGACTATGGGGATCGCATGGGCTAAAAATATCGTGTTCGTCTATATATCGTTTGAGTAATTCATCATTTGCTGATTCTTGTTGACCAAATAATGACATGCCATCCATTAAAAATTCTGTGGCGTTATAAAGATCATTATCAACGATGCCGATCATTGTAGGTTGGTGACGAGGTGAACTATGATTTGATGGGTTGCTACTACTTGTACCACTGCTACTTGTTTCCACACTTAAATGACAACTCATATCATCCGCACAATATTCTTGTTGAGCTGATGCAGCAGCTGCAGCTGCAGCTGCAGCCGCAACAGCCACGACATCTTGACTATCGTTTCCTTGACATAACATCAAATCTCCTCTTGAAGCAGGTAGCATTAAACTATCAATTGCATAATCAGAAAGAAGTACGGTAGAAGAAGACGACTGTTGTGGTGGTTGAGGTGGTTGTTGTTGTTGTTGGCTAGGTAATGGTGATGTTGGAATATCTTTAAAGAATGTAGGATCATCCGCGACTTCGGGAGGTGGAGAGAAACAGTCGCGAAAATCTAGTGATACGGTCGTTCCACTATAAATGGATTCATCATCTTCTTCTTTACGACGCTGTTGCCGTTTTTCTTGAGCAGCCAGCTGCTGTTGTTGAGCAGCAAGTGTTTCAGCCGTAAGCTTGAGTGGTTGTTCTGACCGTGGCGGCGGCGCAAAGGGTGCAGGGGGCATCCGAGAAGCATATTTTCGAGGTCTGAGGTGGGATGCAAATTTAATTCGATAAATATCGAGCACACGCTGCAACAAACTCTTGCGATTGGCAAGTTGCCGTGGGTTCAGCCAGGCCTAAAAAGAGAAGCATAACATAAATATGAACACATTGTCAGACAAACATAAACCCTACACAGCATATATTATATAAATAAAAAATCACCACATACCAATTTCCATCCCAGTTCATTACATTTTGCCTCATCCAGTTGGCGTTGTGATACTGAAGGCGTTGTTGATGTAATGTTAATAGCGCGTGGAAATACACAATTACTTCTACGAAACGGTGCATCAATGACATCCAGAGGTACAGTCTCAATATTGATTCGTATCCGACACTTGTTACCTTGAGGTCCATCGTCAATAGAAATTGTTTTTGGTAAATATCGCTCCATGCTGTTGTTATTATTACTACTTAACGACGTTGACTTAAGCATCTTGTCAGCGGGTTCTTCATGATCATTCTCAGACTCACGATGTTTACGTTTTCGGAGTGTGCCATTCAATAGCTTTTCCTGTCGTGCTACGCGCCTTGACCTCATACTAGGGTAACGATTCCGGTAAGAATCAACAGCACGTTGGATCAAACCTCGTTTACCAGCTATTTCATTTGCATTCAAACTTGCAAGTTTCCATCCCAATACATTACATTCAGTTTCGTACGCCCATCGATTACCGCGATACGTTTCACGCGGAAGGTTGGCACGTGGATACACCTGAAATTTCCGAATAAAAAAGATTTTTTTTTTTGAATTAGTGATACTTGTCTTTAACAAAAAAAATTGTTTGTGTATATTTATATATATCAAATCCTCTAATCCCGTCCCCCCCAAAAAGTATCTCATTCCTCCCCAATAATAAAAATATATAATCCAAAATAATAACAATTTGTGATTATTATTATTTTTTGAGCTTATATAAAAACAATAAAAGAGAAAAAAAAGACGTTTATCAAAACGCACTCCCTGATTCTATCCGCTCGCACAACGAGGATTTGTATAACGCAGCATTACTCACGCAATTATCGCGCTTGAACTTTTCGTCGAGTTGACTGATATCAACCTTGTCCAAATCTGTTCGAATACAATATCGTCGTAGGATCCGATGATGTGAATACACAAAGCTGACCCATTCTACTCCATCGCGATTTTCCGTTACAGGTTCATGATGTGAAACAGTTCCATTCGTATTATTTTCATTAGTAGATGTGGTTGTTGTTTTTGACGGTGGTAGTGATGATGATGATGATGATGATGATGGTGGTGGTAATAGTGACGACGCTTCAGTTCCTTTTCCTTGAAGTTTAATACTATTTGAATTATTAGTAACAGTAATTGTGGTATCTGTTTCCACAGCTGATATTGCATCTGCTAATACTTTAGCTACTTGTGATGCCGCATTGTTCCATTCTTCTTGTGGTTGCGGTTGCGGTGGAGTTACTAAATATATAGAAGAATACATATCAGAAAAATATTTCAGAGTATCTAACGGTGTAGAATCCCTCCCCCCAAAAAAAAAGAACTAGAAAGTAGATTTACCTGGTGCCTTTTTCTCTCGAATTTTATTTAATGTCTTTTCAATGATATTCAATTGTTCAGTGGTTAACGATTCCAGTAAAGATTCAGCTTTGTCTGAAGAATGCAAAAGGTCGTTTACACAGAACTGCAAATGTTGTTTGTTTTGTGAAGAAGTTGCAGCAAGTGTTGCAGCAACAATGGCAGCTGCTAAAGAACTTGTTTGCGTTGATGGTGACACCGAATTATCACTAGAGGTAGTACGATTATTGCCGTCCATAGAAGCCACCAAAAAAAAAATTAAAAGTAAAAATTAAAAAGTTAACAAAGAGTGGGGAGGTTGTTTTTTTATATAAATGAAAAAGAAAAGCGAATAAAAAATAAACGCGTCTTTTCTTTTTTTTGAAAAGGTTTCTTTTCTTGGAAGAGAGGGGTGGGGTTGAAGAAGAAGAGAAGAAGAAGAAGAAAAGAGAAAAAAAATTATGTAGAAATGGGATGTATTTACTTTGCTGACTTTGTAGAAAAAAAAAATTAGTCGGTTGATATTGCGGAGAAAGGGTTGAAAAGAAAAGAGAGAGCTGTTGCTTCTTTATAATAAAGAATCAAAGGGAATTTTTATATATAATAGAAAAATTCTTAGTTGAATAGCAAGTCAATGGTTTTACTTTAGATAAATTCTTAACCTCATTCTAATTCTTGAGGTCTTAACTTGAAGAATGGATCTAAATAGTCGTAGGTTTTACTTGCTGAAAAATGTTCTTATGAAAATAATAAAATAATAAAAATTATTCCCCTTATTTAACATTGTTTGATTCCGATAATCACTTTCCGTATGACTCTTATTATACGGAAATCCAAAGAGAAATAATCTCTGTAATTATTTCTTGTGACCCTATCAATTGGACTGTTATTGTTGTTGTTACTAACTCATTCAGGTGGACCAGGTTTTTACATAAATTGTGAACGCGTTCTTATCTCAATCAATAATAAATAACGAAAATAAAAATCTGTGTTTCTAAACTTGGGGGCCATGAACCGGTAATTTTCGGGCTAGGAAAAATGTTTATCTTTGAAGTTTCGTTTCTTTTGAGTTAATTTAACAATGTAGATCGTTCCTTTTTACCCCAGGTTTTTTGGTTTCAATTGCTTTGTATTAATATATCATATATGGTTTCTTAATATGATATAGGTTGACGTATAAGCTAAAGAGATGTATACATGTTCTAAAAATTGAAATAATCCATGAGCTTCGACGACGATCATTGACCCCACTTTTAGTTACGCAGTGCAACACCGGATATTCTTCTCCGGACCAATGATGAAGATGTTGAAAACTCAAGGTAGTACAATAAGGCACGACGTAATGGGAGCACAAAAAGACAAAAGAAAGAAGAAACTTTGATTACATGTGTTAGGCTAAACGTTTTGTGTCTTTCTGCACGGACATTCATGAGTGAAATTTAACCGGAAGTCCGTCCCCCGGTTATATTTAAAGAAGATGATTCCAGGTTTTCGTTTCTAATTCATATAGCATCATCATCTTATAAATTATAAAATATAGTGAAAAATAAAAGAGGAAGAATAAAGTATCAAAAAAACATGTGAGAACCATGTTATCTTTTATTCTTTTAATAGTCATTTTTTTATGAGTCAAAAAATATGTTCGAGTAAACTCATTGAGTAGTGCGACTCTTTCTTTTTTTTTAACCTGCTTAGCAATAGACAGTGGAATGTGGCTGTTTCTATTTCTCCGTCTTCAGTGCTTAGACTTTGGGAGGGCCGAAGAGAAATTATTGACATGTTTTTTTTTTATCTCTCAGCATATAAATCATGTACAAAGTCGGCATACTAAGGGCCGGTCCCCGTCGACTTCAAACATATCAACCTGTTCGCTTTATACAAAGACTATCGTCTCCAGAACTACGTTCACGTTTTGTGAACTATTTTGAGGAACAAGGACATACAAAAGTTAAGAGTGCTAGTCTTATTCCTCATAATGACAAGAGTTTATTATTTACAAATGCAGGTACACGCACCATTTAGATCTTTTATGTATTTTTTTGACAGTTATTTTTTATATTCTTTAAAAAAAATATTCATGATTTCTATTTATTTTGTGTATACGCGGGTGGAATTTCAGGTATGGTGCCGTTTAAAGAATATTTTATGAAACCTGACACGGCACCTTTCAATGCTGCAACAAGCATTCAAAAATGTATGCGTGCTGGTGGTAAACATAATGATCTCGATAATGTTGGTTATACTCCGCGTCACCATACTTTTTTTGAAATGCTGGGTAACTTTTCATTCGGTGGTTATGGTAAACAAGAAGCAATCGCATTGTCATGGCGATTCTTGTTAGAAGAGTTGGAATTACCTATCTCGCGTCTCAGAGTAACGCAAGTATCTATTTGTATTATTTTTACGCAGCACGATAAGAAAAATTGACGATAGATGATCCAGGGGTAACTAAAATAATAATTATTGATGATTTATATTTCAATATATAGTGTATTGGAGAGCGATGAAGAAGGATATCAATTATGGAAGAAACAAGGGTTACCTGATGAAATGATTGTCAGATGTGGCGCAGAGGATAATTTTTGGTCAATGGGTGATGGTGAAGGTCCTTGTGGTCCCTGTACCGAAATATTTTGGGATACCATGGATGATACTCTTGATGATAGGTAATAATAGTTTCTTCGGATGTAACTATATAACTA
This sequence comes from Circinella umbellata, assembly GCA_025093555.1. Taxonomy (NCBI): domain Eukaryota; kingdom Fungi; phylum Mucoromycota; class Mucoromycetes; order Mucorales; family Lichtheimiaceae; genus Circinella; species Circinella umbellata. Next base: position 391,141 of record JAIWNF010000028.1, on the reverse strand, counting down.
TTTATACATACATACATATATATATATTAGTTGGCTGATAGCATATAAACAATAGATGGCTTGAGATTTGGAACCTAGTATTTATGGAAAATTATCGAACGGCTGATGGTAAACTTACTAAGCTTCCTACGCCTTGCATCGATACTGGCATGGGATTGGAACGTATGGCATCTGTTTTACAAGATAAACGTAATAATTTTCAAGTGGATCAATTCCAATATTTAATCGGTGGTCTTCGTCAAGTACTGACGACAAAGAATGTCTCAGTAAGTGGAACATATTTTGATATTATAATGCTTTATCAATTTTGTCATGGGAACACTAACAGGTTGCTGGATAGGTTACTCCATCGGACGATCCAAGTGCTCATGAAAAAATTATTGCAGATCACTTTCGTGCCATGTGTTTCCTTATTAGCGATGGAGTTGTACCAAGGTAAATGGATAAAAAATAAATCAAACAAGAAAATCTGAAAATAATTCCATATGATGAATTGATAAGAGTATACTTATAAGAAAACAATGTAATTGTATGTACATAGCAATATTGGAAGAGGATATGTATTACGGCGTATTATTCGAAGAGCACTAAGATCTGCTCATCAAGTCGGCATTAATGGTAAGAGAAAAAGAGAGATGTTAGACATACATAAAGAAATAATATATATACATGTGTGTGTGTGTGTATGTATTTTTACATCTTTTTTAATATTTTCTTTTCATGGTTACCCAAACAATATATAGAACCATTTTTGACGGAATTATACCCTCACTTGTTGAAAGGCTTCGAGGATGGTTCCTATCCAGAGCTTGCAAGTCGTGCATCCTCCATTTGTAACGTTATTGCCAATGAAGAAGCTACCTTTTTAACAACGCTTAATCGTGGATTATCTTTACTTAGCAACATATTTACACACCCAGATCACCAAAAAACAAAAACAATTCCACCAGATGTTGCTTTCCAGTTGTATGATACATTTGGTTTTCCCTTCGATTTGACTTTGATTATTGCTCAAGAAAAAGGATGGACTGTAGATTTAAAAGGTGGGATATTATTAGAAAAAAAAAAAATTAGTGTAATTACATAATTTAACATACTGATTAATCGTTCTGTTTGGAAATATTTAGCTGTGGAAGCACTAAAGGAAAAGCAAAAAGCTATGGGACGAGAATCTTGGAAAGCAGACAATTCACTCGATAAAGCTAGATTATCAGGTAAAATTTAATTACAAAAAAAAAAGTTAGATGAGTTTATTAAGATAATAATTTTACGTACAGAATGGCGAAATATGGACATTTTCCCACAATTTACTGGATATGATCATGATTTGCTTCATCAAGAATCTCAAATTCTGGCAGTCGAAGCAACTAAAAAAGGTAATTGAAATGGTGTTATATATAATATTTGTTGTTAACTTTCTTTTTTTTTTCTCACGCACCTTTTTCTTTCGCAGGCAAAAAAACGGATGTTACATTAGCTATTGATCCATGTCCATATTATGGCTTGGGTGGTGGTCAAGTACCCGATAGTGGTACACTTACTTTAGCCAATGGAAGTCAGTGGAGTGTCACCGATGTATTCCAACCTTATGAAGGGGGTATCGCTTTAAAAGTCATTCCAACAGATGGTATCAAAAATATTGATCGAAAACTAGAAGAAGATAAGGAATTTCTTGAGGTGAAGATCTATTTTTTTAAAAAAATTATTAATATTGCTATTAACTAATATAAACTTTTTGTTTTGTTTCGGCTTTTATTGATAGATGGGTCAACTAGTACGAACTTCAATAGACGTGGATAAACGTACAGGTGCTGAAATTCATCATACTGCTACTCATTTATTAAATGCTGGTCTTCGAGCCATTTTGAAAACAGACATTGTTCAAGCGGGTAGATAATCATCTCTATTATTATTTTTAAAGAAAATTAATGGAACAACACCCGGATTACAAACAAGGAGTTTCCTTTTAACCATAAATGACAAATTTTTTTATGAACCTTTTTTTTTTGTAGGTTCCACCGTTGAACCAAAGAAACTGCGTTTTGATTTTACTTATGGGAAGCCATTGACACCTACTCAATTGGACTCAATTGAAAAATGGATTAATGATGCTGCAATGAAGGGCGGTGAAACACACATTCATGTAAGCATTGGACACCTAAAATATTATTTATAAACAAAGAATGTAAAGTTCACGTGAAACTAATAAGATAATTACAATATTTTTATTGTAGCACATGAAACTTACAGATGCTGTAGAATCTGGTGCCATTGCAGCTTTCTCCGAAAAATATGGGGAGACGGTTCGTGTGATCGAAGTTCCAGGTGTAAGTCGAGAATTATGTGGTGGTACTCATGTAGATGATATTCGTCGACTTTATCCATTTAAGATATTGAATGAAACTTCGGTAGCAGCAGGTATATATTTTCCCCTTCCTTCCTGGTCGAATATTGAAAATCAAAAATCAAAGAAAAAATTTACTTATTTTTATGATCTGCATTATATCATCGTTATTCAGGTACACGTCGTATCGAAGCTGTTGCGGGATTATCATGCATTGAATGGTACAAAAAGACATATGAACCAGTCCCAGACATTCTGAAGATGTTACGGGTAAGAAATATATATATACAAAAGGGCGTACGTATATAAAAAAAAAGATCAGGCAATATTAATAATTTAATTTGGAACATACATACACATTATAGGCTAGCAGCACAAAAGATGCAGTGTCGAAATTAGAGAAAAGTATGCAACAAACTCGCGACGTTCAAAAGAGATTAGATTTGATTACAGAAAAATTAGCTACTGCAGGTGAAGTGATCGTCCATCCTGTCGAAACGAAACTTGACGATATTCTTCCTATTCGAGTTCATTTGATTGATGCCGATCTGGATGCCAGTTTTATGCAAAAGCGTGCCAATGTTTTGAAAGAAACTCAGGCAGATTATGGTCATATATTACTTAGCAAAAATAATATCGTCGTGGGTATCAATACATCCAAAATTCGTGATTATACAGCCAATTCGGTAAGTTTATCATTCATTTTACAAAGTAAAAGAAGGAGATGGAAGAATATTATTTTTAGCTTTATTGTTTTCCCTCTTTTTTTAATCTTCTTTTTTGTACTTACAAAATGTATATATATATTATATTTCACATTTATTCTATACATAATTAGATATTACGACACGTGTTAAAGAGTGTTAAAGGTGGTGGAGGAGGACAAGCAGAGTACGCTCAAGGGCGGTTAGCAGAACCAATTTTAGATATAAACGAAATTGAATCCAAGATAGTCCCAGCTATTAAGGCCCGTGCGTAAAAAATGGATGGAAAAAAATCTATTGTATTAGATATATAAAAAAAAAGTAGAACCACAATAATTTTAAACAAAAAAAGCAGAATGATGATCCATTCCCCCCTTAAATTGTACATAATAATAATACTGCTGTTTTTTAGAGTGAAAGTAAAAATGAGAAAAAAGATAAACATATTTTTTTTTAAAAGAAAGGAAAAAAAAGCTGTCTGACCCCTTATTATTACGAAACAGCGGTTTTTTCGAAACGAGGAGTCTCTTTCTGTAAGAGAAAGCACTAAGGAGTAACTATTTTTGTCATTATTTGATGCTTTTAATAATAATAGAAAAAATATACAAAAAAAGAAGAGGAAATTTCAATCTGTGCAAAAAGAGGTGATTTATCACATTGGCGCAAAATACATTACATATGTGCAATGACAACAAGTGAAAAGAATATGTGCAAAAGAAAGGAAAACAAAAAACAAATCAAATAATGCAAAAATAGAGAAGAGAGAGAGGGACAAGATACAGTAGTGAATTACGGATGAATCAGGGATGAATAATGTATTAATGTAGTGTATATGTTGGAGTATATGTTGTTGAAAAGAAAAAGAAAACAAGAACGAAAAATAATAACAAAATAAGATTGGTATGGAAATGGTATTGGTATTGGTATTGGGATATTTACAAGTCAATAAAGTTTTGAAGCTGGGGCCTTAAAGCTTCCAACTCGGGTACAACGTTTCCATTAGATTCTTCAAGGTATGCCAGCACATCTTGAGCTAGATTATGAATTGCTTGTCGTTCTTTTGAGAGTGCTTCTTCTTGATCACTGTCCTCCTCATAATAAAATCGCTGGCGACGCGAAGATGGATACCGCGGTAACTGTTCATGTTTGTGCCATAATTCAGATGTTTCAATACTGACTTGGTTTTTCACAAGATCGTTTACCAGTGGCATATCTGGACCTGGGTATCGCGATGGTAACAAAGTTTGTGGATCGAATGTGCTTGTTGTCATGGAAGCAGTAGTGTTTTTTGTCATTGACAACCATTGTTGTTGCTTTGATAGTGATGGTACTTTTGAGAGAGATGTATTGGTTGTTGTCAATAGTGGTTCTTGTAATAAGATAATGGTCTGTAATTGAATATGTAACCAAACAAAGACAACACCCAAAGAAAGTATCAAAGATTCGATGTCAGATTCATTTACACTAGAGCACCATGAAGACGGTACTGAATAAGATGAAGTAGAAGGTGTAAGAGATACAGAAGGTGAAAATTGTTCGTCGGAGGAGAATGAAGATGCATCATCATCATCATCATTATCAACAATGCATTTAGGTGGTTGTACAAATATTTTTTGGAATCCGTGACTAAAAAATGAGCGTTGATCATCGAAAGCATGTTTAAGTGATAAGGCACTCAATCGACGATGAGTTTTAGTAACCATAGCAAATGATATCTTATAATTATGACGGAAGTAAAAAGATGGTAGAAAAGAATAAAGGAAAGTATAAAGTATGACGATACTGAGGCTATAAAGCAAAAGAAATAAAGAGTAAAAGAAGAAGAAAAAGTAAAAATATATATTTTATTTCATTTTTACTCCCCTTTTTATTTTGAAATATTATTCAAGTGACAGTTACGATCAACCCCCAATAAAAAAAGACTTTCTCTTGCCATTAGCATATCGATACCATCACCACCCCTCCCAACCCCTCTCACCTCACCCCCCAAAAAAATAAATAAAGAATTCGACAATAGATAGAGTAGCAATAAAATTTGAGAAATTATTATTTATGGTAAATGTAATAATGGGTACAGGCCTATTCTGGGTTCCTGCTTTGACAACATAAATATCACACAGATATTCCCACACATATAAACCAGTTGAAAAAAAATATATCGCCATAAATTTAGAGGAAAAAAAATAGATCTCGTGGTCGTGATTTAAGTATCGTATATTTATGTGGATTTTTATAAACGATAATACGACCAAATAAAAGAAAAAAAGACGTAGGAGATATGTATTTATTACTATTCAGGAGAAAGTTATTTTGAAGTTCTCGACTTGCTGCAATCTGCAGAAAAGTATTGGCAAGTGTATCCACAAATTTCGGTTGCTTTTTTTTTATGGATTTAAGGAGTATCTTATTTTATTTATATTTTTTTTGACATTTGGCAGTTCAATAACCGTTTTCTTTTATTTTGCCACGCTCTTATATTATAAGCTCCCCTATAATAATGAATTTTTTTTTTCGCCTGTTTTTATTTTTTCTTCTACCTGTTAAACCAGTTTGATTGCATAAATGCCGAATGATTTATCTTGTGGAATGGTAGATTTTCAAGGGTTTCCATTTTTCTTTTTTAACTTTCTCTTAGTTGTGTTACCTCCAATTTCTCCACACATATACTCACACAACTAACATTAGCATTTTTTACCTCCCTTTCTCTAGTTTATATATTAGTTGCAAATCTTTTTGTTTGTCCCCCCTCAAAGATATTTTCTTATTCACTTCATGTTGTAGTTCATTAGCTTGAAAAGAAATAGTGAAAGAGAGTATCTGTCAATAAAGGGTTTTTGTCGGTCTGATAAAAATTTATGTCTTGATAAATAATTATACAATAATTAGATAACATATATGTCAACTAATATTTATTAATAATTATGATAGGAGAAAAAAAAAGAGCGAGAAAGAGAGGCAAATTTAAAATGACATGTATATATTTGTTCTGTCTCTCCTTCATTCACAGAATATTGATTAATTATCATCTGTATAAAATATTCTACAATGGAATAAATTTAGTATTATATATTCTTCTGTGGGATGATTAGCAAAATTCAAATGAAGTTTATCTGATGATTCAGTTATTAATTTAAAAAATTTTGTAGTTTATCAAAAAGGTAGTAACATATTTTTGTTACTACGATCACCATTTTCAAACCAATGTTGATGTAAGGAGAGAGTATATTACATAATATGAATAATAAAATACGGCATATTCTAACCTTTCCCTTTCATAAACTCATACGCAATGTATGTAACCTACACAACGACAAGCAAGATTGATTTACCACATAAAAAAATCATATGTATATACGTATTTCTATCATATCGGAAGCGTGTTATCCTATATAATACATATTTTAAAGTAGTGTAAACTGATAAAATACACTTTCAATCAGTTTGTTGAATTGTTATATATACAGATTATATACTTTATGTTTAATTGCTTCAGAAGTTTACTAAAAAAAATTAGGATAAAGAAATTTACAATTGTGTCGTACCCAAGTAATAAAATGTATAGATGAACACATTTGAATGGTTAAACCAGTTTTTATTATATAAAAGAAGTAATAGAATGCACACTGAATTATACATATACTATAATTATGTATAGTGGATTAACATCAAAAAAGAAACATTCAAAAGCTAAAAAAAATTCTATTATCTTTATCCCTTATCCTGTACTGCCCTTTCTCATTATCATACAGATGATACCATGTGCTTGATATGCATAACAGATGCATAATAAAATTTCAAAGAAAGACATATCGGAAGAGTTAATTATATAAAAGTAAATACTCAAATAATCATAGTTAAACAAATATCTAACTTTCAACAAGTACTATTGAGGAAGCTATCGCACCTGAAAATCTCAATATAGGGATCATCGATAATGTCCCTGAATTTTCACGCCACAATTATTTATAAATTGCAGTGGTTACTCAACACACCTACACCGTAAGAAAAATTTAATTAATCTATTTATTGTGCAATTTTGGAAGAAAATAAAGAGTCTTTTTTTTTAGTATCCGTTCTAACTGATTTAAAGTATACATATGGGACTATGATGTGAGGCATAATTTTTCTGTATAGAAAGAACATCAATACAAGTTAACGTTTCCAAGGAAGAATGTTGTAATAATAGTTCATTTAGAAAAGCATTTCATTTTAATTATTTTATATCTATCTATCTAATGAGCGTTATATTTATAGATTCAGCCAATTATGATGACCAATTACAGTGTTGAAAGTTGTTCGAATCTGGCAGCACATAAATAAAAAATGAGTTATGCTACGTAAAATTGTTTGTCCACGAATTATTTTGAACCGAAAGATCGGCACATATCAGTTGGACAAATTTATGATCCTCATTGTTACAGTATTTTGGCTTTTTGATCGACCATTTATTACCATAAGTAGCAGCAAACACACATAACAGCAGGTAACTATTCATATGAAAGATCCTCTACTTGTTTGACATTAGTATCGTAGGAGAATCATGATAGCTCAACATTTCTTCTAATCATAACCGCACATGCAACAAAAGTTTAAATCTCATCTGAGAATAAAAAAGCCAGGCATTACCTTCTTGAATTCCATAACAGAAAAGCATGGAATAAAAATATGGACACACTTTTGAACATTGTTTTGTTTTTAATAAAATAACTTGAATCACCATTATATAAGCTACACAGGTTATTTAAAAGGGTGTATAAAGATACCAATATATGATGTTTTTAAAGTAGAAGGATATATCAAACACTCATTTTCGCGTCACAATAGTGGAGAGAAAATTGCAACAAAGAATGTTAACATCGGCTTACCTTGTTGAGAAGGATTTTTTTCAATTATTGCAATCATACCCGCAACGCTCGACTTTTACACTATAACACATCACATTTTTTGTATCTTTGTAGGGATATTTATATCATAAATTTTTGTTATAGCAAGTCATTATGCTTTCAAAGATGTGAATCTGAGGAATTAAAAGGTACTTTAATTGTATGATGAATTCATTCAGATGTAACATGATAAAGGTTAACAAAATCCAGTAAAATAGAGCGTTTTTTTTATACGTACTTAAAAAAAAATGGCTGGTCAATATAAGAGTATCGTATACTACTGCAGAGAAGGGCTACAGCATAGTTTAGAAATGAACACATCTTTAAGAAAAAAGTATTATACAAATAACTCACACAAACTACTTAACCATTCCATGAGAGATACGTAGCTGTGGTATATTTGACGCTAACTCTTATACTGTATGTATATACTGCTGAGTTTTTTTGTACCACAAAATATATATCATGGAGTGTTTAGTGTACATATCATAGTCTATCGATTCTAAGTTCATCGTATTATATTCCTTTCTTCATAACATATGCCTGAATCTAGTCTAGGTGTCTCACTTCTCAGATAAACAAGTCCTGTTTTGTATCAAAAATACTAATAGACTATGTTCCGCGTTTGATTTTGTCAGTACGTATAATTAGTCGTACCTCTCCTTCCATTCCATATACACAACGACAGATAAGTCACTACATGATATAACTCACAAAAGCATTCTATCGATTTACCCCGTCGTTTAACAATGACGAACTACTTTAAAAAGTCTTTATCGAATAAACACGAGAAGAGTAAAACAACGTTTTGTACATATAGTTAAGAATAAGAAATTTATAAAGAAAATACTCTATTTTCGTAGACGACTAAAAATTCATACCTAATCATCTATGAATAAAGCATATTGGAGCTTCGTGTTGTGCTTTTTTTTATTCCGTTTCTGGTGTAAGTTTTTCAAATTCTCATGGGATCAACGTCAGAAAATTAATAATGTTACTGTCATTATCAACATATTACGTACTCGGTATTATACAGCTAAGCGCCAGCTACGTACCTTTTTATTTCCACAAAAATTTTCTTCCGTCTAAAAGTCCCATCGGTAGGTATTTGCGAAACATACTAGGTGCAAATGTTATTAACAACAGTACGTAGTAGTCATATTGACGTTGATAGTATCTAAAGATTCAAGATTGAGGACCTAGTAGCTTTTAATTATCAATTATCTCAAAATATAGCTTCTTCAATGTCGAATTTTGATACTTACTTAACTCTACAATTTCTCAAATTAAAGCATATATAACCTACAAATTATGTATACGTAGATTACGTAACAAATAAAATCATATAACTTTTAATAGAATAATTTTGGGCCACTTTTTTTTTTGAGAGATCCATTTTTCATTACCGTTCTTGATCGGACAAGTTAAATGGTGATACGTATTTTTTTTTTTAAAAAAAAATAACTTCCAAGAGATATTGAATATAAAGGGTTTTTGATAATATTGAATATTCATGAAAGAGCTAGTTTCTTTTATCATGAAGGAATGATTATAATAGGATGTCAATCATATTACAAATTTTCCTATATCTATCATGTTCCCAAATGTTATATATATATTCGATTGCTAGATTGTTAATTATAGGAGAGAATCGATTACTTTTTGTACTGTGTATACGTAGCACATTCTTTTCTGTCTCGGGGGAAAACTTTTTTACATGGGTAATAAAGTTTCCCCACAAAGCAACAATATTAAAGAATGTTAATCCTAAATTTGATTGACGTGGTATGTCGCTTTATATATAATATAACATGAAGGTCCCCTCTCTCTCTCTCTTTAATTTTTTGATCATACTACGTAGTATGTTCCTCCTTCCCCTAACCTCCTTCATATCTGAGAACATGCTAATAATAATATCCCAATATATAGTAAAAAAACGAGTTTGTTATTCTGTCCTATAAGGTATAAATAAAAAATAAGAACACATGCATTGTTGTATGGCAGTAAAGATACAACATAAATAGTAAAAAATAGCGTCTTTGCCCAATTTTCTGAATAGCAAGCACAATATAGATAGCCCAACCAATATGGACTTGTGCTTCACAATCTTCTTTACTTATATATAGATTGGCTTATGGACTACTTAACATGTATTGAATCGTTTCTTTTGAAGACGGTTTCTAATTCTTTTGGTAATAAAAGTCATATTAGAAATCATAATGAAAAAAAAAAAAAACTATGGAGGTGAGTACCCTTAGTAATAAGATGCTTTATGGGAATAGTGTAGAAAATATATATACATGAATAAGGTTAGCAAGAGACCCACCAGAATTTTAGTTAATTGTTCCTTGCTGACAAGCATATCTTTAAGAATTTGATAGTGACATTCATTTATACCCCATCAGTTAAGTGGACACGTGTCTAATTCGTATAGTGGAAACGTTTTAACAGGGTGAACACATTACACAGCGTGCAATAATAAAAAAATATAAGTATATAAGCTAGCGAGACAAAACCACCTCAGCCGGGAAAAAAGCAAATGAACAGATAATGCTTCTTAATAAGCATAAAATCAGCTCCTTGCATGGTGAATTCATCCTTCGATCCTTTAATATAAATTTCTTGTGTATTTAAGGAATTGCTCGCGGCGTGTTAATATTTGGTTGTTGATTTTGTCGTTTTTCAGGGACCCTAATAAAAGCGTACATTGGTATAAAACCATTAACGAGCACTTTCGATTAAAGTGCGTGATTTGAGTAGCACATACTGGATCATCTACTCCTTGTATTGAAGCTTTGCCCAAATAATTTTCTTAAACCAATAATACCATCCAATCATAATACTTATATTTCGACCTACAGCACTCTCAGTATTTTGAATTCGATCTTTCCATATTTCATCGAGATCCCTGTTGTTGTTATTCCTAATATAATGTAAGATATATTGAATTGAGTAATACGTAGCACTCATCCCTTGTTTCATTTATGTCTAGAGACAACACTAAATTGGACATGTCTTTCAAAGGTAACTACCAAAAGAGTTACTATTTCTAATAATACGTAGTAATAGTAATATTATAATTTTCTATATTAATTGATTTGTTTGAACTTTAATTATGACCACTGCCATTTGCACATGATTATTTTTATTTTTCTGGGTGTTCTCATTTGCGTATTGGGCATTTTGCTTTTTTTCTTACTAAAATAATATCTTTCATTTTTTTCCCACTGAATCACACAAATTCAATCGCTCATGTGATTAAAAAATTAAAATGATAAAACAAATGTACAATAAGTAACAATGATATTTATATATATAAGGTATACTAATTTGTGTCTATAAAAACATTCATCCATTTTCCAATAAAATTTTAAGTATATATAATTTCCATCCATTCATCCCGTCCATTAATATAATTATTTATCTGATATACATAATATTAAGTGGTTTTCGCCTTGTTTACTGGTGGGTGTCCATTTGTTTTTTCCACTAACTTTTCAACCTCAAGAACATAACGTCTTGAAAATACCTCGATATAAAAGCTTGCGCCATTAAAGATACTTGCTGTAAACATAGCTATGAGGAAAAAGGTGTGTAACCAAAAACTCTTGTATAAAAAGTACGTGGGTATGGTTGTTACAACATTATATAAAAGTTGGAGGAGCATAAACATGTATATCTTGTATTTGGCACCGAAAATAAAAGAAGCCTTTTGAATCAAACCACGGCGTCCATGCGAGTCATCCAGTAACCATGAGTAGGAAGTCATACGTAAACCTGATTCAACCTTTTCTCGTCTTCGTACCATAATAAAAACAAAATAAAGTGCTTGCCAAATCATGTAAGCGATCGTAGAAATCACCATGGTATCGCGGAAACTCATTTCATCTAAATCTTTGAGAGCGGGGAATCGGATGTCTCGATAAGCAGCACCCGATGTACTAGTAGTAGTACTACAACAATCTAATTCTGGAAGCCATCGAATGGTATATGTTACAAGGGGTGGAAAAATATGTATAAAGACAGATGTTACTTTATCCAATGAATGAAACACCAATGAGTTACGCCTAAATTGAAAGGAAGATTGTCAGATTAATATTATTGATTATAAAGAGTTCCCTAGTCCATTACACTATTAAAAAAAGATAAGCCCAACATAAGTTCTCTCCCCTTCCCTCCTTCCTAGCAATAACATAATATCAGCACAACAATAAAGAAAATATCCACGAGATGTGTTGCAGATACGTTACCATGTGATGATGGCCCAGGCAACGGGACCATTCGTAAGACAGTAAGTAGCAATAAAAAGTGATGTTGAAAAAGGGAAACACCAAAGGAATAACAGTGTCATTGCATTAACAAAGTAGCATAAATCAAAGATAAAATAATGCCATTTCCGGACCTTGTAGATGAGGTAACGTAAGGACAACAAATAAAGTGATTGAACCGTGTAGTACAACGGAATCCACGTCGGTAAACGGGCGACCAATGCAGGCGACACACACGCGTTACCCACACCTACAACAAATGAAATCTTGTCTCTCAAACGAACTGTCTTTGCGTCACGATTCATTCGTTCGTTAATAGAATCATATTGGTTTTTAAGCCGACTTTGAATCTTTTCACGTCGTTCTTCCAACCGTGATGTTTGCATACGTATTTTATCTTTGGTCTTGTTAGTCCACTCACTAGACCGCGCCCGAAACTCGCGTTGTTTTTCGTTCAGTTGATGAGTGACTTGTTCAAGTGCTGCTGATAACATATCAATCATATCAAAATCGTTTTCTGAAACAAAATCAGCGGTTGTCCACCCGTCAATCATGTCAAGGTCATGTTCGAACTGAAGAAAATCTTCATCGGCAATGCTACTCGTAGGTGATCCAGTAAGTGAAGGCATTGTTTCTTCATTAGATGATATTGGATCCATTTCCTTAGTATGAATGAAATTACAAATATTTTGAGTATGTGTATATGTATATGAATAAAGAAGGAGTTTAGTTTACAAAGAGGAGAAAAAAAGAATATGAAAAAAGGAAAAAAATAAAATAAAAAAGACGTTTTTTTTTTCTTTATGTTAACTTTCAAAACGCACATGAATCTTTTTTTTTCGGATTAACCCAAGTTAGTGGGTCCCCGCACTATTTTTTTTTTTTTCGCTTAATTTATTAAACATTGGAAGGTCTTGTGAACAAAACAATAGTTTTTGTCAACAATGATAACCAAGAGTATTACTATAATGAGATTATTTTCTCATCACTTTTCCCTAACTGATACTGTTACTATGGAAACCAAAATTTTGTTTATCATTTACGAAGATTGATTCCCCTGGAAACGTGTATTATCGTAACTCGTGGATAATTGATTACTCATTTCGACGCAGTAAAGTATATAAATAACTAAATTAACTACTACTGCATAAAAAAAATATCAAGTGTTGTTCCTTTTAATAGAGATTTGACATGAATATACGTATATATGCGCATAAGGATGAAAATAAAATAGTGATCACCCTATCTTTTTATTCTGATTACTACATAGTATATACCGTTCCCTTTTTTTTCTTTCTCCTTCTATCTTCCCTCTTCAGTGACTTTGCTAATAAAATTAATAATAATTCATATATACCTATCTGTTGACCCATACATTATTGTAGTTCAATACTAATAATTAATATTCATGAATGAAAATAACTAATTATTATCTTAATGATAATAGAAAATATAAATGAATGGTGTAACTTACTAAGAAAATCGCACGCTATAATATTATCTTAAAATATCGAAAGTAATATTGTTTTTTGACGGGTTGTAACATTGTCATTATCATATGAAAACGATAATGCAAAAAAAAAAAAAAAAATTGAAACCTCCTAACGTGGTTTTCTTTAAATCGGAGCAAACGGACAAAAGTTAACAAGAGGACTTTATTCGTAAAAACAAAATGCACGGACATGAACTAAGAAGAAGGCTCTCCTGTTTAATAAGTTGATAAATACTAAAAGATGTCATATATATAATCTATAAATTTCATATGAGTGCAGGGCTCTTTATAAATTATCATATATTTATAAATTATATATATTTATACGTTTGACACGAGTAATGTCATACTAAATAAGGTTATAAAATAAGTTGGTCCTCTTTAGATCTGAACACAGTATTAACTAATATGTTTATCCGAGATCGGGTAAAGCAGTTTACGAATTATCGTATGCATGATGTTATTCAATATGATAATAATCTTAAAATATTTACTACATAACAAACAACCTATGAACAACAAAATTTTGGGCGTGAGATAATGAGTTATTATTATTATTGTTGGGAAATTAATTCAATGTTCAAAAAACATCCCAACATTAGATCCAAAAAAAAGATATCGAGCTTAGCCCCTCTTATCATGTTCCGAAGAGGGAGGATAAGGTATTTTATGAAAATAGAAGGAGTGTTAAACTATTTTAAAAGAAACTTATTGTTTATAATAATCATTTTTTTTCTTGTACTTCATCAGAATAAAGTAATCACGCTTTTTTTTTTTTTTTTTTTCGTCTTTCTCTCTGTCTTTCTTTCTTCTTCTTTCTTCTTTTTCTTTTTTTTCCTTTTCTTTAAAAAAAAACATCAACACAATATAAAAGCAAAAAAAAAAAAAAAAGGAAATAGGGGTTCTTTCTTATCAAATCAAAACAAACTTTTACAACATAAAGGCCCTTTTTTTTTCTTTTTTTTTTTCATATATAAATTAATATAATATCAAAACTATGTCACTATTACAAAAATGGCTTTATAATTTTACTTATGATCTCGCATTATGGATTTTTAATCTAATGTTGGATATCTTTTTCCGAGAAGTACGACCACGAGGAGCACATAGAGTACCTAAAGAAGGTGCTGTCATTTTTGTTGTCGCACCTCATGCGAACCAAGTACGTTTTTTATTTTTCTAAATTCAAGTGAAATAAATATAAAAAATAATAGAGGTTCATGTTTATATATATATATATCTAGTTTGTCGATCCTCTTATCCTAATGCGAGAATGTGGTCGAAGATCTTCAATGATTATTGCTGAAAAGTCAATGCATCAAAAAGCGATTGGTACATTTGCTAAAATGATTCATGCCAGTAAGTATATACTTTTTGAGAAACAAATATCAAATCAAGGAGCGGAGGAAAGAACGGGAGGATAGAGAAGTGAGTATAATTAATCTGAAACAAAATGTGTCTAGTTCCGGTTGTTCGTGCACAAGATTTAGCTTACCCCGGAAAAGGACGAATCCAATTATTGAATCGAAAATCCGAACCTTTACGGATCATTGGCATAGATACCCAGTTTACAACTCAATTACGACCTCGTGATTCTATCACTTTACCTAAAAATGTGGGTAGAAGTGAAGTTGTTGAGATTATCTCAGATACTGAATTGATTATCAAAAAGGAGTTTAAAGAACTCAAGGCTTTGGAATTGTTGACATCAAATGATGGCACGGTTTATAAATGTATGCCTCATGTGGAGCAGGACTCCGTATATCGCAATGTTCATGATCAATTAAACAAAGGACAATGTGTTACTATTTTCCCTGAAGGAGGTAGTCATGATCGCGCAGAATTATTACCATTGAAAGGTATTATATAGAATAATTATCGTCGTTTAATTAGAATAATATTATTAATTTATCTATTTAGCTGGTGTCACATTGATGGCCTTAGGTGCTATGGCAAAATTTCCTGGATTAGATGTCAAGATTGTTCCAGTTGGTAATGTATACGATAATATTACAATATATAATAATGAAAAAAAAAATGAGAATATTAGACAACTAATATGAAAAAAAAACATTATAGGTCTTAATTATTTTCATGCTCATCGTTTTCGTTCTAGAGCTGTTATTGAATTTGGTAATCCTATTTCAATTAGTGAAGATTTGGTTGAAAAATTTAAATTGGGAAGTGAAGCGAAACGTGAAGCATGTGGGAAATTACTTGATACCATTTATGGAGCATTGAAAGCTGTAACAGTAAATGCTGGAAGTTTTGAAACACTTATGGTAAATATACAAAACGATAAGAGGTCCAAAAAAAAGGGGAGATACTATCTTGTTTAGGGGTTGGAGAGGAACATGTGTACTAAATTTGACCATTTTTACCCATTTTTTAAAACAATAGCTTATTCAAGCAGCACGACGATTATATAAACCTGCATATCGAAAAATGCATATATCCCAAGTAGTAGATCTTAATCGACGATTCTTGATTGGATATAATTTATTTAAAGATGATCCAAAAGTAATTGATTTACAACAACGCGTATTGGCTTATAACCAAATGATTAAATACCATGGAATAAAAGATCATCAAGTGTCTAAAACTGATTTGGGTGGAAAACGAACTGTGGCACTTTTAATGGAACGTATTTTTATTCTTACTCTTCTCACATTATGGGCTTTCCCAGGGTAAATATATAAGATTTTTATATTTGTACATAAATGTGTGTGTGTTTATAAATGATGGGATAAATGAGATAAAATTTAATCGATTCCTTTTTTTTAGAGCAATTCTCAATCTTCCTGTTGTCATCGTTGCTAAAATAATAAGTCATAAAAAAGCCAAAGGTAAAAAATTTGTATTAAAATAGAATGGGATGAAAACCATGTTATTGACATTTTACTGTTATTAGCTGCTGTAAAGGGTTCAACTGTTAAGATTGCTGGTCGTGATATTTTAGCGACATGGAAAATACTTGTTGGTTTGGTTTTATTACCAGCATTATACGCGTTTTACAGCTTCATCATGTTGGTCGTTGTATTACAAACAAGTTGGGATATTAAATGGAAACTTATCCTTCCATTAGCTACATGGACGTTATTACCATTTGTATCTTATGCAAGTCTTCGTTTTGGAGAAATTGGTCTTGATATTCTCATGTAAGTTATTCTTATTATTATTACATTGCTTCAAGCCTGTTATTAACATGATTACATTTCATATTAATCTTTTGTTAAACAAAAAAAAAATAATTTTATAGGTCGTTACAACCACTTGTTATGTCAGTTTTAGATCCTGATGGAGTTGAAATTTTAAGAAAGAATCGTGAAAAATTATCTCATGATATAACGGAATTAATTAATGAATATGGTCCCAAAGTATTTACTGATTTTGATGGTAAGTAAGAGAAAAAGACATTGAGAGGGTTTGAAGAAAAGATAATCCACAAATTCAAAATTTGACATGTGTTAATCAACAAAGAACTTTATGAATCTCACACTTTATACTTATCTATATTTATTTACTATAATCAGCTGATTACATTTCACGAACTACTGCGACTACATCTTCATCATCAGCAACTCTATCATCACTCAACAAACGACCAGCACCTGTTCGACGTACAAGTTCAAGTAGTTTTATTAATTGGTCATCAGCAACACCAAGTAAATTACCTAAAATTGCCAGCGGATTCTTTCAACAAGCTGTTCGTATGGGATTAGATGATAAGAATATATTTAATTGGGGTCGTATAGAGGAATCATCCGATATGGATGATAATTCGTTTTATCTGGGGCGATTTAATGGAAGCTTGACACCAACATCAAGCCGAAGTCGACGCGGATCAGCAAGTGAATCTGATTCTTCTTCAAGACCTCGTAGTCGTACAAGTAGTTTTGGTGCATCAGCTAATATGGATGGATTCCGTGTTGAAGGCATGACAACGATAGGAGAGACAACAACAACAGCAACAGAAGAGAATAATAACTTTAAACAACGCCCTTTATTTAAAATTGAAGATTATGATGAAGTTTCAGCGAATAATTTACAAGTGAATGGTAAAAAGAGAGTAGTAGAGGATGAAGGATATGCTGGTGATCGTGAAGAAGAAGATCAACCTATTGAGTTTAACAAAAAATTTAAATAAAAATACCCCCGTACACACACGCAAATACTTTCAAAACAATAAATAATAATAATAATAATAATATAAATTATAAATTATATTGATTTTTTCATTCGAAATGTCGAGGGAATTATAATAATTTCAAACATTACGTGTTATTAAGATATGGTGCAGCTCAACTGTTACATAGCCAGCTTTTTATTTTGTAACATCTTTTTTTCTAAATTCAAACACCGCTAAACTAGTAATAAATACATATAATCTTTTGATTTATAGTAATTACATGAACTATGATAATGAAGGAAGTTCTTTTAATAATGAATATATATGCCTTAAATGTGATTTGTTTAAATTCAGTACCATATGGAGTATTATTGGGATTTATGCGTCATCTATCTTCTGAATCTTTCCAAGTTGAAGCTAAACCGGTATAACAGATTCAAAAACTATTAAAAGTTCTTTCCAATGCTCATTGCATGATCTCTTGTAATATTCATAACTTCAAATGAATGTTTAACACAATGACCATTATACCATACTTCTGATAGCTCTGTAATACCAATTTGTTCACTCTTTTTATCAGAACTAGCTAAAACAAATATATATGACCATGGACAGGTAACAGTTTAATATTTTCTTTATCACAAAAATCTCTATCTATTGCTGAAAACATAGCTCCTCCGTCTAACAAAGAAAACACACGTCGTTTTTCTCTTATAGGTATAAGTGTTTCGTCCTCTTGGATAATATATGTTTTCTCTCTTATATTTTTTCTCTATTCTTATTTGTCAACTTTAATGCAGGTAACGTTTGGAAGTTACCCTGTAATACCATCCTTGATGTAGTTATGCAAGATATTGCCATGAAAACGACTTTTGAACAGTAGGTTTACAATACACTATAGGTTTTTTATGCTTAATGATACTGACTTTTTGTTGATATGTGGCCCACTCCATGATTATCAGTCCTAACAACTCCATTTATAAACAAAAATTCACTGAGAAAGATTTGAAAGAAATCTGTGATTTCAAAGCTGTTGAATTTGACGTTCCATTACCCGCAGAACTTAATGAATATTTATACTCGTTTAAAAAAATGGTAAGATTAGTGAAACCTTTGCGATTCTATATACGTACGAACAAGTGGAGGTGGAGCTTAAATCTTTTCTAAAAGAAAAATGTAGAAAACGGCCAAGGAATTGAATGAGGCAGTGTTGAAAATAAAAAAGCTTTCGATCCAAGAGAGCCGCCAGACTAATATTGGCCAAGACAAACTATTAAAAGCACACTTGGGCCTTTACAATTACAACATCCTTAGTGATGATTTTATTGAAGACAGCATAGAATATCGCATTTGGTTCTTTGTCGCTAAATCTTTCTGGTCAACTGATATCCGTGTACAGCTCATGAGTTATTACTATCTTATTTGTAAATATGTATTATACAATACACTATCTTACAATGGTTGCTATGTATAGTGGGAAAAAAAAGTCGTTGGCACCATCCAAAAGACATAATCAAAACCAAGCATTAGCTGCTACGAAATCCGGTGCTCGAAAAGTCACAGGCTGTCAACCTGACATGACATGTGTTTATCTCAACCATGAACTTGCATTATCTGAAGTTGGCTTAGCAGATGATGGCGAAAATGGAACAAAGGAGTTCCACAAAAATGGATTAAAGACTCCAAAAATGTTAAAAGAATATTCTTTGTAGCTTTAACAAATGCATTCCCATCAAGCATTTGTAAAGGAAGAACCACTGCACATATCATTTCTGGTAAGATATCGTTTTGTGTAATGATGTATACATCTACATCTTATCAACAAAAAATCTATTTACTAGGATTTCATATCAGTGTCATTATAATGGATAGCCCCAAAGGATCAACATGTCGGCTTACATATTCTGACCGGACAGAATTCCCAATTGGCGAAAAAGTGTGTGTTAAATCGCTGTTATATCAATCAAAATTGAATAAAAATAAAGTGACGTTGAAAAGTCAACGAGACCCAAAAGAACAATAATTGAACTGAAGTTTATTAGAATAAAATATTATCTCTATTTGTACGTATGAATCTTATTATCGGTGGGATATCATAATATGTGTATACAGGTATACGTGAGATTTATATTTGTCATGACTGTGTAAATTATGAATATAAGATAAATGATATTAAGATTAGACTTTGCACGGTTGACGATATGATACATCTACACAGCCGTTATCTGTTATCATTATAGAAGACGGACTTCTGTCAGCAAAGCATAATTGAAGATACGCTGTACTTTAATATTTAAAATCCCAAATAACTATATCTTTATGGATATTATGTGTTGGATACAACAGCAGCTGGTACCAATTATGGAATCAGTTTACCGAGTACGTGGCTACTTAGAAGTCATTGAAGATGATGTGATTGTCTCTGTTGGCCGCAAAGGCAAAAAAAAAAAAAAAAAAAAGACCATTAATCTCAACAGCCATCATATCCCTTCAAATCTCTATTCCAATTCATTTCGTCATCAAGCACCACCACAACCGGAAAAAAATCAAAGTCAAGTAACTAGAAGTCACCTATAACATCAAATAATTTCTGTTTACTTTTTTTTAGGCGTTGTTTACTAACTCTCTATATTCTTAACCGTGTCAAAAGTTTCTTATTGTAATCACTAAATAATTTCTATACACCACCATACCAACATCATCGTAATCTTGTAATTCAATCACAACAATTTGTATGCTCACTTTATTTACCCTGAATATAGTATATGTCATTTTGAGCCATTTTAAAAATAATAATTAAAATAAAGCTATGAACAATCAAGAAAGTGAAAAAAAAAATATGTTGCCGCAAAAACAGGAACGCGAAATCATTGGGGCAAATTTATTCCCCAGACAACGCAAAATAATCTTATATTGTTCGATGAATTGTCATAGCGATGCAAAAACTTTTATGAGAATTCGTTTGAAATCTACGTGGGGTGCATAATAGTAAAATACTAAATCAGATTCTATTAAAATCAATTTAGAAGATTCAAAGTTTTTAGTTATATAATCTTATTCGGAAGAAAATAATGATATGTATATTTCAAAATACCCGAGTATTGATCGTGTATGCATATAAAAATTCTCTTTACTCTTACCACAACCCTCAACTTAAAATGATCTTTGTCTTCTAAAGGAAAAAAAAAAAAAAAACAGAAAGTTTAATCGGCAACCATTTGGAAGCTTTTGCGCAGCTAAACTTACCCTTTTTTTTTTCCGATTCTTCCTTTTGTACAACCTTGTCTGTTACCATAACAACTAACAAAAATAGAGTTTGTCAAATTACTATTTGTGAATAATACACATTCTTTTCTTTCTCTTGTAAAAGAAAAAAAAAGATAACGATATAAAAAACATTCACACACGCACACACACGCAAAAAGAAAGCATCACACATCATTATTCTTTTATTGGATTATTCTACAAGTATACAGATCATCATCAATATAGAAAGATGAGTAGAAGAGAATATTTCTAAATTCTTTTGGGGAAAAGCAAAAATGAATAATTGAGTTTCTGTAAAAAAAAAAAAAAAAAGCCAAAAGTTCCCCAGTCTGTTCATATGACCAAGAATAATAATAATGATGATGTATTGTTTTTTTTCTAATCAAGTTTCCTGTAAAAGGATGTTATCAATTCTATCATCAGTTAAGTTATAGTTTTATACTCAATACACAAAAAAAAAATAAGACAATAGGGTGTTAATCGATTTTGATCAATGATACGTAATATAAAATGATATTCTTAATAAAGGATATTATTTGATTTTTAAAAAAGTACCAAATAATGATAATAGACCTTTTAACACGAGTTTTTCTTTTTCATCTTTTCTATCTTTTCTACTTTGGGGAGGAGGGTATTTCCGTTGTTCTTTTTGGTTGTATTTATCATTCGTATCATCAACCTATTTTATTATGATAATCAATTTTTTATTTTCAAAAATCAGAGCACCCGCCACATGAGTTAACTAACTTTTTATTTTGTTGAGTTAAAATAAAATGGTGTCATGAAACAATTTGTTATTATTATTTTTTCTGTAAAGAAATAATTAGAATCTGGAAAAATAACAATTCTATATTAAATAGGCTTAATAATAACGATGAGAGTCTTCTATTACTGGTACACAGCATAAAACAAATCTTTTTTTTTTGCTTTGACTCATGTTAGTGTGTTGTTGTTCTCCCTCACCATGTTTAATTTGGGGGGGGGTGAAGGTAGGAAAAACAACTCTTTGGTTACACAAAGTATATCTATAAATTATACAGGGTCTCCCAGACCAATATGGTTAATTAAAATCAACTTTGAATTTTGATTTTGATTCAAAGATTAATGACTTATCATGAGCAAAACAATACATTTTATATTACATACCTCATATTTTGATACGTTATACTTAGTATCTTCTTTTTAAGAAAATGATCAGTTCAAATTAACGAATATAATAATAATTACCCAGTTTTAATTTTTTGTTATTATAATAAAGTTGTTGTCCTGTAAGGTTCATCCACACACACACTTCTAGATTCCCCCCTTTACTTCTTATTATGGTATGATTAATAATAAGAAAGAAAAAGAAATAACGTTACGTTACGTTATAGTACATGTAAAGGGGAGAAATACATATTCCTTTTTTATTTATTTTATGTATAATAACAAATAACTATTTATATAATATATTGACAAAATGATATAAACCAGACACTGTTTCTTTATCTACAACGACGACACACATAAAGAGAGAAAGAGAATAAATTATTATGGAAAAATTCAAATAAGAGAATGAGGGAGGAGTAATGAAGCTAAAATGTTTATATATGCAAGAAAGGAAAGATAATGATAATTATTATGATAGTGTGATAATGATGAATAAATGAATATGATGTTGGGGGGGGTTAAAATATGTAATGTAATGTAATTATTATTATTATTATAAATATAGTTATAGTTTGGGCCATTACTTGTTGGAAGTTATAGTAACATTGGCACCTGTAGTAGTTGTAGTAGTTGTAGTGTGAGTATCATTGATGGGAGGTGAATTCCAAAAGACAGTAATTTCACCATCACCTATGGATGAATGGGAACTATTTGCAATACTATGTTGAGAATTCCAACTTTCTGTTCTTAATCTTCGTTCATTGGGTTGTAAAGGTTGTAATGTATCCAATTGTTCTGTTGCTTCTACTTGTTCATCGTGTCCTTGTTGATTATCTGGAATAATTGTACGAACCGATGTTTTTCTAGTAACACCATTTTCTTTTCTTGTGATTGTATTGATGCGCACCATAGTAGGTCGTGCATAAACAATAGGTATGGCTTCTCCTTTTGTTTTTTGTTGTTGTAATGTTTGAGATCCTAATGATGCTGATCTTGATAATCCTTGTTTTTTATTAACAGAAATAGCCCTTCTTAATTGTACTCGATCTTCACCTTCATCTTCTTCATCTTCATCTTCTTCATTATTAAAGTTATTACGATAAAGAGTTGATTTTATGTCTGAACGTTGATGATCATATTTTGTTAATTTGACAGAAGAAGATCGACTCATCATTGGAGGTGGTGGACGAATAAAAGAAGAGGCTGAAGATGAAGATGATATTCTAGAAAGAGATGTTGCAGTAGATGGAATTAAACTAAGTGATTGACGAATGGTAGTAGGAGATGTCATTGCAGTTGTAAAAGTAGAACTCGTAGGTGGTGGTGAGCTAGGTGTTGTAGTAAGTCGAGGAATTTGAAGTGTGTTACCCATAAAGACAGGTGATTGAGGGGAAGGTGGTGCTACCTCCTAAATGATAATAATTATAAAATTAGAAATAGAAATAGAAATATATTTATCCTATTCCCCCCATCACCACCAATGAATATTAATAAATACCTTTGGCCAAAAAGCTGTATCTGTTGGTAAAGTAGTAGTTGCAGGTAATACAGCAGCAGCTGGAGGAGGTCCTAGTGATTTATTGATATTTTGAATAGTAGGAACACGTTCTTCTAATCGTCTTTCTTGATTATCAAAACCTTCTTTTTCTTGTTGTTGTTGTTGAGTACGTCGTTTTCGTTTAAAATAAACCAAACCAGCAATAGCTACAACAATAGCTGCACCTACAACTAAACCCGTTGTTAAACCAGCAATTAAGCCTGTTTTATCTTTATTACTCGTATTTGTTGAAGAAACAAAAGTTGTTGTGTCATTGGCATTCTTATTAATACTGCCATTATTCATATCTCCATGCGTAGTCGTCGTAGTAGCTGAAATACCCAATGAAGCTAAACTGACACATTGAGAAACTGGACATTCACCACATTTTTTCATCACGTCCAATATACAACGTTGAGAAGAAGAACAAGTAGGTACACATTGAGCTTTACAATGGGAAGGTTGACATTCATTTCGTTTTTTTATCAAGTTTTTTCGTTGTCGTAATTGTTGTGGTAGTAATGAAGGTCGTAATCGAGTAGGTAATCGTGCAATTTTTACTACATGTATATAAAAGAAAGAAAAAAAAAATTAAAGTTATTTTCAGGTGACCTTTTTTTTTTTTTTTTTTTTTTTTTACCATCAGATGTTGACATGACGAATAATAATAATAATAATAATAATAATAATAATAATAATAATAATATAATGATAAAATAAAAGAGAAATAAAAAAATTAGACTAAAGCGTAAATGTTTGGGTTCTAGGTACCCTTTCTTAGGAGGGGGGGACAGACCTAAAAGAGTCTATTTCGTCGACTCAGCCTCTCCTTAAAATAATAAAAGGATCCACATCAACGCTAAAAAAACACTCCGCTCCATGTTAAAAAATATATATGATTTTCACACTCAAAAAAAAAAAATAACTCTAAATAAAAGTGAGACCTATTTTTTTTTTGTCTATTCAAAAAAATGTTTCAATTTATTTAGTCTCCCATAAGTTTTTGTTATTTTTTTTTTAAAGAAAAAAATTAAAAGCTAAAGAAGTAGTTTGAAGTTGTTTTTTAATCATCTTTTTTTTTATTAAAATACTAATTATAAAATTATTGTAACACAAAAAATGGGCCCGAACGTTTTTCAATAATGCAAAAACAAAAAAAATAAAAAGAGAAAAGAAATAAGAAATTTGGTTTTTTTTAAAAAAAAAAGTGGAGTTTAACTCTTTTGGTTCAATAAAAAAAAAGTCCGCTTTTTTTGTTTTTAATGCTTATCGATAAATCTTTTAGAAATCTGGGGAAGCAATATTTGTGTATAACTTATATAGGGTACTCATATTTTAAAGTAGTACCAAGTAGTTCATAAAAAGTCATTGTTATCGATATTTATATATTATTATCAAAATATTTTGTAAAAAAAATCCATGTGATCTTTACACAAGCTCACTATATTGATTGTGATTATCTTGTTGATGGATATGACGACAACTACCTCATTACGTATATTTTACATATCTGGTATATATTATTATATATGTATATATGTGATTATTATCGTGATTTCATCTTGATTATGACATACTAAATTCTCCTTGATAAACAACATAATCAAATCGGAAATAACTCTTTTTTCTTTTTCAAATCGATAATGTTGCATATCATTGTTTATATTATTACTATGTTTTGACTGTATTGTGTGTGTGTGTATGTGTGTTGGGGGGAATTGGTTGATGGGGTTTTCATACAATTATTATCCGGAAAGAGTTTTGGATCGGGGGGGTGTTAATGTTATTATAATTCAAAAAAAAAGAAGAGGTTTCTTATGGTTGTTTTTTTTTTTTTTTTGCGGCGCGAGTTTACATTATTCGATGATGATCTATCAAAAAATAAAAAAAATAAAACCCATATCTGGGGGGGGGGAGGGAAAGGAAGCGAGCCGGACTTGAGTTATTCATATTAAAGAAGATCTCCCATTTTTAGGACCGGACCAACATAGTCATCGTTCGGGTATAATGTCGGTTTGACCGGCAAACATGATACTTCTTTTCACACAAAAATTTACCTCGGCAACTTTTTTTTTTTTTTAGCCCAACAGAAAAAAAAAAACTCAGATTAAAAAGAATAGATTAGAAGAAGTGTTTTTTTTCTATTGTGTAGTGCAAACTACCCATCCTGAGTAAAAAATTAGTATTATTTTCTGTAATGTATAATTGGATTCTATCGTGAGAAACCCAAAAAGCTCAATTCATGAGAAACTCTTCAAAAAGAAAAGTAGTACAATAATGGAGAAAGAGAGAGGGAGGGGGAATAACTACAAGGAAGGGGGGGGGAGGGGTTGTAGAAAATAAACCTTGAATGTGAAAGGAAGGGTTGTAGAATTCACAAAAAAAGGATATTAATCAATTCCCATATCCATCCATCAACCCATTTAATCGATAAACTGGACCCCATGTGTGTGTGTGTGTGTGCGTGTATTAACTGTTTTATGATTATTATGTATGATGTAGTTTCTGTGTACACCTAAATAAAAAAAAAAAAAGAGGGGTCTCTCACTCGTACTTTTCACACACAAAATATCACCCGCAGCTAATTATTTTATTATTTCTGTCCCTTCCGTTTTCTTATCAAGTTTGATCCACACTTATTTTTTTTATGCGTGACCTACCAGGAAAAGAAAATCAGATCCCCTGGTTATTTTTTTTTTCTATTGTGCTTTTCTGGGCGATTTGACCAGATATGTTATTTTAAATAAATATAATTCTACTCCCCCATGACGAAAATACACCGTGTCAAAGAAGTTAAAAAAGTAAATTCTGTACTTTTTATTATTATTATTACTATTTTACCTATCAATAATTATCATTTCCTTCCGAAACTTAAAAAAATAAAAAAAATATATAAATACCCCCCCCTCCACTTCCATTCCAAGTATTTTCTTTTCTTTATTACTACATCTTAACTTTTCTTATTATTGTTACTATAACAACAACGACAACAAATAACAACAACAATGACTATTGAATATATTACTCTCAATCCTTCTTCAGATCGTATGCCATTGATTGGATTTGGATGTGCCAAAATTGATCCTGAACAAACTGCTGAAGTAATTTATAATGCTATCAAGGTTGGATATCGTCTATTTGATGGAGGCTCCAATTATTATAATGAAAAACAAGTCGGTGATGGTATTCGTATGGCTATCAAAGATGGTTTAGTTGAACGCAAAGAAATATTTGTCATTTCTAAACTTTGGTGTACTAATCATGCCAAGGAACATGTTCGTATGGCTTGTAAAAAGAGTTTGGAAGATTTGGGCTTAGATTATGTTGATATGTATCTCGTTCATTGTAAGTGATAAACTCTCTATGTATAACTCTATATATAATCAATAGGATTACTTATAATATATATTGATATTGATTAGTTCCCGTTGCTCTTGAACACGTTCCCTTTGATGTCAAATATCCTGCTGGCTGGACTCAACCTGGTGAAACACAAGTGACTCGTGCACGTACTCCTATGCATGTCACTTGGGCTGCTATGGAATCCTTAGTAGATGAAGGTCTTGTACGTAACATTGGTATGTCCAATTTTAATGCACAATTAATGATGGACTTATTATCTTATTGTCGTATTCCTCCTGCCTTATTACAAATGGAAGCGCATCCTTATATGCAACAAGAAGCTTATATCAAATGGATTCAAAAACAAGGTATTGCTGTCACAGCCTATTCTTCCTTTGGACCCGCCTCTTTTGCTGCAGGTGGTTTAAAGCATGCTAAATCGGTTGAACCTATCTTTGACAACCCAGTTATCAAAGAAATCGCTGCCAAATACAATCGTGCACCTGGTCAAGTGGCACTTCGTTGGTCACTCGAACGTAATGTGGGAGTTGTCCCTAAAAGTACAAGTGTTGCACGTATGAAAAGCAATTTAGATGCTTTAAATTGGAAGATGGATGAAGAAGATATTCAAGCTATTAATCAACTTGATATGGGTCTTCGATTTAATGATCCAATTATTAAAGGTTGGGATTTACCTATTTTCTTATAAATCATTTTTAAAAAAAATATGATTTATCCAATCTTTTCCTGTCTCTCTTTCTCTCTTATTCATTTCCATCCATTCATATATACACATTATAACCTTTCTACCTCCCCGCTTCTTCTTCTTCTTGTAAATCCGCCATTTACAAGTCAATACTGACAAATAACAAAAAAGTAACTCATTTACCACTTTTGGAATTCGCCCTTATCTTTGCCAAATCTCTCTCTACCTTTTTTTTTTCCTTATATACACAACATATCCCCCCCCCTTTCTCCATATTCTTATTATTCATTATATAATCTTATCTCATTCAGTTTCCTATTCTTATTCTTATTATTACTCTCTCTCTCTCTCTCTATCTTTTTTTTCATTATCTTTTTTTTTAACTTTAAAAAAAAAGTTTTCATAGCATTTTGTACATTTCAGAAATAAAGCATGTTTTTTATTATATCTTTGTTGTCTTAATTTTTTTTTTTGTTTATAGTTTGTGATATCATCACACATCATTTTTTTTTACGTTTTTGTATAATTAAATACGTATTTTGTTCTATCATTTTCTAAAATGCATCGGATAATTAACTGTATGATATTACGAATTAAGAGGGGGGGGGTTGATGATAAATGGGTTTCTTTGGCAACAGTTATAAAACTTTAATAATATAAATATTTATATACGAAATCAACTTTATTACTTGGAAATTTCTACTTTTAATATAGACATTTACCTTACGTGGACATGAATATAGTATATTATGTATCTCTTCTTCTAGGGGGGGATGTTTAGATGTTATATTTACTTTTTTTTTTCAATCAAATTTTTAATTATCAAGTATATATACCCTCGTCGTAATAATAATATATTTATATATTGAGAACAACATAATCCTTCATTCCCAACAAGTAACTAACATGTATTCGTTTCCAAAATTGCATAAACTGCGGAGTAGAAAAAAATGCGATTATATAACCAAAAGAAAAAATTATTATTATTATTATTGTTATTGTTATTTTTATTTTTTATTTTTTATTTTATTTATGGAAAGAAAAGCAATCTATATTTTTCCAAGATCTTCCCAATCATCGGAAGAATTTTCACCCATGAGACTTGTAGAAGCATTATTATTATTATTATTAGTAGTAGTAATAGTAGAAGTAGTGTTGATTGTTGATGGAGTTGTAGTACTTGTAAATGGGGATGATGACGATAATGTTGATTTTTGTTTTACAAGAGGTTCTTGATCCCAAGCGTCTTCTGAGGATGATGGAATAGTTGATTTTTCTTTTATGATAGGTTCTTGATCCCAAGCATTTCCTGATGATGGTGTAGTTGTTGTCTCTTTGGCTACACGCATCCAACCTTCATCTGAAGAAGTAGATGATAATGCATCAAAAATATTATTGGATGCTGATTGTCGTCCCTGTTGTTGTTGACTTTGTTCATCTTGTTGAAGAAGAAATTGTTTTCGTTCAGTCCAAGTAATTCTTCCTTCCTTATCCACCCAACAACAATCGACACGAGCTGCATTTCCACTTGTCGATAAACTATCTTTTGCCTTCTTCTTTAAATGCCAAACAACTTGTTCCTTTTCTTCAATTGGATATTGATCCAAATTTGGAATCACCAAAACGCCATCTGAATCCGTTAACCATTCCAAAGTAAATTTCAAATTTTCACCAAATGCACTTGTTAATTCTATATTCAATTCTGATTGAATCAGACCAAAGGCGAGATCTGAAAGACATAAAGCATTCACAGGTTGTTTGGGTATGGAGAATTGTTTGATGGCATTCGGAGGTGGAGGTCGATTCATAGAAGGATGATGTGCAGCCAAAGATAATAAAGGAGAAGGTATACGGGTACGACCTAATGTTTTTCGTAATACAACATTACGATAAGGTTCCGGATCCACCGCTTCAGTAGCAATATTGAAATGAATACTATAACGATGAATGAATTTTCGGAAACTACTTTTCATAGGTTTACAATGAAGTACTTGTTTGGATGAATCATTGACGAAATCGATCAACATTGTTTCCATTTGTTTGCACCATCTCATATTTTCGAGATAGAATTCACATAATGTTTCATCATAATAACCCAATTCGTCTGATGTCGGGATCGAATCTTCCCCTCCTCCCATAACAGGATTATTACTACCACTACCCGAAATTGGAGCCGATGAGGAATTGATTGCTGGAGATATTGTGTCACGTTCAATTTCAAGAGCAGATGCTAATCGACGATTTCTTTCTACCTTGGCACAGAAGTCATTACAATCCAATTCACGCTTAGATCCCATTGTTTCATGTGTCGCGTGACACGGAACTTGAAGTGCGTTTTGACCACATTTACAGGCTACTTGAATCATGGTTTGACAAGGTTGATCCTCTGGACAAGGGGTTGTGCCGTGACATTTTGAATTACACACGTGACCACATTTCATTCGTTTACCATTGCAAAGTTGTGTGCAAGACTCTCCTTCTTCAATACAAGGACCTGAATGACATGTCCTTATACAACGATGACGACCACACTCAAGAGGTTTTTCACAAATTCGACCACAACGAGGGGATTCTCGATAACAAGGCACATTTTTCAATTCAGTCTTGCCACAAACACATTTTCTTGTTACTAACATCACACAGGGTGGACATGGTTCATTATCTGCGTGACAAGGATGTTGTACGAGTCTCACGTGACCACAAGGTGTTTCACGAATACATGAATGAGGACAAGGAGGTAATTTGGTGCCACAACGTACAGGTGGTTCTAAACGTGTTCTTCCACAATGACAGGTCACTTCATCAAATGTTGCTTCTATATTTATTAATAAGCAAAAAAAGGGGGGGGGACAATTATATATGTTAGTCTCTCACAATAAAATTATAATCCAAAAACTTAAATTAATTACCTAAACAAGGTTTACAACGGCCCTTGTGACATGGTTCTTTACATTCATGAATACCACAAGATAATTTTCGTCCACATATTTCAGGACAATCATGAACAGTTCCAGTATAACGTATGGATTGTTTTTTCCCATTCTTTTGTTTAGTTGCAGGACAACATTGTATTTTACATTGATGACGACCACAATTACGCATAGAACGACATATTTTATCACATAAAGGAGGTTCGCCTCCTGCTGCTTCACAAACACTTGCACACGTTGCTTGGAAAGTGGAAGAGTGACATCGACAAGAGACTTGTACTAATTCTTCACAAGGAGGACAGTCACCTAAATGACATGTTTGATTACAGGTATGACCACAAGGTAATTGTTTAGCACATGTAGATGTACATGTAGGTATAGGGTCTGTACAAGAAGATCGATTCTTGACACCATCTGCTAATAAAGAAGAAATGCTTGTTGATCCACATGGACACGTGGTAACAATAGATGGATCATATGGACAAGTCACTTCTTTGGTATCTTGAGGATGACATTTCTTTTGACATCGATGTTGACCACATGCAAATGGTCTATAAATAAATAAATAAATAAATAAAAAGAGTATTAAAACACACTATTTTATAACTTTCCATTCGTTTTCTCTACTTTTTTTACTTCTTTAATTACCTATTACAAATATCTTCACAATCATAGTAACCAATATGGTCACCACTCATAATACCACGTCCACTACCACACGTTCCTTTACGATTTTCTTTACCACAATAACATAATTGTTCTTCTTGAATAGGACATGGTTTACATAAACCTAAATGACATTCATCTTCACAATAATGTTTTTCACATCCAAGTAATTCATTACATTTTTCTTTACAAGAATATCCTCGTACTGTATAATCTGTATCAATACAACGTGTTTGTCGAGAATGTTCACCACAAAAACAAAACATAACAGGACCCATTGCATTACATGGTGGACATGGTCCTGGATGACATGGTCTAATTATTTATACAAATGTTTCAATTAGTTTTTGAATATTTTCCCTTACCTTTTATCTTCCACAAAGAAAAAAAAAAGATATATAGATATACTTACAATGTACATTCATGTGGACAATTTCGACTCTTTTTACATAATTGACCACAAGAATGAGGTGTCAAATATCTACTTTGATCTGGATTACGTTGTTTTCCACAAAAACAAATGTAATCTTTAGGTATGGCTTTTCGTGTATGTTGACAACCTGGACATCTCCATGATGTAATTGGTTTATTTGTTTCAGTTTCTAAATAATCATTATTTTCAAGTTAATTCATCATTTTTAAAAAAAAGTGAATCATTTATATATTAATATATTTATATTTACCTTGAAGTGATTTACTTGCCCATTGTTTAACACATGATAAATGAAAAACTGCCCAACAACAGTCACAAGACCAAGTTTGATGTCCTTGACGAACTACATCCCAACATACCATACATTCATAAGATGCCGTTCGAAGTTCTTGTGAAAGACTACTTGCTAAATCCTTTGGATCAATTTTCTTTTTATTTTCATTATTTCTTCGTCTAGGTCGTTTTCCTTTATCTCGATTATTAGAAGATGATGATGATTGTTGTTGTTGTTGTTGTTTCTGATTATCTTGTTGTCCTATAGTGTCTTCACCGTTATTATCACCGGTGGTTTCAGTAAGTTGACCCTGAGCGCGATTCTTTGTGAATTTTGGATTACGTCGAACAGGTGTATTATTATTATTATTACTCGTTGATTCACCATTTTCATTGTTAGTAGTAGTGGTAGTAGTAGTAGCATTATTACGACGTTGTTGACGATTTCGTTTTTGTTGTTGTTGTTTCTTTTTTTTATCAACATTATTATTATCAGCTCCTTGTTCTGTCTGTTGTTGTTGCTGTTGATTTCCTCCTTGATTAACAGACTGATCCTTTTGTTCTTTTGTAACTACTGATCCTTGTTGCTGTTGTTCATTTGACTTGTTATTATTCCTTTTACGAGGACGTCTATGTTTTTTGGAAGCATTATCAGTTGTTTCACTAGTACCTTCTGTTCTACTCACAGTACTAGGACCCGGTGTAGAATCATTTGTAGTAGTAGTAGTAGTAGTAGTAGGTTTATCGGATTTAGGTTTTCGTTTTGATCGATTATTTTTTTTATGACTTTTATCTTGTTCAGGAGTACATTGTTGTTGAGAAGTACTAGCTATATTATTAGTAGTATTATTCTTTGTTGTTGTTGTAGCAGTATTAGTAGTATTATCACCACCCATAAAAAAAATGTCTTTATATTGTTATAAAAAAAAAAAAAAAGAAAAAATTGATTGACAGTGAGAAGTATTTATAGTCCAAAGAAAAAAAAAGAAAAATCATTTCCCGACTGACTGAAACAAGCTGCCGCAGCAAAATCGACCGCAGTAAGAAAAAGAAAAAGGCGTAGTAATAAAAAGTTATTTATTATTTTTACAGTTCCCAATTTACTAATGACCTTCATTATCTCTTGACCTTCGATACTTTGCCTAATATATTGATTGATAATTATATGATATGAATAAGTTTTAATTCACCCTACCCTTCCCCACCACCACCATTCTCTGTTAACTATTATCTAATTTAATTATTTTTACCTGATAATAGCCAGTATAATATCCACTATAATACCATGCCATAATTAAATTTGTAAATGCTTCATCTATAATAATAATAATCATTTGTAAGTTTATATAATACTATTTCAAATATATGAATTCTAGTAATAAATAGGTACCTTCTCCTTGAATGGATTGTGGTACAGGGGGTGGAGGTGGAGGACCTGTCGTTTGTGAATAAGGTTGTTGTTGTTGGTTATAATAGTAATAATTATTATAATCGTTATATTGTTGCTGTTGTTGATATTGATCTTGGTATTCTTCAGTGGTTTGTTGTTCATTTTCCTTATACTCATTTTCTTCTTTTACTTCTTCATTTGTTGTTTCAGAAGCTTTATTTTTAGTTGTTTTATTTGGTACTACCAGAGTATCATCCTTATCATTTTGTTGTTTATTCTTTTCTTCTTCTTCTTCTTCTTCTTCTTGTAAGTCGACAGATACTCGTTTCCGTTTCATACCAGTAACAATGTTTTCTTCATTTTGTTCTTGTTCTTGTTGTTTTTGTTGAATCCTAATATTTAAAATTATAAGTAAAATACGTGACTAAAGAGAAAATTGATTTTTTTTTTTACCTTGATGAAATAGGACGTTTTTTTGGTGCGGGTATTAATATGGCTGGATTTTTTTCTTCCTTATCATGATAACTCTATATTAGTTAAATATTATATATTATTCTCAGTAAAGTGTACCTTTTATATATAATAAAGAATAATTACTACATACTTTATATCCTTTCAATGAAGCATCCCAAAAGTCAATTAGTTCTGTATCTTGCCATACATCTTCATTATCATTCTATATAATTTTTTTTTTTTGGTTTCACGTAGAAGGTTCTAGATAATGAGTAAAAAGGAAATCTATTTTTTTTTTCAAAGTAAATAATATAAACCTGATATTCTTCTTGTGTTGGGTCATCTAAATCGTTATATAAATCATTATTGTTTTGTTGATCTAAAGGCAACGTATTCGTTTTATTAGAATTCATTAAACGCGATCGCGAGTTATATTATTTATTCAAAAAAAAAAGCTGGTTTTGTATTTTTTTTTATTTACACAGGAATAAAGCTTGCAAAAAGTGGAGTTATTTACCCAGTTTATTGCATAAATTGTAATGATAATTTCGTATTACAAATTCTTCATTAGTTAACAAAGTGTTTTAGTAATAATACACATCATATTATGGTCATAGAAAGAAAATAGATAAAAATAAAGTTTTAGTAAATAACTGTAACATGGCAACAAATCATCTTCTCTACTTTTCATTTATCACCATATGATACATATTTAAATTCTTAATATAGAATAGTATACACAGCAAGTGGCAAAAATCAATAGTTCTAGTGTAATTAATATTCTATTTACGTATCTTTTATCCTTTTTTATATTGAACATTGACAGAAAAACTATAATTAATTTCTTGTTCGTAACTGGTGTATTTAAGAATTAAGGAATGTTTTACTTTTTACTTTTTTGAGATAAATAATGTGACCCTTTCTTTGACATTTCCACTAGTTATGATTTATCAAATTAGTAAGAAAAAAGCCTTTAATTACAACTTTCTCTAATCTTTTTACTCCTTCCTTTCTTTTTCTTCTTTGCAGCTTTACTAAAAAACAAACATATATATTATGAATAGCATTAGCACAACGATACATACAAACGACACCGAAATCTATCAACAAGAACAACAGGAACATAAAAATAAGAGTTATATTTCTTCTATCCCTACTACAAAGATAATTAGAAATAATAAATCTGAGCAACAAAAACAAGACATATTAGACCACAATAACAACAACCATTATACTAATAACGATGTCGATTCAATAAATGTTATCGTTTCTGAAAAGAAAGAATTACAACGACTCTTATATAAATTGGATTTTCGTATCATTCTATTAATTTCACTTTGCTATACTTTTTCATTTATGGATCGAACTAATATTGGTACTTTTACTTTTTTATTGTCGTTCAAAAAGGGAAAAAAAAAAAAGGAAAAAAAAAAAAAGATAATGGTATAACTCGTTTGCATTCTTATTTCATTCTTGACTGTCGAACAATTAGGCAACGCAAAAGTGGCTGGCCTTACCAATATGATTGATGTAACAGAAGATCAGTATAATACTGCACTATCAATATTTTTTTTGGGTTTTGTAAAATTATATCTCTCTGTTTGTTTATGTTTATAATAGTAAATATTTTTTTGAGTACTATAAATGACGACAATGATTACTTATAAAAGTTATTTATAGATATTATTCGAAGTACCCGCAAATTTGATGCTTAATAAACTAGGACCTCGATTATGGATGGCAATAATTATAATTTTATGTGGAGTAGTAATGATAGCAATGTCACAAGTAAAAAATGGTGCGCAATTGATTGTCGTGCGATTTTTCTTGGGTGTCACCGAGGTATTGTCATAGAAAAACACACACACACGCACACGCACACATCATATTATTTTCTTGTTGATGATTGTATTGTTGTTAATTATAACTATATAACGTGGTTTCGCTCCCCCCCCCTTTTTTTTGGCTTTTTTTAGGCCGGATTTATGCCGGCAGTATATTTTTATATATCCGTTTGGTATACAAAAGCTGAAATGACTAAACGTATTGCTGTAATTTTGTGTTGTTCAGTCATTGCAAGTGTAAGTGTTTGAATAGTATTGTTATTCTTCATTATTATAATACATACATAATAACGATGGATTTATTATAGATCTTGGGTGGTTTATTGGTAAAAATAATAATATTAATAAAAGTGTATATATGGATCAATTTTTAAAATGTACACTTTTTTTTTCTTATGTGTACCTCAACCTCTCTCTCATCTTCCTCTGAAAAACAATATAGGCATATGGCTGTATGTTTTTGGATCAAGTTCGAGGACTACATAATTGGCAATGGATCTTTATTATTGACGGTGCTTTAACTATTGGAACTGGTATTATTGCTTTTGTATTTCTCCCAGATTTTCCTGAAAAAGATACAACATGTAAGAATCTTTTCTTTTGATTATCTTCAATATAATATAACAGCTGATACAAAAATAAAAATAAAAATATTAATACGTTTATCATACGTATTCAATTTTTTTTTTATATTTGTAGTTCTTAATGAACGGCAACGTATACTTCACGCTGATCATATGGCTACTGTTATTAACAGCACAACATCCCATTTTATTCTCGAAGGAGAAAAGGAACAGTTTAATAAATTTTCGTGGAAATTCGTATTTATTGCATTCAAAGATTGGCATGTCTATATATATTGCTTTCTTAATTTTTGCACCCTTACTCTTATATATAATAATAGTACGTTTCTTCCAAGTATTGTAAAAGGAATGGGGTTTTCGTCATTAAATGCGCAATTAATGGTTGCACCCGCTAATGTAATAGGTAAGTTAACGAAACAAAAATACCCATTTTATAATAATACTACATATCACGTACTGTAATAGAAGATATAAAATTATTAACACAGAATACTAATATCATGTTGGCTACACTAAACTTGAAAAATAATAATAATAATTTAGCTGCCATATGTGCTATCACTAGTGCATTTAGTGCAGATCACAATAAAGAGCGTGGTTTTCATATATTTAGTGCTTCACTTGTTGCTGTACTGGGCTATGTACTTTTGATCAGTCTCAAGGATTATGGTCCGGTTCCTCTTTATATAGCTGTAACATTAGCTGCATCGGGCGTACTCACAGCTAGTATATGTATCGTTTCCTGGTCTACTTGTAACTTTGCTGGACGCACAAAAAGATCTATTACGACGGCTATCATCGGCTCCTGTGGGAATATAGGAGGTGCCTTATCTGGGCAACTGTATCGTGCTTCCGATGCTCCAAAATATATTCATGGCCATATTGCAAGTTTAACACTTATTTCATGCACGGTTATTACTTCTATGTTCTTGAAAGTTATTTTAAAAAAAGAAAATTCTAGAAGAGAAAGAATGTCCATTGAAGAACGAGAAGAGCTATATATGAAAAAAGATGTTAAAATACTTGGAAATAAGGTAGTTGAAATATAAGTGTACTTCTTAAGTGTTCTTTTTGCTATATATTACATAGTAGGCTGCTAACATCAATATTTATACAGCATCCAGATTTTAGATATTTGACGTAGGGATGATATATGTATATTATGGGTAGTGAATAAAGGATGTAAAGAAGTACTAGGTACTCCGTCTAGTAAATCAGAGTGGCTCGCATATGTAACTATAATAACAAATCGCTATTATTTTATAATAATGGAGTCATCCTCATATAAACACTCTTGATATGATAATTATCCATGATAACGTATATTTATAATTAGCATATTATTTGTATAATGTAATAATCTGATATTTCAAAAAGACACGACACATATTTTCTTTACAAAGTGTTCCAGTGGAAGCTTTCTTCACGTTGACCTATTATATATATATACCATTTATCGCATATGACATATTTATACGTACATGTTGGAGATAAACAACGTTTAAAATTAAATCCGAAACTGATATACAAAATAAAAATTGATATATATATGTTATCCAGATATCTAATAAAGGATTTATACATTCCCTCTCAGATGATATATATTTTCTTCTAAAGCCTGTTGTAATAAATAAAGATATGAGCGAATTTTTTGTCTTTCTGTGATATTCACCATCTGCTAAAAAAGAATACAACAAGACAATTTAAACCGTGTTATTTAAATTTTGAATGCTATGAAAGCTCGTATCCCGAGTAATCTATAAAAAACAGTAATCACTTTTTTTGCCAAGTTATACAATTGGAAACAACCAGTTTTTTTTTTTTTTTGATCTGCCGAAGCGGTGGCTTGAATTAATTTTTTTTTTCTTTTTAGCTGACTTTAATGTGACTATTCAAGCTCTTTAAAAATCAAATTTTTTCTTGACTTAATAGATCTTCCTCTTTTTAGCGTCCACCGTTAACTTTTTATTATTCAAAATGGGTCGTATGGTAAGGCACATGAATAGATATATAAATATATATATATAGAATGAACCAAATCGACTTTTATTATATATTTAACAAATAAAAAATAAAAAGAGTGAGGCAAAGTTATTAATCAATTTTAAAAACTTGGACATTCATAATAGTACTGTGCTGGTAAGGGTATCTCCGGAAGTGCCCTCCCCTATCGTCGTTCTCCTCCCTCGTGGTTGAAGGTAAATCTATATACCATTAATTTTATGAATGAAAAAAAATTTTTTTCTTTAAAACATGAACATGATAATTAACTAGAAACGATCTTTTTTTTTTGAAATAAATAAATAAATTAGACCAACACTGAAGAAGTTGTTGATCTCATCTGCAAGAACGCCAAGAAGGGTCTCTCCCCTGCCCAAATTGGTCTTATCCTCCGTGACTCCCATGGTATTCCCCAAGTCAAGTCCGTCACTGGTACCAAGATTGTCCGTATCTTGAAGGCCAACGGTCTCGCTCCTGAAATCCCTGAAGATTTGTACCATCTTATCAAGAAGTCTGTTACCATCCGTAAGCACATGGAACGTAACCGTAAGGATATGGACTCCAAGTACCGTTTGATTTTGGTTGAATCCCGTATTCACCGTCTCGCTCGTTACTACAAGACCGCCGGTCAATTGCCTCCCAACTGGAAATAGTATCCTTTTTTGAATTATATTGAGCACTTTTGAAAAAAAACAAGTGCAAATATATATGTGTGTGTGTGGATGAGAAATATGGGGTTATCAAAAAACAAAAAACTTTTGTCTATATCGGACATTACGTCAGGGTTAAGCCAGAACAACAAAAAAAAACTGCTTTGCTCGGTAAATGTCTACCTTGACCACTCGATTTGTTTTAATTTTATAGTGAGTCTGCCACTGCCTCTACTTTGGTTGCTTAAGCAAGTTAGCCGGATCTTTAGGTTATGCCATACGGAATTTTGTATCTTTTTTTCTACATACAAGACCCCTAGTTATGGTGTTATAATAAACAAAAAAAAAGTTTATTTATCTCTAAAACAAAAAAAAGTTTTTTCTGTTAGTATATGTGGAATATATGCTTTTGATAAGAGGATTATAAAGTGAATTCGAATGGTATAAGTGAATGAGTGAGAGTGATTTATGGGTTAAGTAAAATTTTTTATATAATTCAGTAAGTGCACAAACATATTCTTATCCTATGATGACAATTTATCATGAAGACCCGAATTGATATATGTGGGTTTCTCAATTTGTATTCACACTGCCTGAGGATATATATAAACATGTTTGTTGCATTTTACTTGATTTCATTTACGAATTGATATATATATAAAAATAAAAATGATAATAAAAAAAAAATTGCTTTTTATGTGTGTTTCAAATACACAAAATATTAAAGAAAATTATATGCAAATGGTACAAAAATGTATGAAAAAATGTGTGTTTGTGTTTGTGTGTGTGTGTGTGTAATATATGGGGTTCTTGCTTTGTTATATTCTTTTTTTTTTTTTTTTTTTGCTAAGCTAGATAAGATAAATCTTATTTATTTATTTTTTCAAAGGTGTATACATAGAAAGGGAATGGTCGTTTTACCCTCCTTTCCTTAATAATAATTTGTCAAATCCATTGTGTAAAATTGTTTTAATTTTTATTATCTTTATTGCCGTAAGGATGCTACAGCAATATCAACTCTTGTTTTCAATGCAACCTTGTCATACATTATATGTGCAAGTTCACTCAATGGTATGGTATCCAAAAGACGTACAGTGACTTTTGGTGCATGTCTAACACCCGTTGCCTAAATAAATAATATTTTGGGTAAATGAAGTTGTTTATGTTTTATGGGGGGAAGGAGAGTTTTTTTTTTTTTTTTTACCTTAACATGAGGAAAGAGTTGATCACCCAGTTTTTCCTTTTGTTGAGTGGCTGGAAGACTTTGAATGGATACCAAAAATTGATCAATATTTTCTGGAGCAATTTTAGCCAACTTGGCATCAGTCGTTGTAGATATTGGTTGAGCTGAAGGAGGTGGAGCAACAATAGGGATAGCACGAGAAACACGTTGTTGTAGTGGTGGTGTTTGAGGTGATGTAGTAGTAATCGGAATAGGAAATGGTGATTGCGCGACGGGTGTGGGTGGACTATCCACTCTTCCATCTTCTTCATCGTCATCCTTGAATATCTCCAAAGCAGATCTGGCCAGCTTTATCTGTTCCCTGAGGAAATTTTGATTGAACAAACAAAGGGAACGTTCCTTACGTTTGAGTGTTAATAACATAAATACAATATCTTCAACGTTATGTTTTACACCCATGCGGATAACGGCATCTGTCATGCGTTGTTTTTGAAGATCTGGTGTTGTTTCGGTCAGGCTACTACACACTGATTCATTGGAGCTACGTCGGCGTATGAGCGCCGACTGTTTTGTTTGTTGTTGTGGTTGTTGTGGTTGATGATTTAAAGTAATAGGATTCGTGTGATGATGGTACTGTGGTTGTTGTGGTGGTGGTGTTAATTGTAACTGCGGTTGTTGTGGTTGAGGTTGGGGTCGTTGTTGCTGCTTTTGTAATGATGATACGAGTGGTGGGGAGGGTGTGAACGCATTGGTATTATGTTGTGTAGCTGGAGTAGAAATTGTAGGTATATGGGTCATTGTAGAATGACGTTTCTTTC
Source organism: Circinella umbellata (assembly GCA_025093555.1). Lineage (NCBI taxonomy): Eukaryota > Fungi > Mucoromycota > Mucoromycetes > Mucorales > Lichtheimiaceae > Circinella > Circinella umbellata. Next base: position 350,095 of record JAIWNF010000028.1, on the reverse strand, counting down.
CGTTAGAAAAGTTTTCATTGACCATGGAAATAGCAGCTGGAGCAGTACCATGAGTTGTTATGGGAGGACGTCTAGACGGAAATCCAGACTGAGGTGAAGGTTTAGAATAGTCTATATATTCAGATATGGATGGAGCCACTGGCATATAAGGTGGTGGGGGATGTGGAGGAATGCCTGGTGTAGAGAAGCGCCTGACCATGTCATGTGATCGACCGTTTTTCTCGGTTCGTGGCTTTTTAGGTTCATGAAAAGCTACGATGATAGGCTTGCTTAAAATATACTTGTTATTCATTTCTCGTAATGCCCAGTGAGCTTCTTCGGCTCTACTAAAGCTGACAAATCCAAATCCTTTTGATTTGTCTGTTTCTGGGTTGCGCATCACCCGAGCCGAAACAATGTGTCCATAATCTCGAAAGTATTTAAATAAGTCCCTGCTTTTGACATCCAAATCCAGGTTTTTGATGTATAAGTTGGTATAATCTATATTGCTTCCTGATTCTCCATCACTATTGTTATTACCAATAGTGCTGTTTCCATTTAATGTTTTGGTCTAAAAAAAAAAAAAAAAAAGAAAGATAAGAAATATATCACGGAAGTTTCTTTTCTTTTAGTATCTTGATATATCATCGTTTGATATTGGACTTACAGTAGAAATTGAATGTAGTTGTTGTTGTGGTTGCTGTAAAAACATAAGTACTTCACCCGAATGAGGTCGACTTTTTTTGGGTACAAAAGGATAAACGTTACTATTTAAAAAATTATTATTATTATTATTTAGTGAGTGAGAGAAAAGAAAAAGAAGAAACCAGAAAAAAAAACAGAGTTTTTGCAACACAAACGAACAACGCTTACATATTATTGCCTTGGATGTTTTGATTGTTCTACAAGAAAAAAAAAATTCCTTTTTAGTTAATAAATCATATAAATCGAATGACAACTCTTTTTTTTTTTTTTTTTGTATTCTAATCTAGATACAACTTACCATTGTCTTTAGTGCCATTTCCGCATCGTCTTCGTTAAAATATTGAATCAATGCAGTACCTTTAAACCCTTTTCCTTGATGATCCATAATAATTTTACATAAACTCATAGGTCCGAACGGACGAAATAGATCGTATAAGTGATGGTTGGTTGTACCTAAAGGAAGATTTCGTACTTGATGTATACCTGAAGTTGTTTCTGGCTCTTGATAATCACCAGATGATGAAATTTTTAATTGAAAAGGTACTTCGTTTTTTAGCGTGGCGTCGTTAAACAAAGTATAAGCACGATCGGCTAATCGCCAGGTACATATTTTATTTAAAAAAAAAAAGAAATAAACATTTTAATGTCTTTATCTTTTTCACGAGATAGCTGTCAATCTTTCTCTCTCTCTCTCTCTCTCTCTCTCTTACCTTTATCAATAGATGAAAATTGAATATATCCTGTTCCGTCTACTCGATTCAATTGTACCCTTTAATAATTATACGCGTATGTTTAATAAAATAAATGAGTATTTAAAAAATAAAGAGAGAGAAAAAGAGAGAGAGAGAGAGAGGTGCATACACACACACGCACACACACGCACACATACACATGCAGGCATATCACAACAAGTTTAAACTTTTATGAAAAAAAAGTGAAAGAGACTTACTCTATTGGATCACAACTCTGCACCAGGTCCAATATATCATTCTCCGATACTGTTGACGGAATTCCTTCCGTGTATAATCTGTCCGACACTAATGCGCGATACAACGTTTTCATGGAAACAGTACGTTCCATCATCATACTTTCTCGTTTCTTGGGTAATCGTACGACAGGTCTTCCAGACATTAATTCTGTCATTGGATATGGGTATAAGATTTTTTGTATCGTATAAAAGAATTTCTATTTTCTTTTTTTTTTTATCCTTTTTCTTCTTTTGATTAAAAAAAAAAAAAAAAAGAGTAAAAGAATCAACAAAGTGGTTAAAAAAATTTTTTTTTTTTATTTTTTATATCTTCAGAAAATAAAAAAAAATGACAAGCTTGCGGAAGAAGAAGAAGGTGGCACCTTGGTGATACACAAAAGTTGCACTTTTTTTTTTTTTCTCACTTACTTTTTTTAAACTTATGTGGCTCGTTACACTTTAAACGGATTATCTTACGGTTTTTTTCAGGAATAAAAAGGTTTTGATATCAAAATAAAATTTCACAAGGATGTAAATTCTTTTTCGTGTATAAGAGAAAGAAAAGAAAAATGAAATGAAATGAAATGTTACTGTACGTGACTAAAAGACAAAACACACACACACACACATATACACTGCTCTCTTCTATTAAATATATATATATATATATATATAGAGTATGTATTTAATATTAAAAATAAAAAGCGAAAGAAATGTAAAAAAAGAGAAAAGAAAAAAGAAATGAGGAAAAAATAGAAGAAAAGTCAAGTGCCTCGAATTATGGTATATCAGGGGCCGCCATCTCAATAAAATAATATTAAGCAGTATGTTGGTGACCCGCGTCATGGGTTGCTATATATGCAAGAACCATATACATAATTTTTTTTTTTTGGTCCCTTCTTGTTTACTACAAAGCTCTCTTAAATTGAACTATTAAGAAATCTATTAACCTTCTACTTTTTTTTTTCATATAAATGGCCTCCACCCCCCCTTCTAAATTTCTTCTTAGTGCACAAACTTGTTTGTTGTTGGCATGGTAACATGAAAGAATTTTTAACTTTAATTATATTCTCTTTGCTCTCTTTTGGCGTTGTCATACTAGAAACTTGGATGTTACACCTACTATGTTTTTGAACCAGAATATTTTATTTAAATAAAAATAATGATCAATGGTGGTGATTCTTATTTCTTTTGTTGGGTTGTTTGTGTGGATACTTTTATCCGTGTATTCTATAATATCCATCTTTATGGAATCTAAATATTCCGGTACCTTTCACATGATAAGATTCAATCGGTAGTAAAAATTGTACCAGCATCTGCTACGATTGGTAAAGAGAAGAGGTCTTTTTTTCCTTTCTTTCTTAATGGTTAACTCATATGACTTTCTTTTTTATAAATCTTATGCATTATAAAAAGTGCATAGCACAACAGAAGTATCTGTATACTGTGAAATACATATATACAGCATAGTACGTAATAGGAATTTTTTTTTTTTTTAAAAAAAACATACATTTTTATGACGAAAAGTATATGATCGATTATATGTGCGTTAGTGTACATTATATATATAATTAGGTAAATCATGATACCTGGATATCGAACATCATTTTTTTTCTTGAGTAACCTCCTACTTTCTAGTTGCATATCATCTATTTGATTTGTTCATAATAATCTTTTGCTGCATATATAAATATATAGAAGCACATTTTAACACATTTTAAGCTACATGTATATCCAGCGCCACATATGCAGTGTTTTAAGGCACTGAATTCACATTAGTTATTTTCCTTTTTCGTGACAGGAAAAAATAAATAAATGTATATATATTTTTATATCAATACGTAACATGTACGTACGTAAAAAGGATTTAGCATTAAGAATACCCTGGATGATCTGCGCTTTATTATGCATACCGGAGATTGCTTTTTTTTTGGGATTTTCACATCTCAAGACCATGAAAAATAAAGTGATTCAGAAATAGGAGCGGTAACAATAGTTAGTGGATAGGTTTATGTTCAGTGGGTAAACTTGATGTATAGATGCAAAAGCATTTCACTGCGAAAAAAAAAATAAGATAAGCCTTATTAATTTGATATCTTGATAATTTATCTTTTTAGCTTTAGTTTATATAATAAAATTAGTGTATTAAGTATTTGCACCTTTGAATGCTAAATAATTTCTTTTTCTCAAAAAGCTATGTTATATAGCGAGGATAATTGATATCTTTGTTGTTCTACCTACTCAAATATAGGTGCATCTTTTTTTTTTCTAGAGCGGAGCTATAATATGGCATCTACATAAGAAAAACTTATATATCAAAAGCTCAAAGAAACATGTTACAGAAGGAAATCAAAGTTATACTTATATCTACATACTACAGAACTATGACTGAGTCTAACTGAAAAAATGGTTATACATATGTATATTCAAACAGAGACACTATTCATTAAGTGGGTCTTTCGGTATATTATACGAAAAGATTGAGCTAGTGTGTAGATCCTGATACTGTTTCTTTTTTTTTTTTTTTTGATACTAGATTCTGTTGTACTGCAGTTGATCTTGAATGATAAAAATAGTCAATCTCATTGGCTCGAAGCAAATGCGACCGAAAAGATTACATGCATAACAAGACAGGGCTATTATTCTATAATCTTCAGGTCGAGAAAGACTACAATTCCTAAAAAGCAAACCTTTTTTTTTTGGAGAACTTGAGTCCAAAAAAATGTTATTGATTTTACTCGTCTATACATATATTCATTGGAAATTTTGGTATTACATATTGTTCATAAGAAAAGTATAATTAATCAAAAAATTATAAAAGAGCTCTACCACTGAGGAGTCGCGCTTTTTGGTTTTCATACTTTTTCAGAAAATAAAAATGGTGTTAGTAGTTTTATTACTTTAGGTGCGTTGGTAAAGATAAAATATTCGTTTATTATATATTATTATTGCTATAAACCATCTATAGCGGATCTTACTAAAAGTTCGATCTTACTGAAAGTTTAGTCAACCTTTTTTCTTTTTCATTCATGATTTTATTTGATGTTATGAAATTGCATACCTGACGACTAAGACCAAAAATATATAGAAAAAAAAAGACCAATTGTTTCTTGTCATATCCATGTATATATAAAACTTCTCTAATTCTTTTTTATTCAATGGTCTTGAACAGTCGTCTGATTTTTTCCTCGATAGTCTTTGACTTCAGATTAATTCTGTTTTAAAACACTTTTTTTTTTCCTTTGGCATCAAAAAAAAAAAAAACAGAGTGACATACTATTACACACAGCACAAAAAAAAACATGGGTACTGGATACATGCATCACATTTTGATTTTTATAAAATGTAATCTGCTGCAAAGTATACTCATTATGTCCCTACTGAGGTGTTTTCTCAGTTAACATATTCTCTCCATATTTTATTTATATATATATGTAATTTTTTTTTATAATATATTGGAAAAGAGCAATTATGAACCTATAGGTATAAATAAGTGTAGTCTTGAACGTTAAACCCAATTTACTTGTTTAAAAGGCTTCAGCTGGAACAAAAAAAAAAAAGTTGGGAGTGAAAAAACGTGTGAATGCATTAATGCAAAGCACAAAAAGAAAAAATTGAGATTTCTTTTTTTTTAACGACAGCTAAAAATGCAACAATCACATTTCCTTTCTGCATATTTGTATCATTGCTTTATGTGTCAAAGCTAGAAAATACTTAGTTAAAGTTGAAACGGAGCATGATATAAAAGAATTTCATGCCGATAAAAATGGCGTTTAAAGATTTAAACAAGAGATGAACGAACGTGCATTATATAGTAAATAGCCTCTTTTATGGATATATTGCTAGTACAGTAAGTATAAGTTGTCATACTTTTTATATCACCTAGAAGAAAATAAAGTAGCCTGTATATATAGTTGTCACATTTTGGAAAATGGTTCTTTGAAGATATGCCAAGTAGCAGATTTAACATTTTAATAAAACAGTGAATGTCATGATTAATAATCATGGTTTTTCCTAATTGTATAATAGCATCGTGGTATGATATCAATATTTAGAAATGTTATTTTAGGTATATAGTAGTAGTACGTACTTTCATTAAGGAATAAATCCATATAATACCTATATGATTTCTCTTCTCAATTCTCTTCTTTATATACATACATAATGTTCTTATGTGGTTTTCAGTTTTTTTTTATCCTGTTCTTTTTATAGCGCATTATCATTTTTCTGATGAATTCATTATAAATTTTTCCTAGATAATGAATAACATTATTGTATTTAATATTAGTTCTCTTTTGTCCAAAGTACAGAGGGCAAAAATAAAAGGTGTATGGGCGGAGAAGTCCCTTCGTCAGAAGGTTGAGGGACCGCCTCCAAATGATGATTCAATGATCGGGTCGATCGGAATACTACTAGTTCTAGTAGTAAAATAAATATGTTTCATTAGTCTTGTCTTTCAAGCAGCCTTAAACTCCTCTTCAATATATATAGTTCACACGTTTAATATAAACTTTCCCAAAGACTTGGACATATAATAAAGATAATTATCTTTTTTTGTTCAGTAGTTAGTAAAATGAAGTGAATGAAAAAAAAAAGGAGAGAAGGGGGGGGAACAAAGGAAAAAAATGACAAGCTGGGGTGGAAAAAAAAATACTTAACTATTCCCTATACAGAAAATATGTCACAAAAATTACCTAATAGGGAATCTTGAACGAGAATTTTTTTTTTATTAGATTATTTTCATATATATGATTTCTCTCTTTCTGTTTTTTTTAAACAAGTAACAACAGGGTGGAACTATTTCAATTATTGAAAGTTTATTTTTTTGCAATCATGTGATTCATTCGTTTATTATTGGGAAAAAAAAGAGGCAAAAAGTAAAAGGAGAAATACAACGTCATATTCACTCCCCAATTAAAATAAAGTCTTTCCTAAAATGAGATATTAATTTACTTTAGCCGGTTAAAAGAAATGGATGAAGCTTTTTTTTTTTTGTTTCAGAAGAGTTTTTGTATTAACTAATATAAAATTCACCTGATGACAGATGTCATGGGAACAAATGAAGAGGGGGGGGGAGATCCACTCTCCCCGTGACCAAAATGAATGCAATCGTTGTGTTGCCAACAAATCATTCCAATAAACATTTCTTTTATGTCAACGTATCTCTTCCCCCCCGATAAAGCAACGTTGTCTATGGAGTAATATAAAGTCATTCTAGAATACTATTTATAATAAAAGGAATCGAGGCACAAAATAAAATAAAATACAGAGCGCGGTCAAATGGTTCCGAAAGGTCGGGAAAGAGAGTAGAAAAAAAGAAAAAAGGAAATCGATCACTATTATCATTATATGCTATTAACTAACTTTCCCATATTAAGTACGCACATGTGTAATCTGTTGCACTCGTTCCTCTCTGTAGTATACATAATATGCATTTCATTTATAATAATAAAATCTGGATATTGAGTTTCTTCTTTCATTATATAAGTTTTATTTATGGTTGTTAATCTAAAAAGAAATTGGTCTGTTTTGTCAACGTCATTCTTTTTTTTATATAGACATGTATATAATAAGCCTTCATAACCAAATACAAAGTGAGCTCTGCTAATGTCATTGGTTCGTAGTAGCCCAAAAAAAAAAAAAAAAATAATAATAATAACACCAGGGATTATACAACTCCGCCAATTATTCAAAAGGACAAGGTTATTAGTACTTTTTTTTTAACAACTCTTTTATTTTCTTATCATTAAAAGGAAACGTAAGTTTTTTAAAAAAAAAAAAAACGTTTTTTATTTTTCATCTTCTTTTACTTTCTTTTTCTTTATTTCTCGGGTAAAAACAAATAAAAAAAGATTGACAAAGCTCAAAAAAAAAAAAAAAAAAAAAAAAGTTACCATAATTCTATATATTGCGGACACAAAAAAAAAAAAAGCTTTTCTTCATCGCCCGAACACACATCCCATTTATTTGTTATTTACCAACCAAGCACAGACATAACCATTTTGCTTATTTTTCCATTTTTTTCTTTTTTATTTTTTTAAAAAACAGTTTCTAGCACCGCCTCTTGCACTGTTTACATTTTTGGCATTTTTTTTTTCTTTTTCTTTTTTTTCTCTTTTTCTTTCTCCTCTAGGTGAACGTTTTTAGGGCAATCAAGGAAAACAAAAAAAGGTAAGGCCGGTTACTATGACAAATACTGGGGATTGTTGTCATGGCTATCTATTAGTATATAAAAGATTAGGGGGAGCACGAGAGAGAAAAAGAAAAAAGAGAGAAAGAAGGGGGGGGGTGAATGGGATTTTCTTTTTTTTATTTGCAAATAGAATTATATTATATCGTTTGGGTTAGCTGCATGTGAAACCCTCGCTGACAGGGCCCTATTCTTTTTTTTTTTTTTTTTTGGCTACCTTTTAGTACAACATAACAAAAAGAACTTTACTGTCTTGGTTAAGCTTTTTCGTTTGTCTCTCCGCTTCAATACAAAACATACAACAAGTTTTTGACAGATCTCGAATAATAATAATTTATAATTAACGAATTGAGTTACAATGCAGTCCATGCCGTATTATCAACAAAATTATCAACCCAATGGGTCTTATTCTAATAATGGATCGCCCGTTCCTTCATCTGTGCTTAGTAATGGAGGTGCTCCTCCAATGATGACTCATGCTAATGGCATGTCACCTTTACCTCATCAACCGCTAGGTGACACTACTACTACTACTACTACAGCAACAGCAACCCAGTCTCAACAACCCCCAAAGCGCAAACAAGTTAAGAATGCATGTAGTAAGTAGTACTTTTTTTTTCTTTTTCTTTTCTATTCTATATACATTTAAAGAATATTTTTTGTTTTCTTTTTAGAATGATTAATATAATTAATGGGGGGGGGTATATATAAAATTTTATTAATTATTTATAATAATTACTTATTGTAGCAAATTGTCAAAAGGCCTGTAAAAAATGTGATGATGCTCGTCCTTGTCCAAGATGTATTAAATATGGTATTGCAGAAACATGTGTTAATTCTGTTAGAAAGGAACGTAAAAAAGGAATCAAACGTGGTCCATACAAGAGAAGACAAAAGGACGGTAGTGAACGTACTAGTTCTTCAAGTTCTCGTCACAAGGAAGATAATAGTACAACTTCTTCTTTACTTGATTCGCATCAACCACCTCAACCTGCTCAAGCAAGTCATCAATCATCGCCTTATATGCGTCCTCCTTCAATGGCTTTTGGTTATCCAAGTAACTTGAATCAATATGGTCAACCCACTACGTATGATCCTTACAGTTCGTATGCAGCTGCTTATCACAAAGATCAAATGATGTCCCAATCGTATGTTGTGAACCCAATGTATCAATCAATGGGATATCCTGTCCTGATGCCTGGAGCTACAGAAGGTCAACAGCACCAGCAACAACAACAACAGCAGCCACAACCACAGCAACAACAACAACAACCTCAACATGCATCGTATGGAAGCGCTCAACATTCTCCTGTTCCTCAACAACATTATTTATTACATCAACAACAATCATCACGTCAATTTAGTGACCATATGCTTCATCAACAAAGTCAAAATACAAGCTCATCAGCTCATATGTATTATCAACAACAAACAACACAACATCAACCACATCAACCACATCAACCAGCACCACCACCACAACAACCACAACAAACTCAGCAACATACGCCACAACAACAAAGACATTTGCCAGATATTAAGGAACTTCAAGATGGATTCATGAAGCCTCAACCAATGACACCTGTCCCAAGTGCATCTACATCCTCAGGTACATCCACTCCTCCAGAATCTACTGAAGATGAAGATGGTTCTAAATATGCACGTTTATCTCAACTTTGTACAGCAGCTCTTCATCATAATGGTACTACTACTACTACCACTAATACTACCACCAACACATCTAGCGAACAACAAAATTCTCATGCTAGTTCGCCTAATCCACAACAACAATCATAAAAAAAAAGAAAGAAAGAAAAGAAAAGAAAGAAGCGTGTGAGCAGCGGATACCCTTTTTTATCTTTTTTTTTTTTTTTATTCTGTTTTTTTTTAATTTAATGTCTTTTTTTTTTAGCCCTCTGCACACATTTCCTCTTTTTATATATAGTCTTTTTTTGCACAACAAATCTTACACTTACACTCACATTTTTTGCACATCTTACATAAAACATACATTTCTACACATTCAACAATTTTTTGCACTCAACCATTTTCCCTTTCTTATTTATTGTTTTATTTTTGGTTATTTTTTTTATTTTATAATGTAAAATTAGTTTTTTTCTCTTTATTTGATTCATGAGAAATTTTTTTTAAAAAAAAATAGAATATACAAAACGAATCTCCCTCTCTATTATTTATATACAATCTATTATGAAGAGAATGCTCGCATACACAGTTCATATGTAGTAAATGTTGCACCCGCTGCAGGAATACTATATTTTAAGTGTCGTGGTTAAAAATTAATTGAGGTTTATCATGAATGGACTACAACCCAAATTATAATTATTTTTATTTACCTTCGAACAACAGCAGGTGCGAGTCCTCGGAAAAGTCCAGCTACACCTTCTCTTGCAATAATTTCTTTCATTACTCGAGTAACATAAAGACCTTGTGGCAAAGGACCATTTTGATTTTGTACAACTGATTTAACAACATCTAAAGGATAAGATGCTAACCAATAGGACATACCACCTATTGACCCCGAAGCCATTAATTGTAATATAGTAGCCTCTTCTTCTTGATCTTTTGTTAAATATCTTTTGGTGACTTCAAAACCGGAATAAAAACCAGCATAAGCTGGAATTTCACGTAATATAGTCACATACATGCCTCTAAATAAGGCAGAGAATCCATCGTTACGAATCAATTGACGTGCACAGTCAATAGGGCCCTTGAATTGACCCTCAGTATATTGTGCCTGTAATTTGATTTTTAAAAGTTCCACAGGGGATGCTAAAATAGAATTGACGATCCCCGCTCCGGCACCAGCAATAGCGATCTGTCCGATAGTTAAAGTTTGTCCAGGATAAGCTTGCATGGCTTTCTTTATAGAAGAATTGGCTGCAAATAAAACAGCATTCACTGCACCAATACCAACAAGTGGACTTGCCATACCTAATATATATATATAGTATTTTTTTTTTCATCATTCAAAGCTTCTCTTTAGTCATTGTTATTTGATATTTCATGTTCAGGGCATAGTATATATTACACCCGCACATATATATCAACATATTTGCTTTTATAATGTCTCTCCACCGCTTTTGTTATGAAATATAGTTTTTCCTCCTTATATTTCCCTGAAATTATTTTTTTTCTTTCTAACCTTTATAAAGCGCAAAAAAGCCTTCATTTTTAATAGTTTGTAAACCGCAATCCCAAGCACCTTTGAATCGTGTGTGATCAAGTTGAAGTCGAACCTTAATCGTGTCTATAGGTTGTCCAACAATGACTTGTGCCATGCCACTCATGCTATATATAAGGTGGGGGGAAGGTTTTTTTTATTGTTAAGTGATCGAGTTTTAAGGAAGAAGAGAAAAAACTTGTTCTTATTTCTTCAGAAACAAAGGTTTTAGTGATACTTACTTGCCTGCAATGAAATCAGCAGCAGCTGAAGGTCGTTTCTTTTCTTCTGTCATATCTTAGATATATATAAATATTTAATAATAAAAAATCAAAAAAGAAAGGTGGATAATAAAAGTAACAAAAGAAAACAGCTTATTTATTTTTTTTCTTTTAAACTTTATTACATATTAATATGAAAAGCTTGAGATAATCGATTGCGTGATTTTCGTACAACGCTCTTAAATCATTGCGTTATATATACTCATTTTTGTGTGTATTTCTTATTTTTCCGTAAAGTGTTTACCTTGCGAATTGCTTTTTTTTTTTTTCATACAATCTTATCAATCCTCTCTCTCTCGCTCTCTTTTTTTATGATTGTTATTTATTAATTAAAGAGCATAAACCACACAAGAAAAAAAAAAGAGAGAGAGAGAGAGGGTGTGTGTGTGAGTGTGAGAGAGAGAGAGTGAGAGGACAAAAAACCATCAATATGGTATAGAACGTCGATCTTATTGTTGAGTGTGAAAAAAAAAAGTTATTGTTATTGTTACCTTTACAGAATGCTTTTTATTTATTGTTGTTATAGCAACTCCATGTCTGAATTCACAACCATGAGTGGGTTAATCATTAACAACTGTTTCTTATACTCGAATACTAACTTTACTACTTCACAGAACTTAAGGGGACATATGAACTACAACTTTCCGCTTGTCATCTCTTTAACATTAAAACATAGATACAAATGACATTCTTTCAAACTTTGAAATATATATAGTAGGTTACCCTTCATGTAGTTTATTCATTCTATTTAGGAGATAAAGAAAAACAGAATGTTAACACGTCCCCCATTGAACTAATCCATCTAACATAATATAAAATGAGATTAAATTAAAAGAATGGTCAACAGAGAAACATTGAATCCAAAAAAGAAAAATACGTTCCAGGGCGCAAAAAAAAGAAACAATACCTTTTCTTTTTTGAGCAACTTTATGAAAAAGTATTGTTGGGTTTCACAACGAATGGGCACAACTCTTCTTTTCTACATCTAACTAAAATTAACAATAGAAAACGATTTATGAAACTGAAGGGGCGGGGGGAGGAGGTGGATGATCTCTTCTCACTATACAACTGTGGAAATGTATCCAATCAAATATATGAAGAACCATAAAGTCGTACAGGCGTCAATTAGAATATCTGAAACCATTTAACCATAAACAACATTTAATTTATTGGAAAGGGCGTTGTATATAGATAAACCAATGGGTTTATGTTCTTTTGTGTGTGGAATCATCAAGTTAGTTCAGGTCAATATGGAAGAAGAAGAAGAAGCAATAGATACAAGGAAAGTGTGATAATAGATTACACATCTTTCAATCGAAATCATAGACTTACATATCTTCGAAAGCTATATAGTTAGGTTACCAAACTGTGTAACTTCATGTAGACTTTGAATCAGTGTAAAATATAAATTTCCTGAATAATACATGAAATCAGCTATCGAAAACGATACCTGGAAAAGCACGGGACCTTTGAGAAATGTAAACGGGTATTAGGATACAGTGACCTTAAGACTGAGACATGATTGTTATAGAAGATTATTAATCAGGATAGAAATATGAAGATCTTGTACATATTAATGATGGCAGCTTGAAAGAATATTTCATAATTCCATTTGTGTTTCTTGAGACGGTGATCATACACACTATGGATAACGATCATACATCTGTTTCTTTTTCAGTTTGTACAACATCCACCGTTGCCTACCTTCTCTTCTACTAAGCCTAGGTAACCCTGGTAAATGTCGAATGGCTGAAATATCAATAAGTGATGATGACCCTCTTGAATACCTCTACAAGTTTTTAAGAGCTTGTTACGAGCGCATACTTTGATAACTGATCAATTACAATCACAATTATCAAAAAAGATTTTGGTGGACGATCAATCGACATTGTAGGACAGACGATCCCATACTTGAGTTTTAAAACCCTTATAAAAAAATTTTTTATTCCTCAACCTCTAATCAAAACAATATACCAACACTAATCTATAACTATCCTCATTATATATCCTCAAAAAACTTATTCGTGACCTATCTAAATCCTATTTGGAAGAAGAAACTTTCCCATTGAGTTTTAATTTTTTTTTTTTTCATGGCTAACCAAAATTGTTAGTCAAGTATGCATCAATTAACGAGCGATTGTCCAGACTTCTGATAAAAAACAAAGTTTGAAACCTGATTTATTGTCTTTATTGGCACGGACCAATAATGCCTGGGGGAGGTAGTAGTAGTAGTAGTAGTGCCACCAGTAAATCAAAATCAGTTGTTGTTATTTTTATTTTTCACAGACATCTTTTAAAGTTTTTCATCCTTTTGTCTCATCTTCGTTACACCTTTATCTCTTTTCTTTTACTTTTTTTTTCTAACTTTTTTTTTTTACCTTTCCCTCCCCCTTACTCTTTTTTTTTTTTTCAAAATTAATTGTTCAAGATACGGATATTTATGACAGGAACATATGGTGGATCAGGAGAAGATGAAGGAGAAAGAAGAAGAAGAAAAGAAGAAGATCAAATAGGAACAATAGTAATGGCTGATACTCCTGTTGCTTGGTCAGACGAACGTGAGAATATAATTATTTTTATAGGTAGAAAAAAAACCAAGAAAAAATCAACTCAATTACTTTTCTTTTTTTTTTTTATTATCTTATATAGCTGGTCGTCAACAAAATTCAAGTAATTCATCTGATACAGATATAAAAAATCAAACTATAAATGAAGATAATACCAAACGTCCACCTTTAGAAGCAAATGATACAGATGATTTACCAGGTACTCGATATTCTACTGACGATGAATCGTCAACAATTAATGGTCATATACCAACAGAATTACCATTAGAAGCTTTGGCAGGTATAAAATTTTTTTTTTTTTTTTTTTGATGATCGTTACCCAATATATATATATATAGTCAGCGTATTTATTTTTTTTGGAAAAAAAAAATTATCTGTGTATATAATAGGAAAAGGCTTGGTAACAAATTATACGGACGATCAATTTGACTGGGCTGGTGGAGACGAAGAAGATGAAGATGAAATTGCTGAAAAAAAGAGACGTAAAAAACAATCGGGAGTTATTTTATGTTTGTCACGTAATTCATCTTACATTGCATGGTCACTTTTAATTTTGGTTGCATTGATCTTGATTGCAATAGATGTAGCTTTATTTGTTGTTTATGAAGAAACTATATCTTGGGTTTCCTATAATTTACAACTATGGTTTACTTGGGCAGCATTTATGTGGTGCCTAAGTATGTTTCTTCAACTTATTGTTGAACTTGTGCCATGGTCTATTAAACGTTTAGTTGGTATGTTAAGACCTCAATCAACAGAAGTACTACGTATGCGATTGGCTGTAAGTAATTATAATTGAGGGGACATTTATATTTAACAGAACACTATTATTAATGATATCAAATAATAGTATTATATGGCTTTAAGACCATTTATCAAGTTTTTAATTATTTCAGCTTGGAATTGGGGTTCATGGGCTTTTATAAGTAATATAATCTCTGCACCTGATTCAAATAATTTACCACATTATATCAGTGTTTTATATAATATTTGGGAATGTGTTTTTTTCCTTGCACTTTTATTATTTATTGAAAAGTTTATTTTACAATTAATTGGTAAGTCTTCCCCCTACCTCCAACAATATATTTATCTGATCTATACTAACTATTAAATCTTTATATTAGTCACTTCTTTTCACAAGTAAATTATTTCTCACTTATATTATGAATTATATATTATGTTTTTTTTTTACTGATATAAACATTCTTTATTTTAATTATTTTTATAGGAAAGCATATGGTTCTCGTATTGATGATAATGAACATGCACTTAAAATTTTGGATAAATTAAAGAAAAATACAACAAAACGTAAAATGCCTCAAGAATATTTATTAAAACGAATTCGTCGAAACAAACAAGATAAATCGAGTAAACCAAATCGATCTGGTTCTATGGATGATCATAATAATAAAACTAAAACTCAATCTATTATGCGTCCAGAAGATAGTAGTCATGCTCCAACGAATAATACAAGAGGAGGTGGCAATGTACATTTTCCAACTTTAGAAAAAATGGATACCTTAATTGCTATACCCCCCATTGATAATCGATATGATGAGGATGAACGAAAAGAGGATAAAAAACATCTCGAAGAAGTGGTGATAACTGAACAAAACACTACGAATGGAATGCCAGGACAACAACAACAACGACCTGCCAACAATCGAGCAAGAAATTCATCCCATGATTTTTTTAATAATTTGACACGGCGTTTACGAGATGTGAATAATAATAATAACAAACAACAAAATGGAACAGCTATTTTCAATAATCGATCGATTGTAGCATCACCTTCGGGTAGTCCTCCTTCAGGTGCAATGTCTCCACCTCAACAACAACCACGTCTTAATATATCTCGAAGTAGTACTTGGGCATCCACCATTACAAAAGGAATTAATGATAAAAAACCATTGTTTTTAAATAAAAAGAAACAGCAACAACTTCTTCAATCATCTCAAGGAAGATCCCATCAAGCAAAAGCTTTAGCTAAAAAGATTCATACGAATATCACGGGTTCTTCAGGACGTCAAGAAATTACTGAATTGGACTTTTATCCTTATTTCCCTACAAATCAAGAAGCGGCAGCAGCTTTTCAAATGTTCGATCGTGATGGAAATGGTAGTATTAGTAAATCTGAATTACGTTCAACATGTGTTCGAATTTATCGTGAACGAAAAAATCTTGCAACATCGATGCGTGATTTATCACAAGCAACTGGAAAACTGGATATTATTTTAATGGTTGTTTTTGCTGCTATTTGGGTAAGTGCTTCTTTTCTTATTATTATAAAAGTAAACTAGGGAAAACAAAATGTTAAAGACAAAATATAATTTCAATTACTAGGCAATCATTGTTTGTGCTGCCTTTGGTGTAAATGTTGGAACAGATCTTATGCCTTTATGGAGTGCTTTTATTGCTGCCAGTTTTATTTTTGGAAATAGTGCAAAAGATGCTTTCGAATCTATTATTTTCATTTTTGTTACTGTAAGTTATCATTTTTTATAATTGATTTTCTATTATGATTATTTATTTTACTCGTATATATATATTATAGCATCCATTTGACGCAGGAGATCGTGTTTTAATCGGAGGCGAGAATTGGGTAGTTGGAAGGGTGGGTCTTTTAGTGTCAACTTTTACGTAAGTTTTTCTTTTCCTTTTTGATACTTACTATATATACGTTAATAAGTTATTTCATCTAATATCTCTTTTTATTTTATGTTGTTGATCATAGTAATTGGGATGGCTCTGTTGTATACGCTAAAAACTCGGTACTTGCCACACAATATATTATTAACGTTAGACGCACTGGACCTACAGGAGAAAGTCTTCGTAAGTAATAATTTAAATCAACATGGAACTAAAAAATCAAAAAAGAAAAAAAAAATATATATCAATCACGTAAGAGAGAGAGCAAAAAAAAAAAAGAAGCCTTATTATTTAAATATAATTTTACTTACAAATAAAAACATAACAACTCTTTATATATCATATCTTTTAGAAATACATATTGCTTTTAGTACACCATCTCACAAGATTCGTAAACTTGAAGAACACATGAAAGAATGGGCAAATCAATATCCTGGATTATATAGTCTTAATTCAACAAGTGCCAATATTCTTAACTTTGAAAATCAAAATCGATTAATTATGTCATTTTATTTTGAACATACTCAAAATTGGCAAGATCCTGGAGGTCGATGGTTACGTCATAATAATTTTATGATGGAACTTAAAGAAGAATGTGAACGACTTGGTATTACTTATGTTTTACCATCTCAACCATTTGAAAGTAATAAAGAAGATCAACATCTTAGCGTATTCGACAATGATAATGATGATGATGAAAATCATAGTGGTGGATCATCAGCAGGAGAATCATCCGGTATTCGCCATGGTCGTTTGTATAAAGAGAAACCAGCTGAACAAGGAGGTGGTGTACGTGGTCCAACAGCTTCTGCCGTTGCTACAGCAACAGGTGGGGGTAATAGCAATCAATCGGGTGCTGCTGCAGGTGCTGCAGCTACCGTTGCATTTACCACTGGATTCATGTAACCCTCACCCTCTCCATCAAAATATAAAAGTTTTTTAGTTTTTTTTTTTTTTTTTTTGCTCTAGTAAATAATATAGTATAGTAGTCTAGTAGATAATAATAATAATAACCTTTCTGTTTTTTTTTTCTTAAAGTTCCAAGTTTATTGAATGAAATAGATAAAAGTTCATTAAATTACTGCCGATTTTGATGGCTTCCTGGTACAATGATCATTTTGAAAAGAAAACTTTACAGATTTTGTATTTACTTATTTATTACAACAGTATTTTATTATTATGAGATAATAATCAAGACTGATAAGGGTAATCTCTTTTACGTTTCTTCCCTGTAATTGATTTTACGTAGTTTTTTTTCTCATAATCATTAAAACATTAATTGTTATAGATAATTATATCTACGTACCACACTTATAAATATTGTAAATATTATGTGGTTTATATACTATTGAAAGAAAATTAGTAGTACTACGATAGATGTCATTATCATTTCATTAGAAAAAAAGAAAAAAGTATTTTTAACAGACATGTTTCTATCTTTCAATATTTGATTTGATGAAGAAATGTGAATTATGATTGTTTTATTAGGTATGAAAAATTAAAGCATTTACATAGTAAAAAGACCGCTACTTATACCTTTATATATGGCACAGTAAGTATGAATGATGTTCTAATGATTTGGGTTCAATGTTTAATCAAAAACATGTCCTATTGTTATTATTACTTTGAGTTAATAATTGTTAATCCGTGATCTATACTTCTTTCTCTATAATAATTTTTTCCTTTTCCGGGTGCCTAAATTAAAATAATAATAATGACTGGATATAGAATGTGTCGAACAATGCAGAACAAATTTGTGCATTTATTACGTAGTAGACCTTATTCATAGTTTCATTGTGTAAAAATCCCTTATCTTTATGTTTTCAAAGCAGTCCACAAGATTGTATCATACGTAACATATATCATGCGAAACGTTTTCCTTTCGAGTACGTACGTCGGGAAGGTATATTTCGTTAGTATAAGCTGATAACTTATTATATACAAAGGATAGAATCATTGATTATTCTTATCATTTCTTGTTCATCTACAGTAACTATACATTTTATTAGTTTATGCTTAGATAATAGAGAGTTTCGGGAGTTTGTATGTTCGTGAAAATACGAAATCAACCCAAATATAGATGAAATGTAAAACGATTTTGGTGAGAAGTTTTTTGGTAACACAACAATGCTATGAAGAATAAATTTCAAATATTATTATTGGAACGGTGAAAGTTTTTAGCGTTATTCATACACCGTTTTTGGAATCGAAAATACAAAGTGGTTCGTATTTTAATGCAAAACGAATAAATAATATAAGAAATCCGCAAACACATGTGTAAAGTACTATTGATAGTTAAAGATGATCTACTTGTTAAATAATAGATATATACTAAAACGTAAATATGAACATTTAATGTACTACACTTTAAAGCATCGCGTAGTACATATCGATGAATTTTATTTTAAGAGAGCATATATTTGGGCAATATGTAAAAATATTTATATATGTAAGAAAAATAAATAAATTTCACATTTGTCTACGTAGCATCAAAATTGTCTTTGTCAAGTTTTGTTAGTAGGTTTAGGCTAATAAATTTCTTTCGTTTTTAGAAATAAGTAGTGTCTATCAAATTATTTTAGTTTCATTTCATATATTCAGTTTATATAATTTTGTCGTGAGCAAAAATATATTATATTCATATGTTGATTAGTATTTAACATACGATACAACATTGTACAACAATATTTATTAATTATTAGTAGTAGTATATTGTTGTACTATCTTTCAAATAAATAGGAATAATGTATAGATTCTTTTTTTAATTCGAAATAAACTCTTTGCTTAGGTTAGCTAGATAATCTTTCGCTGAGATATGATACCATCTTAAAGTAATATAATGTACGTAATAAAAGATTGTTAGTTAACAACTACGTATAGTATAAAAAGTGGTTTAGTTAAGAATGTTTTTAACAAGAAATCATTTTTTGCCCTTTTTCAATATTCATTCATAGTAAAATGTTTGATGAAGAAGCACTATAGATAAATAAGAGAACTTCAAATAATATTTTAAACAAAATATCTGTCTATGTAGTAGCCTAAATTGCTTGATGAACAAAAGTATATTAATTCCTGCATTTCATTGTCCCGTATTACACGTATAAAGTCCCTACCAAGAGTTGATATTTAATGGACTATGCATTTTCTTCATTGACACTTAAATCTACATAAGAAGTATTTAATTCTCAAATGGCTCGTCATTTCAAAACCATGTCGATGATGTATAAAAAACATAATGTATGATCGAACGTATTAAAAGATTTCATTATAAATCTGTAAAGCTACCGTGATTTTAGTCGATTACCTTTCTATGCTACTTGTAACAATCAATAGAAAAAAAAATACTATACCAAATCTCTACATATGTGAGATATATAAAATGTGTAATGATAAAACCAGGTCGAGTTTGTAGAAGAAAAAGAAAAATAAATGCATCCAGCGGCGGGACTCCACTCGTTGTGAATAAACTCTATTATTGATTCACTTGTTCCTTTATTTGCTTTTTATACTTTAACAAGTTACCGCATCTACTCAGGTATGAAAGGTTCATTCATCTGGTAGAGGCCATTGAGTGTGTGAAATTACGCTTATTCTTTTAATATTTTATCAAACTATAGACGGTAGTATATTAAATTAGACTTGATATTATAGATATTGTGTACCACCCATCTTTCATCATCTAAAAGGCTAATATCGTGATTATTGATATACGTGTACAAAAAGACATTGTCTCTTTAAAAACATGGCGACAGTAATAATCATAATACCATACCCATGACCCATGACCCATGACGCAAAGTACGTATTAGGAAATTAAAACAAAATACAGATCATCACACAATTTTCTTGCAGAATTAAAAATGACACCTCTTTTCATGGTTGCTTTTTTATTTTATTCGCGTAATGTGAACCCTTTCCCCCTTTACCACAATTACTGGATTGTTCTCGTAATAAAATTAAGAAAGCTATTTACTTTTTCAATAACTTGAACTTTTTAGCGTCTTTTTTTCATATGCTAATTATTTTATTAAAAAAAAAAAGGCTGCAAAACGTTCCGGTGGATTGGTAAAAAAAACGGATCCATTTCCAATTTTGGACATGATCCCTTCCTTCTAGGCCTCATTCTTTTTTTTTTTTTGCTCTTTCGCAACATATTAACATATTACTATAGCTAGGTAAAAAACAGCATGTTTGTTCATAAATAAATAAAAAAAGGTTGTTAAGCAACGATTGTCATGGTAATGGAATCTCACGTTCTAATCTTACTTTGACACGGAATGTTGCGTGATTTTTTTGCATGTGGAGGATTTATCCCGACGCGTAAAAAAAGTTAATTTTTATGCAACATGTTACTAGATTGCGTAAAAAAACGCGTTTGTTCTTAAATAAAAGAAATATTTTGTTAAGCAACACTTGTCATGGCAATGGAATCTCACATTCTAATCTTACTTTGACACGGAATGTTGCAATTTATACACATGTTAGCTTTTTTTTTGACCCAGTACCTCTTACTTTCACCTACCTACTTTATGCAGATCATTTTCATTGCTGCGCATTTACTTCAGGTAGATCGCTATTGTTATTACCGTTGGTGAACATAAAGAAAAGAAAATGATTTTTTTTCAAAAAGATTCTCGTTCATAATATAAAGTAATGAGCATTTTGTTTCAAACTAATGTCAAAGTCATCATGATATTATTTAAAAAGTAGTTTGAAATGAATAGTTTTATATAACAGTAAAATATCATTTGAATAGACGGGATTCTAGACCCACAGAGCCCTTTTATGCTTTATATTCTGTAACTGGGTCTTTCTTGACTTCCAACACTTTTTCTTTCTCTTTCTTTCTCTTTCTTTCCTACCAACTAAACTCTTTTGTTTTTTGAAATGTACTTTCAGTAACTTTGTCTTTCTACATTCCTTTTTTCATTTTCTCTTTCCTTTCAACATTCAAGTAAAGTAAGTATTTCTCTCTTTTTTTTCTTTTGACATTTACTTTTTGACATTTACTTTCAGTTACTTGTAACTATATTTTTATTTTTATTCTTTTTGCTTCCTTTTAACGTTCCTTTGTCCACCTTCTCTTTCCTCTCAACATTCAAAAAAAAAAAGGTAGATTAACTACTACATTTTTTTGACATTCCTTTTTCTACTTTTTTTTTGGTGGGTGGGTTTAACATTTACTTGTAACTTAATTTTCTCTTCTTCCTTTTGACATTCCTTTTTGCACTTTTTCTTTCTTTCCAACAGTAAAAAATAAAAAAGAGGAGCAGTGATTACTACTCTTCATTTTTATTTTTAACATGTACTTTCAGTTAATTGTACCTTTTCTATTTCCCACCTTTTTTTATTCATTTATCTTTTGACATGTACTTCAAATTTATTTTTTCTTCTTTTTTTTTATTACAATGGCCGTCTTTCATGTTGTTAATTTCGTCTGTAACTTTTTATTTTTATTATAGCTGTTTGTTTTTCTCATTCACTTGGAACGGTGCGCATAAACGTCGTATTACCAGTAGACCTTGAAACGCGAATATTATGGTCTATAAAACTTTAATGCCTTTATTTCATTAGCTTAATAAAGCATGACGGTGTCTCATATATTCAATGGTAAACTTCTAATCTGTTTTAAAACTATTATAACGGTTAGCAATCTCCCATAATTCGTTATAAATAAGGTTTTTCCAATATGTCAAGATGAGTTTCAACATTGGACGTGTGTACTACTACTACTCGGGTTTATATTGGTTCAGTTGGTGCATGAAATCTTTTTTAACCGCGCACACATTTCAAACTTTAATTAGAACCAAAATGGTGTATTATTATGTTACCCAGGTAAATAATGATATTTTCTTCCGTTATATCAATCCTCTTCTATGGCGTTATTTCAAACGAAATTTCTTCTATCGAAAAAAAAAAATGTTAATATTGCTTTTATCAAACTATGACCTAATATGTAGATATTCTGTAACTGACTTGACCTTAGCTTGTCACTATTCCATGAGCCGCAAGGAACACTATAAATCACAGGATGGGCTATTTGACAACGTACGTAGTCTAACACGCAGTGATTCAAAATAACGTGCGTGTAATTAGTGCATGTATGAGCCAATGGTTATGCGTGGACGAATTCAAGTGAAAGAATAGGATGATTTACTTTATTTCCTTTTGATTTCTTTAAATATAGATGCGATGAACACGACCGATAGAAGACTGTATCTGGTTAGAGGTAAGGATAGGGAATGTTTATAGGACGATCAACTGGAGGGCAAGCGATACAGTTTTCCTTGATTCGACGACGACGACTACCTTGGTGGCATGGCGACAACGGTAATAATAAAAATAACATGTTGTAAATGCTGATGACTAGAACATTTTATCTTATTTTTTATGATATATAGATCCGATGAGCAAGGCCAATGGAAAACTGTATCTGGTTGGGGGTAAGGATGAGGCACTTTTTGTAGGACGATCAGCTGGAGGGCAAGCGATACAGTTTTCCTCGATTCGACGACGACGACTACCTTGGTGGCATGGCGACAACGGTAATAATAAAATAACATGCTTTTTGATTCTAATGACTAGAACATTTTTATTTATTTTTTATAATATATAGACGCGACGATCACGACCAATGGAAAACTGTATCTGGTTGGGGGTAAGGATGAGGCACTTTTTGTAGGACGATCAACTGGAGGGCAAGCGATACAGTTTTCCTCGATTCGACGACGACGATTATCTTGGCGACATGGCGACAACGGTAATAATAAAAATAACATGTTGTAAATGCTGATGACTAGAACATTTTCTTTTATTTTCAATCAGATATAGACACGACGATCACGACCAATGGAAAACTGTATCTGGTTGGGGGTAAGGATGAGGCACTTTTTGTAGGACGATCAGCTGGAGGGCAAGCGATACAGTTTTCCTCGATTCGACGACGACGATTACCTTGGCGACATGGCGACAACGGTAATAATAAAATAACATGCTTTTTGATTCTAATGACTAGAACATTTTTATTTATTTTTTATAATATATAGACGCGACGATCACGACCAATGGAAAACTGTATCTGGTTGGGGGTAAGGATGAGGCACTTTTTGTAGGACGATCAACTGGAGGGCAAGCGATGCAGTTTTCCACGATTCGACGACGACGACTACCTTGGTGGCATGGCGACAACGGTAATAATAAAATAACATGCTGTAAATTCTAATGACTAGAACATTTTATCTTATTTTTTATAATATATAGACACGACGATCACGACCAATGGAAAACTGTATCTGGTTGGGGGTAAGGATGAGGCAATTTTTGTAGGACGATCAGCTGGAGGGCAAGCGATACAGTTTTCCTCGATTCGACGACGACGATTACCTTGGCGACATGGCGGCAACGGTAATAATAAAATAACATGCTTTTTGATTCTAATGACTAGAACATTTTTATTTATTTTTTATAATATATAGACGCGACGATCACGACCAATGGAAAACTGTATCTGGTTGGGGGTAAGGATGAGGCACTTTTTGTAGGACGATCAGCTGGAGGGCAAGCGATGCAGTTTTCCACGATTCGACGACGACGACTACCTTGGTGGCATGGCGACAACGGTAATAATAAAATAACATGCTGTAAATTCTAATGACTAGAACATTTTCTTTTATTTTCAATCATATATAGACACGACGATCACGACCAATGGAAAACTGTATCTGGTTGGGGGTAAGGATGAGGCACTTTTTGTAGGACGATCAACTGGAGGGCAAGCGATGCAGTTTTCCACGATTCGACGACGACGATTACCTTGGTGGCATGGCGACAACGGTAATAATCAAAATAACATGTTGTAAATGCTGATGACTAGAACATTTTATCTTATTTTTTATGATATATAGATCCGATGAGCAAGGCCAATGGAAAACTGTATCTGGTTGGGGGTAAGGATGAGGCACTTTTTGTAGGACGATCAACTGGAGGGCAAGCGATGCAGTTTTCCACGATTCGACGACGACGATTACCTTGGTGGCATGGCGACAACGGTAATAATAAAATAACATGCTGTAAATTCTAATGACTAGAACATTTTCTTTTATTTTCAATCATATATAGACACGACGATCACGACCAATGGAAAACTGTATCTGGTTGGGGGTAAGGATGAGGCATTTTTGTAGGACGATCAGCTGGAGGGCAAGCGATACAGTTTTCCTCGATTCGACGACGACGGTTACCTTGATGACATGACGAATGCGGTAATAATAATATGCAACACGGTGTACGTATTTGATTAGCTTAGAAAAAGTGCCAGAAGAAAAGAATAAGAAGAGGAAAGGCAAACGTATTCACTAATAGGCTTTGTTATAAATCTTGCGTAGTAATTGATATAACAAAATAAAGTGATTTTTTACAAGATCTCTTTTTTTTACATTGAATTTCGAATATGTTTTCTATTTTATGATATTTGTGAGACTGTGTATTTGTTTTACTTAGATGAGCCGTATAAAATGATTAGAATAAAAAATCGGGCGGCAGATGGAGAAACCAAGTTGTTTGGAGGGGTTGGGCTGGGTAGGGAGACGTAACAAATTCTCTTTAGTGTTGGTTCGACTCGAAATTTATCAATTGGGCTAACCAAAAGATTAAACGAAAAAGCGGTCGATTAAAATAATTTCAGGAATTGATTTAATTGTCATTCAAAAAAAAGAAAGAGGATAAGACTTATAATTTAATGAGAGAAAAGTAATAAATGTGGGAGCTTTTTTTGGACTTACTTTTTGCCAAACCGTAAAAGAGAAAATTTCATCTGAAATTATGAGTTGTATTAAGGATCCAAAATATGATTATAAAAATATTTTATTATGAAAAGAATATAAAGATTAAAAGCTAAGCTAAAATTCTTTAACCAATCCAATCCTCTTTATACTATTTACTATAATGTTTAATATTATCTAATGATTATTAAAACTACTTGATAAAGGTTCATGTTTCTTGTGAATTATTAAAGTTAATAATGTTTTTCTATCATTAAAGTCAACAAATGAAATTCAATCTAAGTTTCGGTAAGTTATAATATCCATTTTTAAATGATAATGTTTATTAATACATAAAATACCTGAAGCGAAAGAAATACGCCAAGAAAATTTTTTTTATTGCAACAATAACTTTTAGACATGATTTTGAATGTACTTCTTGACTTTATAATAAAACTATTTTTGCTTTTGCGAATTGAACAGTATTTTTTTCAAATAATTATGAACTTTATGCGCATGTTTTATAATTAAGGATCGCTGATGTGGTACGGGTTGATCACAAAAAAAGAAACTACGATCTTTTTGTTTGTGTCACCAAAAAATGCTACTATTTTTTTTTGGGGGGGGAGAGAGGAATAAGTTAAAAGAGTCTGAAGATCTCTATAAAAGAAATATCAAGACTTTATGTATTTAGTATGTGGATCAAGATGATATTGATGAACTATACAGTATAGTAAGATGCACTCATTCTATTATCATTGTCGCTTATTTGACTCTTAAACAATAATAATAATAGTTAACATTTTCATGTACCTACTTATATCTTCATATTAAAGACATATAATATTTTTTTTTCTATTTACAAGAATATTCATTAAAGTATCATAGACCGTCCCCCCCCTTCTTTTTTTTCTGTCCTTCTTCATAATCTCTTAGTTAATAATAAAAGGATTATCAGATAAATAAAAACGAAAAATGAAGTTTCAATAATCATTTTATATAATAAACTATTACTAGTATATTATTAATTTATATGAGTTCTTGACTATCAGATTATTCGTATTTAATATTTGTTTTCTTGTTTTCTTTTTAACTCATCATTTATATCCAAGCAGATAATTTCCCCTTTTTCATGTACTTATTAGAACACCTCTTTCGATTGGCAGGGGGGCATGAGTAAAGTACTATTTATACAAACCAAAAAATTATCAGATCTACTATATTTTAATATATTGATTTAAATTAATCTTCACTATTCCTCACACCTTTTCTTTATATATTTATTCACTTTTTTTCTTCTATGTAGCTAGGTTAATAATAAAAACAAGCATATTTATTTTTGCAATCACAACAATATTATTATTTGAAATCATCGCGTGATGAGAGAAAATTTCAAGTTACGTACAAATTTTAACGAATTAGTAAAAATAACATTATTGGTTGCTACCCATTGTGGAGCAAATTTTCGCGGGGGGGGATAGAGACCCTAAAAAAAAAATGAAAAGATCCCATTAAACGCGTTGTATGGGGGTTTTTTTTTACATCAAAAAAGAATCTGATAACATAAAAAAATTATGTTGTTATTGTTGTTGTTTTTATAATAAATTTCTATGTAAAATGACGAAAACAATAACAAACAATTTGATCAACAACAATTCATTACCTACTATATATGTTCTTAATTATATTAATATCAAAATTTTACGCCATATATATAAAACTTTATAAACAAGAATGTTCTTTACTTTTTCTTTTTAGCATAATCGATCGCTATTGAAGAAAAAAAAAAGATTTTTATCAGATCCTAGCGGAGAAACAAAGATCTGATAAACATTGTTATTATAATTATTTCTTTATTCTTTTAATTATCAATTAAATTACACTGGTTTTTTTTTTCGTTATTGTTACTTGTTATATAAAAAGGTGGTCACTTGAACTTTTCTTTTCTTTTTTTCTTTTTTTTTTCAATTTTTGCTCAAAAAGTCATTTATTCAACTCCCTCACCTTCCGAATCTCGTGGTTCTTTTTTTTTTCACCATAACAAAAAAAAAAACAGGAAAAGAAAACATCTATTTTTTTATAATTATAAGCATTATGCATACATTATCACCATCATCATCCTATTCAAATAAAAGTTATATATCATACGAAAATAATCAGTTTTCCGATCATGAAAATCCAACAGATCTACCTACTCCTCCTCCGTCACCTATTAGATCACAACAACAACAACAACAACAACAACACTCCATGACTGCCACATTGGAAGCAAATGGTCGTATATTAAAAGCAAAACGCGAAGGCAATCTTAAAATTGTCATGACTGAATTCGCTTCCATGAAAAAACAACATATTCCATTAACACATCATACATATAATCTTGTTCTCGATGCACATGCTAATTTGCGTCGAGAAGGAACCCCATTAACGAATATTTTCAAAAGTAATTATCAACTATATATAGTAATCCTATGAAATAGGATACTACTACGTACTAGTTTTTTTTTTTGTTTAATATAAAATAATAATAATAGAATTGTTAATTAAAAAAGGTTAAAATTTTCAGTTTACGACGAAATGATCCGAGCACATATCCCACCCAGTGGTTACACATACACCGTCTTACTCCGAGTATTATGTAAACGTGATGTCGAAGTACAAAAAACTGTTGCCATGTTGAAGCGACAATCTATACGTACTGGTAATGTGGGTAAAGACGATATGAATCAATTGGAATCTGAAGGCAATTTAAATCGAGCACTTGAATTATTTCGAGTTGCAGTGGATGATCCATCTATATACGAAGAATTTGAAGTCGAAATATATAATCAATTATTACGTGTCTTGTCACATTATGGCAATACAGTCGATGCACAATTTGTGTACAACCAATTACAACACTCGCCACATACTCAGCCAAATTCAGCCACTTTTGCTGCATTGATCAATTTAATGGGACGTGCTGGTCAAATTCAATCTGCTTTGGATATGTTTCATACTTATATTTCAATAAGACATACATTGGGTCCACACGATGCTTCTTATGTTTACAATGCATTAGTAGATGCTTATCTCAAGTGTAATCAATTGAATGAAGCATTACGTGTAGTAAAAGAAGATATGATACGAGATGATGTCAAGGTCACTGTGATTCCATATAATTCAATTATTCGTCATTATTGTGCACAAGGTGACATGGACAAAGCAAGAAATGTGGTGGAGACACTTCAAGATAATAATAATAAGAAGAAGAATGAGAAATCTTTATTACCTGTTGCAGACGCAAGTAGTTATGGTCCTATTCTTTCAGCTTATTGTCAAGCAAATCAATGGCAACCAGCTTCTGAAATTTATGCACAGTTGATCAAGACAGATATTGCCAAGGCATATGGTAATTTGGCTAATTATGCCTTATTATGTATTACACATGGACATGGACATGATGCGGTAGAGGTGATAAAAGATATGCATCGTGCTGGATTAGAACCTGATCCTATACTGGTGACTCGTATTGTATTATTTTTTTCTAATGTTTCGGATGCAACTTATGCCTTATCCATTGCATTACAATCCATGTCTCTTCGTACCATTACCAAAGGATCTTCCATGTTATTTCAAACGGCGGTTAAGATTATGCAAACTGCAACATTAGTACAAGCATTGACAATTGTATCTGTAATAGCGGGTCCACTTGGTTTTCCTATAGTATTGGCGAACGCATTAATTGACAGCTGGCGTCAAGATAATAGTCATTTCGAAAATAATAAAAACGACGGTCATCATCAAGTCAATAAAAAAGGAGAGGTAGATTATGCTCCGTTGATTGAGGCTGCATTAATGTTATCTCCTCACCAACCTTGGCTTGCAGATGTAGTCATTGACCTTGTAGATCATCATCATTATGTTCCACCTCCTCATCAATTTGCTCGTGTTTTAACATGTTTACAACAATACAAATTGGTGGAAGCTGAAAACAAATGGAAAGCTGCTGTGGCTACTACAGATGAAGCCGAATCATTATCAAATCAAGTTCTCAAGGCATCCATGCGTGGTCATATTGATACTGCTTTTAGGTTGATGGAACAACATATTCTTCGACGTGGTTTTATTCCTTTGCCTGAGGCAATGCGTGATTCTATTGCAGTCATGGGTAAACAAGGTCATTTACGGGATGCTCTTCGTCTTTTTCAACTTTCCATGAGTGCGTTTAAAAAAGAAGATACTCGATCAAGATATTTAGTCATGAATAGTATTCTGATTGTATATGCACAACAAGGGGACATGGTTCCTGCCAAGCACTATTATGATACTATTAAACAAATGGGATTTTTTCCAGATGGGAATGCCTATGCATCTCTTTTACTCGGGAGTGCTAAATGTGCTACAGATGAAGCAACCGATGCATTAACTATCTATGATGAAGCCAAACGTCACAATGTGAAACCAACGACCTTTTTTTACAATGTGGTGATTTCTAAACTTGCTAAAGCTCGTAAACTTGAACCTGCTTTACGATTATTCGATGAAATGCAACAATTCAAGATTATTCCTAATTGTATTACTTATGGTGCCATTATTTCTGCATGTGTGCGTGCAGGATCTGAATTACAAGCCCGTCGATTATTTGGTGAAATGTTATCGGCATCCTCTTATCAACCACGTGTTGGACCCTTCAACAACATGATTCAATTTTATGTACGTCAACAACCCAATCGTGAACGGGCATTAGAGTATATCATTGAAATGCGTCGTCGTCATATCAAACCCTCTGCACATACATACAAGTTACTCATGGAAGCTTATTCTACCATTGCTCCTTATGATATGCCCACAGCCCATCGTATGCTACGTGATATGGAAAAAAAAGACAAGATACAACCTGAAGCCACACATTATGCTACTTTAATTTATTCGTATGGGACATTACAACGTGATGTCAAAAGTGCAGAACAAGTATTTACAGAAATGAATAAAGCCAAAGTGATTCCTGATGAAGCTGTTTATCAAGCCATGCTTGATACATTAATTAGTAATGATAAAATGGAACGTGCTGAAGAATTATATCAAGAAATGCTTCAAAATATTCATAAGAGTTGCTCTCCTTATATTGAAAACTTATTTATTCGTGGATATGGTCAAAAAGGGTTACTGGACAAAGCCGAGGCGATGTTTGAAATTATGTCGGATAATCGATTGTTACGGTCCACTGGTAGTACCACAACTAATGACAAGGAATATATTGTTGTTCGTGAACCAAGTACTTATGAGGCCATGGTACAAGCTTATCTTGATAATAATATGATTTCCAAGGCAAAAGAAATACTTGATATGATGGTTAAACGAGATTTTCCTGAAAAAGTTGTAGCTGCTGTTGCAGATTTGGTGTTGGAATAAGTTTATTATTACTACTATTATTATATTCCTAGACCACTCTCTTCCAACAAACACACAAAAAAACTATTCTACTTTATTTTTATTATTTTCATCGTCATCAATCATTTAACTGTTTATTATTATGATAACTATAATAATGTAAGCTTTTGTAAATATTTTATTAACTAGGTTTCTTTCTTTATTTATATATGCACCTCCTTTCTTATATACATATGCCCCTTCTTTTCCCTTCATACATATACCATCTTTTTTGCCTTCTTTTTTTTTTACATGGTTCATTTCTTTTTCCCCATTTCCTCCTATGCTTATTCTATTAATAAAAAAATAAATATGTGTTTGCTTGTTTTAATATGTTGTAATGAGTCCTCAAGATAAATAAATAGATATACAGTGGGATTGAAAAGTAAACTTATAATTAACTATGGGAAAAAAAATAACATGTTCAATGAAATCATCAGGGCGATGTTGTTGCCAGTTTGATGCCAGTAGACCCCTCGAAAGAAAACAAGAACACAAGTTTGAACATGAAGAAAGAATACTTTAAATGCTGTTGTGAGTTGTTATAAAAATATCAACGTGATTATAAGAGTGGGAAAAACAAACAAACATGGGTAGATCCTTTCTTTGATCATTATTCTTTAAACTATATCAAAAACAATAGGTTTCCAACTTATAATTTACGATCTAAATAAACTAGATTTTTTTGAACCCCCCGCCCAAAAAAAAACATTTGCTGCGGATGTGTGTGCTTGTGTTATAGGTATCATGCATCTTTGAGTCATCAAACCTAAAACAGTTTGTTAGTGTCAGATCTAAAAAAAAAAACTCCCTAAAACGCGCTCTTTAACCTTATATTTTCTATTTTTTTTTTTTTTTTTTTGTTCCTTCTTCTTTCTTCTTTCGTTACTTTATAATGTCATTGGGTCGAGCTTCAGAATTAGGTAAATATTATAATATAAACCACCTTATTAACTATTCTATAATTAATACTTTTATTATTTTTAAAAAAAAAATAGTACAAAGATTATTAACTAATCCAACTATAAGAATAAAAAATATTGATGCTACTAAAGAAAAACTAACTAAAATTATTGGTGATGGTCGATCCAATCTTCATTTTATTTCTGGTAAATATTTTCTCTTTTCTCTAGTGACGTTCAAGAAGAAAAAAAAAAAAAAGGAAAACTTAATAGATTTTTATATGAATAGATTTTGACATGACAATGTCAAGATATTGGACAAGAGATAAAGTTACAGGTGCACTTGAACGTAATCCTTCATGTCATGGTATACCAAGTCTTTATTCTAAAATGGACCCAAAGGTAATTTCTTCTTTTTTTTTAAAAAAAAAAATAGAAAAGTAGAAAAAAAAAAGGGCCTAATAATACTTTTTTTAATAGTTTAAAGCAGTTACTGATACTTTTTTAGCAACTTATTATCCAATTGAAGTTGATAAGACAATGACTCGAGAAGAAAAAACACCTTTTATGATTGAATGGTGGAATAAAACACATAATGCACTTGTGGGTCAAAATATTACAAGAGATGGTAAAATATAAATAAATATAGATAGAATGAAGGAAGGAAGAAATATTAACTCTTGAATTTATTATTAAATAGATATTAAAGGAATGGCAGAAGAAACACCCGTTGAATTAAGACCTGGTATTAATACAGTATTGGAATTGTGTTACGCAAGAGCTATACCATTTTTAGTATTTAGTGCTGGTATTGGCGATATTATTGATGAAGTTCTTAAAGAACATGGATTAATGTTTCCTAATATGCATACTGTTTCAAATATGATGGATTTTGATGAAAACGGAATATGTGTAGCATTCAAAGAACCATTAATCCATGTATTTAACAAATCAGAATTTCAATTGGAAGTAACACCTTATCACAAGACAATTGAGGATAAAACCAATGTTATCTTAATGGGTGATTCATTGGGTGATTTACAAATGTCTCAAGGTGTTCGTCATGATTTATGTTTAAATATTGGTTTCTGTAATCATGATTGGGAATCTTTAGAAGAACGTTATACAGATGCATTTGATATTGTTATTATGCGTGATGCCAACTTTGATCCTGTTATTGATATTTTAGAATACTTAGGATAAAAAAGAAATAAAGATACAACATATTATTCTTTATTAATTCTTTTTTGATATAATATAAAGGGGGGTTATTGGGGCGGGGGAGAGGGGGAATAAATATATTTAATTAAAGAATCATACAAGGTTTTCCTCTTGTTTTTCGAGGTGGTGGTGATAAAACAGCACGAATACCTTCATCAAATACATTTTTTAATCCTTTTTGAGTTAAAGCTGAACATTCTAAATATTTTACTGCACCAATATCTTTTGCCATTTGTACACCTTGAGTATATGATATGGGTGCCATTCTTTTATCACGTAATCGTTGAATTTGATGGCGATCTTCTCTTAAATCAAGTTTTGTACCCACAAGAATCATAGGAGTACGTGGTGAATGATGATTAATTTCTGGATACCACTATATATATATATATCAATTAGTCTTTTCATATTTGTATTTATATTCTCTTTTTTTTCCCTCTTTTACCTTTGTTCGAATATTTTCAAATGATGGTGGACCAACAAGTGAAAAGCAAATTAAAAATACATCTGTTTGTGGATAAGATAAAGGACGAAGACGATCATAATCTTCTTGACCTGCTGTATCCCATAAGCCTAAGTTAACTGGTTTACCATCCACCATTACATTGGCTGAATAATTATCAAAACTAATTATATGTATGAAAATAAATTAATTTCTTATCCAAAAACAAACTTTTAATTATAGTCTTACACTGTGGGAATGTATTCACCAGGAAAAGCATTTGTTGTATAAGATATTAATAAACATGTTTTACCAACAGCTCTAAAATTATATATTATAAAGGTGTTATCATTATGATTGTTACATAGGTCATGGTTTTTAACTATTTTGTTTTTCATTTACCCATCGCCAACAACGACACATTTGATTGATTGCATAATGTACTTTTTTTTTTATAAAAAAAGAGAGAGAGAATATATAATAATAATTATAGTAGTAGTAGTAGTAGTAGTAGCAGTAAAAAAAAAGATAATATGATAATATGATAATAATACACACTACTCACAAATACGATATACACATATACACTGTACTTATAATACAACAGCAAAAAAAAAAAAAAAGAAAAGAAAAGAAAGTAAAAGAGAACTAGACTTTTTTTTTCTGTTATAAATATAATAAATATAAAGTATAGGAGCTTGTGTATTGTATATATTAATGTGTTTATATGTGTACACAATGATTACTTGTGAATATTTTTACCTGTTATAATATGTGTGTGTGTGATGTGATTGTGGCAGTGTAAAAATGTCTGTTTAATTGATTTAATGATTACTGGTGCAACACCATTGAAATTGGCGTCACTTTTTATTATTATCATATATATTCTATCTTCTATCTTTTTTTTATTTACTTTGTAAAGAAAAAAAGAAAATTATCTTCCAATAACAAGTTTTTAAATTTGGTTTTGATATGAAATGATGCTTTTTATCCATCTTTTAAGTAATTAAATCATTATGAAACCTAACCCACGGTCCACTTTCCCCTCTATTTTTCACAAGGTAAAATATATATTTAAAGTCAAAAAAAAGTTTATAGTCTAACTATTACAAGTATCACTACTTTTTTAAAAGAGCGAAGACAAAAGCAGAGTCATTGCATGAATACAAACACTTTTTTAAAACACTCGAACTTCAAGCTTATCACTTATAAAATATAAATGACCAGTGATTTATTACTATTATTATTATTATTATTATTATTATTAGTAAAGCATATAACACTATTTTTCATTATATTAATAATAATAATCTTTTTTTGGATTAATTCTTACCTATGAATTTATTTTTACCCCTTTTGAAAATAATATGCTTTGACGTATTGTAGGGCAAGGTGGATCAGGTACTAATTATGATTAAGCTGTGAAACTTCAATTGTACGACTGTATCTGCGGAATTTTAATTGTACATCTTTTATCTTGTTTCCCCACATCACTACAAACATATATTCAATGTTTCCTTTGATAAAAAAAAAATCTGTTAGTGGTCAGTTACTCTAATGCCTAGCAAGTCATACGTATGTTCCATTAATCAGATCATATCATTCTAGTTCATTCCGATTTGTGTACACATTATCCAACCCTGTTTAATTTAATAGGAAGTTTTCGTAACGAATAATGTAATACTGTTATATTTGTTCTGACATGTTTTATCTATTGCGCTTTCGATATTGATAAAGAAACCTTGTCTTTTTTTTACGTTCAGAAGAACTTAATTTCACGCCGTTAGTTCCAATCAATTAATCAATTCTTCGACTAAAAAGTTAAAAATAATTGTTTTGGGCATTGCAGAACTTTTTGATAACTTCATTCACTATTCCCCCCACTACATTAATATTGGTTAGTATCATTCTATGGGGTCTTCATGTAAGGTAAAAGCTTACTCATCCGTCTCAAAACCAATTCCTTTCCAAAAGACTGGCTGTAAAAGTGTAAGTTTGCTTTTCTTCGATTTATTGTAGTTGACATTCCTTTTGTCGTATGTCCCCTCCTGTCGAGTATTTGTAAAACTTGTATTTGTTCAGATGTACGAATCCCTTTTTTAAATAATTTCAAAACGTGCTTCACAAATTGTCAGTGCCAGCAACGTCTTGTCTTGAGCTTTTATCTTAGTCTCTTCCCATTCTGTGATATTTATCATAAATAATGATGATATGACTAGTAAAAAGCCTTTTACAACAACTTGCACATGCTCTTCTCTTCCCATCAATATTTTAGTTAATAGTCACCTATAGCACCTTAACGAGCACTTTCTTGCTCTCTTTTGTTAGCCCGAAAATATCATTTGAGGGTGGCGCTCAATGAGAACTTCCCACATCCTTTTTTTTTCTATATTCAAGTTGGATTATATTTGGTTTGATAGAGTATTAGAATCAACAAAAACTGCGATTCTTGATAAACCAAGTAGGGAATGAGATTTAGAGATGAGTAGGGTTGATGTGTATGGTCAGACCATCATGTGTTGTTTAACAACAACAATAACAGCATTTTCTCTGTACATATATAAAATAAGCCAGTCAATAAGAGATCACCACAGAAAATGACTAATGCTGTGTGATACGTACTTTAACGCATTCTTTTGGTGTGGGGTGGTGAATAAAGAGTGAAAAAGAAGCGATATCAAGGCTGTTGAATTTGGCGATACTCATAAGATCGTGACCATTTTTTTAGGTATAAATATATAATGATAATATTTCATATCCATCTGAAAACACCACCTACAAAATTTTCATTGATATTGCTCGCATTAACTTACCAAATTATAGCCACACACATTGATATACCCGGCCATAATTGATAAAGGATTTAATATAAATAGTGTTAATATTCAATGTTAATAAGCGGGAGTTCAACTGTCTCTTTAACTTTGGCATTTGATAAAGAGTCTCGGTCAACTTTGCAACTATCCTATACCACTGAGCTCTGTTAAAAGAAGTGTCAATACCATTTCGGTCATCATTGTTTGGAACATATTTTGATAATTCTGATGATGTGTAGTTGGAGACGGTTCCTTGTATGCTCTCTTCCA
Organism: Circinella umbellata; assembly: GCA_025093555.1. Lineage (NCBI taxonomy): Eukaryota > Fungi > Mucoromycota > Mucoromycetes > Mucorales > Lichtheimiaceae > Circinella > Circinella umbellata. Next base: position 313,754 of record JAIWNF010000028.1, on the reverse strand, counting down.
GCTCCATGTCGATGGTTCTGCATTTTTTTTCTATTTTTTTTTTTTTGCTATGTGGAGGCAAAAACCTTTTGAATTCTTTGAACCAATGCTTGTAGATGGGAATATATTATGAGCTGGATGATGTTGGTTTTATATTATTAATAATATCTATATTTCATAATAGTTTATGGTTTTTGAGCAACAAGCATTTGGTCAGATAGAGTAGCCGCAAAAAACTACGTTTAAAAAAAGATGAATATTTTCATTCATAGATACTCTTACTATACTGTAAATAGGGAAATCAACAGGTTATTATTATTATTATCTATTAAATCATCAGTTTTATTATCAATATTATTATTACCATTATCGGAATTTGCAACGGAAAAACAATATTTCCTTTCTTCTGAGATTTAAATCCCCCGGGTATTCAATTTGGGAAAAAAAATGTTAGCTCAATATTTATTTCACATGGCCCAAAATTCACTGTATTTATTGACGGGATGAAATATTTGTTTGTTTTCTTTGACATTATTTCTTTAATCGTTATCAAGTAAAAAAAAAAAAAAAAAGGTAAAATTATAAAAATTTCTCTTTTTCTCTATCTCTTTTTTCTAATCTCTTTTCTTTTAAAAATAAAAATATAATCTATAAAAAGTTAGTATTGGTGTTATTTTCTTGGTTTGGATTTACTTGTGTTACAGAACTCCAAGTATCTTTCCTCGATTTCTTTTATTTCTGTTGGTGTCAGTTTTCCTGGTAAACCTGGTTTTTACTCTTTTGTAACCCATCTCTACCGAGTTTTTTTTTTTTCTTCTTCTTCTTTTCATTCTTTCTTCATTAATAACAAAAAACAAAATCAATTTCTACTTTTTCCCTTGGGTTTATATTATTGCTCTTTTTTTTTTAACACGAAAAAAAAAGCTATAAATACAAAGATGCCATGTGGCTGAACAACAGCATCTTTCTGTTGTTGTTCCTTTATTTAAGTTATTCTGAAGCTATCAAAGTTGTTGTTGATTGTACATGGCCTTGTGCTGATATTACCCATGCTTGTATAGTTACCAATGTTACAGTTCAATGTGGTCCACAACATAATTCACAGTAAGTTGAAATTATTATTTTTTTATTTTTGGTTATCTTTCTTCCTCTTTTACGTATATGCATTACTTGCATATTGTTCATTATTTAATATACAAGTGACTCTATCGATATTTTATAATTAATTGTCGTTTCTATGGTTCTTTTTTTTTTTTTTAAAAAAAAAAAAAGATGGATTCTTTCTCAGCCAGACCTGTCACCTATCTTTATTGGAGAAACAGCACGTCGAAATACACCTTGCGTCACATCACCGAATCCACCATTAAAAGAAACTGAACTTGAAGAAATATCAAATGGACGTCAATCTATTATACATTGGCCACCAGGCAATGCAAGTAATCCATTTGATGATTATTTAAGCGACTGTGAATATAATACTTATTGTAACATGGATACACATATTTGTGTTAATAGTATGTCTGAAGATGCTGCATGTGAATCGACTTATCAATGTTCAGATTCATTACAATGTATTGAAAATAATCGATGCATTGATACAAGCTTAGACGATAATGAAGATAAAGCAGTTTCTGACCATCATGTCGATCAAATTCATACAGCCATTATTGCTACTGTGGTGGTTGTAGCTGTCTTGGTAATAATTTCTGTTTGTTTATATATTTATATATATCGAAAACGTAAATTGAAAAAGATCAGCAAACATGTATCTACCGACTCCACAATTATTTCATTATCTCCATTACCTCCCAATAATAATAATTCTCCTAATGGATCTTCACTACCATCAACTGTTCTTGGTACTACTTCTTTATCTCAGCAATCTCATCGATATCATGAACAATATTTATCATCATCTTCATTATCAAGCTCTTTACCACCACCACCACCATCATCATCATCATCATCATCAGCAGCAGCAGCAGCAGCAGTACCAGCAGAAGTAGAACAACAACAGCGACCAGGAGTAGTTACGGCTCAACGATCAACTGAAACAACACCTTCCATGCAACAACAACATCTTCAATATCAACTTCATCGACAGCATGCTTCAATTGATATCAAAGACACGGCGTCTACTTCTAATATTCCACCTCCTCCTTATACACCATAAGCAAAAAACAAAAAAAAAAAAAAACATGAAAAAATGAGTTTTTTTTTTTTTTTTTTTTTTTTTTGTTCTTTGTTCACTTTTTTTGTTCTTTTTTCAGTGTAAATACAACATTGCATCACACTTTCTTATTTATTTCTTCTGCATGTACACAATATATATATATATATTTTTTCTTTTTTGATCATTTATTTAAATTAAATTATTTACTATTTTTATATATAAAAATGGGGTCCACGTTTTTTTTTTAAAGTTAAATCTGTATTATAAAAAAAAAATGCATGTGTAAAAATTCAAATATAGTTTTTCAAAGTAGGCAACAATTTGAAGTCGGTTACTATAAACAACAAAAGAGTTGTGTCCTATTACGCTTCAATCTCGTTTTTCATAGTACGTATAAATTTTCTTGCCTTTCCCAATCCCATCCACAAATTTTACTCTGCATATATATATAGATAGATTTTTTTTAATATTGTTAATGTTTGGAGTATGAGATTGAGAATTTTTATATTAATGAGATGATTTGTTTGCAATAATAATATTATGATAATTTATGAGTTTGTTACGTACTGTGCATTTGTAAAAAAAAAAAAAAAAGGTTATATAAAGTGTGTATAATGAGAAATTGCTTGTTGAGATGATTAATTAATTGTTTGTGTAAAATAAATGTGCGTATAAGAAAAGTATGTATTCCATAAATTATAATAAATCTTTCAAAACAGGGAAAGGAAGGAAGGGAGAGTCTGAGTGAGAGAAAAGAAATATATATATATATTTCTATTTTTGAGATGCTGGATGATAAGATGAAGGAGGAACTTGAGGTGTTAATCCACCGCGATACCGATCAATGGTAATACCTAATCCGGATGATGATGATGCAGTTGATGTTTGTCGATCCAAACTAGGTCGATTTTTTTGTTGTTGTTCGTGTTGTGTCGTAAAAGAAGGATATTGTTGCTGATTATGATGATGGTAATAATAATGTTGATTATAATTATAATTATGATTGTTGTGAAAATCTTCTTCATCCTCATCTTCTTCTTCTAAATCAGGATGATGATAATATTGGGATTCATCAGAAAAACAAGATATGGGTCGTATAGAATCATCTATTGGTCTGTTATTATTACTATTGTTGCCTGGAATAACAGAAGTTGAAAAAGAGGGTTTACCATGCATAAGTATGGGTGGTTCTACAATAGATGAAGAAGAAGGGGGATGTTGTCGAGATGCTGTTCCTGATGATGATGCAGGTGGAGGAGGAGGAGGTTGGGATGAAACACTTTTGGACCTTCGTCGTGTAATTCCATGCGTTAAATTCGAAAGTGATGATGATAATTTTTGTATAGATTTACGTAAACGATCCATAATTGTCACTGCATGGGTAACTTCTTCATCAGAAACTTCAACAGCTTTATATCGTTTTGGATCAGCTTCTTCCCACCATGGTTGTGGATCTTCTAAATCCTCAATTACCCAAGGATGTTTCTATACATGACTATTTAGTTTCTTTTTTTTTTCTTCTTTTTCATCTTCTCCTTCTTCTTATATGAACTTTTATAAATATTATCTTATTTAATTTACCTTAACCTGTTCCAATGTAATGCGTTCTTCTGGGTTCTTGGTAAGTAAACGTTGTAAAAGATCTTTAAGTTCATTCGAAATATCAAATCCAATTTCTTCTGGGGCAGGAAATTGTAAAGATTCTGTTGGAATGGTATCAAAAAGTTCAAATTCGGTAAGGGCAATAAATGGACATCGACCGAAAATAAGACAATAAAGGGTAACACCTAATGCCCAAATATCAATGGCTTTTGTAATTCTTGGTCGATGATGACTGGATTTATCTTCATCTTCTCCTCCTTTAGGACGCGTAGTGTTGCTAGTAGTAGTAGTAGTATTGCTGTTGCTATGGTGACTACTACTTTGTAAACTATCCATCATACTTGAATTATTTGTTGTTGGACTTAATGGCATATCACCTGCACAACAAAGTTCTGGTGCAAAAAATGCAGGTGTACCGGCAGTTTCTGCCAATTCCCGATCAATTCGATTACTATCATCACTAGTAGCTGATCGTTGACCATCACCTGCCAACAATTCATTAAAATAAGAGACACCAAAATCTGATATTTTGACAACTGAATCAGTTGTTAAAAGTAAATTGGCAGGTTTAATATCACGATGAATGATTCCTTGATAATGAACTATAAATTATTGATATAATAATAATTATATAAATCAGATCACATGTCAACAAAATTTATATAATATACATAATAAGAAAAGAAAAAAAAAACTTACGATAATCTAGACCGCTCACTACATCTCTGAAAACATTACGTGCGCCATCGATTGATAATACCGGCATTTCTTTTTCATCCCGCCATTGGATCTCCCCACCTTCCATATATTCGAGTGCTATACATATACATAAATATAAAATATGTCAATGGATTGCATAAACCGGAAAGAAAAGTGTTTTAAAGAAAAGAAAGAAGGGGAAAAGGTCGTATATATATATAGTCCCTAATTTCTCCTCCCCCCCCCTCTTTTTTTTAAAAAAACAGAAAGAGAGAGAAAGAGAGACATCACCTAAATAAATCTTTCGACTTGCTGGATCATCAATGACTTCACGTAGCCTGACAACGTGTGGATGAGCACATTTTTTTAAAATAGCAATTTCGCGTCGAATTTTTTGTTCATTTTCTTTATATTGGGGTAGATCCGTTTGTTTTTTAAATCCATCCAATCCAGATCGAACTTGTTGTTGACTATTTCCACGTAATAAACTATATCCAAGCTGTCGTCGTCGAGTTCGTTTATCTACAATTTTGATTGCCTTTTTATTTATTTTATGTATAAATTAAAAAATAATATATATAATTATTTAGTTGAAAAAATAATAATTCATGTATATAAGAAAGAAATGTTGTTGTTATTCGTTGTAATCATGAAAGAAGAGAAGGAAACCATATATATGTATATATATACTTACCACTAATTCACCGGTCTCGATATCTTCAGCAAGTTTGACTTTACCATGAACACCTCGACCAATTTCTTTAATAATCATATATTTATTAATAAGTTTATTACCCGTTGCAGGGTCATAATCTTTATTAATGGTATTTGTCATGACAACGTCATTTTTTTGTTGTTGTAATTGTGAGTGTTGTTGAAAATGGGATGGTGGATGTCTAGGTGATGTTGGAGTATTTGGTTGTCGTGGAAAGGAGAATTTACGAAGACGGTCAGTTAATCCAGAGGATGATTCACGATTATGTTGATTATTTGGGTATATTGGATAACCACCTGATGTACGTCTTGATCGTGCTGCTCTATTAACATCTAAATCAATTGTATTATTATTTACACCTGTTGCTGGAGTTGTTGTATTGGTTTGTGATGGTACGAGACTATCCGCACTTTTCCATGGAGGCAATGAATGACCTGTTAGTAACATTGACAATGAATTATTTTCATTATTATGAGATATACTAGAGCGTCTTTGTGCGAAATAAGCTGGGTCATGAATAGGAGAAAAGTCTGCTGCTGATGACGGTTGCATATTATTACGTTGAATATATATTAAAATAAAAGAACGAAAAGGAAAGAAAAGGGGACAGATAGAAGAAAAAAAAGAGGATTTTCGTGTGCGGATAACGAAGGAAAAAATAAAAGTGAAAAAAAGGGGGGGGAAGGTGGGGAAGAAGAAAAATATAATTATAATAAAGTGTTCGTGTTATTGGTTTCTTTTTTATGGAGAAAAGAAAGAAGAAGAAAAAAAGAGCATAACTTGAAATAGTTATACAACTTGCTAAGTAGATGAGTAATATAATAACGCAGGTTAAGTTCTGCATCGGCTGAGATTACTATTTACAAAAAAAGGAATACGAATCCTTTTTTTTTTTTGGGTCTTTTCTTGTCAATTATAATAATAATAATAATAATATTAAAAGGATCCTTTTCAGCGTGTTATACTTGAAGTATTTTTCACGTGGAATATATATATTTCTTTTCTATAAAAGTAAAAAAGAAAAGAGGTCTTCCTTTTCCCTTGTTTAGCTATATGGGTAGTAAGAGTAATAGTAACATAATAATAAATATATCATTTTAACTCCCCTACAAAAAAAAAAGAAACTACATAACAATAAAGACAAGTGCCATAATTTATTCCTTGTCTGTTTTTTTTTGTTACACTGGCTCGGATAGGTTCGGAACGTATACGGAAGAGAAGAAAAGACGAATAAATGTCAAAGAATGAATGATTATTTGATGGAGTGGGGGTTGACTGAAGGTGGAGTGAGGGGGGAGGGGTTTACTTTGATACAGTACACATGTTTTTAAGTTGTTTGTTTATTGGTATTATTTTATCTCTTGTTCATTAAAGCACTTGTCTTGCATATTACAGTTTATTATTATTATTATTATTATTATTAAATTATACATTCATGACTTTCTTTTTCTTTTTTTGGTCTAGAGAGCGAAATATAATCATCATTATCTTGACTATACTATTTTCTATTTAAAACAAGGCTTTATTGAGCTTAATGTAAACAATTCACTTTATAGCGCAATAATAATAATAATAATAGGATCTGTCAACAACAATAACAACAAACTTAAATGATCAAAAAAGGAATGAAGCTGAAAGAAAGAGCCCTGTTTTTGGATAAATGTCCATTATAGTACGCCAAATACTAATCTGCTGTATACACTCCCCCGTTCCTCTCCTTTAAATAAATTCTGGTACAGACACACACCAAAGCCCCCCAAAAAATATCACATAATACACAAACACACACACACACACACACACACACACACACACGCACACACACACACGCATACGCACCTCTTTTTATACCTCAGCCTTAATATATTTTTAACCCTTTTCCCTTTCTCTTTTTTTTTTGTTTCTTTCTTTTTTTTATATATATATTTTTCTCTTTCACTTTTTTTTTTCCTCTGTTATAATTATTATATATTTTTGTTATTTTGTATACCACAATTTTCTTTTAATACTTATAATAATAATAATACAACTATTTTATACATAACATAAACAAAGTTACGAAATGAGGATTATTAGCTATTCATGGTTATCGTTGTTATTGGTTATCCTTATTTCAACAAGTTACACTGTCAAAGCATCAATTCATGTTTTGGTGAGTTTCTATAAGATAAACGTTTACTAATTATCATAACAACAACAACAATCTATTTCTCTTTTTTTGTTCTTGTTTATTTTGAATGATAATAACAAATAGTCATTATTAACATATATTTCTCTTGTATAATAAAATATAAATCAAAAAAAAGACGAACAATATGACCTATGCAGATCACGCTGCTGCATTTGGTCCGCGGATTTCGGAGAGTGGAAAGTTAGGTTTCCTAGCTGAACCCGAACAAGACCCAACAGGTTGTAGTCTAGTAACAAAACCACCTTATAATAATAATTGGATTGCATTGGTAAAGAGAGGAGGATGTTCATTTATAACAAAAATTCGTTCTATGCAAAAAAGTGGTGCAGTTGGTGTTGTTGTAGGTGATCCAGATCATCCAGGCCGATGGATCACCATGTATGCACCTGGTAAGAAAAACAAAAATCAACTTTTTTCTTTGTGGGAAAAAATGGATTATAGTAATTAAGAGAGACAAGGGGTGTATGTTCCGCAGGTAGTTTTTCGTCTAATGTATATATATATATTCAAAGTTGGATTTATATAAAAGTGTGAGAATACTGGAATGACGAAAATAAGACATGTCAGATGAGAATGAATGAAGAATAAACTAAAACATAGTATAAATTTTAATATAGGGGATACGTCTGATGTATTAATTCCAAGTGTATTTCTTGCTCAAGAAGAATACTTGACTATTTTATCATTAACAAAATCAACGGTTGAGCCGTTACCCATTCGTTTACAATTAGATGATTTTATTTCTTGGTAAGAATAATAATAATAATAATGATCGTCGTTATGACGTTAGGATTGAGAAAAAATAATTATGATAGATATACTTATACATATCTCTTGATGTTTAAATTGATACATATTAGGCCTTTGATTGATGTTCTTGTCATTGTTGTAATAAGTCCTAGTGTACTTCTCGCACTCATTTATGTATCCTGGCGTATCCGTCAACGACAAAAACGTAGAGCAGATTTAGCGGATGTCAATACTGTCAATAAATTGGCGATAAAAATATACAATAAACAAAAAATCCGTGAAAATGAACGAGAAGAATGTGCTATTTGTTTAGAAGATTATATGGAAGGGGATAATTTAAGGGTATTGCCATGTCAACATGATTTCCATGCCCAATGTGTTGATGCTTGGTTAACAACACAAAAGAAATTTGTAAGTGTTATTTTTTAAATTCTTGTTGTTTGATGATGGTGGCGTCGTTGTTATTGTGCTACGCGAATGCATTATGTATCCGTAATATTCACATTCACATATATCTTCTATAACAATAATAATAGTGCCCGATTTGTAAAGGTTGCATAGAAAGATTACCGTGTTCATCACCAAATCAACAAGAAAGAGGTATGTGACGTTTTTTTTGGGTTATATGTGTAACGCATACCATAACTGTTTTCTTTTTTCTTTTGTGGTGTTATAATGACCCAAGAATAGAAAAAATAAGGAGGTGATGAAAACCCTATTGAAACAATTTTCAGAATACTCACACACATTTACCCTTTTTTGTTATAGAACCCCTTCTACCTATCTATGGAACGGTAGTTAGTTCCGAACAACGAGTGTAATTATACATTTATATATATATATATATATTATGTTGTTTTTATTTTTTTCTAGAAAGGCATTTTGTTTTTTATCAATTATCATTCATCTTCTTTGTAATCTTTTTTTTTTCTTCCTTTTTGGTTGTACAATAATTTTTTTTGCCCTTTTTTTTTACATACCCAGCACAAAACAATATCCTTTTACAATATATTTTACTCAAATAGTACCAGTTTTTTTTTTGAACACCAATTTTCATATATTAAAACCTAAAAACCCCCCATAAAATTAGCACCTTCATTATAGTTAAAAATAATTGTTCAATTAGTTGTTTTAAAATGATTTGCCGCAGGAGTCAGTAAAAAAAAAAACGGGAAGAGGGAATGGGGAGGGGTGGTGAAAAAAAAAAGGAGTCAAAAAGTATTTTTTGAATATATGCAAATTATTATGCATGAAAAAAAGAAATAAGGAGTGATACGTAAAGAAGTAGAGAATGAAAGACATTACATATGTTATACATGTATGTATGTATGATGTATGTAAATGTGTCATGTATGTGTTATGTTATTTGAAAACTAGCTCTATACTTTGTTGCCTCACCATTTTTTAATGCATCCATCAATTCATTTAAACATTTTTAAAATACAACAACTTTTCAAACAACATGAGTCTAATCTATTATAATAAAAATATATTTATACATATAAATATTGCCTCAATAAATCTATCCATACGAAAAATATATCAATATATAAAAAAAAGACTTTATTTTTGTGAATTGTAGGTGTTCTTGCAGATACTAGTCTTCTTTATATATTTTATAAAAAGATGAAAACAGTGATTGGATGTAGTATAAGGAAGATGTTCTTTTATATAACCGCTCGTATTTTTATTTTATGAATAGCATTGACAAAAGCCAAAAGAGAAAGAGAAAGCTAGAAATACACACACACACATCTATATATATATATATATATATATATATGTGTGTGTGTGTGTGTGTGTGTGTGTGTGTGTGTGTGGTATAAGGAATGGTAATAGGAGGGTCAATAAGTATCATCTAAATTAATAGAACGTGCATATTTATAGTTTACAGCATCAAGGGTATAATATTAGATTTTGTAGCATTATTACCTATAATTCTAATTATTTTGAAAAGATATAACGACAATGATAATGGTATACTGGGTGATATGCAATAATATGTAATACATCATAATATAAACCACAGGTATATCACTTTATGCAAGCAGATTATCATTAGCCCAGTTATATTCTCAAAGTCTAAAAAAATATATATAGGTACGTATCACTCAGGAGTTTATTGGCACAGCATGTATTTGTGATAACAATAATAAAGGTACACTGTTTGCTTGTCTTTACTTGCTGCTGTTATTAATTTTAAGAAATAGTATCCGTGCAAAAAAAAAAAAATATTTATATATTTACAAAAAGGTAACATTAACTACGCAAGGGTCGTCGTATAGGTTGCTTTTGATAAATAAATTGATGTTTTTGAAATCTGTAAACATTTTATGTGGACAGGAATATCGTATTTCCGTAGAGCTTATTACTATCCTTTTCTTTCTAATATATAATTATCGATTTGATAAAGAGATGAGCAGAAATAAAATCAAAGTAAAAATAAAAGAAGAAACGATAATTAGTGTTAACAGTAGTAATATAGTAATTTGACCGACAATACGAAATAATTGCAACTCTTTATGGTCGAAGAACAACACCATTTCAATTTCATTCGCATAAATAAGCATGTGCAGCAGCAGCGGTAACGATGAAAATATCAGTTTTAATTGATTTTACTCGCATAATAATTTACACTGACTGCATATCGCTAGCACATTGTAGTTACGAAGTCAACTTGTGTAATAAAAGAAACGTTGCAATATTTGAGAGTGTGAATTTGACATGATCCCCTTTATAAACCGGTTTTAAGCGGGTTCCTTTTGTTGGGTAACTATAAACAATAATAAAAACATGTGATCTACCATAACAAAAACGAAATACTGTAGCATATATAGCTTTCACATAAAAAAAAGGAGCAGGCAGAGTTTTGTTCATCTCGTTATCGACCTCATGTACGTATATAAAATACGCTTACTTCTCCTCATCCTCCTTTTCTAGTTTAGAACTACAAATATCTCGATGTAAATATTCATGCACAACAACGGTAATAGCAATAATTATTTTTCATAGCACCGATATAGTTTGTACAAAACTATTCTATATTCCAAGGGAGCCAATAGTATATTATTTAACTTTCTATATGATATATAGCATATAATGGATTCTATACTCGAATATATAACCTTTTTTCTTTGTCGATCTTTAAAACAAGTCTATTGGTTGAACCTCTTGATATGTTTTCCATTTATGTTCTTTCTTTTTTTTTTACCTTACTCTTACTTCATATGTATATATATACATGAATCAATAGTTCTGCTTTATTAGTGTGAAGCCTCCCCCACCCCTTGATAAACCTTATTATTACTATATGTTTCGAAAAAAAAAGGTAACTATATGATACAGTACATATGTCTATTATCCCTCACCTGGGAGAAAAAAGTCCCTCCCCCTTTTTTTTTCCCTGGAGACGAAAAAGAAAGATAAAGAATGGAGTTAAAAAAAAGGCAGGGAAAAAGAGAGAGTACAAAAAAGCCCCTATAAAAAGCAATGATCTTAAAACGTTTTTTAATTCTTCTACAAATTACCGGGTTTATTTTTTTGTTTTATTTGCTTTTCTTTTGTTTATTCTCACATTTCAAATTTATTATAATTATGAATCAACAAAGTGATCATCAACAAAAATATTGTAACAATAACAACAGCAACGACGTGAACAAATACAACCGTGATCAAAATCGTCTTCATTATGCTTCTCAATTGATAAGACTTCGCTCTCAAATACGATCATCTTCACTTCATTCTTTATCTTTATCCTCGTCTCCATCAACTTCCTCTTCATCATCCTATTATCAACATTTCGTTGATTCTTCAAATACTACTACACCATCGCGTTCTTTATCTATGCTAACAGCAAATATCATGGAAACAACACCTCAGCAGCAACAACAACAACAACAACAACAACAACGTTATTATCGTTTCAATAGTATACGAGATGGTGAAAATGAAGATGAAGCTGTATCTATTTATTCTCAACAAGACGATGAGGATGAAGATGATGAGGATAACTCATCACAACTTACAAATCTTTCAACTATTGTACGCGCTAGCATGGCAAAAAAGAAACGTAATTATTATAATAAACTTTTCGGTTCTGCTAACAATCGTAATAGCTGCAAAGAGTATCCCGATAATCATCTTGCATTACCATCCAAACAGTCTATTCAAAAATTAGATCAACAACAGCGAGAACAAGAAAAATCGAAATTATTCTCATCCTCTTCGTGTTCATCACTTTTACGTTCAAAACGTAGTAATTGTTTTACATCATTTACACTTGCTTCAGAACGTCTATTAAAGCAAGATCAGCAACAACGACAACAACAAGCTCAACAACTGCATCAGCAATATCAGCAACAACGACCGCATTATAGCTACTATGATGAGTTTGAAGATGATGATCATGATAGTATTAGTACAATCACAACAGAATCATCTGTTTGGTCCATAACAACATCAATTGGTGCCTATGATGAAGAAGAAGAATCAGATGACGATGAATTTATTTTCCATGGAAACAATAATAATGCGCGACGAGTTCATTCATCACCGATGTTATTCAATGATAGTAGTAGTAGTGTAATTTCTTCTTCATCATCATCTACTTCCACAGCAACATTGTTGTCTTCAACAGAAAAAAGACAACTTCCACGGCCTGCTACTGCATGCTTCATTTCGATGTCTCCATCGGCTGCAGCAGCAGCATCTGTAGCACGTAAAAGGCGTTGGGAATCTCGTCCGGCGGTGTGGAAACGTACAACCACTTCACTTTTGTAATAACCGTCAATTACTATTACTATAATTGTCTATTGACTCTCTTTCGATTTACAATTGCATCACCTTCACCCTCACCCTCAAACCATTTATATTATGTCTTTTCTTTTGTTTCATTCATACATCGTACTTACTCTTTTCTCCTCTGAAAGTAACATTTTCTTCTTTTATCTCCTTTTTTTTCACTCAACTATATAGTTTTAGTAGTCTATTACTATGAGTTATTCTCAAAGACGAAAAGGAAATATTTTATTTTATTGTGTACATAGTTGTTTTTTATCATTCTTTTATGTTCTTTATTTCTTTATGCTATCCTTTATACTGATCCTTAGATCAAATTTTACTCTAATCATTGTCATCGTTATTATCAATAAAAAAAAAATAGAAAAGAACTATATAATATTATATCTAAGTATATATTTCTTGACTCCTAGATGGTGTGAAAAATGTGTGCTCTTTGTGTAATTGTTAGATAAACCTAAAAGTATACTATATCGAGAAACTAATTTAATTATAAAATTGCTATATCGAGTTATTATATTTTTTTTTGGGTACAATTTAATTAGTGAAAATCTTTTTTTTATACAAATAAATAAATGGGGATGATATAATCAGAGTATGTAAGCGAAAAAAGAATAACTTTTTTTTTTCTAGCAAAGAACCCTTACAAAAAAAAAACCAGGAAATACGGGGTTTTTTGATTATGTAACGTTTCGATTCATTTTACTTGGCTGTTTTATACAATCATCACTTATATTTACAGCAAATTAAAAACACTTATCATAAAAAGAACCATTCTATAAAATAGTAAAGTCTGTGCACAAATAGTCTAAAAAATTGTTTGCACTATCTTTTTTGTCCTACACACTACTGTACTCTTTCTCTTTTCTCTTTTCTTTATAACTAAAAGATTTCTCCTTTTTGTCTGTTATTATTTTTTTTTGTAAACTTGAGGAGTAAATACACAAGTATTGTACGAAATCTGAACCAAAAAAAAAAAACGACGAGAGAAAAAAAGGAAAAGATAAGGAGTTATATAATATTATTTTCATCCACGCAGACAAATAATATAAAAAAAAATGGTAAGTACGTACTGAAAGGAAGCAAGAAATATGATGTTTTGAAGGGGAAGGCTTTATAATTAAAAGGGAAAAGAAAATGAGAGTATAATAAATTACGTTTATTTTTTGATAAATCCACGTACCACGGAGGTGGAGAGGAGTGGAAGGAGAGAGATGCAAAAGATAATAATAAAGGGAAGCATGAAGTAAAACCCGCGCTTTTTTTTTATATGTGTAAAGAATGATCTATTTTATTCTTTTTACTATAAATACAGTAATAAGTATACACTACTCCTTTTTTTTTCTTGTCCAAGGAATAGTGGAAGATCTGCGGCTATAGTAATAATATTCTACAGACAGATAGTCAGTGGATAATGGAAATGAAATAATACTACCAGTAGTTCCATAGCAAAAGAAGGAGAAAAAAATAGGGTGTATGTATGTGTGTGTGTCTGGGGTAAGAGACCTATAAATTGTTTGCCCATTAACTTGGACATTTATTATCGTGTTTTTTTTTGCTCTTGATAGTGTACTGACATATAAAATAAATAATGAGTATCGTTCAAGTTCATATACTAGAGGTTCTTCTTACTATCAGATTTTTAAATAGTAAGTAATAGCAGAAATTTTAAATGATTTGACAGAAGCGAAATTATCAAAATCCAAAGGGAGCCACGTAAATAAAAAAGAGGAAGATTAAATCCAGTGAGATTCTCGTAAGTAATTACTGATTAACTCTATGAATGAAGAAAATAATAATTATGTATAATTGTTTTTACAATGCATGAAATAGTTAAATAGATAACACTAGCTGTTGTACGTATGATATATATTATTATTCATTAAAGAAACTATTACTACACTATAGGCAATACATATAAATGCTATTAACATATTAATACAATTTTTCAAAAATTACGTTGAAGTCAACTGGACTAATGACACCTAACCCAAGTTCTATTTTAATTTTATCATGATGAATAGAGTCTTTAGGCAATGACCATTTATATTTTCGTACTAGATAAAATAATAATAATTATTATTAATCTCACTCATCATTAAATTGTTATCAGATAATATGAATATCAAGGATATATATATTTATAGCTTACATAACATAGGCAATAAAAATCGTTGTTCCGACAAACTAAAATTCATGCCAATGCCTTTTGTTGAAAAAAGAAACAGTTAGATACAGTTAGATAAAAAAAAATTGCTATGTAAATGGATGAGAAAAAATAACATCTTACATTGACGTTGACCTGAGCTAAATGGGATCCAAGAGTTAGGGTTTTTATTTTCGGCCTCCCCACCAGATGAGAATCGTTCAGGGTCAAACTTTTGTGGGTCATCCCAAACTTTTGGACTTCTTTGAAGATTATAAATACTACATATAATAGTTATTGAATTTTTTTTTATTTATCAATTGGTATACTAACTTATTTTATTCTTTATATTATTAATGCTACTGGTATATATTATATAGTTACCTGAGAGTAACACCAGTCCCTTTAGGAATAAAAACACCACCTAGCTCTGTATCCTTTGTAGCAATACGAGTAATAAGAGAATCAGCTGGACACGAGATACGGAGAACCTATTATATCTAATTGTGTAAATAATTTTTTTTTGATGTAATTATATTAATAGCAATGACATAAACCATACTTCTTTGATAATTTTTTCAATATAAGTCATTTCTCGTGATTGTTCAACAGTAGGTCTTATATTAGTAGGTTCATTTCCAAGTACTCTGATCGCTTCTTCTCTAGCACGTTCTTGCATTTCCTATAATATATATATATATATACGTATTTTTTTAAAAATACATGTAATAATATTTGTTACTATGCTGTAATTTTACGTCACTCTGTACTTCTTCCCTCCTTGTTCTTCCCTCTCCTTCAATCCTTTATTTGCTTTATATTATATTAATAATGTACGCTTTAGAGGCTTTTCAGAATTCTATTTACCGGATGACGTGCAAGATAATAGATGGCAAATGAAAGTGCAGAAGCTGTGGTATCATGACCTGCAAAAAAGAAAACGCACATATTGCTCTACAAGGTTTAATAGCATAGCACATACGTATATAAGTATATATATGCGTGTGAGTAGATACAGTGTCAGTATTTCTAACACTTGAGAATTATGCACTCCATGATATATTAGATGTTGTTAGCACTACATTGCTAGTAACAAAATGACCATTTACTAACCCTGAGCTCTTCATCAGTTAGTAAAGCACCATCCTCATCTTCTCCACTTTCCATCATCATTTCAAGAAGATCTTTTTGCTTATTATTATCTTGAGTAGACTGATATTTGGGATCAGAAATTTTTCTGCGTTTCTCATCAATGATATGTTGAATCATATCCAAAAAGACAGTAAGCTCATCATGAGCCTTCTTTCGATTAGGAAACCAATTGATATATTTACGTTCAAGAATTGGCAAAAATGCATACAATGGTTCCGATGTTGCTTTTATAACATCATTATAACGATGAACCCACTCATTGTCACCATCAGTAATAGCACCAAAATCAAAGCCTGTATTAATCATTTCGCGTAACGTTACGTATACGAAAATATAACCAGTCAATCATGTATATACATCGTCTGTTTTTTGTTATATAGTTATTATAACTTCTTAGTTATTATAGTACGTACCAAAACTGGCGTTCCCGATTGCATCAAGTGTCCACCTATATAAAATAAATTATACTATTATGTTACGGTCACATGAAATCAAATAAAAAAAAATAACCAGTGATAGATAATTGCTGCCTTATTCTTACCTTTCCATCAAATCATATGCATCAACAGCTTTTCCATTTGATGTATAATCAATAACCTTAAACAATTTTTCGGTAAGGTTACCAAATATCTCTAACGGCATAGCTCGACGGAAAGCTGGATTGGCAACCTTTTATTTCATGTAAAAGTTAATAAAAAGTTATTTCTCACCAAACAATTTCGTGGAAATTCTTTTATTTCATAATAAAAAACAATCATATACCTTGCGTTGATCTTTCCAATGCTGATGCTAAAAAATTAAATACAAAAAAAAAATGGCATGAAAGTATTATTATCATCATCATTATCAAAAAACTTTTCTTTTTGACTTTCTATTAAGAGCGGCTATGTCCCCTTCTTTCTTAAAAAATATATCTAAATAAAGACCAGAGATGTTACATACAGATAAGAATAAAATGTTTGGACCAAGAATGAATCTTCCAATAACTGTATTCTCAAAATGCTTATTGAGCGGGATTTTTGGAAAAGTGTCTAATGAAAGAAAAGAAGATGGGTGTGTATATTAGAAGTTAGTTCAATATTTTTTGACGTCATATCTTTTATAAATATTATATAATAATGAGTCGCTGTTGTAGTCATAAATATATATGTATATATCTAAAATAACTTACTCGCATCAAACAAAAATTCCTTTGCAATTGCTGGATCACTAATTACAACTTGCCAACCAGCTGGGGTAAGGCGCTATGGTCCACAATATAGAAAAAATTAATCGGGATTTTTATTAACCATAAATGTATGAATAAACAAAAGCGTTTTGTAGTGCGCGGTAATACAGCCCAATTTTTCTCCGGTCTAAGCGGAAGAATAAAAAGTAACAACTGTTCCTTTTTTTTTCCCCCTCGCACAACAACAATTATCAAAAAACTTACTTGATATAAACCATGTTCTGTTTTCAATACTAATGGGATAGACGTTTTATCAGTTACATCATCAAGAGATTCTCTATTGTAAAAGCTTAAAAGTGTTTCAATTCCAGAAGCATGTGGGATATGTTGTAATTTTTTGGGCGGTTTGTTGATTTTTTGATAGATAATATATAAGATGTAAATGGCCGCTGAAGCTGTAGTAATGGATCGTTTATTTTGCTTCAGTACTGGTACAATATAATCTTTAAAAAAATTCAAAAGATTATCCATTTTTTTTTAATTTAATTCTTTTATTTTTAATTCGTTATTCTTGTTTTTAAGCAGTAGAAGAACAAGGAACAAGTGGGACTAAAAGAGAAAGAAGAAAAATAAAATAAAGCGCACAGCATGAGATTAAAATAAAATAGAAAAGAAGGCTACACGAGATTTTCTGTTGCCTTTGATTGGAAAGAATTAAAACGTTTTGCATAAGCTATCGCAATTTTTTATGATGTTGTGGTTCGTGTTACAAAAAAAGTTTGTTCTCACAAAAAAAATCAATAACAGATTGAATAGCATCAGTCATAGACTCATCATTGTGTTACTTTGTTATACTTACAAATATATACTATGGTAATCGTATAATTTGTCGCTTTAACATCAGTTTTATACAAAAAAATGTCATTAGAAGGAACTTGAAGATATAATTAGAGTACTATTTAATAACGAAACCAAGTGTGAAGAAATTAACCTACTAGTAGAAGTGATCGATGGATGGGTTTGGTAATTCCTGACTGCATGACAATATTATGGTCATTGATTAATACTTATTGTGGCAATGATTCGTCATAGAACCATATAAGGACACATGTACTAAGAAATATAAAGCTTCTCTCGTTTGCGTTATTCGAATCTATGCTATTAAATAAATACCTTCAACAGCTTGAGTTTTTCCATCAGGTTGATTGGCACATTTTTTCTCGACTAATTAATTTCAAAATAAATGTACTATGCCATTTTTTGCAAAGATCTCATATATTTATTTTGTAAATCAATACACTTAACACATTTTCAAAGAAAAAACATAAAACTAGACCTGAGTTGTTGTTATTACTAAAATAATAACATGGATAATGAATGCTATATATAATATATTATACTTAAGGATATAGTCTAAGAATTTGGATTTACAATTGCCTTTTTTTAAAAAAAGTTTTTTTCTTTCGGCTTCACAACATTTATACACAAACTGATACCTGACAACTGTTGTTTCCATGGTTATCTACTGTTACTTTCGCTGGTATAATTTAAGTCGCCTAGGTATTTGATGACATGCTATAACCCACAAAGTTTGCTTACCACACGATTACGAATCAAATCTTTCTCTTTGCCCAAACTAACATCTATAACAAGTAGTAATAAACGAGAAAGAATTATTCCTGCAAAGTGATTAATAAAAGATCAGTCATAGGAAAGAAAAATAAGACTTTATCATTGTAAAAATTACAAACTTGGAGGAAAACCCATATTTGTTTCTGGATGGATATGATGATTTACAATTGGGGGATAATATAATACTTATCTTTATCTGCTCTTTTTAATAAAACAAGAAGCACGCTGTTAAGCATTATGTAAAGAAGCAAAGTCTTTTTTTTTCTATGTAAAAATGTGATTTATTAAGAGAACAATTGACCGAAGAGCAAGATTCATTGTTTTCATCTACAAGAAAATGAAGTTTCATTGAGTACCATTACCTGTATGGGAGCTGACAATATCTTGGTTCAATTTCGTTCCCCACGATAACTTTATTTTGAAGCTCGTAATAATTATATATATATATATAAGGTTATATCTCGTGTGATAAATATGATGTAAGAGTACGAAATAGAGCTGCTCGTTCTTCATCTCAGAGTGATTAAACCAGTGTACAGGTATATAGTATTAATTGTCCGTTTGGAAGGAAGATATGGACTCACAGCGATAGTTCTTGAATGGACAGCATGATAACCAGTGAGTGCGTTATTATATGAAAGAATATCGATTAATCCTTTTTATTCTGTTTATTATCCACTAATCTATTTTATATACATTCTTTCTTTTCTTGAAGGCCAATTTCTAAAAATACGTACGTACAAAGTTTTATATAATAGCGAAAAAAAAAGAACAATGAGAACCACCAGTCCTGTATAAATTAATCTATTCTCTTTTAGTGTTGCACTAATAACTTTTTATTATTATATAAGCAGGGTATGATGAGATAGTATTAGCATTATATATTTGGTTGATATTGGGGTTTCATCTTGACAACTATTTCGCATATATATCAATCGCTCATCGATTTGTTTGTTACAGGAGTTCGGATCGAAAGTAGACGAATAACTAAATTTGGAAAGAATCATGCGATCTAGTTAAAATGGGGCGCTCTTTATTTTATATTACTTTTTCATATAATTAAAAACAATCTTCTATAACTATATTACTGTTTTCTACTATGAAAACACAATAGATTTGCCGTTTTCATGATATACCCACAAAAAGAATACTTATAGAAAATTTATGTATTTTTCTCTCTAACCCTAATGCTTAGGGAGAGTTCAATGTTTTTTTTTCTCTTTTCCATTTTAATAATATGATTTTAATGAACGCATGATTTCATTTACGCCGTTGTTTTCCTTGATCCCATTATTGGAAATATTTATCATAAAACAAAAAAAAAGATAATTGTACAGGATAATAATAGTATTTTTATAGTTTGTATAGCGAGACAATGGACAATAACGATTCTACTGCTTCCTTTATATAGCATCCTGTTATTGTTCTGTTTGTTACGGAGATATTATAGATCTGGGTCTTTCGTTCTATATACACTTTATTTTACCTTATTCTTATTTTCAAATGTCATCCATGTCTCCATATCAACATTATTATCATGGTATTATTTAGTTTATTACAAAGTATAACAGGTGTGTCATTTGTGATCATTTCATTCATTTATGTATTTTTAAAAAAAAATAGATCAGAATGACAATGGTGAAATGCCAACAGGTTATCAAATCAACTATTACGATCCATACCACCCAATGGTAAATACTTACAGAGCAAATTTATCAAAAGGTGTAACCATAAAAAAAGAAGAATTTCTGATTAGTTAATTATATCTATTTATTTCTATTAGCAACGAGTTCCCCTGGTAGAAAGTGATAATAATAGTTTGAACGGTGCACAAGCCGTGTTTAGCGAAGAGTGGAAATTTTCAAGCCAGCAAAAACAGCAGCAACAACAACAACTACAACAACAACAAGTAGATGGGTGGAGGGTTTCTTGTCCTCCCTCTAAACCATTACCACAAGAGCCGCCAGCACCACCACCTCGTAGATCATTTATGGTAAATGCAGTATCGGACGCTGGACCTTGGTATCATTCAGAACAACCTTATTGGGCTTATCCTCCGACAACAGCAACTGTCACAGATCCTTATATGATGGAACATCAACCTCAACCACCCACTCCTCCCGATTATGAGTATAATCAAATGGTGCAGTATGAAAAACCGCAATATGATTCTGTAGAAAAAGAAAATGATCAGCAACAGTCACCTAAGCAACAAAAAGTTTGTGAAAAAGAAAAGCCCAAGAGTGATCCATTATTAAATAGGAAAAAATCAGATAACAGTAAATATATTTTCATATGAAATAATAGTATAAAAAAAGGAAAGTGGATAGAAAAAATTATATTCTGATTGCATTTTATTTTTATGTGTACTAGAACTACGTCAAATTACAGTACAGTCAATAAACAAAGAACATAGAGTATGGATCAATATTGATACAACAGAAACTGGATTGACCTTGGCACAAAAGATTCACACAATTGCTACATTTAGAACAAGAAAAATATTATCAATTACTACATCATCTGGGAGATCGGTTCCTTTGGACCATCGACCTGTTTTTGGTAGCTGGATGGATATGGATGATTTTAAGAACGGAGAACAGTGGAAAGTGGAATGGGGCCAACTAGACAAGGGGCTCATGGATAAAATCGTATCTCGTTTTGTACAAGTATGTTGTTATAGACCCACCAGACGAATCAAGGAGGTCTATATTTTATAATTTTTTATTAAAAGATAAAGTCAAAGAAGTATATAACTTATTTATTTTTTAAAAAATCTATTAGGTCAGTGGAAGTAAACGAAAATGAATATGCATTATTAGTGTAATTGCTCGTTAAGAAAATACTTTTACTATATATTATGAACAAATTTACAACAATCATGGCTTTCTGTTTTTTTTTATGCACAAATATATATATATATTATATAAACCAGATTATGATATATTTCTTATGATAAATATACATCTATACCAAATAAAACGCCAATCGTATTTTTCTTTCCATTTCCCACGTCCCGATTTACAACTTTTTAGACTTTAGTGTATCGGTGTAATTTAAATTACAATGTGGGTTGTCTTTCTTGTCAGATGTGTCACCTTATTTTTTTTTTCTGATAACCGATCTATTATTATATAATGCATGCACAGACATTACTTTATTATATCTCTTTTTTTTTTCTCTGTCTAAAATAATAAAATAAACAATCCATATGAATAAATAACTAACTTCCAAATTTATAAAAAGTTCGTGTGAATTTTCACTTTTAAATAAATCACCCCATTATTAAAAATATATATTTCATATTTTTTTCTATTTTGATGGCAACAGGAATACTGCAAAAGGGGGAAACCTTTTTTGATTTTTAAGCGCGATTCTCGGTCCGGATAATTAGCTGAGTTATCGAATATAAAAAACAGGGGGGGGGAGAGAATCAGAAAAAAAAATGTATGTAAATCCCAGAAGCATGGATTAAAGGATCTAAAGTAATTCAAGTAATTCGAAAAGGGATCTGTGAAACAAACAATATAATAAAAAGAAAGCTATTTATCTTTCTTGGAGTTTCAACTTTCTTATGTCTATGTTGTTAAATATTACTTGTATATAATACATGAACTCAAAAGTCAACTTTGCAAGCTGTCTAGTTACTTTTTAGCATTCTTCTGTAATATATTTTTCTTAGTAGGATAGTAATCAGATCGTCATTGGGTAAAAAATGTTCTCATTCTATTGTTATTCTTTTTACTCAAAGAACCTAAAGTTATTACTTTATAAATAATATAATTACAGTTAGCGATGATCATTTTCATTATCATACGTAATATAAAATTACAATGGAAGAATCACTCTGGTTGATGTATAATAAGTAGGAGTATCATCCGTTTGCTCGGTAAGCGGTGAATGAACAGGGGCAATAAGCTATGAAAACGCGACACACTTCGGATGAAAATTTAACGGAGAAATGATAATCGTCAACTCAAATCGCGATTTGAATGAACAAAAATGGTTACAGGTAGAGAACAGACAGTTGGACAAGAAACTGGGAATTTAAGTTTAGAACGACACCCCCAAATTCTCGTTTGCAATTCTCTTTACGCACACACACACACACACTTTCTTTCTATTTCATCGTTATTTATTATAATAACCTACTACTACTGCTGAAACCTGCTGCAAGGTTGACATTGCGCCAATAGTAACTAGAACGGAATACTAAGTTAACCCTGAAGCGGGAGCCACGTGCAACCCGAAGTTTTTATGGTGTTATTGCGAACTTCGAACAGATCAATTTTATCTTCTTTTGGCATTTCTTCTTTTCTTCTTTTTCTCAGATACTTATAAAAGAAATAACATTTACTCTTGCACCATCTCTCCCCCCCTCCTTCTTTCTTTCTTTCACATTTTAAAAACACTTACCTTTTCATTTCTTTTTATTTTTCTACAAAAAAAAAAAAGAATCACCTATTTAAGTCTTTATTAGGTTGTGATCAACTTTTTTTTTCTAACTAATTAGCTTATTAGCTTTTTGGCTAGAACACGACAGTTTTTCTCTTTTTTTTTAAAAAAAAAAAAAACTTCTATACAAACTTTCCTTTATCAATATAAAAAATTCAATTCAATATGCCCAATAGTCAATTATCTACCTATACATCAATGATGCGTGTCACCTCTACAGGTCGACCTTATGTGAAAGTTAGTAATAATTTGAATAACTTGACCTCGTTACTATTATCTACATAATTGATAGCATTAAAAAAGACTGACAGAATAATTTCGTATATGCATCAAAAATAATCATAGGATTTGTTTGATCTATTTTCAGCATTACTAATACAAATGCCTCTTACCGAACATCGCTCTTTCTTTCGCACTTATCCTGGTACCTTCACAACAGAAGAAGCTGTAAAGTCACTTGCCGATTTAAAATTCACTCATGTTGTTCGCATACCTGATCCAGCAGATCCAACGCGACAAATTGCTACGCGCACCACTACAACTTTTAGCATGTCACCAACTATGGCAAAAGCTTTAGGCACACACATTCTCAATGGACGTTTAGCAGAAGATGCACTCAATCCACAAAATCGTACAATGAAAGACAAGGGCATTTGGCGACCTACACCAAAAGCAAAATATATGATCCAACAATTTTCAAAACGAGCTCATGTTTCTGTCAGTCATATGCAAGAATCAATGTCACGAATTGACTCATTTAAGATTTTTACGTTTGACCGACTAAATAAAGATGATCAATTGGAATTCAACAGAAATAATATGTCGAATGGTTTTCGGGTAAATATAATAAAAAAGAAAGCTTATATTTACTCCACTGTGTTATTTTTCTACAGAAAAAAAGAATAGAAGATTTATTATTATTGTTATTACCATATGAACTTCTCATGTAGACAATGATGGCATGGTTACCAACGGAAAAGTTATTAGCAGATGATGTAGGCGGTGTCAAGGAACGGGATTTAGCTGATTTTCGATTTACATTTTATGGATATCAATGTTTCGAATGGATATCTGAATATACAACAGCAGTAACACCGCAAGAATCAGAAGCAATTGCCGCAGAGTTTGTATTATATGGATGGATTGAGCAAATCATTGACAAAGCCGACCGCGAAAACTTTACTCGAGGTGAAAGCGCAGTGCAATTTAAAATGACAAAAAGTACACTTTACTATGTGACTTTGCGTGGCCAGAAAGTACTTGGTTGGGAACAAGTCAATGACAAGGCTAGCTCAGTTGAATCGTCGAGTGATCAATCTTATGGCGATAAGACAGAGTTGGTTAAAAAACAGAAAGCTCATGCGAATCGGCTATTACCAACAGACGAGCATGTAGTAATTATGGGTATTCCCGAAGCAACAGTCAATGAACATAAAGAACCTCAATCTATTAGCAAAGGAACGGGCGGTAAAGAAATAATTATTGAAACCGAAGGCAAAAAGAAATATGATTTTGGATTTTCAGAAAAGCAATCTGACAAATCATCCTCATCCGATGACCAATCTAGTGTAAAGAGTTCAGAAGAAGGACTCGATGAGATGACACAAAAGTTACTCAAACTGCGAGTAGGAGGCGGAGGAGATAAAGTACTGAGCAGCAAGGAAGCCGATGATAAAGTTAGTAGACACTCACTCATATCATCATCATCTTCAAAAGATAGCGGATTGGATGTGGGTGATGAAGTCGTACAAGGTGGTGAACATGTTCCAATTTGCAGTAACAATCTACCCCAGGATTCTCAATGGATGCGATTACAGCAAATTCTTGAAGATCGATTACAACGCATGTACTTTCGCGATTTCATGAAAGCAAATTATTGTGAAGAGAATATTAACTTTTGGGTTGCGTTTCATACTTTACGGAAGAAAAATCATGCCAGTGTTAGCCTGAAAGAATTGTTGTCCGACTCCTATAAAATATACGACACGTATCTCGGACCGAATGCGCCTTCAGAAGTCAATATTGACCATGGTTTACGCCAAGAGATTATCAAGTTGGTGACTGCAACATTCTCAGTTACTGCTAGTGCGACAAGAGATCTTCCCTTTTCTTCGGGAACTATTCAAGTTGTAACGGACCAAAAATCTGTGGTATTGCATGGACCCAATATTGATATACTTAACGATTTGATTGGATTGTATGACCGCGTTAACGACCACATTTGTCGTATTATGGCACAAGATTCTGTCCCACGTTTTGTTCGTACTGAAGAATACCGTAGTATGATCGCAAATCAAGAATCGAAACAAGAAGATTAAATAACCAACATATAAAAAAAGCAACCTATGTTTCACAGATATATACAGAAATATTTACATATTATGATGACATATACCTCCAATTCCTTTTTTTTTTCTTTATAATATTCATTCACTCATTTTTTTCTTTCCTATTTATATTTAATAACACACATTTTGTACCTTAAAACCACCTACCCTGATTATTCTTATGTACTATATGCCCTTTCACTTTTTTTTTTTCTAATTAATTACATTCTTTTTTTATATGCATTTTCTCCTCATTTTTGTTTCTAGAAATATTTCTATTCAATATATTTTTTTTAGATTATTGCAATAATGATAATAATAAAAAAAACAATCGATCGAAATTTATAATAATACGGTTTTTCAATTGTACTTTCCTTTCCGGTTCTTATTTCCGTTTGTGTTGCGAAAAGATGGGTTTTTGAGTACAATAAACACAATAGTTGTACAATAAACTTTAGCGATCTTGTTTTTGCAAATAAATGTCCTTATATACCCTACATTAAACTTTCTCCTTCACCCCCCATTCTTTTAAAAAAAATTCAGATAAGGCTATGTAAATAAGAAAGATAAGTCATCCTTAGTAAGGTTAAGTGTAGGCGTGACTTTATCAAAAAAAAATTGTATCTACAGTATACTCTAATAAAAATGAAAACCTTTACCTATAATACCTCTCCTTATTTTTTTCTTTTATTTTAAACAGTATGCAATAATTCTATTTGTTTTGTGCTTTTTTTCAATACTTCAAAAGAAAAAATTATATTTTTTGATGAAGTCGCCTACACCTAAGCTTACTACGGGCTACTACTCACTCATTCACGTAGCCTAATATGAAAATATTAAAAAGAGTGGAAGCGGGAGAAAGTTAAGTGTAGGGTACATAAGGTCATTCCTTCAACAATATGAAACATCAACGCGCTGAAAACAGTCTTTTTAGTGATGATTATTGACGTGAAAAAGATATTGCACACACCCACAGAGAAACCCACGTCAGACTAACAAAAAACGTGTTAAATTCAATGAAGCTTATTGGAGACGATGAACGCGAAGAGGAGCATATTTGTCAAAAAGGTGTGATTAACGCATAAATTATAGTGAAATGAAACGAAGTTGAATGATAGATTAAGTTTACTCGTAGACGCTTGGATGCTCAAACAGAAAAGAGTACGCAGCAAGGAAGTAGTAGTATTGACACACTGCTAGCTATTCACACCATTTATCCACCTTGTATATGGTACCACCAACACCCCAAGGTATAGGCTCTAATATATCACACAAGTTGATCTGCTTTAGATAAAAAAAAAGAATATTTTCATTCATCATCAAAAAATAGCAGTATGTATATTTTTTTCCATTATATGTAAAGCTTATACAAACAATATATAATATAATGAAAACAATACATTGCAAAGTATAGAGAATATTAGATCAATAATGCGATTAGATATAGTACTGGACAGCCCACATGCTGTTGATTTTCCTCCACCAATACCCGGTGTCCAGGACACACCCTCTTTGAATTCCCCAGCTCACGAAGAACACTCCGCTGACGATGAAATTTGGACAGTGGAAATGGAGAACGAGTTTTGGGCTTGTTGGGAAGAATTGATATCCGCAAATGAAGCGGTTCATAATTATGAGTAATTAACCTTTTTTCTTCATTTTCCGTAAATGGAGTAGTACATATGTAATGAAATTCTGGTCATAATACTAAATAATTATTTATGATTTGCAAAAATATAGTATTATCTAATGAAATTATAATGTGAAGTGTCGACCTGATATACCCAAAACGCCATATGAAGACCTTGGAATGAAGAAGAGTACCACAACAGTACAATCATTCAAGCAAATAAGCAATACGTCCAAGATTGCTATGCAAAAAGAAAGGCAACGGTGATCTTCGGACAACAGCACTGTTATGTTAATATACAATGGTTAAGCTTATGCAAACCATGAATAAATAAAATTCGAGTGAGCTATTTTTGTTAGCTGTTCAAGATAAAACACACTCATCATCATTGTTATCTTCACAAATGCTATTCGACATTTTCCATCAATTGTAAATCGTATTTTCAATTCAATATCATCACTGGTGTTTCAATAAAAGTATATACTAATCACGATGTGCACATGGCAAAGAGAGTTTTTTGCAAGAATACCGGAGGTGTTGAAAAAGCATTGTTTGGCCAATCATCGACGCTATTGTAGATACGATGGATGATGAAGTCACATTTTTACCTGGTGAAATGAACTTCAGGTCATTCGATGATTTGAATATGGAATATAAGGTTGATGGAGTTGTTCAATAAAAAATCACGAAGTATAATTATTGAAAACATCTGGCGCCTTTGGCAACATCTCTGGACCGCGGTGGGCTTATGACCACATAAAAGGGGTATTTAGTACCTTTAATTTTGCAGCTATTGGGAACACTTGGTGCATATGGTACTGCGTTAGCACCACGTTGGGCCTATGGCCGTGTAAAAGGGGTGTACCTTTCATTTTTCAGTCGAAATTTTGTATTGGAAACATCTGGTGCAATGACAACATGTCAGCACTGGGCTGATGACCATGTAAAAGGGGAGGGGTGCCTTTAATTTTACAATACGTAGTAGTCGGACAACTCGGAAAATATCTGCACAATTGATGGGTTCTATCGAACATTACTAACTATAAAAGGTTATTTGCTGTATCCCTTGGGGTAGTTGCAGTCCTTTGCAGTAATTTTTTGCAGTACTGATTTTTGTAAAATTATGTTCTTGTATAGTAGTATAATAGCAGTATTTTCTTTACAAATAAGGGCATGATTTTTTGAATAATATAGTCTAAATAAGAGCTTTGTATTCGATATTAGCATTGGGAACTTTGGCCTTTATCAGTTGAGGAGGTATATTATGACAATTTTTGAATCATACTATTGTGAATCGGAGTAAAATAGATTTTTCTTGTGAGATCCGGATAAAATAATTTATGATTATTGATTCGATCTACGGTCCGCGAATCTCGATTTTGTAATGTCGCGTGGTGCATACAGACCCCGCGTTGTGTAACATTATACTCTTATTTTTTAAGCAATTGTTAAAAAGAAGGGTGGGGGAGATGGTGAAACCTAAATATGTTAGGAACTTGATGTTCTATTGTGGCTCAACTTGGATTCAGCTATTATGGTGTATACGAATCTGTATCATTCTGTCTTTTTTTTTAAAAAAAAATAAAAAGATAGTCGCGGCATCCATCTGGTGCCTAAGTAATATTATTAAACATAAGCAGCTTTCAGCGGTACTGTGTTATTATTGGTAACGAATATCTAATAGTGAAATTAATAATAATACAGCGATCATATTCCATTCAGTAAAATGGAAGGTTGACGGGATTAGAAAAATCTGTACGTCACTTTCCGCGGGTGGATAAAAGCGAATTATTATTTTTTTCTGAAAAGAAGAGATAATTTATACAATGGTACTTGAATACAGCCACTAAAAAGCGAAGAATCTGGGACGTGGAGTTGGATGCGGTAAATGTTGTCAGTAACACTTTTAGTTGATAAAAAAGCTTGATGTGCTACACATGATCCCTTTATCTGATATTCAAGTAATGTCACATCAACAATCTATTGCGTGAATGTGTCAAAAGAAAAAAAAATTAGTTAATAAGTAAAAAGAAAATCTTTGATCTTTTTACCACTATCAAAACTAATATTTTATTTCATGATCAAAATACTACGTACACACAAAATTTAATCAGTGACAATGTATTCTTTCCTCCACTCCCTCCCACCTTTTGTACTTATATTTGTCTATAAAATAGGAAATTGCTACGGACACCCTATATTTTGGCCTTACGGACACCCCACAAATAAAGAGTTGTCAAACAACTTCTTAGACCATGTAAGCTATAGTACTAGCGTTATCAACACTGATATCGCTCCTTATTTGACCAGTCATATATATCATTAAAAGTACACATTACTCCTTGTTGTTTGTCTTGTGTTCATGTGGACTACAGCTCTCACTTGTGTACATAACGATATAGTAAAAGAATATTAGAAATATTGAGCGATATTTATAAAGCATTGAACTGATATTATAAGTTTCATAAACATTTTTAAGTTATATAACGATAATAACTGTGTATATAGTGTATAAATGACTGGATACGACGTAATTATATCAGATTGTTATGTATCTTTGAAAAAAAAAATATAAAAGTGGGGTGTCCGTAAGGATTGAAATTACCTACGTATTATAGTATTTTTTGGGGTGTCCGTAGCAAATCCCATAAAATATCAATAGCATAAACAAACCTTGCTTAGTAGAGTTATTGATAGATGCATTTGAATATGATGTTTACTATCTGCAAAAGTTATGCTGGGAATTTTTCAATTTATGAAAGAAAGTATGAGTACCATAAGAGTCAGGTCTTTAATGGCAAGGTGATGGTCTTGTTACACGACACGAAAAAGTGAGTGCGCTTTCGTTCTCTTTCTCTACCTTTTCAGTGCGAATAGTACGATGGAATTTGTTTGTTTATATAATGTCTTTTGTAGACACAGCGTCCGGGTGGACCATGTTTGTCTGAGATAGACCATGGGAGTTATAGGATCATACAAGAGGAAGCTTTGACTATATTATTATACTGGCTAATTGAATAGAAGACTTTTGGTCAGACGTGGATTTGATTTGAGGTGATGACTAGTAGGGTGCAACCGCAATAATAACGGACAATGTCTATCCTCTCAGTGGAAACGACATTTAACCTCTTGCGGGTTCGAAAGTCTGACAACCTAAGCTGCTTTATTATCGATCAACTATAAAGATCATTGTTCAGAGCATACATAAAAAAGTCATTATTTCTTTTCCACAGTCCATTCCTTTATTAGTATTATATTAGTGTGTGCATTATATTAGCTTACAAGAGAGAAATAAATATACGTAATTGCTAAGGAACCTTCCCATCGCTAACCAGCCATATGAGTAGTATGATGAAATAACCACGGTGTCCAACGCTGCCGGTCGCTGAAGCTAATCCACAATTAAATACACCCATCTTCAGCATTGTGCTTGACATTTTTTTTGGCATGGGAACCTGGCAAGAAAGTCCTGGTTCTCGGTTAAATTCGCTTCATACACTCAGCTGCGTATACACATACACTGCCTTCCTCCTAAAAGCCCAAAAAAAACACCTACCTACCTTAACAATACAAGAACTAATCGAAAAAAAAAACAAGACAAGTAGCTCCAGCATTGTCACCAGTCAGTGCTTTTTAAGACATAGTATACATTCCCAGGGGAAAGCTGGCTAGTCTTCTGTAGAAACTCATCAACCGCCCGCTGCACTCTTCTTGTTAATCAACCGACAAAATGAATGCTATGGTTTTTTTTTACCATTGAGAGAACTACAGTGAGGGCTACGAACGTTGTTTTGATTAAATTCACAGGTTTATCGTGGGTGCTAGGAGTAAATGAGGTCCTTTTGATATAATTTTTTAGGCGCGTCATAGAGAAGAGGGAGGTAAAGGCATAATTTTGTGTTATGATCACAGATATTTAGAGCCTAAAAACTAATTTCTTTTCCTTCTCTTTTTTAAAACCTTTTTCTTTTCTGTAAAATGTAATCCACGCATCTCTCAATACTTGTGAACAGTTAGCGACATTAAATGGTGCTTTGAAAATACTGTTACACTTTCTATTGAATCTTTCTGCGACAAATTCAACTTCTCCAATAAAGTTCAAGCGACACCAACAAGACATTTAATCAAAGTCAGAAAAAAAAATTATTTCACAACCAAGAAAGAACTTGCTATCATTTTCACTCTTCATAAATTTTACCAGTATGTATATGGTCGAGAAACTATTTTATCATATCCTGGTATGAAAATTGCTCATATTCCTGGTTTACAAAGATACACTTCCAGATCTGCTAAGCCGTTTTATATACGAAGACATAGATGTTATGATATCATAATAGTATGAGTTCCACTCAATTTTCAACCTTACCAAACGTCGACGAACTAAAATTAGCTTTCCCAATATGGAATAACAGTACTTGTAGCGCTGATTATTGGCCTTGCAAAAATTCGCAAAGAAACCCAGGCGGGATTAATCACAAATGTGTTAAATTCAATGAAGCGTATTGGAGACGATGAAGAGGAACATATTGGTCGAAAAATGTACGATTAGGGCATGAATTATAGTGAAATGAAATGAAGTCAAATAATATATTAAGTTTACTTGTAGACGCTTGGATGGTCAAACAGATGAGAAAAGTGAAAATGAATGTTCACGTCACTCTTGATATATCATATATGAGTGTAGATATGTAAAAAAAGCTGTTCTGGGAAATAACCTTTATATATGTCCTATTGGAATTTTCAGAAAAAAAATTTAGTAGGTACTATTACCAACTGTTTCAAGTTCATGCCGGTTGCAATCGGTTCAAAATCAATATGTGTGCTATAAACAACTTAATTTACTTGTATCATATAGGAAGTATGTGATCATCTTTACACAATATAAGAAAAAAATATGTTTGGAACTTATGAAAAATTGGTAGTAATGATAACTACGTTCAAGAATATATGTTGTATTGATATACAGATCCACGTGGTGTAAAATGGGCTATATAAATACACATGGCCTCAAATAGGATATAAAGTAATTACTGCTGTCTGTACCTGTTGTGATTATATTTAGGTATAATAAAACAAAGTGTTCAATTTTAATAAAGCTTTTTCTTTATTATGTACATAAATATATGAATTGATATAGAAAGAATTAATTATAAAAGAATATAATAAGGATAATAATAAAACATTAAATAAAAAAGGCCAATACATATAAAGATGTATAATTATATCAACAAGTGGCTTCTCCCATACTTTTCCCAATTATACATTTTTTTGTTCTTTCTTTTTAGCTTTTTTATCAATACGCTTCCGTTTATACAATACGCCTTCTACAACACGCCTTACAAATCGCTCTTCATCAATCAATCGAATATTTGCTCCATTCTTTTTATCCTGTTCCTTATCCAGCATACAAACAAACTGTTGTAAATTCCAAGCAGAGAGAATAAATAATGTTCTGGTACTAATATGATTTGCTTTAAGCTTTGACCAAACCGATTTTTTAACCTAATATACGAACGAAAAGAAAAATTATGCCATACGACATCATGTTTTGCCCAGGTGAGTCTTGTGCCACAAACGACAGGTGATTAAACTATTGATTTGCTTACTTCCTCTACCAATTCACCTGCTGCAATAGCCCATGCTTTTATATCATCCTCCCCTGCTGGTCGTTTATTAGAATTTCGCCTAAGTTTGGCTTGAATTGCCTATGTAATATTTTTTTATTTTATTTTTGTTAATAATAATTTTCCATATATCCTTACTTTCTTTTCCACAGAGAGTGAATGTGTGTGTGTGTGAGAAAGAGAGTTTACCTGATCTGCTTTATTACGAACGAAAACAAAAGGAATTTGATATTCTTTTGCTTTTCTCGCAATCATAATATCTGTCTCTTGTAATCTAAAATGTATAATATGTGGCACATCCATAAATAGTCTGAGAACGTATCCTTGTTTTTGTTATTGTGATACAATTAAATACAACTTGTATATGTTTACCTTTCGGCAATAACAATGATTAAAGTATCAAAAGCATATAGAAATTTCTCATTGAAGTATGTTTCAGATTTATGTTCATATGTTCCAGCACCTGGCATATCCCATAAAATCATGGTGTGTAAATCCGGATGTTGATAGCCTTTGGGTTTCTCGGTTGTTTCCTTTTCACCTGTTTTTGCTGCTCGCGCATCACCGTCATGACATCCCATAATTCCATTAATTAATGAGCTCTATACATAAAACATCCCTAATTATTATTAAACTATTTATCCCATCATTCATCGCCATGAAAACCGATCGCCATGACAACTTTTTTTTGACATGTGGTTTATCATATTAAAATAAGAAAGAAAAAGTCACCTTGCCAGTGCCTGACACGCCAACGACTGCCACATTATAAAACGATTCACAATTCAACCCATAGTGGCTTTTTAATAAATCTTTTGTATGCTGTGGAATTTCTTTAGGTTCTGGTGGTCCTTCATTAAATATAATTTGAAACGCGTTCCAAAATGCAATAAATGGTGAAAGTGGCCCTATATATAATAATGTGTTATCTCGTTGTTCTTTTGATCCCTTTTTATTCATTCATTCAACTATCCATCCCCCGCCTAGCGCTTTTATTTATGACAACAAAAATACCAACATCCAATCACGCCAAATAAGCCGCCAATCATGCCATCCAACACTTTGAATCCAGTCATTTCATCTTCAGTGAACGTATAAGCGTTGAGTATAGGGAAAGCAATCACAACGACCGGGACAGTAGCTGTAGAAAGGGCCACTTTACTGAATCGGCTTGAAAAATCATCATAGTTATAAAATACATTGGATTTGTGTGCAAAAGCGCTCGATGTTGCTTGACCCATAATAATTTTCGACGAGTTTCTTTTTTTTAAAAGTTACAATGAAGACAATAAAGAAAATGGAGGAAAAGAGGGTGGTTAAAAAAACCTACTTTAAAAAGAGGACCAGAGGGTTGAAAACTTCCTTTTTAAAATGAGTAAAAGAGAGAAAAAGAAGGCAAAGAAGGGGGGGGGGAAACACATGTAAAAAGGAAAAAAAAATCGGTGCACCGACCACGGGATGATAAAAGGGTACCGTGCATGGCGTCAGATGATCATAAACTGCGTAACATTATATTGAAAAAAAAACTCCTCTTCTTATTTATTAGCTTATAATATCTGTATCAGCAGAAACAAATTCTTCCAATTGTCTAGATGTATCTTCATGGTAAGCCTTGATGAGAGCCAAGTAACCTTCAGTCAGTGGTACATCCAACAGCAACTCGGGCTTTTCCAATAGTCGCGGATTAATTTCAAGTAACTTTCCATACATATGTGCTTTTATCTCGTAACGTTGTGAATCACCAATTGCAATTTCACAAAGTACCGTATTTGGCTTTACATTGCTGCTGGATTCAATTTTGGGTATTATTTGAACAGATTGATCTTGATTGTTATTTTCCTTGACAACATGTTGTTCAGTGATACCTAGAATGCAAACTTTGTTGGGTGCTTGACGAACATAAATCTTGTTTTCACTATCACGATGGTAATGAAGGGTATAATAACGTAAAAGAAAGGCAGTAGGATCACTGTTCCAAGGTTTTACAAGATCGAGATGTTGTTGAATATTGTAATCGTCGTCACTCATCTTAATTGCTCTAGAATGCGTTTCCAAAAAATTGAATTTATGGAGTCACTCTCAGTTTTGCAAATGTAACTGAACTGCGCCCGCCACGTTTGCATAAAAAGGTGGCTTGAGCCTTAATTTGAAAATTAAGGCAAAAAATAGTGGGCTGTGGCACATTCACATAAAGCACTCTATTGTTTTCGAACAATGCAGAGCCGCAATACAAAAATAGCAATACCCTTACTTTGTCATTGCCCAGGAATTGGCTTTGGTTTTTTTCAGTTTGATACTGTTGATTATAATCTAAAAATAAGTATGGGAGTCAGACAATTTATTATTTCGTCATTATGGCACATATATAAAAAGAGGAAGGGTAAACAGTCAAACTCTTCTCTTTTATCATTACATTCCACTTCATTTTTTTTATAAATATACATATATATAATACAATTCACATAATACTTTATCACAATACATAACAACATCAAGATGGCCAATGCACGAGTAGAATGGGTTTATAACGCCGGGTCAGCTTGGGCACCTTTAGATCAATATACTCAGGTTTCAATTGAAGCATTGTGGTCTAGAAACGCGGCATCATGGATTCAAAGTTGTCCATCTTTTGGAGGTGCATCTGTATTTATTGATACCACAAGATTAATTTTAATGTGGAGTGGCTATGCTTATACTATTGCTCGCCGCTATCCGTGCCAGCAACGTCGTGGCCATCGCTGAAATGTCTTTTCTTTTTCTGTACTTCGTTTTTTTTTCATTCACGTATCATCATCATCACTTATCATTTTTTACATTAATTATAGACATCTATATTTTATTAATTATATCATCAACTTATCCAGTTTTTCTTTTTTTAGAATTCTTTTCTTGTATTATTTTAACACACAATAGCAACAATTGTATATAGATATGTTCTAGTTTATTATATAAATATTTCAATTTACTTTTTTTTTGTTCGGTAAATAAAGCTGTATGTTGTACGTATTTAGCATAAATACTTCTTTGTCAAGCTTCAGTCTGTTTCTCATAGAAATGGTCGGCCCAAATACCCTAGTTAGTTTTATTATAATTATTAGCAATTACTATTACGTCTGCACAGATGCAAACTTTTATAGTGTTTTATGACGGATATGTGTAGTCACTGATATTTTCCTTTATCAGTCTTGTTGTAATTAAATTCCTATTATCAAACACAGATTATTTTTGTACATGGATAAGGACCCTTATTTTTAGTGTTCCGTAAATTTTTCTCTTTTAAACAAAAACTGTTGCTTGGCAAGTTGATACCATGGTGTTACTGTCCATGTTCCTAAATCAGTAATCACTTGAACTGATATATATATATATATATGTGTGTGTGTGTGTGTGTGTGTGTGTGTATATGTGTGCGTGTAAATACGTACACGTTTTAACACGAATGAATAATTCTGTAAGCTTTTTTCTTTTAAATACGTACCATAAACAATTATTTAAATATGTGAAAGTATGGTTTTGACATATGCTGGCTGATAGGGTAAAACCCCACCTTTTTTGTGTAGCCAAAGAAATTGATCGTCATCACTCAAAACATGTAAAGTCACATCATTGGAGACTTTTATTTTATGTTACGCCATTTTTGATAACATGATCTGAAAAGAAAAAGTTCACATTATTTGGTATAAATAGAAACTATAAATTATTGCGGTTTAAAAATATTAAAGAGACCTAAATCCATCGTTCTGAATCAATAATAATAAATACGCTGTAACAGTATAATTCTTGGCAAACCCAATATAACTTTTTAATTGATCAATATAACCTCTAGCTTATCAATTCAAGTTACAATCAGAAAAGTTAGTCTTTGCATGAACAGTATAAATAAAAATACATCTCAATATACTTATCAAGCGAGGTATCACATACCTCGTCAAAGAACAACACATTCCCTTTAGTCTTAAGGAAAATTTAGTAATAATAAAAATTATTTTATTTTTAAGCCTATATTTTTTTTGACCAAAGTTGCAATTTGTAAATAAATACTTGACAAAAAAGATGAATCGTGCTTTTTATTGAATTTTGTGCAGTGTATACACAACATTAACTCCCTCAACGTATTCCTTGTAAACTCCCATAAAATTTTTATTTCCCTTATTTCTAAAACCTTGTCTCGAGTAAAAATATTCGCCAAGAATCCTGTGCTCGCTTCGAGACGTTAAATAAAATTAATTTACAGTTATTAATATGTATAAGAATAAAAACATTGAGGTTTTATGGATATGTGAAGTATATATATATATATATATATTAAATATTGGAATTGCTATCTTTAGCAGGGTCGCCAGAGACATCCTCTTGGTCCAGTGCCAATAAGATCAATCTAATTGCTTTTTGAGGTAAAAGAATACAAATAATGCATGGAAATGTATATTAATCGAATATGATAATGTTAGGGATCAATCGCTGCAGAGTCGGCGGGATACGACGAAAAATGTGCTTAAAAGAAGTGGACATTAAAGCTATCGAAGCTGCTGCAATTAATGTAACAACTAAAATAAGCCATTTCATCTAAACTAGAAAAATTGAGCACAAGAAACATGGGTGTCATAATGTATCACAAAAGGCCAGAAAAAAAGAGAAGTTTATTTATATGTACCTTTTTACAAATGCTTGAAGACAAAATCCCGGTTAAAACTAATAATTTTCACCTAGAAAAAGGGGCCATGCCTTATAAGGTGTTGTTTTTTACTCGTATTGTGTAACCGAGATTCAGCTATTTAACAATAAAAATGCTCGATAGAATAGTGCTGATCTTGTGTACTAAACTTCTAAAAGCGATATATATATATTCAGAGATCAAGACACATACGCACACACACAGAGTATATATATACATAAGAAAGTTAATGCGTGGTACCATACTTTGTCATCAGGTAGAAGAAGGACGAGAAAACAGATTTAAAGGCTGTTTGGCTTGGAGCAATAGACGGAACTAATGAAGACAGGTTCCACCAATTCAAAAAAAAAATCTGATGATTCCTTGATAAAAAGTTCTTTTTCAGCTACAATAATAATCAAATCATTGATTGTAAAAAGTATCTGTGTTTTTGTGAGTATAGCCTTGTAAGATGGACAATCTCGACCAGATTAGATCATTCAATTTTCTATGTGGTTCACACGACCACACACTGTAGCTATCAACTATACACTATTAGTAGCAATCTCTGTAACAAAACCAATAACTATTTCCATTTTATTATATGCAATATGTTATTTCAAAGATAATGCTCTAGGCAGCAATAATATGCACTAATCACGAGCGATTCCGGTCCATTTGGCAGCCAAACGACTGTGTGTAACGTGAAATGATTGTCTGTCGCCACTCCTTTTTCTTCGTGTTAAGAAATTCGGGTCCCACATTTTTAGTCTCCCTTCGTTATTTTTTTTTTGTCGCTGGTCGTCTTTCTTTTAGAGATATGCCACCTAATACCGAGACCCAGGCCTTCACCACCATTCAAAATGGACTGGCACGCAAAGATATAGAAGAAAGAATTAAACAAGGGGATGCTCTTTTTATTTTCGAAAATAAGGTTTATAAAGTCAATCGATTTATGAACAAGCATCCAGGAGGTGAATTAGCCATTCGACACGTTCTTGGCAAAGATGTCACCGATGAAATTCGATCCATGCATCCCCCACGAGTTTATGAAAAAATGATAAAACATTATTGTATTGGTGACTACATTCGAGACTTACCACCTACCAGTATTACCAATGTTAACGCACGGGACAAAAATAAAAGTAACACTGAAAACAAAGAAGATGACGACGAAACTCCCTTGCAAGTCGACTGGCAAGGTGGTATGAGTTTAGAAGCATTTGACACCAGAATTGAACAACTCAATGCAAAACACGCTGACGATATAAAAACGAATACAAAACTCCAAAAAGATCTTACGATGTTGGAAATACGACAAGAGTATCAACAATTAGAGCAAGAACTTTTAGACCGCGGTATGTTTGAATGCAACTATTGGCGATACGCCAAGGAATGTTGTCGTTATGTTACATTTATTTATTTATCACTGTGGCTTGCTCTGCGTGGTTACGATACATGGCATTTCATTTTAAGTGCGATATTTATGGCATGTTTCTGGCATCAACTTGTATTTACAGCTCATGATGCCGGTCATAACGAAATCACAGGTCGTGTCGAGATTGACCATTTGATTGGTGTCACTATTGCTAACTTTATTGGTGGTCTATCGCTCGGTTGGTGGAAAAAGAATCATAATGTGCATCATATTGTTACAAACCATCCAGAACACGATCCTGATATTCAACATATGCCATTTTTCGCCATTACCACACGTTTTTTCAATAATATTTACTCCACTTACTACAACCGTGTATTGGAATTTGATGCCGCCGCCAAATTCTTTATCAAACATCAACATCATCTTTATTATCTCGTTCTTTCTTTTGGTCGATT
The DNA here is from genome assembly GCA_025093555.1 of Circinella umbellata. Classification (NCBI taxonomy): domain Eukaryota; kingdom Fungi; phylum Mucoromycota; class Mucoromycetes; order Mucorales; family Lichtheimiaceae; genus Circinella; species Circinella umbellata. The sequence continues at coordinate 274,224 of JAIWNF010000028.1, read as the reverse complement.
TAATTTGCATCGTTTATCCTTTTTGTACCTCTTTTTTGACAAGGAAGTACGAAATCGTAAACTTGAATTGATTGGTATCACCGTGTTTTTCGTATGGTATAGCTATTTGCTGTCGTACATGCCATCGTGGTCCATTGTCTTTGCTTATGTCATGATATCTTATATGCTTACTTTCCCCTTGCATGTTCAAATCACACTATCTCATTTTGGTATGTCAACCGAAGATCTTGGACCTGATGAATCATTCCCTGCTAAGCAACTTCGAACAACGATGGATGTGGATTGTCCAGAATGGCTTGACTGGTTCCATGGTGGTCTTCAATATCAAGCAGTACATCATTTGTTTCCCCGCTTACCAAGACATAATTTACGCCAATGCGTACCCTTAGTTAAAAACTTTTGTAAGAAAACTGGATTGCATTATTATATGTATAATTTTTCAACGGGTAATGGTGTTGTATTAGGTTCAATGAAAGCTGTAGCAGATCAAGTGGGTTTGATGAACAATGTTGCCAAATACAATGCTGGCGTATGGTCTGGTGAAAAAGATCAACAAGAAGAACAGTAATAATGATAACATCATTTTGATTAATTTATTTAATTTAACCTTTTCTAATCTATCCCTACTTCTTAACCTTTTTAACTCTCACATTACCCTGTCTTTTTTTTGTATATCTTTTCCGTTCTATTCTCCTATTTTTTTTTATTAAAGAAAATATCATATAAATTTTCTACTCTTCTATTTTCTACTGTATAAAGATAGCATGATTTTTTTTTCTGTGTTCCTGAAATATATACTTTTTTTTTTTACAAACCCAGCTAGTATCACAAAGTTAAAAAAGCGCGCCGCTAGAACACATTTCTTTTGGTGTTTAGTTTCTTCGCCTTTTTATTTTTATTTATTTTTTTTCGGATGGAGTCACTAAACCTGTCCGAATTGACCATCCAGCAATGGACAACCATTGGTCTTGGTGCTTTGGTAAGCTGGCTTGTACTTTCTTGGATTTCACAACCAAAGACAAAAAAATTTAAGGTCGAACCACCTGCAGGTAAATTAAGCAAACTTCTTGACATTCACTTACATCAATTTTACTGAGCTCTTTTTAATCGCGAAAAAAAATATGTACTAATAATATTATTTAGCTGCGGACCCCTGTTGGAAAGGCCCAGTGCTTGAAAACCCTTCGCTTCGTGTAAGTTCAGTAGAAGAACAGTAGGAAAGGAAAAACAAAGTGGTATGGATTGTAGAAGACTAATATATACATATACACATACATTTGGAAACGTGTCTTTATAGGACCCTAGTAAACCTAATGAAATTGTATGTTATGATCCATCTACTGGTTACCATATGGGAAATATCCCTTCACCTTCTGTACAACAAGTGCAAGAAGCTTATGAACGCGCACGTATTGCCCAAGAAAAATGGAGCAAGACTACATTTGAACAACGTCGTGCTGTCTTAAGAAGTTTATTGGATTTCGTACTCGAAAATCAAGAAGATATCTGTCGTGTAGGATGCAGAGATACTGGAAAAACAAGTGAGTTTTTGGCTTCTTTAATGCAGTATACATTCATATAATGACTAAATGGGATTGCTAAACGTTGTTTTTATTATTGATGTATCTAGTGGTGGATGCTTCCCTTGGAGAAGTCATTACAACATGTGCTAAATTACGCTGGACTATTGATAACGGTGAAAATGTACTTTCACCTGAATACCGTGATCCTGGATTAATGATGATGTACAAGCATGCTAAAATTGTATATCAACCTATGGGTGTTGTTGCTGCCCTTGTTAGTTGGAATTATCCGTACGTCTTATATTGTATTTTTATTTTATTTTCAATGAAGAGGTCATGTGCTTTGAAAAAGAGTGAATTAGTTTACTTAGTATTATTTTGACAGATTCCACAATGCATTGGGTCCTGTGATTTCTGCCTTGATGTCTGGTAATGCTATTATTGTTAAGGGTTCTGAATATGTTGCCTGGTCAACACAGTACTATCAACGTATTGTTCAAACTTGTTTAACTGCTCATGGTCATGATCCTGAACTTGTTCAATTCATTACTGGTTTTGCTGAAGTCGGTGAAGCTGTTGTTCGTTGTGGTGTTAATCATGTTACATTTATCGGTTCTCCTGGTGTTGGTAAATTAGTCCAACGTAATGCTGTTGATTCTCTTGTTCCTTGTTTGCTTGAATTAGGTGGCAAGGATTGTGCTATTCTTCTCAAAGATACTGATCTTGGTCAAGCCATTCCTGTATTGATGCGTGGTGTTTTCCAAAACTGTGGTCAAAATTGTATCGGTATTGAACGTATTATCATTGCTGCTGAAATTTATGATAAAGTGGTTGATGAAATGGATAAACGTATTGGTGGACTTCGTCAAGGTTCTGTATTGGCTGATGGTGAAGGTGTCGATTGTGGTGCACAAACTATGGGCAATCAGGTAATTAATATAGCTCTTGGATAATTTGTAAAAAAAAAAGGGAATTTAAAAGATTTGTTCAATTGACGAGAAAAATTTCTGGGTATATATATTAGTTTGAAAAATTAGAAGGACTCGTCCAAGAAGCTGTATCACGTGGTGCTCGTCTTTTGAAGGGTGGTAAACGTTATCAACACCCTAGTCATCCTCATGGTCAATATTTTGAACCTACTTTGCTTGTTGACGTAACTCCTGATATGGAAATTGCCAATGAAGAAGTTTTTGCTCCAATCATGGTTATTATGAAACATAATGGACCTGAAAATGCTGTCCGTATTGCAAATGCTTGTCCTTATGGTTTGGGTTCTTCTGTTTTCTCTGCTGATAAGGCCCTTGCTGAACGTATGTGCCTTCAACTCAAAACCGGTATGAGCAACGTCAATGATTTTGCTGTTAACTACTTGTGCCAAAGTTTGCCATTTGGTGGTGTTGGAATTTCTGGATATGGTCGTTTCGTAAGTGATATTTTTTTAATTGTTAGTGTAGATAAAGAGTATTAATACATAATTAACTAATTTACTGAGTTTTTGCTTTTTTTTTACGTAAAATAAATAAATAATAGGCTGGTATTGAAGGTCTCCGAGGTTTATGTGTACCAAAGGCTGTTACTGTAGATCGTATTCCATTTGTCAAGACTCCTATTCCTCCAATTCTTGACTATCCTATTGATAGTTTGCCCAAGAGTTTTACCTTCTTGCAAGGCTTGATTAATATGATGTATGCGCCATATTATTTGAACAAAGCAAAGGCTGTACTTGATATTATCAAAGCAAATTTCTAAACTGATTGTTTTTTGCCTTTTGTTTTTTATTCTTCTTGTCCTTCTATCCCTTTCCTTTTATCCTTGCACCATAATGAATTACACACATATACATAAACAAACATAATAATCCCCCACTCTAATTCTTTATTCATATGCTACTGTTACGGTATTTATTTTCACCTACAAAGTTGCAACCGATTAAAAAAAGTATTTAATCAAATATTTCTAAATCATTATCATTATTATCACGTTCATACTCATGCGTTAATATATGGAACCCGCTTATCTTTTTTTTTTTTTTACATAAAAAAAAACTAAATTAAGAATTAAGATGTGACCTTCAACTCTCCGCATTATCTTTGGTTGGAGCAATACGTACAGTTGACGCCAAAAAAAAAAAAGGGAAAGATCGACAATAGATGCCTGTCTTTCACGGTTAATTATCAGGATAAGCAAGTAAATGTATGATACTCTATAGTAACTAGTTATATTTTATACGAATCCTAATATATACAAAGTATAAGCTTATTGCTCTTCATAAGTAAATATGTATATAAAGAAGAAAAAATATACTCTGTAAAACAATCACCGAATGGATATTACATAAAAAAAACTCAAGTTGTTTAATGTCTAATCTTATCATACTAAAAAAGGCAATTGCATTGTCGGGTGTATATTTTTTTACATAATGCAAACTTGATCGATCCGTTATTAAAATAAGACACACACCTTTCTCTCTCTTTGGTTATCGTGTTAACTCTCTTCTGTCTTTCAATGGAAAAGTATAAAGACATCGATTCTCTTCCTGCTCCAGTGACAAATCTTCATCTTTCTTCTTCTTCTACTTCTCAAAAACCTACTACTTTTCACTATATCAAAATGGTATCCAAGGTTATTTTATCTATTGGCTTAATTGCTGCTGCCGTCAATTCGGTTTTGGCTTATCCTAGCATGAAACAACAACAATCATTCGGTGATCATGACATTCGTTCTCAATATCGTAACAACAATAATGTTCAAGTTTCTTCTGCTCCTTCTACAGATGGTGGTGACCCAGCTGCTCCTGAAGGAGATGGTGGCAAAGTTGCTGACGCTGTCTATGCTGGTATTCCCACCTTTGCTCATCTTCCTTATGAGCAATGCTGGACCAATTCTTCATCCGATTTCGATGTTGCCTTTTTGGGTGCACCTTTTGATACTGGTACCTCTTATCGTCCTGGTGCTCGTTTCGGTCCTGCTGGAATCCGTGATGGAAGTAGACGTTTGGCTCTTTATGGTGGATATAATGTTCCAATGGATATTAACCCATTCCAAGCTGGTGCCCGCGTCGTCGACTGTTCTGATATCTTTACTAGGTATGAGATTATTATTCAAATTTTTTAATTTCACAGCAATAGTATATAACTGACGTTAATTTTTTAATAGCTCCTATGATAACGAGCTTGCTATCCAGCAAATTCAAGAAGGTCATCAAGCTTTGCTTCATCGTACTCCTGCCACTGCCAGCTTTACCAAATTTCCAAGACTTATCACTCTTGGCGGTGACCACACAATTACATTGCCCTTATTGCGATCCATTCATTCTGCCTATGGACCTGTGAGCGTCATTCACTTTGATTCTCATTTGGATACCTGGAAACCTAAGGTTTTTGGTGGTGACAAGTCTGCTGTAGCCGCAGTTAACCACGGCACTTATGTAATTACTTTGCATTTTTTTTCGACTATTATATGGAAGTACATCATAAAAGTTATATATAATAACTTGATTCTTTATGGGATTTTTTTTTAAAAAAATAGTTCTACCACGCTTCGCAAGAAGGTTTAATTAACAAGGGTGAATCGATCCATGCTGGTATTCGTACTACTTTGAGCGGTCCTTCTGACTATGAGAATGATGGTACGTTACATACTCATTTTATTTCGTTTTTATATTCTCTCTTTATAACCCCTTCTCCGTATTTTAATTCAATAAATAAAATTATAGAGCAAGTCGGTTTCGAAATTGTCGAAGCTCGTGATATTGATGTTATTGGCACTCAAGGCATCATTGAGCGTATTCGCGAAAAGGTCGGCGATAACCTTGTCTATTTGTCCATTGATATCGATGTTTTGGATCCTGCCTTTGCTCCTGCTACAGGTACACCTGAAACCGGTGGGTGGTCAACCAGAGAATTACGCCGTATCGTCCGAGGTCTTGAAGGTCTCAAGTTCGTTGGTGCTGATATCGTAAGTTAATAATAGTTTGGGATTTTGATAATTAATAAGAGAATAAATAAACATAGTAAATGGAAATTATAATGAAAAAAGAACTATGGTGATATACTAAACTGAATGTTATAAAATTTACTATTATTTTTAGGTCGAAGTCAGTCCACCCTATGATGATAATGGTCAAGTCACTGCTTTGGCTGCTGCTGATTTGATGCTTGAAGTTTTGTCATTGATGGTCAAGACTCCCACTGTCTAAACAAGCACTGTGAATTACAATTTTAAAAATTTCCTCTTTCTCTTTTCTGTTTAATATATGATTAGTGTTATTATTATTATTTTCATTACGTAGTATTATTAGTTGCTGCTCCCCCCCCTTCAACAAGCACACATTTGTATATTTTTTTTTATCATAAGTTTTTTTTAACAAAAACATACTTTTTTTTTCATAAACATATATCATACACTTAACAAATATACATTTAGTTTTCCGTTAAATGTACGTAGCCGATATATAAAAATCTGTATCAGTTAAACGAAATACCGGTTTAAGTTAAGAGGCTCTGTAAGATTACATATAATAAAAGTAAGTTGCACAAGATAAAGAAACTATGCCAGTTCATATAATGTAGCTTAGTTGTGTAGGATAATTTTACATCGTAAAGAGACCAGCTTAAGGTTAAAATTTATTTTTTCGTGTAATATGATATATATTAATGCAGCTAGTCTTTTTTTAAAAGATAATATTGTCACTGTGGGCTTGATTTGTAGTGATCAAATGATAGTAGCATACATAATCTATTGACAATGCAGCAGTAATTTGGCCATTTTATTCATCAACAGCAAAAAAATGTATCTAGATTATATACGTAAGTGTTTTGTTGTATAGAGAAACATTATATCAACGACACAATTATATGTTTGATGGTGAAGAACAAATAGATGAGGACGTTGAGGAAGAAGCAAAAAAATCAGGGATATGAGTTTGGCGGAAAAAGAGATGTTATCACCAACCAATTTGATGATATACTTTCCCTTGATGACAAAGATGATCTGAATATATTTTTTTTAATTCGTTGAATACGTACAGTAAAAAAAAATCAATCAATAATAAACAAAGAAAAAGGCTAAGCGTGCTCGTATGATCGCTTTACCGATCAAAAGGGTAGTATTATATATAAGGATTTTATAACTGAAGTAAATATCCAAGCAAGGCCACTGAACACAAATTTATCAAATCACTTGTGTTCTGCTAAGGACATGAAAACATTCGAGACGTTTTTATCTGTTTAAAAAGAAATTACTTTATTATCATTTTTCCACTACTGTTGTATTTCTATAGTGGTTATGTTATGTGCTGTTACGAAATTTAGAAACAAAAGAGAGATACTTTTTTGTGGATTTAATGTGTAATTCTGATTTTCCCTTTAGTTATAATTACAACTACAAAAAAGGAAGACGACCTAGTAATTCTATGGATGACTTGATTCGATCCGTTACTTATACAGATAAAAGTTGCAATGTATCTAAGTCCAAGTATTTCAATAACACCAATGAAACAATCGCTGGTTTGACTCTTTAAGATATTCTCCTTGAGAGTAACTTTCATCATCATTGAATACCTCTTTTTCTGATTATCACACAAAAAGTTTCCTATTATTCACGTTAAGCCATTTTCCCATATTTACCCTCCATTATTATCTTACCTTTATCCAGATGCACTTTGTACTAATCAAGATATATAATGAAGTTGATATATAAAATAGGATGATTATGTTATTACTTTGTACTTATAGTAGTTCTGAATACATTTGTTAACTGATATTCTAATCAAATGCTGCATTGATGAAGTCTGTAGTAAAGTCAATAGGGTCCTGTTTCTACTAAATTTTGTAAAGTCTCAGGGCCGATGGAATATTCTGTAATTTAATTTCGTTTCAGGGGGGTAAAAACGGCTGCTGTTCATACTATCATTGTGTATTTAATAAACAAAAGATACCCGTCATTATTCTTTACTCTGGTAGCCCATAGTGCCTAATCCACTATATCATTCCTCTCTTCCCTCCATCCAATCCTTCTCAATATAAAAAAAAATCGTATACGGATTCCAAAACATGTGTGTTTATAAGTGTCGCGTAATGAGGATTTCTTTTTTTAATTGTAAATAATGAGATTTATATGCGCATATTCTTCTCTTGTTGTAAAAAACGCAAAAAAAAAGTATATAAGAGAATCTAATTTTTTAAGAATTTTGAGGGTGATGATATTATGTATGTATTATATTACAGCTTGATAGGTTTCGAAAAAGGAGGTAGTTGTTATTGTTGTTTTGTTGATTTGGGATAATAATAAAAATTTGACAAGTAGGTCGATTTTTTTTTGGGTCGCTTTTTAGTTGTAGTAACTCTTTTTATTTTTTTACAAATGTTTGCTGAGACGAGCCAAATGGTAGTTGATTGTGTTTTGTTGTTTTGTCTTACGACCCTATTTTTTTTTTTTTTTGGTAATTCGTACAACAAAAAAAAAACGTTAGTTAATGAAATGAATAGCAACTAGAAAAATAAAAATGAAATCAGGAAAAAAAAAAAAAAACAAAAAACATACTGGTTTGGCCATGCATTCTTGAAGTGATTTGGCAGCTGTTTGACAACGTTTATCGTCAATACCAGAAACAGCCCAGCATTCAAATAAGGCACCCATTTCAACGACACATGGACTTGATTCCAAGATCTTTTTAGGTCTAACTTTGAGCTGCTTCAACTTCATGGTATTATTATTATTATTATTATTATTTCAGGTTAAACCTTGGTGGCTGCTTTGCTTTTAAGAGTGAACGGACAACAAAAAAAAACAAAAAATATAGGCGCCCTTTCAAATTTGTCTTTACTGGTACTGGGGGGCCATTAGGTGTAAAATAATCAAACACAGCCTTCAAATTTGACATGTAGAAAAATGTTGAAATCAATAATGCAAATCCAAACGATCAAATAACCAGAATAAGATGATGTTTTATTATAAATATTTTAATCGCTATTTATAATCAAATTCCAAAAGGAAAGAGAGTTGTTTCTAACCAATGAATATTATTTATATCTTTATTTCGATTTAGATAATTATATAAAAGAGGATGGGAGAAGATATTCCATTTATGATGGAATTGTACTATTTTAAGTGTGACTTATTCAAGGTTAAGTTATTGTCATGGCACCGGATGCTATCATGGCAACAACACATTGAAATCTTCGACATGATATTAGAAATTATATATATTTTTTCTGTTGATTATTATTAACACTTCATTTTTTTATACATGTCACAGATGACCTGTGTATCTAATATAATCAGGACAATTATAATCATCCTTCATTCTGGAGGTAAATAGCTTATTTTATACGTATATGGTACCTTGTATAATAGCACACATACAAAAACATACGACAGTATAACATTATGGTCTTTAAAGTAATGTACTTTTATATCAGAACCCAAACCGATATCACATAAATATTGGTTCGTAAGTGATAATGTCATTCTTATAGATGATGATGTTATGTACCGCCAACCAAAAATGTTTATCTTTCATAAGGGCTAGTAATCGTCAACTTATAACAAAACTACACATTTTTTTCAATCCCATACGTACTTCAATAATTGCAAGACACTTTTTCATGAAAAATTTTATTAGCTACTATAAATTAATAGTTGAACTCTTTTTCAGTTTTTCTTAAATAAAACTCTTATTGAGGTATATTATACAATAGCTTATCTTTTTTAAAAGTTTATAGACCTTTGACAATTAACTAGCTTATTATATTATACTCTTTTTTTTTTGAAGAAGAAGAAGAAAAAATATTTTGTAAGTGTTCACGTGAGTAGACTATTCATTTTTGCTATGTGCAGGAATAAATTTAAACTTCCTATTTTTTTTTTTTTTGGAGTTTTTACCAGTTATAACCTTTCCTCGCACTCCAAGTGAACAGAACGATTTGTGAAGAAAATAGATTATTTCTTTCAGAATTAGAGCACTTATTTTTGTGATTGTTTAGTCTTCAAGTTATAGCAAAAAAAAATGGTGTCAAGTAATGACAAACAAAGTAGTACTTTTAATTTTCAACAGGAGAAGATCCAAAGTCAACGTCAAGCCGATTCGCGTGACCAACATAATGTCGATCGACTCGACGACATGACGTTGCAGATTTTACGTAAATATCGAAAAAGGTTTGTTGACATATTCATTAATTTTTAGCGTTAATAATAATAGGAATAAGTAAAAGAAAAAAAATTAATACTTATAGTGGTAAATAGATTAGAACCTTCCGGCTATAATTCTTTACCAGATTTATGGCCAGACCTTAAAGATTTGATGAATCTATCTATTCAATTACAACCTTATCAAGCTATTCAACGTCTTTTAAGTCTGACAAATTATTTTTATGAATTTTGTCATGGTTATCGAGCCGATACTGAAAAGGATGAATATAAAGAATATTTTGATCATTTGGAAAATGTGTGGGTTTATTTATTTCGTCAAGAAGGTCTTGGGATGACGGATAGGATAAGAGCATTAAATGTGTTGAGAGATGGACATCAATTAGCTGCTGATGAATACGGTATTCCAGACGCGTTAAATCGTGCATTGGAAGCAGGTATTATTCAAGAAGAACAACCTGAACAACAACAAGATGAACAACAAGATGAACAACCTGAACAGCAAGAGTAGTTAGAAGAAAAATGAATAGTATATATTTTTAGATTTGATTTCGTTTACAGTTTAGTCTTGTACAACAACATTTTTTTTTTCTTTTTGTGAATCCATGTGTTTTTATAATTATACATATATAAGATAGGATGTTTGTTCTGGACTCCTTCTTCAATTACAGGTTTTTTACTCACTTATATTATATTTATTCTTGTTGATAATATAACTTTTGATAAAATAATAAAGAAGCAAAGAAAACAGAATTTATGATACGTATCATAGTAAGTTTTTGAAAGGGTAAAAAAGGATGATAATAATGTTGAATATTAGAAGGATCATCATAACCTTTAATTAATATCACCTTATGTCGATCCATTGACTTACCAATTACATCCAAATGCTATTATTAATACGTAATAACTCTTTCAGCTGTCAAAAAAAAAATTAGATAAAATAAAACTATTAATGAGTATCTCACAGAATTCCTCTTTTTTGTTATGATACCTTTTAGTCTATAAAATTTGCTTGTGCCAGTGCCAAACAATTCACATATTATTTAATCTATGACAAATAACTAAACTAAAATAAGTAACGAGGAACAAATCATCATTAAGGAATAGTACTCATTTAATTTTTATTAAGTACAAAAATTCGTTCTAATTCCATGGATCATCTTAAAATTTTAGCCATTAAATTAATTGTTTTTTCTCCAAGTTTTATTGGCTCCCCTCTCCCATACGTACCATGTGTATGGGTGAGCCAAGATGAGAAGAGATAAATCACAAAGTGTGTTGCAAAGCAAACACTATGCTCTCGTACAAACAACAAAAATGTATATTTATTTTATTTTATATTCAGATGTTACTTCTTGGCAAATTACTATCTCTCTTCTACCAGAATAGATATGTCTGAATGACAATTTGAGTACCGCGATAATTTCATCTTTGTTTTTTAGAAAGTATGGGATGGAAGTAATTACGACAAGGTATATGCCAACATGCTTGGTGAAAATACTGTTGCATGATGGGGTGGATAAAAAGCTAGATTAGGATGTAATGATATAGAAGAAATATGCCTTTTTTTTGTGGAGCTAGTCGTCGTGTAGTGATGGGATTATTCTTCTTAGCTTGTGACTGATTATTAAGAGTTGGTGGATTAACGAGCGAAAGTTGGTGTTTGAGCTTCTAAAACAATCATTGTTGTGTTATGTGAACCACGTGTAATACCTTTCAAAGCATTATCTCGGATTTCATTTGTTATTTCCAATGTAACTTTTTTGGACAGAATATTGAGCTTGACAATTATTCCAGGTACGTACGTACGTACAATGTTCTGGATACTTATAAAAGATATTCTTTCCATCAACTTTATTTTGCGAATTTCGATTGGAAACAAGCTTCTTCCAATCACCCCATGTTTTTATATTTTTTACTTTTATGGAAACCTGGAATTCGTTTTTGAGATGTTTGAACGATTCTTTTTCTTCTTTTGCGTGAATCAGTAGAACTGCAATTAAAGAGTGTTGTCGTTTTCGGATATAACTTATGGATGGCGAAATATCTTGGATACAACTTCTGTTGGTATTGTTGACATCGGCGTTGAAAGCCTTTATTCTGTAACCATTGTTGAACTTTGTTAAGATAGGTGTTATTGAAATATTTATGAGTATGAAGATTAATATAAAATAAGTTAAGAATAAATGGATAACGGGATAAGCCTTTCAAGAACCTTTCAGGTTTTTTTTTATTACGTGTATGAAAATACGTAAGGTAATAAAATAATAATTATTTCTATCATAAAAGCAAGTCTTTATATATGCTTTAGGTGTGTATTTTCCTTTATTTGTAATTGATGTTATACTATATTGAATTGTATATTATCTGATTGAATGAATAAATAAAATATGGTTGATGTAATTATTGTATCATTATTAAGTGTCATTATGGTAGAAGTACTCTTTGTAACTTGTTGTTGCCAGCATCATACGTAACCAGTTTTTCTTTATTCAGAAAGTAGCCTATGCGAAATTAGTTTAGGGGTTTTTTTTTTTCATTTGTTCGTTTATATTTGAATCATTTGAGATGAAAGATTGACGTGTGCCATACGATAGTTATGGTTGTATGTTTCATTGGATAGTTGTACTTGATTAGAATCTGATCATCTTTTCAAACATTCTGGTAAATTAATTTCAAGGTTAATATATAGTTGTCGAGCATTATTAGTAATTCAAATGTCAAAATGGTTACGATACTCGACACTTGTGATGTCTATAATACATAACACACATTTATCATATATATTAGGTAAACTAGATATACATAGGATTTATTACCTGTAATTTAAACTGCTTGAATCGATATGCTTTTAGAGAAACTGGTACTTTCTTTTATAAGTGATTCATCACCAATGCGTGCTGAGGGGTAATCAACTTCACTTGAATTTCTGGTGTGTGTGTGTGTTAATTATATCATTATTGACGTGATTGTTTATCAATATCATCCCACGAGCTGTTATCTAGATCCTCACCCGTATATTTGTTTTCTGATATTTTACTATCAATATTATATTACTTTCTGCGGTCGCTTTCCTCACTTATTGGTATATTAATCAAATTCATCCCTAACCATAACTATTTTATTCACACAAAGATTTAGATCTAGATAGAAAATGCTCATTCTCTTATAATATTTTACTTAATTCTCTCATTTATTCCTATAGATTAATTTGTCTCGAACAAAATATATCTGGCAAGGACTCTGTGCTCACTTGGATATATGTTAAATAAAATCATCTCTTCTTTTTTTTTGTATATATAAACTGTATTAATTAATATATCAATAAAAATGAGTGGCGGACTTTATACTTTTTTCCTACATAACGGGGAAGTAAGCCGAGATAGGAATAATCTATACACAACTTTGGAAAGAAAGAAAAGTTTAAAATCGTTGTTTTTTTTAGAAAAGTTCCGGGAATCTGTATTATTTTTATTATTATTATTATGAAGAAAAAGAGGAAGAAGACTTTGGGATATGATTGCAACGTAATTCAGTAGATTCAAATCCAAAAAAGGTTACTGTTGTAATAAATAAAAGGGGGATGAAAGGATTACTTGATACATCATAACCCAGGTATTTAATTTTCGAACTAAATAAATGTTTCCTTTTTTTGGTTTCTTCTCCACTTGAATGGTAATATGGTCATAGTATTCATTATGCAAAATAGAATAAGTATGTTTTTATGTCATATAACAACAGATTTTTGTCTTGAAAATACTTTTGTTTTCGGCGATTTCGGGATTAACAAAGGGGGATCACCTCCTTTTTTTTTTAAGGTTATAAGAGCAAGGATTACTTTTACAATGATAATAAAATAGAAGCACTTATTTCATTGTACTACCAACTTAACGGAGGAACATTTAACATATTAACATCATATCCACTCTCTCGAGTTGTTCTATTTGCATCAATGATAATAAAATATATATATAATTTTTATTTTTATTTTATTCTATTCGATCGTTGTTCTTTTCTTGATCTTCCTTTTTTTTTTCCTGTTTTCTTTTTATTTATGCTATTGTGAATTATAATCTCTCTTCTTTTTTCTTTAATATATAAATTATCCTTTTTTCTCCCAGCACCTACTATTATTTTTTAACAAACCATTTATTATATATATTTATTATGAAAGCAACTTGGATTGCCACCGCCATAACTTTGTTATTTGCTTATACCGCCACAAGTGCACCTGTTAGTAAAGAATGCACTGGTAAATGAATTTTTTTTTTAGACATGTCATTGTTGTCAATTAGGATGAAGTGAGACAAAAAAGAAAAAAAGAAGAAAATAAGGGTATATTAACTGTAAAAGAGAGTCCAAGCCTTCTCACTCTGTAATTTTTTTTTTTTTAATATATAAAAAAAGGTGTTGATGTTTTATACCCAAAAGAAGGTACATCATTTAGTAAAAGTGGGAAACAAACAATCTATGTCATTCTAGGTAACAAAGAATATGATTTTTTTCTTTTAAAAAAAATAATAGCATGGGATAGAAATATTCTTGTTCGTGTTACTAGGAAACAACTGATCATTATTTCTAACTTGACGAATTTTACATGACAACACACACACACACATACACCTGATATATATATATATGTATCTAGGTAATAAAGCCCATGATGTTAGATTGGATAAAGTAGTATTAACTCAAGGATCGGAAGAAGTGAGTGAACCTGTATGGACAAGTATGGATGAAACAGAAAAACTGAGTAAAGTAATGGTTCTTCAACAAGATTTGAACCAAGTTAAAGAAAATACTTTACATGATAATTTCACTTTCCGGTAAGGTTGCAACTATTTTTTATGATCCTTTTTTTGGCATGGGTTGGAAATGAAGGTCGATTTTCGGCGGTTCCTGAATCTTTTTTTAAACCTGAGAAAAAAACAAAATAAAAATAAAAAGGGGGGGGGAGGAGGAGGAGGAGGAGGGGAAGAGAGGTAAGGAGAGGAGTGGAATGGGTAACCAAGACATTAAGAGATTGGGGGAGAGTTGAAAAGGGAGAGAGAGAGAGAGAGAGAGAGAGAGAGAGAGAGAGAGAGAGAGGGTTTGAGAGTGAAAGTATCTATTGTCTCTCGCTCTCTCTTTTTTATTATATTTTTGATGTTTCTATATTTAACATCAATATTATGAGATTAATTTATTCATTGTAATATTATATATGCGTGTTTTCTTTGTTATTTATATTATTAGTATTGAAGTAGAGCAAGATGGACAACAATGTGTTTATGAATCACCTTCTTTTGAGGTGACAGACTAAAGAAAAAAGTTATATAAATATATAAAAAAAATAAATAATAAAATGAATTTTTTAAACTATGCTCAATCGGGTTGTGGTTCATTAACGAGGTGCTCCCGTCGTATGTTAGCTTGTGTGACATTTGGAGGTTCTTGTTTTAGGGGGATAAAGAGCGCAAAATAGATTTGAATTGCACTAATTTTTTTTTTATACTTTTTTTTTTTTTTTTTTTTGCTTCTTTCTTTTTCCTCCTTTTTACTTCTTTTTCCTTTTTATCTTTTCTTTACCTGCCCTTCCTTTTTTTTTTATTTTATTTTCTTTTTAACCAACGTCGAAAAGACCTCGCGCTTAAACAATATACATAATGAAATTCTCTCTTGCCGCTACTTCTGCTTTGTTATTGACCACCTTGGCTACTATGTCAAAGGCTGATTCTTATGCTGATGCCATTGCTGAATGGTGTGATGGTAATAACTTGACCTCACTCCCTTTTCTTTATTATTCTTCTTCGTTTAATCATCCCAACTCATTTCATGATTCATGATCTTTTTTTTTTATAGGTTTGGCCATTACTGAACCCAATGATAACACTATTGCTACTGCTGGAGGCGTAACCAAGATTACTGCCAGTAAGTTTAATTTTCTTGTTACCTAACAACATACCACAATGAAAAATAAGAATTAGTTACTCACTTTAATTATTATAGCTCGTGTCGCTGATGAAAAAGAAAAGACTCTTACTGGTCTTGATGTAAGTGATGATTATTATTATTTGTTTACAATGATAATATCAATCTGGTGACCTTGTCAACTAATTTTTTTTTTGTTCTGTTGACAGTTGTATTCCGTTGATGCCAATGGTGATGCTAAATATATTCAAAATGTTTGGCAAGGTAACTTCACTTTAAATGAACGTGCTTCCATTACTGATGATATTCCTGCCAATGTTGCCCCAGGTCTCTACTACTACCGGTAATTATTAGATTTCTTTTTTCCTCTCTTATTTGTGTGCAGTTACCATATAAAGTAGTTTACATGCGGCAGCACAAAGAAAAGAAATATATTTATACAAACAAATAAGCAACTACTACTTTTTTATTATTTTACAACAACAAAATAATAATAATAATTGTGATCGATTTCATTATAAATAAATAGTGCCTGGATCACCAACTTGATGGATGGTGGTGAACATGGTCCTGACTGTATCGAAACTTCCCATACTTTCAAGGTCACTTCAGGTGTTCATCAAAACTCGGACGGTATCAGCTATTACACTGAATCTCTCGACGATATTACTTTCTTCAAGCCTGAACATTTCCGTGGTTGCTTCGGTTTGAAGGTTGCAGAACCAAAGAAGGATCATACTTATACTGTTGGTGAACATGTTAGAATTACTGCCAACCGTGACAAGGCTTCTCAAACTGCTACTCTTACTTCTATTGACTTGTACAAGTCTACTGATGGAAAGAATGCTCAACTTGTCGAAAATGCTTGGACTGGTAAGAGCCGTTTCACCGATTCATTCACTCTCAAGGATCATTTGAACCCTGCAAAGAAGGAAGATATTGATGAAAAGGCTACCTACTACTACACGTAAGTTTAATTTTTATTTCTGGAATCATATAATCTTTTTTTTTCTTTTTACCAACCCATATATATATATTTGTAATAGTTTGACTGTCACCAGTGATAAGTCCAAGGATGAAGATTGTACCTTCCACTCTGAAGGTTTCAAGATCAAGGCCAAGTCCCAATAAGTCTGATCTTATAATATTATAGAGAAAGAAATTATGTAATGACGTGGGATGATTGAACCCCCCCTTTTTCCCTCTCTCTTTTTTTTTTTGCTACTTTATACCAATTAAAAAAAAAAACCCTCCTAAACAAACCTCATCCCTCATCAAATTAAGCGAACGAGTAGTCTTTTTTTTTTTTTTTGCCCTTCACCTTTCCCAAATTTTCATTATCTTGTCATCAATAACAAATCCCCAACAAAAAACCACCTTTTTCTTACTTATAACCTCTTGTAGTTTTTCTCCTTCTTCTTTTGCTTGTGTACTACGTAAAATGCAATCTTTTGTTACCAAAGAAATATTCATTAAAGAAAAAAAAAGTGTCAAAACTTTTTTTTTTATTATTACTTAACTTCTTCTGGACTTTCTACTGTAATAGAGATAAATTATTATTTGTATAAGACAATCAAAGTAAAATAGGTTTCTATTAATATCTTTTTTTTTTTTTTTTTGGGTAATAGGAACCAATTAATCAATCAACAAACCTGATAATGACTTGTTCTGGGCAATCTCCTTCTTTTGAACAATATAACCTATTATTACAATAAAAGAATAGGTCATGTGATATATTTCTATTTTTTATTTGTTGTTATAAATAATGTCTAAACACCTATACAATGACATGCTATGACACCATGTTTTTTTTTCTTTTACTACAACAGATATCTCACACTATTATAGGATCCCCAGAAGCATTATAATATAAACTTTTTTTTTTACTACGTAGTTTTATAGATAATTATACTAAATATAGTAGTAGCTCGTTATATTTAAAATTATTAGAATTACATATCTATCTAGAATTCCAGAAATAACTTTTAAGTGAAATGGTGTCAAAAAACCAAGTGGAAAAAAATATAAAAGTATGTGCTTAATGAATAATCTCGTTCTATTATGTTTTTTTTTTTTGAAGAAAAGGAATATATTTTTATTATATGGTACATTTATTTTTGAGATAAAAAAAAAAAAAGAATAAGAAATATATATATATATATTTACAACGGATAGAGTAACTAGTTAATAATAGTTTAAAAAGTGAATGATAATAATAAGGAGTAAGTTAGGGTTGTATGAATATTTGTAGTTAATAAATGTAATAATATCCAGTAATAATAATAGATAAAGAAGAACAGTGAGGGAAAAGAAGGAGAGAGAGGGAGAGAGAGAGAGGAATATGATATATTTATATATATTATTGAGCCACAGCATAATCTTCAGCATCAAGTAATACATTTTGTAACCAGAATATTAATTCATCAATAAATTTATTTCTTGAAGTATATGGACCTACTGGTAAAGGATATAAAGTGACATAAGGATAGTCTTCGACACCATAAGAAACCTTGGCAAACATATTTTGAATAAAAACAAATGATTGAATCATTGTATATATAAAAAATAAAAATAAGAGAATACGCCAAGTACGTGCAGTTTTTGTTGTTTTATGAAATAATGTATGATGGGCCATTGACTAATTTAAATGAAAATGAGTTATCCTGACTCTCTATTTTAAATATATTCTATAACTTACAATATATTCGGTTACTGTTGAATCATTTTTTCTTGTATTAATGTTTCGAACACGACGAATAGTTTCAGCTTGATCTTGTACACGTTGAGTAAGATCATAAATAGCATCTTCATGTTCTGCAGCAATATAACCACATGTATCACATAATTCAGATATATCTGATTGTACTCCTATTGTATTCACGTTCTTTTTTGATATTGGATCTTTTGTATCCATGTGTCGTTTAAGATTTGCTTCAAGTATTCTCATTTCATGAAGTATATCTGTATTTTCTTCCTGTAATTCATCACGTCGTCGTTTCACTAAAAGAAAAGAAAAAGGTACCATATAAAGTAAGTTAGTCAATACAAACATACATAAATATATAACTATTTTCTAATTACCTTTCTTCAAGTCCTGTTCCATTTTAATTAATTTCCCTTCAAGTTCATCGGCTCTTTGTTCACTAAATTCTAATCTTCCTTCTGTTTCTTCCAATTGTTCTTCAGTTTTTGTTAATACAATTCCTAGTGATTCCAATTTTTCTTGATCTCTCAAATTAATGGATAATAAGTGTGCTTGCTCAAATTGTTCAGTTTGTACTTCTTTTGTATCCAATAAGATAGAAGAAGATTCTCCTAATTCATCACCTAATGACTATTATATATATATATATATATATATTATATTATTTAATTTTTGTTTCATTTGGAATATATATATTAATATATTACCTTGACTGGAACAACTATTTGTGCAGCCCGTCGTCTTGCTTCATCCAAATCTGTTTTCATATCATCAATAATATGTTTCATACGTTTATTTTCTTTTTGTTTATCTTCCAATTCAACAATTAATGATTGGGAGCCTTCGATTTCTTGATCTAAACGTAATTGAAGTTCAGTTATTGTTTCTTGAGCTGCTTTTTGAGCATTATATTCTTGATATAATTGATCAAAATTATTCTCAACATATTTTAATTTATTCATCGCTTTTTGTAATGTATCTTGTAATCTTTCAAGTTCCTCTAAAAAATATATATATATAGAGTTAATGTATTTATCAAAATAAAGTGGGGAGGGGGGGAGAGAATATTAGAAATTTACCATTCTTTTCTTCCAATTCATCTTTTAGTTCTTCAGTCGATTGTCGTAATTTAGTAGTTTTATCACCAGAATCTTCTAATTGTTTTTCAAGCTATAAAAATAAATGAGTTTCATGATTTATTAAAGCCCCCCCCTCTTGTTGATTATTTAAACACTTACAGCAGTAATATGTTCCATTCGATTATTTTCTTGTGCTTGAAATTCTGAAATTGTTTTTTTATGCATTACAATTTCATGTCTCATACTACTGAGATCTATTTCAAGTTTAGCAATTTGTTCATCATATTCTTGAGATACTTTATCTAATCGTCGTTCTGCTTCTTGTAAACGTTGTTGTTGTGCTAGTGAGCTATGTTGACTATGTAAAGACTCAGATACGGATATCATAGGTCTTATTTCAATCTAAAGAAAAAAGGCATATCACATACTATTAATTTTATTATTATTGTATAGAAAAGTATAAAGAATAATAAGCTTACACCCATATTATGATCATGGAATTGTGGTGGAGAAGGAGATGGTGGAGATGGTCTTGAAGATGATTTCTTATATAATTTACTTTGTGTTTTTATATTTCGATGATCATAATCATCTTGAATACTCTAAATAGAAATTAAATTTTAATATTGTATTGTATTGTATTGTATTTATAATCATTTGAATAAGGATTTACCATGTTAGATACGGGTGAAACAGAAGGATGATTTGGACTACCACCACGGGTTCCTCCACTTTCATTATCTGATTCTTCTGTTTGACCTAATCGACGCATTTTGAAACGAGGAGGTGTAAAATTTAACATTTTAGAAGTACGTTGTCGAGCATCCATTAGATGAGAAATAACTGGATCCGTTGTTGTATCATCTAATACATCACTTTTAAACATATCTCGTTGTTGTCTCTGTTGTTTTTGTTGTGTATATAAATTCTTTTCATTATCATCATGATTTTTATTATATTGAAATGGATCTTGTTGATATGGACGCATGTTATCATAATTTTCATCTTGATGATCGATTGTAACTCTTTGACGTTGTGCTATTAATCGAGGATCCACCATCATTTCATTATAATCTTTTAAATCATCTTCTTCCTCATCCTCGTAATCATCATCCTCCTCTTCCTCTTCTTCTTCTTCACCATCTCGAGTGATAAATGAACTACGATCCAATGGTGAAATTAATTTTTCTAATAATTCAATAAATTCATTTGGATCTAAAAATACAGTTTTTCCTTGAACTTTTCCATATTCTTGAATAGTACGTTTTTGTGATTCCGTAATTAAAGCTTCTCCTGTAGTTTTTTCTCGTCGATCCAAATAGCGTAACCATTTATCTACTCGAGCATGTTTTGGTAATTCTGTTACTGGTATTTTAAGTAAATCAGCAATATCTTCTAATGGAATAAGAGTCTAAAAAAAAAATAAAAGGATGGAAAAATAAAAAAAGCGCGCCAAAAACAATGAGAATTTTATCCGATCAAAATATATAATAAACTCAATTTTACGTACACGACTATTAGAATCGAGATCACGTTGATGTAAATTAGGTATAGTAGCACTGTTTTCCTGTTGTAACATCATGGGGGTTTATCTTTCTTTTTTTTTTTTTTTTTTTTCTCTTTTTTGGAAAGCGCAAAAAAAAAAAAGAAACGAAAAAAAAGGGGGATTAAAAAAGGGAATGGAAAGGAGAAAAGGTTTTCAATTGTTTTTTTTTTAAAAAAAAAGAGAGAGAGAGAGAGATGAAACGAACTTGACTACAAAAAAAAAAACACGACACAAAGTTCGTTACTTGTATTAAAAAGAAATATATATATTTATTATGGCGTGACTCTATAAACAAGTAGTTTATTTAAGGGTTCTTTATTTTTATTTATTTTTTTTTGCTCTCTTTGTTTCTCTCTTATTCTAAATTACTTCGAGGAAAGGAGGGGAAGAGATAAAATCAATTCATTCATTCATTCAAAATAGGTTATTATACTATCTTTTTTGATGACTTAAGATTACACATAATTATTATTTTTTGAACAATAAAAACAATATGCAACTCCCCCCCCCTCCCCCAATTTTTTTTTTATTTAATCCAAGCAAAAAGAACAATCATTTTTTCGGTTATTCTCTTCTCTTTAAAAAATATTTATTATGTCAAGTGTGGATGAACGATTAACAAAACGTCGTTTACGAAAACCTTTATCTTGTCAAAGGTAAAATAAAAAAAAAAATCCCCCTTAAATTTTTTCTTATTTATTAACACAAATCTCCCCCACACACTCTCCCTCCTTTCCCCCACCTCCTTATATAATAAAAAGATGTCGAAAACATAGATCCAAATGTTCAAGAGAAAGACCTACTTGTGAACAATGTCTTTTAGCCAATGTTGAATGTGAATATTTAGATGCACCGGGAGATCTTGCTAGTACAGCATTACGAGGTCGATTTTCTACTTTACAAGATCAAATTGATTCTCTCATGAATGAATTCGGTCTTATTGAACAACTTGTTTATAAGCGTGACCCTATCATTTGTACTGATGCATTACGTTCATGGGATATTGAAAATGTAACCGGTCATGGTGTTTCTATTAATACTCATATGCATCATGTTGAAGATATCTATGCTGTATTAATTCAATTTGCATTGGATAATAATAAGTCAACAACAACAACATCAACATCAACTTCAGCTTCTTCTTCGACAACAACAAGATGGTTAACACGAAATAATACCATTTACCCAAATATCAAATTAAGTCATTTTACTAGTTTATTACCCGATACAACAACAACAACAAAAGGAGATGCTTTTTCACCAACACCATCAACACCTACATCACCCTCATCACCCATAAATATATCAGCATCACAGCATGACATTTTTCTCAAAACCAATACCATACAAAAATTACTTGAATTATACCCAACCTGTTTATTACATGGTTCAATACTTGGATTTCAACCTATTCGTGATAAATTATTAGATCGAAAATTAGTTGCAAAAACACCTATTTTAAGATTATTATATACATCATGTATGTGTTATATGTTATTACATGCGTGTTATTGGCATCCAGAAATGATTGAAATCGATATAACAACAACAACAACAACAACAACAACACATATAAATCAACAAGAAGAAGATATGAAATCTAATATAATTTCATTGGCACAAAGTTATTATGACGAAGCGAAAGAATTAGTATCGAGTCTTTATTTTGAACAAGAATCTGCCAATGTTATTATTTGTCATGCTATTTGTAATTTGGTTTTATATCATATTGAAAGTGGAAATATATCTGTTATTTATTTATATTCTGGAATGGCAGCACAATTAGCAGCAAGTTTGAATATTCATTACGATAATAATCCTGTGGTTGAACAACAACATCAACACCAACTTGTATCACCTTTTGATGACGATGATGATGATGATAATGAGGATCTTATTATTTCATTGGAATCACCTTCTTTATATATTCAATCCATACGATGGTTTATTTATTCAATGGATACATCAGCATCTCATTTTCATAATAAACCTTATGAAGTTCAATTGGAAGATCAAGAAGCGCCTCCTTTTCCAAAGAATGACAATGACAATATTATTGAACAACAACAACAACAATCTATATTTCAATGGCTTGAATATAAAACATGTGAAATCACAAGAGATATTCGACGTACTTGTTTTTCCAAGGATAGACAACAAGTACCTTATAAAGAAATTGAACGCATTGAAAAAAAATTAATAGTGTTTGAAACATGGCTTCGTCAATATACCAACAATACCCATCATGATATATGGAGTCGACGGTGTTTATATATGCATTCTATTCGATATTATGGTCATTGGATATTATTACATCAAACATATATACCCACACCTTTATCTATTGAACGATGTAGTAAAGCAGCTTTTGCTTTAGTGGATTTATTTGATGCTTGGCAATTACAATTGGATTGTTATTTTCGACCTTGTATTCATGAATTAAAACAAGCATGTGAAATCTTGGAATATTTAGTAGATCAAGAAAAACAAGATGAAAAATTAAAAGCCTTAAATGCTTTATCGCGATTATTAAAAGTGATTCTACATACACCTGTCGATGATATTGCGAGAACACGCCCATTTATCCAAAAAGTACAACGTATTCTTATATCTCATCAAATGACTTGAAAATAAATAAATAAATAAATGAATAATTTTAAGTTGTAAATTTTTTTTTCTTTTTTTTTATTATTATTATTATTTAATGGATGAGCATATCAGAAAAGGGCCACCAAAAAAAAAAAAAAAAAAAAAAAAAGAAGGAAAGAAAACGAGAAAAAAAAAGATATATTTCATTTATAACAACCTGATAAATTATTCAGTTGTGGTAGCTGTTATCGTTGGAGGTGCTGGAGGTGGACTACGTGATTGTTGTCGACTATCGGGATGAGGAAGAGGAGAAAGTGAACGTGACAGTCGTGAATCAGGTTTTGGGGATCGAGAACGTGAGGTAGTAGTAGTAGCAGTAGTAGGTTGAAATGGATAACGATCATCAGGATATCTAGGAAGTGGTGGTGGTGGTGAACGAGAACGAGAATCATAACGACGTTCATAAGAAGGAGGAGATCGACCTCGAGGAGATGGTGAACGACCCCCTCTACCATAATATGGACTACGAGATCGACTACGTCCACGAGGAGGCATAGGTGGTCTTCCTCCACCATATCTTCCACCATAACGATGGGGACTTGGTGAACGAGGACGACGACCTGGTGATGATCCTCTATCAAAACGCCATGATGCACTTGGCGCATTACGTGCCCACTATAAATATATACATATATTTTAATATTTATGATTTTTTTCATCCATATACTTTAATAATCTAACACTTTTTTTTTGCGAACCTGAACACTAATAGTATAACCATCAATACGTCGACCATGCATTTCATTAAAAGCATCATCCGCATCACGAGGATCTTCAAATTCTACAAAAGCATAACTATTGGTTGTTTTGATGGATTAATTTTATTGTCATTAAACCATGGTTTTCAAGTTTTTTAATTTTTTACTTACGGTTTGGAAGCATAACTCTTTGGAGCAGGAATATCACAACGAACAAGGCGACCATATCTTTTTTTTTTTTGTTTTTTGTTTTATTTGATAACGTTGTGGAGTTAAGATGATGACGGAAGAGGAAGGAGGAAGTCGTTAGCCGTCAAAATCAATTCGTAATGGAGTGAATTATCCCGTCGTAAAAAAGAGTAAAAAAAAAAAAAAAGAAACAAAGAAAGGGCAAAAAAAAAACATATAAAGCAAATCAAATCGTCTCGTAATTTTTTTTTTCGAGGCGCGTAGTGTTTTTATATATCCCCCCCAAAAAAAAATATAACCCATATATACGCTCGAAACTCTTCGCTATAATTATTTCGACGATGAACGACGACGACGACGACGTTGTGATATTGTTTATATCGCTTATATATATATATATATATATATATTTGTGTGTAAAATGTGATTTTTTTTGCTCGTTCCACATGTGAAAGAAAGAAAGAGAAAAAAAAACGGATGAAAGGAATAATTATAATGTTTTCTGGATCAATGTTGAAAAGTACCTTTCAAATTCGTATGCTAAATCTCTTGCGCGTGTTCGAGAACCAAAACCGGCGACGAATAAAGTCCTTTTCATGTTGTAAATGTAGATATATTTTTCGGTATTAAACGTGTGTCTCTGTATGTGTGTGTGCGTGTGCGTGCGTGTGTCTCTTTGTGAATAAATGTGTGGAAAAGTAAAGAACAATCCAAAAAAAAAAAAATTAAAATAATTTGTGATCGCGCGCAGTTTTTTACATATAAAAAAAAAACTACGTCACTCGCACAAAGCAAAATTTATATATTTTATTTTGGTAAAAGAAGTGTATATGTATATATAGATATATATAGATATATATTTATATATAAATGTATATGTATAATGACAGAGAACATGTATGTGTATGTGTTGTTTGAGTATGTATGTTGTGAGTTAGAAAGAAAAAGAGAGCAAGGGAGGGGGGGGGAAGAAGTGAGAAATAAGGATGTTACAAAATATTATTGTCGCCAACCAGCATTCAATTGCATCAATGTCAATACAGCATCCAATGGATATTCAGGTTTTTTTTCTTCTTGAGGTGTTGTTGATTGATCCACTACTTGTTCATTACTACTATTATTATTATTATACATAGTTGCATCAGTAATTGTAGATGATTGATCCGTATCCATTTTATCCACTTGAGAAGAATTAGATACACTACTTGTATTTGTAGATTCTTGATCTTCTGATTTTAATATTACTTGTTTATCTGATCTCCCTTCTTCTGATAATACGGGTAATGTTTTTGATTCTTCTTGTTGTAATGATGATTCCATTTTAATATCGCGTGTTGTTTCTTCTTCTTTTTCTTGATGGTGATGGTGATGATGATGCTGTTGTTCTGATTCTGATTCTGATTCTTCTTGTTGCTGTGATAACGAGTTTAGGATGTTAGTGGTTTGTTCGGTATGCTCTACAACTACACCTGGAGATATAGATGATTCTTCAGTAGTAGCTGTAGTTGTAGTTGTTGTAGTAGTATTATGATCTTCATGAGATGGAGGTTGTTCTTGTTGATCTGATTGATCACCAAACTCACCAGGTGAAGTTGGTAACTTTCCTCCATTTGTCAATGCTTGTAGAGTCTATTATATATATATTTATATATTAGTTTTTTTTTACTTATGTCATAATAAAAATCAAGTAGTAGTAAAAGAAAAAAAAAGTCTTACAATCATATTATTAAGCTGTTCTAATAATTGTCTTTGTAGTTCAGGTGGAAAGTCCAACATTTTAGCAGCTGCCGATTGGTCTACTGTCATGGGTTGATAATAACCCATTTGATCCGATAATGCATCCGTTGATGGATTATGGTGTGACGGATCTTCGTGAGGTTGTGTTGTCAATTGTGGCTGTTGTTGTGTAAGGGTAGTCGCATTCGTGGTTGTCATGACACCATTCGAAGGACTTCCTGGTACACTTAATACATTATCAATCATATTTTTTCGTCGTTCTTTCTCCATTCTTTTTTGTCGTCGTTTTTCAAATTCTTCATTAGCCCACGCTTTTTTTTCTTCCGTATCGGCTGGACCATATAATTTACTTGCTCGTTTATTAACACGACATCTTAAATCATTATCTTTATCTAATTTTTTTTTATTATGTTAAAAAAAATAAAAAAAAAAGAATAGATTCATGTCAACAATTTTTTTTTTTCACTTATTTGAAGAAATAAAAAAAAAACTAAGGCTGTCAAAAAAAAATAAATAGAGAGTAATGGTATTTACTTCGTTCTTCATTATGGATTCGCCATTTCTTCTTTCGTTCTCTGTTGGCAGCACGAATACTATCACGTTTAGCGATATCAATTTCTGTTGATTGTCTTTGTTGTGGTTGCTGTACTACCACGGGTTGTTGTGATTGTTGTATAGGTTGAGATGTTAGTTGAAATGGAGATGATTGTAGATCGGTTGCTGTTGTTAAAGAAGTGGATGTAGGAGATGTAGAAACGGCGGCGGCGGCGGCAGCGGCAGCGGCAGCAGCAGCAGCAACAGAACTTGCACCTACGGCAGCAGCTACAGCAGCTATCAAACCATGTTGTGAAAGAGTAGCAACACCGTGACTGTTGACAGCTGCTAGCATAGCTTCGTGGAATTGATATGGCTGGAACGCCGAAGAGGACGGCGTGGGACTACTACTAGTCACAGTAGGTGTGGTACTGTCATGGTGGTGGTGGTCACTATTAGAGGAGGGGGGGCCAATGGATTCTTCTTGTTGAGATTGTTGCATATTGATATCATCTGTTTTAATTATATTATTATTATCATCCATGATTTAATTTTTTTTTTACTTCTTTTTTTTGAACAAAAATATTTTTGGAAGTTGCTGGAAAAAAAAAAAAAAAAGAAAAAGAAAGCGGGTAAAGAAGTTTTGTTGTTTATCCACCAAAAGAATTTGTTATTTTTTTTTTCTGGCAATAAGCTGAAAAGAATACACAAAAATGAAAAAAAAACTTTAGCCAATCAAATTTGATTATTGATTACAATTTTTTTTTTGGTCAAAAAATCCTCAAAGATTAATGCAAATTTTTTTTTTCTCTTTTTTAATCATTTAGTTAATAATAAAGAAAGAAGAAAAAAAAAAGGGAACAGGAAGAAGGGGAATAAAAAGAAATGCAAATGAGAAGGATAAAAGAAAAAGAGAGAGAAGAAAGAAAAAGAGAGAGTATAAAATTATAAAGTATGAATGAAAGATGAAAAAAATGATGATGATGAATAATGAATTTGATATACAATAATAATTAATAATAAAATAATAATAGTAATAATAAATGCAAAGAGTGTGTGATTATACTTTCATGACACCAGATTCATCCCATTCAAATCCTGGCATAATCATATCCATACCATTAATGCTATTATCCATACCACTTTCATACCAACATCCACTCACATCATCATCATCCACTTTAACTTGTTTAAATAAATCATTATCAGGTGCAATAGAAAATGTTTCATCCTTATATCCTTCTTTTAAAGGTGAATCAAACGCTAGTGCACAATTGTGACCATCTTTAACAATTTCCAATGGTGTTGATCCAGTGAATTCATCTTTAAACCCACCACTTAATTTTGCTGCAACATCTTTTAATACATCATTGGCATACATCATTGTATTTTCAATCTTATCATTAGCTCCCATGCCTGGACGTAATGTCGATACAATCGGTTGTTGTCTTATTGCAGGTGTAGAAGCAACACTGGAAGGTGTGGTAGGTTGTCCTGTTACATTTCGAGCTGTCATATTAGGTGAGGCACGAATGGTACCAGGTGCAGATGATGAAACAGGTGGTGACATGGACATTGTAGCATGAAGCATACGTTGCTGTTGTTGTTGCTGGAATAATAGTTGTTGTTGTTGCTGTTGCTGTTGTTGTAATTGAGGTGTAGAAGAAGGTATAGAAGCGGGTGTACTAGCCATAGAAATAGGTGTACTAACAGAAGGTGCCATAGTAGTAGAACCTGATGACACTGATGAGGCAACAAGTGTTCCAGTACTAGAAGTACTTGTAAATGATGGTGGTTGCTGTTGCTGTGGAGATTGCTGCTGCTGCTGCTGCTGCTGCTGTTGTTGCTGCTGTTGTTGGATATTACCTACATTAGCACCTCCTTGTTTTTCTAATGCAATTTGTTGTTTAACAGTTTCCACTCGCTCATTTAACAATTGACGAATTTGTTGATGTTGAAAAGCTGATAATGCAATTTTCTTTTCTTCCACTTGTTGCAATATAAAAGTACAATGTAAAGCTTTTAATGGTAATCGATCAATCACTTCTTGTGGAATTCCTTGTTTTCTGGCCGCTTCTTGAACATTAGGTAATTGTACATTTGGAACTTGAGTTTGTCGTTGCTGCTGCTGCTGCTGCTGTTGTTGTTGTTGTTGTTGTTGTTGATTATTATTACCACTAGGTCCTGGAGTACCAGTTACAGAAACACCTGAAGATGATGATGGTGTTCCTGGTAGTGTCATTTCAGGTTGTTGTTGTTGTTGTAATTGAGGAGTCATAGAAATAGGTGTTGACGTAGTTTGGGGTGTCTGTTGTTGTTTAATAATTGGACTATCACTTACAACAATAGGTTCATTATCTTGTTCAGAAGTAGTAGTCGTACTAACTGGTGTAGTTCGTTGTTGTTGTTGTGGAGATTGCTTTTGATCAGTGGGTGTTTGTCCTCCTCGTTGTTTTTTTGTAGGTGGTAATTTTAAATCAATACTTCCTCGTTTAATTCCTCCCATATTTGCATTCATGACGGCAGGATTTCCATTAGCAGCCGCAGCAGCAGCAGCAAGTTGATCATTCATTTGTTGTTGTTGTTGTTGTTGTTGTTGAGGTGGACCAGAAACAGGAGGTGGTCGAGCTACTGCTTGTTGAGGAAGAGGGGATGGTATATGTTGTTGCTGTTGCTGTTGTTGAGGGAGACGTTGTTGTTGTTGAGTAGGTGTCATTTGAGGTGTTTGGGTTAACTGAGGTGTTTGATTCATTTGCATTGGTTGACTCATTTGAGGTGTACCTATCATTTGACCAGCAGGATTTGAAACAGCAGTAGGTCGAGTTTGTGGCGCACTTGCCATAGACATACTCGATGATGCTACCATGGATTGTGCTATTTGTTGTTGCTGTTGCTGCTGTTGTTGTGCTTGTTGCTGTTGAGCTTGTTGAGCTTGTTGAGCTTGCTGTTGCGCTTGCTGTTGTTGTTGAGTTACAGCATTACGAACCCAAGTAAAATAACCTGTGAATTGATCTCGTAACTTTGTTAATTGATCTGCTGAGACAATAAACTTTTGCTGACCTAAAAGTCGGACTTGATCTTCAAACATATATTTCATAATGATCAACCGACGCGCGGCCTCCACATTAGCTGTAATCGTTAAAAACACAGGTAATAATTCATCAATTTTATCACACATTGGTTTCATACGAACAACATTTTCTGCAATGTCATTCTTTTCTTGTTGACTTAAATTTTCAATAATACCAGGAACAGCTAATAAATATTTTAATTATTATATTTAGTTTTGATTCATTTTTGTTTGTTCCAGCAATAAAGATGAATGGAAAAAAAGTGTGTACCCCCCCTTTCCTATCACTATCATCCCCCGGCCCCTTTAATTATATTTAAAGTACAAAAAAAAAGTGTTGAAATTCACCTCGATTACTTCGCACGTTTTCATCCAAATGACGTGCAATTTCAGCAGCTCGTTGAGGATTTTGTTGCAACATCATTCGAGCATTAGCATTTAACTGTTGTTGATTTGCTTGTTGACTTTGCTGTTGTTGATTTGGTTGTTGCTGTTGCTGACCTTGTTGCGGCTGCTGCTGTTGTTGTTGTTGTTGAGGTATTCCAGTAGACATATTTTGTTGTTGCATCATAGTAGGATTAGTAGGAGCTTGGGCTTGTTGAGATTGTGGAGGTTGTGAAACAACATGTTGTTGCTGTTGTGGTAATGCTTGTGATTGTGGAGGTTGTTGTTGTTGTTGAGGTCGTGGAGAAGATTGTTGTTGTTGTTGAGCTTGCTGCTGCTGCTGCTGCTGCTGCTGAGCTTGTTGTTGTGCTTGTTGCTGACGCATTATTTGCTGTTGACGGTAATGTTGCATCAAAATTTCTTGAGCACTTTGAGGAGTAGGTCCTTTTGCATGTTGAGGCATACCTTGTTGTTGACCTTGTTGTGGAGGAGGTCTATTTAATTGTTGAGCTGTCAGATTACTTGCCAAAAGAGCAGCCGATGCAGGAGGCATGGATCCGGGATTAATAACATTTGAAGTTGCAAAACTTGTAGGTGCCATGGAAGTGGGTACACCAGCCATACTTACACGTCCAGCAGCTTGAGCAGCAGCTTGAACGGCAGCAGCTTGAGCGGCATTAGGACGGAAATTTTGTTGTTGCTGTTGTTGTGCCAACTGTTGAGCTTGTGCCTGAGCTTGTGTTTGTGGTGGCTGTTGTTGCTGTTGTGGCACTTGTTTTTGCTGCTGTTGTTGAGGTTGTGATTGTTGTGATTGTTGCATCCCACCTTGTTGTTGCTGCTGCTGCTGCTGCTGCTGTTGTTGCTGTTGCTGTTGTTGTTGTTGTTGCTGCTGCTGCTGCTGCTGCTGCTGCTGATGCTGCTGAAGAGCAATTTGACGAGCTAAGTACATTTGAATTTGTTGTGGTGAAAGTGATAATCCATTGGGTTGGGTCACGTTAGTTCCATTGGCGCTTAAGTTTTGTAATACATTTAAAGAGAGTTGTTGTGCTTGTTGATTTGGAGTCTGGACATTATTGGGTTGTCCCTGGTTTGTCATACCTTGTGATTGTTGTCCCTGTCCTTGGCCACTGGCAGCAGCAACATTTAATGCAGCAGCTCTTTGTAATGCTAATAAATGTTGTTGTGTAATTTGACCTAATCCTTGTTTAATTGCTCCATTCTGCTGTTGTTGCTGTTGTTGAGGTGGTCTGTTTTGTTGTTGCATCATATTAGGTGGAAACATATTAGGTCGTTGACCAGCAGCAGCAGCTGCTGCTGCAGCTGCCGCAGCAATTTGTTGCTGATTCATTCCAAGAGGTGATTGGAAATTATTTTGTTGTTGGTTTTGTTGTTGTTGTTGTTGTTGTTGTTGTTGATTCTGTTGTTGTAATTGAGGAGAAGCATTTTGTCGTTGTTGTTGTTGTTGTTGTTGTTGTTGCTGTTGAGATAATTGCTGTTGGACTAAAGGTGACATTTGTTGTTGAATTCCCATATTATTACCATGTTGCTGAGCCATTCCTTGATTACCATCATGGATCATATTAGTAGGACCAGCCCCGCTTACTTGTTGACCCATTGAAGTATTGGGAGTTCCAGTATTCCCTCGCGCTTGACCAATATTGGATTTGATTTGACTAAGTTTTCTTGCATATGCCAGAACGTATTGATTCTAAAAAAAATATTCGTTATTAAAAAGAATTATTATTATGATTATTTTATTCTATACGTTCTTCGGGGAAATTTTTCTCGAATCTAACAACTCTCATCCCCCCCCCCGCCCCAACCCCACGCTTTTCTCCTTCCTTCCTTTCCCTCTTCCATCCCCTTCTCTTCTGTTATTTTTTTTTATAAAAAAAAAGTCTCCCTATCTTATTTTTCTTCACTCCATTTTATAAATTATTACTGTTTAAAAAAATGTTAATTACTATAATTATCTCTTAATATTCACCTTATTAATACTGCTATTATAAAGATTGACCTCAAAGGTTCTTGCTGCTGCCATGATGTCATTTTCTGAAGTACTTGGAGAAAGTACATTTAATGCCTGTGCCCTTTTATAATAAATAATAAAAATAAAACAATGATCAATTAATAAAATTCATCATATGCACGCGCTATCACCAAAAAAAAAAGGGGGGGGGAAGGAATATGAGAGAGTAAAAAATAAAAATGATCAAGAAAGTGGATGGGTGTGTCTTGTATATATGCTCATGTTTCAATTCATGTAAAATAATATAAAGAATATGCGATAATAAAAAAAACCCCCCATATTCTTTTAGAATCAATGATAGAGAGGGATAGAGTATGAAAGAAACCGTATATATCTAGTGATCCATAACCTTTTCAAATATGTGGATATATATATATATAAAACAGATTCAAAAAAAAAATTAAAATAAAATATATATTATATTCTTACAATTGATTGATAAACTGATTTCTATCATTTTGAGAAAAATCATCACGCCAATTAGGATTAGGAACACCATCGTTTTGAAGACCCATATTCATTCCCTGTTGAGCAGCCACTTGTTGACCATTAGGCATATTGGGATTTTGTTGATTCATGGTTTCAAAACTTTAACCCAAAAAAAGAAAAAAGATGATTTTGGAGTTTAAGTAAAGAAGTTGAAAAGAAAAGAAAAAAGGATAATTTTTTTTTTAAAGTTCTTGAATTTTTTTTTCTCTCTTTTTTTTTTTTTTTTTCTTTTTGGTTGTTTCTTTTTTAAAACAGTTGTTGTTATAATTCTTTAATAATAAGAATGGAATGGAATTTTGTTATTTGGGTGGTATATGGCTAAGAAGAAAAAAAAAGTAGGAAAAAGAAAAAGGAAAAGGAGTAAAGAGAAGAAAAAAAAGAGAGAGAGAGAGAGAGAGAGATAGAGATAGAGCTTTTTCCTTTTTTTTTCGCTTGCGGGGCGAATGGAGAAAAAAAAAAGGGGAGGAAGATAGAAGCGCAAAAAAAAAATGAAAGCGGTCTCTAAAGCACTTATTTTTCTGTGCGTGATCCATCCATTCATGGAAAGTATGCATGCAAATCCTCAAGTTTATTAACTTATTTAAATATTTTATACCCTGCACATACATATATAAATATGTTCACTCACATACAAAGCCGTTCATGTTGCCGGTATATAGATAATAGAAACAAGAAAAAAAAACAATATGAATAGCTCTATTTTTTTTTTTTTTTTTGCTCTCTGCTCTAGCTAGGAAGCCACGAAAGAGAAAGAACAAGAAAAATAAAGGTGATTTATCCACTTGTTTGCGAAAGGTATTTGGGCAACTTTTAATTAATATTAAAAGGTTAGGGTTGTTTCTTTTTGTTGTAATTCTTATTCGTTTTCAAAACTCCCCGGGGGTTTACTTTTAACAAAGTAATTTCAGTTAAAAAATTATTTATTAGTGGGGCCTACATTTTGTTTTTATAAACTAAATTATTTTTTATTACTATTACTATCAGTATTACAGTAATAAATAAATATGCTTTAAAATTAACTATAATAACGAACTTATACAGAATATATAAATTATTTTAGCTATCCTTTCTTCATTTTATTTTATAGGAGTGACGCCTTTCATATGCGGTAGAAAGTGGGGTTGAAAAGAATAATAAGGAGCAGAAATATGAGGAGAGTAGAAGGTATACCATACAAGAAAATTATTGTTTCTTTGTGTGTCAGTTAATTCGTGTGAAAATACCTTTAGGCACCCTGCCTCTTATGATATTTTCCCATTGTTATTTCATTATTCTTCTTTTAGTTTTCATCGCTCATAAATAAAGAGGACCCATCTTTCTTTATACTTCAATTATATATATATATATATAAATACAAGGAAATTTACTCCTGTCCTTTGGATCAAATCCTTTTCAAAAAAAGAAACCAACCAAATTCAACAGAATAAAAAATCGACGATGATCACACGATGGTGCGGGTTTGGATGGTGCGCATGACAGGTATTAGTTTTATGCTTATGTGGCCCGTGTACACCAAATCAATTTTTTTTTGATAAATCAATTTGCATTCACGTGACAACCTTAATTTTTTTTTTTTGAAAAGGGGTTTCATGAGACGTGCTCTCTGATAGTGGAAGAGAAGATAAAATAAAGCAGTTGTTATGACAACTTGTCTGTTGCTATGACAAAAAAAAATTATCTCATGATGGATCATTTTCATGTTTGTGTTTTAATATATAATGATAAAGGTTTAATATATATAATCAGAGCGGCTAAACTTATCATTTCTTTATATATATAAGGTACAACTGGCAGTATAATTGTTGTCAATGAGGGGTTACAGAATCAGCACTAGTGGTAGTAGTAGTAGATCAAATACATTTCCCACTGCATCATTATTGAAAAATGGGGTTTTAATTTCGTCCTGAAACAACTTTTTGTCAATTTTTATTTAATTTGACGCGTTGTGTGGTAATCTGTGTTTTTTTTAGTTTAAATAGTTTAATAAACAAGTAATGCCGCTCTCCTACAATATAACTCAGCAATAATGAATCGAAACTGTATAAGGTTAATATATATTCTTAAATATATATTATTATTCCTTATAGATAATATAAGCGAAGCCCCGTTTAATTATTTTTTAATCTTCATTAACAAATATGAGAACATAAATTTCTTCAAATAAATGGTATTTCAATAAATAAATTACAATTGAATTTTATTATTTAGTCTTTATCTCACTCGAAAAAACGAAAAAAATTAGTTGCTCTTACTTTTTCATTATAAAAATAAAAAAGAGGAAGGAAAAAGAATTATGTTCTATTATTAGTAGTTTGATTAAGCAAAAAAAAAAAAACTATTTTATGTCGTACATGAGCACGGGTTTTTTTTTCAGAATAAAATGTCTGTTGTTGGCAAGGTGTTTATCATGATAGTTGAAATGAGTTGCAAAGATTTCCAACGATATATTGTTAGATTGCGGTAAACACCAAGCAATATCATATTGCTGCGCGTCTTTATTGCTGTTCATGAGTAAAGTGAACAATAAGGAAAAAGATTGTTTATGCATACTCTTTTATCTCATCCGACATATGAAATTTGTTGCCAAAATGAAAAAAAAAGCCCCGCCATCATGGAAAAAAGGGCCCCGCCAATCATTGGGAAAAATCCAGTTATTGGGAAGCATGTATAATAAACAGTTAAAATTGCATTCTATTATTATTTTTTTATTCTGAAGATATATCAAAAAAGAGAAGTTCATTCGAAAACTGTTCAAAACGGAAACAATTAGCAGATGCCTTCACGTCATGGAAAGGTTCTGAAGAAGAAAAGCTCTTCTGGGCAGAAAAAGGTGTCAAGACCCAAAAGATCATTTCACAAGCAAAATTGACAAGTGATGGAATGTGTACAGCTGAACAATATGGATTGAAAGGGGGTCATGTTTTGAGAAGATCAAAATCAGATGGTGGTTTGTAAGTAAAAGTCTATATTCTACTCGTAACTACTGTTTTTCTTTTGTAACTATTGATTACTGAGACTTTTATGAAAATAGTAATGAAGGCGATGGTGCTAGTAGTTCAAGTAGTGATAATGAACAATCGGATTCTCAAGCAAGACACATTGACAATGATAAGAGCACTCGCAGCGGTCCCTGTAAAAAAAAAGCTTGTAAATTGAAGACTTGTAAAATTTTGTAACACTACAAGGCAAATACCCACAATGGTCCTTGTAAAATTGGCTTGTAACTTATTTTGAGCTAAATTTTTTCAAATGGATTCTACTATCATCAACATCTTTATTTAAGTTGCTCAACAAGTTCGGTGACGGTAGTAGCGACGGTTGATTCATTGGTAGAAGCCAAAGTGAAAGTAGTATTAGTAGTAATGCTGTTATTGTTCATTTTTTTTAAAAGTGGGAAGCGAATTTTTTTTTCACAAGCACCTCAAACGTTCCTTGTAATTTTACAAGTTTTCTTGAAAATTTACAAGCTTTGCATTTTGCAAGCTTTTTTACAAGGACCATTGCGAGTGCTCTAATATTGGTACTAAGCGTTCTGCTGATTCATTACTCGATTCAAAAGCAAAACGTACCAAAACAAAAGTGAGTATATAAAGAACAATGATATAATGATGTTGTGAAAATTTTATTAAGTTTTCCAATAGAAGGATATATCCAATATGGCAATCCATCTTGAAGAATTTGAGCAAGCATTTCAAAGTATGAATGAACCAGAATGGAAATTTAAATGCAGTGGTCGTTACGCGGAAAACGTGTTGTATCAATATGGGAAAGGGTTGGAAAACGAGCAGTATGTACTTTCAATAACTATATATATATTTTTAAATTATGGTACTGATATATTGAGTCTATTAGCTTCTGTCACTCGTTCGTAGTTGACCCATGGGACAAATCATACCGAGTACATGACGTATTTACAGACGATGAAATTGCCGAAATTAAGTCAACAAGCAAGAAAACACTCACTCAAATACCGGATGAATTGTTCACATACTTAAAGTTATATAAAAAGGTAAGCTGAGCCGGGTAGTAGCTCATACTATGCGTATCGATTTTTAGGCAACTACCTTTCAACAAGCTCGTGATCTTCTTTTTACTCAACAACCATGGAACCGTCCTTTTTTTTTTTTTGAAGTCAAGCAGTTGTGACACTTCACAACTTTTATTAAAAAATTTAGAAAGTGGTCACGATTAACAACATCGTAACAACTAACGCTGCAGGAGTTGAGTGTTAAACAAGTTGTTAAATTTAACATCACGACGACTGTAACAGCTACCGCTACGGATAGTCTTAGATCATCAATGTATAATATGTAAGTAACATTAATAGCTTTTAGTTTGATGTATATCATCTCTAATAAATAATCATCAGAATAGAGCTCATGAATTGGAAGCCGGTGATATTGGTTCTGAAGAAAGAAGTGAATCATGGTTGATTGGACGAATTTGGTCAGTGGTTGACAGGGCATTTGACAACTTGTTGGACGTTAAGGTGACTCGGTAAGTTCACTTGACGAAAATTCTCTTTTATTTCTCTCTTTTTTTTACGGTGGTAACTTAACTATACTGGGCCAATGGTGTATAGAGGGGAAAAAACAAGTACCTCATCTTCAACAAGAAAGAATCGTGATCAAATCCCACAAGGTCGTGATGGATTGAAAAGAAATAAAATGGGTCGGCGCCTTGATATGATCATCCGAAGAAAAAGATTCGAAGTTGGAGGTGGAGAAGCAGGCAAAGAACAGGGTTCAAACGATACCAAAATAATGCGTGAACGTGATTTAAAATTACCAAAAGCACTTAAAGACATGATGTCTGCTCTTGTTATTAATTTTCCATCCAAGGTATCATCTGATATTGTAATAACTGATATTCTACAATATGATAAGTCGATCGCCCTTAATTGGTATTTACAAGCATGAATGATAGTGATATATATAATTTTATTATAGGCTTAAAAATGACTCTTATTCTACTTGATAAACCATCGACATATACACGGACCCACATTGCCACTGTACCGGAGGAAATAACAAATATGAAATTAATGCGTGGTGTACTTTATATGACATGGTCAGCAAAAATGATAGTACAAGACACCATCAAGCTTTTACAAAGTGTTGTATCCAACACATATTATTCATAAAGATAATTATTTGTCATTTTAATTATTAAAGTATAGCGTATCTTTAATTATGCTTTGCTGACATTTCGTGTATTTCTCTATTTGGACCATGATTTATAAGAACACAGAAGTCTGCCTTTTATAATGATATAAGATAACAGCTGCGTAGATATATCATATCGTCAACCGCTCAAAGTCTGATCTTAATATCATTAATCTTATATTCATAATTCACACGGCCATGACAAATATAAATCTTACGTATACACATATCAATATATCCCACTGATAATAAGATTCATATAAATAGAGATAATATTTTATTTTAATAAACTTTAGTTCAATTATTGTTCTTTTGGGTCTCGTTGACTTATTTACGTCTCTTTTTATTTTAAATTTCTATTGATATAACACAAAGTATGGAAATACAGTAGGGCCCCGTTAATTTCATCCATCATTAATTTCAACCCCGTTAATTTACTTGTTTTTGTCAGGAATAGTTACAATGATTTTGAGGGCTTGAAAATAAGCAGCCTTACAAAACATGACTTGAGTAAGCCTTTTATTGGTTCTCTATGATAAAAGAGTTAAACAAAGCTATTTGTTTAGAAGACAACAACTGTCTAATCTAGTTGAGAATCAAGGTAACTATAACAGCTCTACTATAGTGCCAATATTGAGTGTATCTATGATACTCACATACTTTTTATTCAGTGATTGGTCTTATTACAAAAGCCCTCAAAGAGAAATTAACCAAGAATATGAATCGTATTAGACACCCACTAATACATACATTGATCTTTTTTATACTACTATTTTCTGATAAACTTTTTACCAGTTTTTGCCTCCAAACATACTGTAATCCACCGATAATTTCATTCCATCGTTAATTTCACAAAATAGCCAGGAATGAAGTGCATGAAATCAACAGGGGTCTACTGTAGCGAATAACGATGGTAGTGGTGATGATAATGATGATATATCTGCAAATGTGATGAACGAGCCGAATGATAAAAATGAGGAACTAGACTATTTGCCTCCACCTTGCTTTACCACACCTGAAAATCATAACCGAACTCGTGCTGTGTGTGAGTAAGCATAATCCTTTACTATACTGTATTACTCAATAATTTCTTTTGTACCTTTTTTTATCTATTAACCAGAGTACCCTCATTGTTGTTTAATCATGCGCAGAATATAATACATATATATTGTAAAAAAAATAAAATAAAGAGTATACTTTTAAGGGGAGGAATACTATTTTATCATTGGTGTGTTATTACAGAAAAATGTTCTAAGCGACTACCTGCAAAGCACCAACATTGAATAAAATTCCTTCAGTTTGTCGACATAATGCGCTTTGTTGATGAAGTTCAACAATATGATGATCAAGTACTCTTAATTTATTAGTACTGCTGAACCTGGTTGTGTTGTTATTTATATTGATACCATTTCATTCTCGAAAATATTACCAATTCAATTTGGTAATGAACTATACACTAAAAGAAAATACAAGTAAGCTCATTCTATTATTCGGATTTTATTAATCTATCATATATATTCACAATATATCTCTTCTTGTCCTACTTACCACATCAAGAATCTTCTCGCACACAACGTCAAATTGTATAAAACGTTTTTCATATGGATAAATAGCATATTTGAAAACATGATGTCCTAGATCACAATGATCAGAGTTTGGTGCTTATAAATAATTCAAGGAAAAAAAAAGAAGTTAGGAATGAGAAGAAAAAAAGGTAAGAACCAACAACAATAATGTATTTGCACAACTGATTTTTTTTATCTTGGGGAATCGAAAAAGTGAAAGTCGAACAACATTATTATGAGCAGCATACCCGTACTTGGAATCGTTTATTAATGCTACATCGAATCTCTACATATTCGTAGATACCTGACAGCCACTTTAAATTCTGCACTATCCCATGATATATTATAATGTGTAGGTCTTTGGACTGTATCATATTTGCTTCATATTAATTCAACTGTACACGACTTGTAATTAGTTCTTTCGCACTTTTTGAATGATGAATACTTGCATTGTCCATAATAAGGAATTTCCCTTGCATATTGTTCTTGTAGTGTTCACCTCTAGTTCCGATCTTGCCAACTAGACGTTCTTCGCTACCTTGTAGCTTCCGGTTCTTCGTTCTCACTACTGCTTGCGGCCTTCTCAAGGAAATCTGACTATACCGTCAGCCACCATGGCACCTAGAATGATGGTAAAATCTACACCACAAGAATCTGGGACCCGTGCTTTTGTGGGCTTTCCCTTGATTAATCGTCTCAAAAGTTTGTTTTGGATGTAGATTAAAACCGGTTTCGTTCAAGAAAAAACAGCTGGAAAAGTCGATTTCATTTTTGATAATATCCATTACCCAACTCTTCTGTTTTGTAATAGTTTCTTGTGACGTACGCGCTTTAGATATTAATTGTAATTTTTTCATCGCAAGTCCACAATGTTGTACCAAGTGTTTTTGTAGGCAACTCTGTGTTATTAACACGCTAAATTTTTCACGGACCATATCTTGGGCTTGCTTTATTGTGGCAGTGTGGCCATGGTTGTAAAATGCTTGAAGTGTCATGGTATATTCATAAATTAATGCGGATGGTGGTCCAGGAGACTTTCCGCATTGACTTGACAGATAAGGTTCGCTATCTCGAAAACGATTAAAATACTCTTGCGTTGTGCGCTTTGGTATTCGAACAAACTAGCGGCTTCTCCAGCATTCACAGTAATGTTTTGAATCATATCAATTAGCTGAATGATAAATGCGTCCACATATTTAATGTAGTGACCTAAAAAGTTCATACCAAAGGTTAATAATATATTAATTATTGTTTTTCACTTGCTACCTGTACTTTAAACGCTAATCACCAAAATTACATCTCTCAACGCCAAAATGTCCGCCATCATGGGAAAATCCTGTAATTAGTAAATATGTAACTGTTACACACAAGAACGTGGGAGAGTAATTAAGATGCATAGATATGCGTACACAAAAAAATTTCAGGTACAGATATGAAGAAACATGATTTTTTTTGCTCCACGATCTATATCTTGAAATGGTAAATTGTCATCCGTGATACAAAAGAATACAAAAATCAGAATAACTTGGACTTACTAAATCGCGTCACTTGATCAAATTGACAGCCCATACAATACATACATGTAAAACTTCAATAGTTTATAAAGAAGGGTTGGAGTATTGTTTTTAGAAATTTCAGTCGAAAATAAGATTTCATTCTTGTATGCACTTTTAACGAAAAGACACATTAATTTGAATCATTCTCCATAGTATATGAAAATTATAACCAATTAAGCCTATGTTGGCTTTTTTCTTTTGAAAGAGGGACCAGAGCTGTTTTTTTAACAGTTTATTATATTTTTCAACTATTTTACATATTGATTACATAAACAAAAAAGAAATAAGCTAGGAAATTCAGTAAATATAATACTATTAAGATAGAAGAATGGTCAGAAGTTTTAATAAAAAAAAAAGTCAACAGTTAAAAACGGTAAAAAGAGCGTTTTCGTTGAATCCTAGTAGCTATATGATTATCGTCGTTTCCCATATCATCAAGTCGGATGTCATCGCAATAAAATTGATGAGTACTTTGGCAATGGATAACGATAGAGCAATGCTTAGCATATGGATAAACATATTCACTCTTTAAAAAAGAAGCCCGTTCTGATGCACAATTACGCTCTTCTTCATTGGTACTGATCTCCTTCTCAAGCCAGGTTATGATTCTTTTTAAATTGTCATTATTCGTGAGACGTTTTACTTCTAACGTATTCCCAGACATACTATAAGTTTGATGAAGTTTGAAAACCAGCGATAATGATGATGCTTTTGTCATTTTCTTCCTTGTTACTTGTTCTGGCTGTTGCTGTTCCATATTTGGTTTCTTTAAAAGTATATAATCAATTTGCTGTCCATCAGTCTCCACATAGGTTGGTGCCCAAGATGGATGTAAACGAATATCTGCCGCAAATGCTTCTGGACCGTACTCTGTATTTGTTCTATCACCCATTAGTATTGGAAATTGTTGAGCATAACTACTTTTGTGTGCACTCAATTCCACTAATCGCAAATAACTAAACTTTTGATGAGGCATGTCAATATGAATTACAGGATAGCCACCATGATTCGGGTTACTGTTTAGTAATAACCAATCACACTGAAATATGTCTAAATGTACAAGTCGTGGACAAAGTTGTCCTATTCGCGTAAGAACATTATTATGCGGATAATTACTGTCGTTGTTATTCACAATCCCTGATTCATGTATTAATAATGTATGTAAGCGTGATTTGCTAGTTATTGTTGTCGCTGTCGTTGCTGTAGATCTATTACTATTATTATTATTTTGACACACGAGGAGAAACATTTTGATCTTCAAGTGCTCCAGAGTAGGGCAATTTATAAGTAAAAGATCAACTGGGAGTGTTTGAATAAAATCATCCATATCGCGATAAATTCCATCCAAATGAAGTTGACATAATTGTGTAAAATGTTTAAAATTATCCATGTACCTTAATGGTAAGATACGAAGAACTAATTTTCGTAAACCTGACGTTTTTTGTTGTTGCTGTTGTTGTTGATGGTCATGATGGTGAGTTAATAATGCTGTCATCGTTCCTGACGTTGTTAGGTTGACTTGTT
This sequence comes from Circinella umbellata, assembly GCA_025093555.1. Lineage (NCBI taxonomy): Eukaryota > Fungi > Mucoromycota > Mucoromycetes > Mucorales > Lichtheimiaceae > Circinella > Circinella umbellata. The sequence goes on along the minus strand of JAIWNF010000028.1, from coordinate 231,722 downwards.
TTGCCCAGTTTTGAAAATCATTTTCTGCTTTCGCTGATACTGTTGTTGCTCCAAAAACAGAAAAATAATCAGCATCACGTAATGCAACGGATGAAATTCCTTGAATAAGTTGGGGCCATGTTATACTTGTTTTTCCACCAAATTTTCCAAGAGTTACATGCTCCAGTTGTGGAAAGTAATCTTTTAATTTCATTTTAGCTGTTGTTGGTGATGGCGGTCGTTCTCGCTGTATTTGTTCTGGACGTTGAGGGAAGTGGAAAGCATGATCAGGGTCAAATATATGCTCGTTGTATCCATATAGCGAATCCTTTAGTTCGTTTACATTCATCTTCAAGTGTTTCAATCCAGGATATTTAAGGCTAATATATTTGAACCATGGGTTGTTATAAATACTTTCATCGTTACCCCATGTATCAGATTCAAGAACTAATTTTTCAAAGCAAGTGGTAGGTGTTATAGTTACTGCTGTTGTTGAATCATCTTCTTTCGCTACCAGAGATGATAAGATCTCATTATTAGTGTTGTTATCATTATCCATAAATATCAAATCAATTTCAAGACTTTTGAGTCTTGGGCATGATCTATGAATTACTTCCATATCTTGAATTGTGAGAGATACTGCACCAATTTTGAGAATTAGATGTTCAAGTTGTGGAACATTTTGTAACACATTATATGAGAATGCAGTGATATTGATATTATCGTTGGGTGAAGGACGAAGATGTACTCTTATTCCTGATTTAAATAAGGTTAGTGATCTAAGATTGCTGTAGCTAGTAGTAAATGGTAATGACGATGATAAAGATTGATTTTGTGGTTTAAGAAAAGGAACGGGTGAATGTGCTTTATGCTGGTTTGAGTAATGCCCTTTATATTTCTTGGTCATAAATTGTTGTGAAGGACTTTTATTTTCATTATGCCATAAGAAAACTAATGATTGTACATTAGGACAGTACTGTGCCAACGTCCGCATGGTATAATTTGACATTATACCGCCACATAATACAATGTGTCGAGTATTATATCCAAGATTGGGTGGGATACCACCACCTTCACTTAAAGAGATACGCGTTGATGATGACGATGATGCTGCTGTTGAAAATAACGATAATGACGTGGATACTCTTTTGCGACGCTTATTGTTATTATATTGTTTACCGGACTCTTTTAAAATATCAAAGACGTTGGAAATCCGTTCCGAACTTTTTAGCTCGACGGTTTGAAATAACTTTGGGTAAAAGAAGTAAGTCCATGTTGACGCCACACAAATGCATTCGATAATGTCGGATGAACTCAAATAGTCAACAACAAGGTCAGCTATTTCCACAGGTAATAAATCGAAAAATGACGAATTTAATGAGGTGATTTTTCTCTTTTTTGGAATTGTGGATTCTGTTGTTGTAGATTGCTTTTTTTTAGTCATTAGTTTTGTTTTTCTTTTCTTTTGTAAAGTATAAAAGGGCAGCAAGAAAGTGATAGTCAATAATTTTTTATACAGTTCGGTACCTTCACTTTTTGCTGTCTTTCAATGCTTCTACAGTGAGCGAAATTGAGACTCGAAAAGCGCAGCAGATATAAACTATTAGCAAAGGACGAAAAAAAAAAGAATCCACAGGTAACAATGATGGGTCTTCATGTCATCGTCACAAACCATACAAAACAAAAAATAGTATTGAAGTCATAATGATGATCAGTTTATTACAAGAGTTCGAAGGTATTATTCGATAAGTAAATCGCCGCACGTTAAATCCGCATAATAAAAAGATTAGGTATATCCTAGCATAGTATTTACGAAATACTTAAAATTATTAGATTACTACAGCCGAATAAAAAAACAGCAATTTTTGTTTGACTCTTCTTTTCCCCATTATCAAGCTTTATTATATACACTTTTTATAAATATATCAGCTGCTACATCATGTTGAATCTTAATAATTACGTATAATGATGATTTTATCCCCAAGACCAACCTACAAAGAAAAAATTGGATACCTTTGTTAACACAAAACTCATTATCACTATTCTCATTTTTCTATTATACAACAAACTTCTTCCTTATCTACGTACCCTTGAAGTTTTCAGATCTCCCCTCATAACAACGGGATTCAACAATATATCGTTTGTTTCGTATCCTGTCATGCATATAGACAGGATTGATTATAAAGATAACTTTTTTTTTCGACATTTTGTTTCAATTATAAAAGTAATAGACGTTTTCGATAGTAAAAGGCCTTGTTTATAGTAGTAAGGTGAACTTCTTTTATTAAAATACTCAACACTTTTTTTTTGTATGTAAGGGCGGCTGATTTATACTTATATATTTAGAATATATATGTGTTTGTTTAAACTAAGCAACAAAAGATTCAGATTATAATTCTTTCCTTTCAATTCTACTATTACAAGATTACTAGTTACAGTATAATTATTATTATTGATGCTTTCATATACCATTAAGTTACAAATATAATATTAAGTTAGAAACAGCAAAAATTACTTACAATTCACTCTCAGTCACTAACAAGATCGCCATATGCACGGGCCTCTTTCCACAGGTATTATGGAGTAAAAAAAAAACTCTTGGTTATAAAAATCTTTGAATGTCCCGGTAACCTGTTAAAAACAATACTTTTTCTTGGTCCATATATAAACTGTTAATTACCATAGGAACAATTATTTTTATATCAGCTACTCTTGGTAATTACTATCTGTAATTTCAATATTGACAGTTTTTTAAAGTTTACCTGAATACTAGATCCCTTGAAAACATGCAATTAGACATTACTTATGGTCAATCGTTTGAGTTTAATCTGATGAAACTACAATTGTATGGTTTTCTTTAAATAATTAATTTTCTTTTATTTATGAGTTGTACATTATATTATAGAAATAATCGTATATATGAATTTGGCAGTGTACCTATTTGAAAAGTTATTCAGGGCTTCTCATTGGTTGATATGCTTTTCAAACCCAACATTTTTTTCTTTACCATTGTGCAAAAAAAAAAAAAAGACACATCCTATTGTACTTTCTTTTTCTCCAAGAATGGAGGCATGAAGCATAATACATGAGGCGGTCAAACGAATTGTCAAAAGAAATATCCTTTTCCATTATTATTATATTTTCATTCAATTATTTGTGCTAATCAGCTTTTCTGTTTTTCTTTAGAAATGAGGAACGCGCATTTATTTTTATGGCCTTTATCTATGGTAACAAAATAAAGTTTTATTCCTTTTACTTCGTTTCCCTTTTGACTTCTCACCCTCTTCTTCATTTTGTTCCTAACTTTCATTTTTCTTTATTATACTATAGTGACAAAGTAGGTTTTTTTTTCTTTCAAGTCATTCGTCTTGACATTTGTTGGTTCCTAACTTCATTTTCTGTCAAAATATTTATAAAGAGCTCTGGAACTATTTGTTATGGAATTACTGTACGTAGAAACAGTGTAACGACATATGCGTTGTATTGTGCTTGTGTTTGTGTAAATGAATGGGGGTCAATGAAAGAGGGGAGAAAGGAAAAGAAAGGGAGCTGTACAAATTAAACTAAATATTGTTTTTTATATGTATATATAGCTTAAACAGATTGGCTGGGAGGTTGGGGCGAGTGTGGGACAAAAGGTACGTCGCCATATTATTGAAAAGCATATTTAGAATATGATACTATACATGCTTTTGGGCCAGAGTTGAATTGTAGGTCCATCAAGCTGTTTGTTTGGCACCTCCTTGGTGAAGGACTTAAAGGTACGTGATATTATTCTAAAAAACATATTAAGAATATGATACTATACATATTTTTGGACCAGAGTTGGATTGTAGGTCTATCAAGCAGTTCCTTTGGCGTCTCCTTGGTGATGGTTATAAAGGTACGTGATATTATTTTAAAAAACATAGTAAGAATATGATACTATACATGATTTTGGGCCAGAGTTGGATTGTAGGTCCATCAAGTGGATGCTTTACTGCCTCTTCGGTAAAGTTCTTGAAGGTAAGTGGTATTATTGAAAGAGTAGTACTATTGTTTCACGCTTTTGGGCCAAAGTTGGATTGTAGGACCATCAGGAGGAATGCGTACTGCCTGTCCGGTATAAAGTTCTGGCAAGCTCGACTGGGACGATTTCCCAGAGAACTTTTGGATTTTTTTGGCCTTGCGACCGAGTACTTTGGATGCCCACTTAGTGCGTTATAGGTCAGCGAGGTAACAAAGTGCTATCGATATTGCTTTTGTGCCCACTGATAGTTTCTTTAGGAACGGATCAACCTTGCTTGGCGTAGCAAAACTGAGCGTTCCGAACACCCGGCCACTACTTTGCAGTCTTGTGATTTACCGAGTGCTAATGATGGCCGTTTAGTGCGTTATAGGTAGCGAGGCAACAAGTGCTATCGAAATTGCTTCCGTGCCCACTGATAGTACTTAGGGAACGAATCGATTTTGCCCGAGGGCATACTGAGGATTCCCGACCCGGCCACTACTTTTTAGCCTTGTGAAGACCGAGTACTAATGCATGGCCACTTAGTGCGTTATAGGTAGCAAGGCGACAAGAAGTGCTATCGAAATTGCTTCCGTGCCCACTGATAGTACTTCAGGAAACAATCGATTTTGTCCCGGGGCGAAATTGAGAGTTTCTACCAAGGCCAGTGATTTTTCGGTGACATCTCTTTGTGATTTCTCTTGAAAATGTAACTTTTCTTTAGTTATGGCCAAGATATATATATATTTTTATATTCGTTATTATATTCGTTATATATTTATTCTTCTTATTTTATTTTATTTTCTTAAATTTTTATTATTCCTTTTATCACATAAATAAAAATTATAAATGATGAAAAAATCATCACCTTTAAAACCAAAAAATATAAATCTTTCCGTGATACGATAGAATCCATAAAAGAGACTTATTTTGTATTATCTTCCTTGTCAAATATAATAATAATGATGATGATCATTCTATTGAAATTGCTACGTATCCTATACGTACCCGAATTTAATTATTGCAACTTGATACCATACTAAAGAGATATATCCAGACTACGTATGTAACAAAACAACATTTTTTATTGTAACTAATTACATATATAAGATAAAGTTGACATCAATTAGTAAACATATTTATGGATCCATATAAAAACTCAATTAAAAATTTGATTCGAGCCGTTTGCTGATAAATCATGTTAAAAATTCGTATAAAGACCATTCAAAAAAGAAACAACACTTTTGTAAACAAGATAAAAAATATAATAACTGCTTGATTATACGACATGGGTAGTAATTAAACAATTTTTCAAATAGTTAGCTAGTCATTAAAAATCACCTTTTTTAATGTCTACGTACGTCTTCCATTTTTATTATCTCTCGGCCGAAAGAAAGTAAAGACATCATATTTAGTATGACAACGGTTAAAATCATTTTTCATAAAATGTAAACTTAAAAATTCCTGTTACGTAGTACGTAAGGGTGTCTAACTTTTCTTTTCTTTGAAATAACAGAAGGAAGAAAAAAAAAGATATTGCTGCTCTAACTATTATTAATAATAACACTTTTTGTAAAGTTACGTTTTTTTTTTAAGTAAATGTGTGTCATTTTTCAGTAATAAAACGTCTGCAAGGCTTTGCTATTTGTATCATAACCTACGCAGTTCATGTATACACATATATAAATAAAGTTTGATAATAAAAATAATATATACGGAGGACCTGTACGTATTTTATGCGTGGCACTAAAATTTTCTTCGTATATGATAGGTATATATAATCTAGACGTACAATTATTGTAACTATTTATATACTATCTTTTTTTTTTTGACGGTGAGATATGATACTTTTAACTATAACTCTATTTTCCTAGAGAAGTAGTTCTCCTGGTTCATGGAAGTACACTATATGTTACTTTGGTATATATTAATATTGTTGCGATTCTGGAAGTTTTTTTTTTCTTAATAGTTATCGTCTATCTTATGTTTTGCTTTTACTACAAGTATCAATATACAGTACCAGTCTAGATATATTATAAATGTACAATAGGGCTATTTTAAACTTGTCATGTAATTTTAGTAAGTTGGATAAGTTACTTTAATTATCATCATACTAAGCTACTAAAACAAAAATAAAAATTATTCAAAACGAAACAAAAGCACTGTTTTCATAACTTCATATTATACGTCATTTATGCAAAGGTACACATGCAGAACAGGGTAATAAGGCGGGACCAATGAGACGGCGCGATCGCAGAATTTGACATAACTTTTGATACATGGCCCATCATAAGTATTTTGCATAAATTGATGATGAAATATGGAGTCACCTGAAATATATATTGGTTGTTCTTTTCTTTATCTTCCACGTATTTCTAGAAGTGTTCAGTATGAAGCATTTGAAGAATTTACAAAAATAAATCTTATTCAGCGAAATATTAGTGTAGTCAGAAAAATGCAGTGTATCATAATTCGATTGTTTCATCACCTACGTAATTCTTTTAATATTTAGCCAAGGATAAACTTTCAAGTTCAATGCAGTAAATTAAATCTCTTTCGTTACGTATCGTAGTATTTACATATCCATTCCCTCTTTTTTTTTTGCTTCTTTCAATCTAATACTTAATGGATTATTTGAACCGATATAGCTTTTTTAATATTACACATCATTTAATATTTCCTGTTAATTATAAATCTTTTGAAACCAATTTATTTCACCAACTTTGTAAACGCCAGTGTATCACTCAATCAAAGAATATTACAACTGCACAACTTTAATACTGTATATACAATCGTCAAATATGTAAAATGTTGTCAACTCAATATCTTTAATATTGAAGATATATTCTAAACAGAATATATGTATTTCCTTAATCATTTGAAAGGATGGTTTGATGTATGAAACGGTGAAATTGATAATAAAGTGCTTCTACATTCCAAAAAGTATGAGAAAACCTGCCATCGATCTTTTTGATCGTCTAGTCAAAAAAAGCAAAAACAAGTTAATATTGTCGTTTTTAGTTAATCGAATGAGTTTGTGTAAAAATATCAAAACAAAACCCCAAAGTTTTTATACTGACTGATTATATGTACGTTGATGTATAAATAAAATTTTACAAGAAATTGACAATCTCTGTGATACTAGTTTTGCCCAATTGAAGTAATAACACTTTTTACTAAACAAAGCATAATAAAATTCTCCATGTATATTCTAGTAGTAGTAACCTTCTCCCCCCCCTTCAATGATGTAACCTATTTAATCTAATCCCTCTCTCTTCTCTCATTATCGTCATTTTTTCAATAATTTTATTCAATCTTTGACTGGCATTCTAATTTTCAAAATACAATCAGGTGAACCTTTTTTTTTTTTTGTCGGTCCAGCTTATTGTGGCAACGAACATAAAAAGTGAATGACAAAATAGACAAATTGGCGCTTACGTACAATAAATCCATATTTATTTAGCGGCGCAGCTCATTATTAGAGTTATATAGCACAATTTCGTCAGTTGGCACATTGTGCCCATTTCAAAAGCGGGGTTCATTTCAATTTGTAAATGGGCCCAAATTTAACTTCCAATGGTGTAAATAGTAAAAGCAAACTCTTAATTTTTTTTCTTTTAGGAATAAGAAATACTTATGGCAAGAATTATAAATATTTATATTTCTTTAAAACTTTTAAATCATAGTAGACTTGTTATAATCATGTTGTTAATATAATATTGATTATGTACACTAAAAAGAAAAAGGTTAAAGAAAGAGTAAAAAACAAGAAGATGCGTGTGTGGGGGGAGAAGGTATTCTAAATTATTATATTTTTAGAATGTGTTTACCTAAAATATTAATGCAATCTGCATTGATATCCGCTTTGAAATTTTCCCATTTTGTGAAACGTTCATTAACGGTAACTCGGTCCTTATTTACTCCCGCTTCCGGTTTTTTTTTTTTTTTTTTTTTTTTGCTTGTTGACTAGATACTATTTTGCTCTTTGTATACAAAAATAAAAGTCTGAAGTAAAAAAAAAAGGTAAAGAGGTCTTTTTATTATTATTATTATTACAAGCTCCTTGTTTTCTTACGTTTGTTCTCTTTCACTTTACAACCAATAATATAACAAATATTAAATACTTTGTGTGTGAAAATGGCGTGAAATGATCATTATTTGTACTCATAATTTATAGAACAAATGTACACGGTAATACTTTTTCTTTCTCCTTTTTGTTTCGATTTATTTGTATTATTTGTTATTAGTATTAATAAACTTTAAATTTGTCTAAATAATAATATATCTACGTAATTGTTGTTACGAAATAAAATCACACGCATATAAAAGTAATTTTTACATGATGGTTAAATTAGGATGTAAAATAGCGTTTTAAAAGTACGTAATTAAGAATACGATCGAACATTATACGTATGCATAATGAATAGATCAAGATAATACCACAATAGATCTTCATACATAATATTATCATTATCGTTATATCTCAGAATGAAAATAAATATAAAAGGATCGACTCGGGATGTTATATATAACAAAAATTTAGGTGTTCTTTGATAATATATCTTTCCCCCCCCCCTTTCTTTTGACATGTGTTAGGTAGGACACTTGTTTAACACAAAGACAACAACAAACAACTCCCTCCCTCCCTCCCCCCCTTTAAATTTAATAAAATCAACACAACAAGAACAACGCCAGCCTATTTTGTTTCATCATTTTTTATTTTATTTTTGACTTTTCTCTATGTATTAGTTAACAAAGAAGAAATAAAGAAATATATGCAAAAAAAAAAGAAGTATACTATATGCTAATAATCATCTATATATTATTTGTTATTAATTATGCAGAAAGAAAAAAAAATAACTACTTTGGAACCCGCTTTGTAGTTTTTTTTTTTTTCTTAAAAAAAAGGAGAGGAAGGGGGGAGGAGGAGAGAGCAGGGGTTAAGCGAGGAGGAAAGAAATATACACAAACATTTTACAAGTGATGGTGGGGTAAGGGGGGGGGGAGGATGTTATTATTATTATTTATGTGTTTTGTTGTCTTCGTCTGTTTCGTCGTTGGCGTCGACCAAAAGAAAATTCAGGCATGGGCCGGGTATCTAAATCCGGGCACACATTTGCAGATGCCTGGACTGCATCAATCCATAATATAGCACTTCTTTCAGTTTCACATCGGAATAAGAATTGTGGACCATCATGAATTCTAATACGAAGTACATGTTTATATTTGCGATAATCTGTTGCTAAACCAGCTTCAACTTGTTGCATTGTATAACTCCATACCGGTTTACTATCTTCTTCTCCTTGTTGATTAATTTTTGGTTCTCGTTTATAAGCTCGTATGGATGTACCCCATAACATGATATATAGGTTTCTATAATAAGTTATATATATATATATATTAGAATGATATTGATGATTATAAATTATATCTAATAGAAACTTAAAGAAGAATGATAGATTATCTTACCTCCATGATCTTTTTTTAGCTACTTTATCTTGATTTTCGCGTTCTTTTTTAACATGAACATGACCTACGCGTGATACTGTACATTCATAAGGGGGTAATACATTATCTTCTTCAATATCTTTTATTTGCTCTACTTCTTCTTCTTCTTGTTCTATGTGTTGACTAGCCCATGGATGACTCGGGTCACTATAAGATGGTGGTAATGAAGTTTTTGATTCTTCCATTGTGGTGGTTGTAGTAGTTGTATCACGAATGATGGGACATTCTGACTCCGGCTCGGGTATATCGGATGACCATGCGGAAGAAAGAGACCAGTTTGATTTAACAAGTCGAAGTTTACCAACAAGTACTTGTGGCCATCGTTGTTGTTGTTTTTGTTGTTTATAAGTTGCTTGTTGTAACGCTATTGCTGTTACTATTTGTATTATTATTATTTTTTGAATAAATAAAAAATTGTATAAGCCAATCTATATATAAATAATATATATATATATTTATAAAATGATATTAACCTATTGAATGACGTGATATCATAGTAGAAGAATGTGTTGTAGTTATATGTTCTTCTTGTTGTTGTTGGGTATGGAGCATCATAATGACTATTGGTATATAAATATAAATAAAATAACAAAAAAAAAAAAACAAGAAGGGAAAAAGAAAGAAGTGTAATGAAAAAAGATAAAAAAAAAATTAGTTGAAAATAAATAAAAATAATTTTTTATTGTGACAACAACCAAATTAGGCAAAACCATTATTTCACAGAAGAAAAGCATGTTGAGTCGATCACTAACATTTGCCTCTCCTACTTTGTGCCACCTTTATAAAACATCGCACAGAGGTACCGCATCACTTTTTTTTTTTTTCTTAAAATATATCTTCCTGCCAATGCCGCTCCCCCCCCTGAAGCCCCCAATCTTACTGAAAAAACTTAGCGCCTCATCAAATAATGAGTAACTCCTAAATTTGGACATCCATCTACTTTTAAACAGTAAATTAACCAAACGATTCCTTTGTTGAAAAAAACAAAAAAAAACAAAAAGTATGTATTATTATCATTATTAAAATTTATTGCCACCTCGTCGTTGTATAAATATATTATAATGTTAAAATAACTAGTCGAGAATATAAATCATAACAATAACAATAACAACAATCCAAACCAAGGAAAAAGAATGCAGATCCCGAGTCAAAATAAAAAAGTTTAAAAATTAATTCTCTCATGTAAATTAATGGACTAAAGAAAAAGAGAAATCTCATTCATATATCATCTTTTCTCTTTTTGATATATGTACATACTGTTTATTATTATCATGCAACTTATTTTGATACGTTATACAAATGAACAACACACACACACACACACACACACACATTTCACTTTTTTTTTTCATATAAATAGAAAATTTGTTGTATGATTATAACTATTATTATTAAAAAAAAAGGGGGTAGTTTTCATTTCTTTAAAATAGTGAATGAGGTGGATAGGGGTTGTGAAACAGTATGATGTTGTATAATAGAAAGAAAGAACAATGAGATATTTACTAAAGTAATGAATTATTAGGGAGCAGGTGGGTGATAATACATTGTAGATGGATTATATGGTTGATGTTGATGTTGACGTTGACGTTGATATTGATATTGTCCTTGTTGTCGTTGTCGTTGTGGCTGCTGCTGCTGCTGCTGCTGTAGGCGTTGTTGGCGCTGTTGAGGAGGTAGATAGGATGGTGGTTGATATTGTTGTGAAAAAGGCATTCGTTGTCGTTGCTGCGGTGGTGGTTGATATTGATGTCGTATTGGTAGTGATGGTGCAGGAGTATGTACAGAAGGTGTAACAGGAACAGTAGGAGGTATACGTGTTTCTGGTTGGGGTGGTTGTTCTTGTGGCTTTTGAATGACCACTACGCCAAGGAACATGTCAACATCACGTTGCGTTTCTTCAACACGTACAACATATAAACAATCAGGTAACTGTTGTACCTTGTACAGTGGAATCAAATAAAAATCCTTGATCTTTGTTTTATTGTGACCAACAACACCAAATCGTTTACGAGAATCAAAATATTTAATCAAAGTCTGTGCGTTTTGATAATTCTTTGCACCTGTTGCCTCGATTTCTAACAACACAATTTCACGACTGGTTGCGTACTGAGTTTGTGTGACATATTGAGTAACACGATCTACAGGTATACGACCTTCAATCCACATTGTAGGTGAAAGAACTTCAGACCATTCCATGGGACTCAATGCACGCCCTCCAATTTGTCGAGCACATGCATCAAATTCAGTTACTTGGGGCATATTGACTCGACCATTCCAAATAGTAGGAGGTTTTTTGGATGATGGTGGTGGTGATGATGATGAGGAAGGTGGAAAAGGAGGTGTTGTAGATCCAATTTCTGTCTGATCATTTTGTTGTTGAGTATCTTTGTTGTTATTATCATTTTCTTCTTCATCTATACCAAATTCAGGTCGATAATCATCTTCGCCTAATAATTCTTCCATATCAATTTCTACCTTGCGTTTTTTAGGTCGATCCACATCCTCTGTTATATTGTTACGTTTATTCCCGATAACATCATTACTTTCGTCATCACCTTCTTGTTCACTGTTTCGATGGCCAATACCGATCTTTGCCAAAATATCCTCAAAACGTTGATCATCTTCTCGTTCATTACGACTAACAACAGTGATGGGTGTTGTAGGTGTCTCGCTCATACTTGACTTGCGACTTATAGAATCATCACCAAAGATATCATTCGCTCCCGTCTGAATTCCGAGGGGTCTTTCTTGTCGTTCTTGTTGTTGTTTTGATGGTTTCTGTTGTTGATTGTGATTACTCTCCTCATTATCAGATGTACCAATCACAATAAAATCACCCTTGTGTGTCTTTTTAATAATAGGTACATTGGCATGTTTCATAATGGAATTCTTGATACTTTCTTGACGCATGGACTTTGACATGGATCGCAACTCGGGATTAGCCATATCCTCTGAAGACATTTTGACAAGATCGTCTGGTGTCAATTCACCTGTAATGACACGTAACTGAAATCCTTCGTTTGCTTTGTCTTTCAGATTGTGTAGCAATGACCGAAACTTGTTTTTATAGTGCGCGCCAGCACGTTTAGTATGAGTATCACGTAACTCTTTAAACATCACTTGTTCAATTGAATGGGCTATTTTATCTCCCATCACTTCAGGTGATTTTTCTTCCTGTGCTTGTTCTTCCTGTTTTTCTTGTGATGTATCAGCTTGATCAGTATCATCGTCCGTAGTAGTAGTAGTAGTAGTAGTAGTCACAGAAAAAAGGGATGGGTCTTTATCTAATGCCGTCTGAATAATAGTTTTCAATACGGTTGACATATTTTTAACTACATTTTTACGAATGGGATCATCTTCAGGAGCGATTTCTGGTTGTTTTGAACTAGATCGTTCTTGTTTACTAGTGATTGTAGTAGTAGAAGTAATGGACGATTTCCTACTATCTGTTGGTGTTATATTTACTGAAGAAGACGAAATGGATGATGCTGATGAGGTACGCGAACGACGTTCTCTTGGAGGCGATGGAGATTTGGCCGGTTCGTAATCACTATCTCCAGATTGTCTCATGGTATCTTTGGAGGCGCATACATCACTGCAATATGAATCAGCTCGTGTACGATTCTTGCATGATGGCAATAAGCACTTTCGTACTTTTGCTTGTCGAGTAGCATATGGCTATATAATATATAAGGTCAAATTATAAAGCAGCGATAATTAGTTCGATTTGTATAAACAAATATTAAATATTTTTGTGTATTACCCTTTCTGTTGTTTGTTCCTCTTTAATTTCAGGCTTTTCTTGCTCTTGTTCTTCTTTTTTGAGGACATCTTCTTGGTTTTCTTCTTGATTTTCTTCTTGATCATCTAGATATTTTATATAATAATAATGTCAGTACGAATATACATGTGTCAAAAAAATATATAAGTAATAATAATTATGATAGATATGCTGGTAGCCTCATGACTTGTGTTTTTTTTACTATTCTTTCATCTTCCCTCCCTCTTTCCTATTTTTTTTTTTTGTTTCAGTCCAAAACAGAAAACGACAACGCGAACACCGGAAACCCGAATTTGTTGTCATTTTACTGAAGGAAAAATTATACACTTGATAACCCAAATATACGGTAATTGAAGTAAAACTTTTTGATGATGATGATGATGATGATACATAACAATAGTAATAAGATATGATAATAATAGTAATAATAATAAGAATTAAGGTAAAAAAAAAGAGTCCTTTTTCTTGTGTGAAAAAATATATACATTGAATATAAGAGAGAGAGAGAGCGTGTGTGTGTAATTTGGTTGCATTCATGCATACTCCTTTATGTCTTTAATGTGTGTGTATGTACATAACAATAAAGACATGGTGAATATATATATATGCTTTCTATCTTGTCCACAACCCTTTTTTCTTTCATTATGATAATGAAATTTTAAGGGACTTTAGGAGGTACAGCATCATAGTACGCATATATAGAATAATAACCTTTTGATTGATTGTTATTTTTTTCTTTTTGATTCTGTAAAATGTTGAAAAGGAGGGTGTGGAGTGTATCGGGGGAAAATGATGACTGAAAAAAAAGGAGGAGGAGGAGTAGGTGGTCTAATTTCAATAAAAAAAAAGAAAAAACAAAACAAAAAATAACAATAACAATAACGAATAGAATAATTCGTAAATAGTAGATTATATATATATATAATTCCCATTGTTTATATATATATATATATATATATGTATATACTTTCATAATGATCGACAAATAAAATGGAATAACACAAGAAACATATAGGCTACCAGCATACTTTTCATTTTTTCTTTCTAAACATAATAATGATATATATAAATTCCACGTACCTTTTTTAATTTGTTTTGCTTCACAATCTTTACAAACCCATATTTCGATATCCTCTGCCTCGTCTGGATCAAGATCTACACATTCACAATGAAACCTAATAGAAAAAAAAATCAACACAAGTGTTTAGAGTTTGTTTTTGTCCCTCTGTTTATCATTTTTATATAAATTATCACCCCATTTCCTTAAAGCTTGTTTAAACTTACCATTGGGTACATTGATCACATTGAACCATAGGATCACCATTATAAGGTTTTTGACATACGCAATAAAGTTTTTTGACTTTGCCTTTCTTTTTTGGAGTTTCTGAATTATCATCCTTTGGTTCTTCTTGTTTTGGTCTCATGGGTGATGATGATTTTTTTGATTTCGTTGTAGTAGTTGTTGTTGTTGTTGTTGGCTTAGTAACCGTGGTACGTAACCGAGCAGAGGATCGTGTTCGTATTCTTCCTGTATCTTCCTCTTGTTTCTCTTGTTTTACTTTATTATCATTATCACCATCATTATTATCATCGACCTTGTTATCGATATCATTTACCATAGTTCCAGGTATATCCACGTCCATATCATTATTAGTATTATCATGTACTACTTCAGTGGATGTTGTAACAGGCTGTTGTAAAAGCATTTGTTGCGGTGGAATAAAATGAGATACATTTGAATCTGTACTATTATTCGCTGTTGTTGCTGTTGTTGCTGTAGCTTCTGCTGTCGTCGCTGTTGTTACTTGTTGGTGTTGATTATCATTCATAAATGCCGTAAGAGCTGCTGTATTCATCTCTGAAGCTCCAAAAACAGAGGCCCAACCATCAGTATCCAAAGGAAAATAAAATGGCTGATTGGGATCCACCGATGCACCAGCTACAACTGCGGCGGCAGCTGCAGCAGCTGCCGCATCGGCTGAAGAAGTAGTCGTATCATTATTATTATGATGTGGTAAATAACTACTACCTGTCCCTTGTAAATTCCATGAAGGGACTGTTGTTCCATTATTGTCTGTTGTTGATGTAGTAGTGTTATCTTCATTAATACCATTCATTATGGATTCTTGTTCTTGTTTTAATTGATTTTTATTATCTTGATGGGGGTGTTGTTGTAATACACTTCCTTCTTCTTGTTGATCGCGTAAATCAAGAAATTCGTCAAAATTATTATGAATATCCATGAGAAGAAAGAAGAAACAAAGTCAAAAATAATAATAATAATAATAATAAGAAAAGTTGTAATAGGAAGGAAAAAAAAAGTTTGGGAGCTTAAAAGAGTCACGCGACACGAAATTTTTTTATTGAAGCTGAGAATTGGGCGCTAATCCACCAAAAGTTAAAATATGTCGTATGTTGCACCTATTTTGTTCTTTCTTGATGTTTGGGGCAAAATTAAATAAGTGAATCATTTATTCTTCTTCCTTTTATACATCTATCGTTCAATTTATGATGCTTTTTTTAATATTTACGTACAACACAAAAATTAGCAACAACCAACGTTGTTGATGGTCAAAACACTGTCGCCCACTTTTCTGTCTGTTCGTTTAGGCCACTAAATGATTCCTCCCTTTTATCTTCATATATTTAAAAGAGAGCTATTTAAGAACTACGACCTGTCAAGGCACCATCACCGTCAATTATGATTACTCGTACCAGCACTAGCTGTTCTAATTCTAAACACTTTACAGATTACCTTGACCTATAAATAATAATTTTAAACTGTATCCTGAACAGCAGCAGTAACAACAACAGCTCGACGTATTTAATAACCAGGACTATTTTCTGGGGCACAACCTGCAGCTAACAAAGATTAAATACAACTGGGAGCGATTAAAACTGATATTGGTATTCAATCTTCTATTTATAAGCAATGGATGGGATGGTACATAAACCAATACCCACTGTAACAACTATTGGTTCACCATACATTTGTCCATATAATGAATCGTTGTGTTTCTTCGAATGCGTCAGATATATATGAGTATTAAGTAGTAGGTGGTTATGTGTGAGTAAATTAATTATGAGGGGTGGGTAAACTTGATAATCTGATTCTTCCTTATTCAAACAAAACTAATGTATTGCATTGACTTACGAAACTTTCTATTATTAGGGCAACCCCAGCAGCCGTCCTAAAATACACTTTTTGTAAAATAGAACCCACAATGTATCTCCAGCAGTGGCTGGAAACGAGGTGGCAAAATGGATCGGTTGGAAAAAAAATGATAAATTGCATAACCGCACTCAAGGGATGCAACTCACTGATGGAGAGAAATCATCGGGGTTGCTAAAACGAATGCATTTTGATTTTGAAATAGAAACAATTATACCTCCACTGTTGGGATTGCCCAGAAAACTCTGCTGTTGACAAATACAGGGCACTCCCTACGGATTGGCCTAACAGGATGAAATCAGACGTGGTTTATGAACCGATATCACGCAGAGATCACGAACTGCCATCAATATTATTGGAAATACAGCATACAGTAGACATGTCTTTTTATAAACGAGTAAACGAATACTGTTTACAGATGATTAAGTAGAATCCTGTTGCGCCTATTGTGGTCGCAATAGGCATTAACAATACGGTGTCAACAGTTTTAGATATGGCAATAAAAGGAATGAGAAAATTCCTTATGTCATAGCGCTCGCTTGCGCTGGCTGGCCTCGTTCATTTTCTTTGATAAACACCGGTACCATCAATCCACACCTCGATGCACAGCCTTTAGCACCTCTTGTTGCTATAGCACATTTTTTTCATTGAACAGAAAAAGTCATTTATATATATGGCACGACGAGATGACACCACAATTCAAAAAGTATTTTTTATGCCAAAGAAATATTTGGAAATAATATACAAAAATATGAAAGTGTCGTCGAAACTTTTAACCAAAGCTGCATTCAGATAAAACAGCGACTATCAAAAGCACAACAACCGTTAGTTGAGGACGTTATTGATTTTAATCAAAGAAAAAGAACAGCTCAGGTTTTGGATGGTAATTTATTGTCTATAAATGAAATTTTCAAATACAAAAAAAAAACTGCCTTGATACGCATCAAACAGTCATCCTCCTCAAAGTCAAAACGTTCATCTGGTAAAGAACAACCCGCAACAAAAAACATCGATTACCAGTAATCAAACACAAAAAATCAAACTGGACTTTTGTGAATTCTTGGAGAAGTCATTTTGGCGTGGCAAAAATTGTATGGTGTAGGAAAGGATATAAGACTTTTTGAAACTTATAGTAGTGCAAAAGCTGTTAAATCATCTTATTTCCTGGCCAAATCTCAATCAAACCAATAAAAAAAAATCGGGCATGATGTTTACAAATATATCTTTGTTATACCATCAAAAATACACTTTTCATTGATTATGTTATCCATTGTCCAATCTAGCGATATATGCTTACACATTATTGACAATTGACCAGCTAATTCCCTATTGAAGTGAAACATATAAACTACAATAAAGGCAATGTTGAGACCCATCAACTATTTTAATGAACGACTGGCGTTTGCCTGCCTCGCTTCGCTTCGGGTCATACAACGGAAAACACGTCGCAAGGCGGATAAACCCCCTCTTGACCCCCCAAAAAGGTGCTTCGCGCCTGGTAGCAATGATGCCCAGGGCTATATCATTGTTTTGTGCATCCAATTAAATAAAAAAAAGCTGTAATTAGATGTCTTTAGGATTGAATGATAGAATTTTTATTAAAAGAAAAAATAAAAATAAAAAATACGTAATATTAATTCTGCAACTTATAATTTAATAATGGTACTTTGATTTTGTAATAATCACTGTCTTTGATAGATAAAAAAATCAGAAGGAAGTGGGTTATTATTCATCGATCAGAGAGTACGTATAATATTATTTTTTGACACATTAACACTCAGGTTGTTTAAGAAAGTTCTGGAATTTAATAAAAAGAAACATAGGCCTAATGGGTATATCATTTTTAGTTTGATAAACAATGTTGAACTTGCCAGGCTAAGTTAAAATCCTTTGCCAAAACATGAATTCCAAGATTCAAATATACAAGTACATTTTTTCTAACCAATTATTTAATAACAGGCTCCTAACTCCTCTAGAAAATTATCTGATGGTCTATAATACTTCCAGATTAGCGTATAATAATAATACACTGTAAGTTGAGTCAGATGATATTATATTGGGAAGAAAAAAAATTATATTGACCATGGTGATAACATTGGTCAAAAAAAAAACAGCGGCGAGTCATTCATCAGTCTTTTCCAAATTTATTAACTTCCTTTATAAAATGCTATTACGTACTTCTTGTTGTTAGTATATATAAATGTCGGAGTGGATACTAAGTACCACTACTTTTGTTCTTTGTACTTTAGGTAACATCGTCTTGTACCAAAAGATGAACTTTGCAGGGCTTAGATCTAGCGTTACACGTATCCTGGACACAGTAATATGGATCGTTTTTTTTTTTTTTTTGAATCTTTTCTTCTTTTTCTTTACTTTCATCCCTATACACTTCCCGGCCGCCCAGTCTGACCAATATTTATCATTTATACAGTTATTGGTGTTTTCTCAGTATTTTTTTTTCTATCAGAATACTAAACGATTGCACGTTCACTCTTATATATTATATTACACATAAAAGCTAATAAATCAAAATTTACGAATAAGTGATAAAAAGCTACTGTTCGCGTTATATACTGTTGTATTTTATCTTGGTGATTTAGTGTATAAAATTCAATTTACATATAGTACGTAAGTAAATTTTTATCAATGTATTGGCTCTTTTTTTTTTCTTATATATCTCCACGAAGTAATAAAATCTACTTTTAGTAATTATCATTATTAATCTATTTTGAAAAAAAAAACCAGAAATGTATGTTACCTACGAACCCAAACAATTCTATAAAGTTGAACATCGTAAAGCTGGTGCCAATGTTATATATCAATGTAACGGACCTTATGACCGAACCCCCAAACCTATTCCAAATAGCTTACCCAAGCCAGACTTTATGCCTTGTAAACTTCTTCGTATATCCGATATGCAAATTGTGGATGGTTCCAAAGTACAAGAAGGATATTGCGCATTATCTTATTCTTGGAGTTGGTGTGGTAACAATGTCATGGACGAAGTGAAGGGTAAAGCGAGACGAGTGGATGAAGGTAAACACAGAATTGTTTGGCGAGCCAAAAAAGTTCCAAAAACACCAAGAGGTCGAAAACATGTTTCTCGCAAGACCAAGTTTGTTGTATTCGAAGGCATTATACAACAAATAGGCAAGGATTTTAATGTCAAATATATTTGGTATGATCAATGGTGTATTGATCAAAATAACAAAGAAGAAAAACATCGTGAAATCAAACGAATGCACAAGATCTACAGTAACGCCTATTGTGCTATAGCATTGATTCCTGAACTTGTAGCCAAGAAAAACAAGGAACAAAACCGTAAATATCCTTTTCGTCACTATGCAAATTCCAATTCAATATTTTCGTCAGACTGGTTTTCTCGTGTATGGACATTGGAAGAAGCTGTCATGTCTCAAAAAATCTTATTTGTTGGTCAGAATGTACATTTTTGGGAAAACATAGCCAGAGGAGACATTGATTTCCGAGCACTACTACAACGACCAGTACGACTTAATGTGGCCATGGTTTTATACCATGCTCACAGACGCGAAACTACTAAAGAGCACGATAGAATATTCGCACTTGCCAATATTTTCCCAGGCATTTTAGCCAATTTACACGTTAGTTATAGTCAACCACTCCAGGACGCAATGGTTCAATTTTATGGATTATTGGCGAAACAAGACCTTTCTATTCTTTGTTTCGGTGAGTATGATCATTATAAACGTACATTTCTAGAAAGAAAATATTGGTATAAAAGTACTGTTTCATCATCTGTGGCCAACTGGTATCAAAATGTACCTATACGAAAACATGATCTACCGTCTTGGTCTGGTGTCTTTGGAGAACATCTTATTTGCTCAGATCTCAAGTCATTGTGGAAAACTGATTTTCAAAATTACAATGTAACTGGACGTACTATGGAAATTAAAACCAGTTTCCTCTCTACTTCTTCTTCTTCTTCTACTTCTACCGACCCTCATTGTAACAGCACTAATCGACAAGAAACCGCACTACTAAAATACAAAGATTTACCCCCGTTACCTGTTACCAACAATAATAATGCATGGTGGATTCTAGGTATTACAGTCAAATTATCTGGACACACCAGAGCTAAAATCATTCCACTTTTTAGTGTAATTGGTGAATTCGATGAAATTGATTATGACGAGCTTATCGAAAATGTTACTCCAAAATTTCGATTATTATCCCATTTTTTACCAATAAAGAAGGAACAGCTTATTTGGCATAATTCTTCTACTGCTCTAAAAAACGCATACACAAGGTTTACATTTAACTTGACAGAAACGATTGATGATTCCTCACCACCGTGCACTTTACTTTCAGGTATATCATTTAAACAAAATAGAGATGATGATTTAAGGTTATATCCTGTCATTCAACAAGATGGAAATCATTATAAGGCTATTGGTACATGCGAAATAGACAACTACCGCGGTTTTTTCTCTGAATATGAACCTTCATTAGAAAAAATATTTACGATTCAATAATAAAGAATACATATAAGTCCTAGATATGCTTTTCAGTTGTTGTCGTATGTGAAAGCATGAATAATATTTACATTTACGTACTTTATCTTCTACTTGTTAAAAGCCCTTTGTTAATTATTATAAAAAAAATATACTCGGATCATTTGAGTTGGGTTTAACAACTTATATCAAAATAAGATAGTACGTGATAGTAGCAATGGTTTTGTCATAAATATATCTTTTTCGAAAAGTCTAGATGTCTCTACTTCTTACCAGAAAAATTATTTTTTAAAAAGAAAATAGTCTAACAAAAAGTATTATCAATAAGTTTATCTTTTAAAACATTTCATGTAATAATAAAACATAACACCATATAGCCCATGGTCGTTAAAACACATTTTGACGCAATATGTTGCTGATATTATTATTTACCATGGTTACTTAAAACCCAATCAATGGATGTATGTGAACTATTTTAATGAAATTAAAAGAAGTTAAAAAAGATAACTCAATTCTCTATGTTTATTATAAATAAAGAGAATAGTGCTTCATATTGATCTAACATCATAAAGCATAAATTTGGAGGGGAAGCAATAGTTTTGAGAAATTAAAAAGCCTCTTTTTTTTTTAACTCCTGCGAATTTCTGATTTTTTTTTTCTACACCTGAAAACTTAAAAAAAGTATGCCCTATCATGTAAAAAATGAATCTATAATGAGAATAAATAAAATTCAAGTTGGTTCTTATCATATATATGAATATTTTTATTAGTGTCTTCTTCTACTCGTACACTTGAAGCCATTCAATATACTCGAGGTAACCTTCAAATTCTCAACCAATTGGCACTCCCTCATGAAACTATCTTTGAACCTGTTCTCAATGTTCAAGACGGTCATGCCGCCATTAAAACCATGAAAACACGAGGCGCACCTGCTATTGCCATTGTAGCTGCTCTTTCTCTTGCTGTTGATGCGCATGCCAGACTTGAGAAAAATGAATTTAAAACGGTTGAAGAAACAAAGGAGTTTTTATTATCGTCCCTGGAATATTTGAAAACATCAAGACCCACTGCTGTCAATTTATTTGACACAGCTGCTAAATTTTCTGCTTTGGTAGATAAGGTACAAGGAGCAGCAAAAGAACCCAAGGATCTTGTTCAGCCTATCATTGAAGCTGCTGAACAGATGCTTATAGATGATGTTCAAGATAACAAAAATATTGGTAAACATGGTGCTGAATATATTGTCAATAATGTTCGTGATAAGAGCAATATTAGTGTATTGACTCATTGTAATACTGGGTAAGAAAGCAAGGAAAAGAAAAGGAATTTAATATTACATTCTATAAATCAAAATGGTATTAAATCTATTTTAATATATGTTCATTTCTATAGTTCTTTGGCTACTGCTGGATGGGGTACAGCATTGGGTATTGTACGTGATTTACATCGTAATGACCAATTAAAACACGCTTTCTGCACTGAAACTCGACCTTACAACCAAGGTTCTCGATTAACTGCTTATGAATTGGTTTATGAATCCATCCCATCCACTCTTATTTGTGACTCCATGGCATCTGCTTTACTTCGTTTGAACCCAGGTGTCCAAGCCATTATTGTTGGTGCTGATCGTGTTGCCGCTAATGGTGATACTGCTAACAAGATTGGAACTTATCAACTTGCTATTACAGCCAAACATCACGGTATTCTCTTTGTTGTTGCTGCTCCTTCCACCTCTATTGATTTATCTATGGAAAGTGGCAAAGAAATTGTTATTGAAGAACGACCTGCTAATGAACTTGTTACTACCACCGGTGTTTTACTCGATAATAATCAAAGTACTGCTGTTCGTACAGCTGCTCAAGGTATTAATGTATGGAACCCAAGTTTCGATGTTACCCCAAGTGAACTTATTTCCGCAATTGTTACTGAAAAAGGTGTTGCTGTCAAACAACCTGGATCGACCGAATTCGATTTGAAATCTTTCCTCTCATAAAAGAAAATCCCACTATTACTCTCTCTCTCCCTTTCCCTTTCCCCTCTCACGTTTTTTCTTTGCTCCTCCAAATCGTATTTTTTTTTCCACCCATATAAATAACATCAATAAAAATCGATATAACTTGTAAATCACATATAAATCATATGTTGTGTATATATGTGCATGTATGTATGTGTGTTTTTTTTTGTTATAAAAAAAAAGAGGTTCTTTTTATTACAAAAACTCCATAAACTTCATTTTTTGCTGAGCGTTTTTTTTATGAATATATATAATGCCGAGAAAAATAGCCGTTTATGTGCGAGTGTATATGTTGCGTCGTTGTTGTTGTGGTGGTAGTTATAATGATAATGGTAGAATGGTGAAGTTGTTTTTTTTAATTAAAAAAATGTGAATCGCGTTAAAAATAAAATAAAATGGATCGAAATTAAATCGTTTTAACGGAGACGACGAGCTTCACGTTCGGATTCCAACAAGCACAAAATGTCATTTTCACGGACGGGACCCTTGACGTTACGAATGATGCTACGGGCAGTATCGTCCATGAATTCAACGCGGACCTGGGTGACACCACCACGGGAACCGGTACGGCCAAGAACCTTGATGACTCTAGCAAGCTTAACAGGAGTTTTTTGGGAATCCTATATATATAATCCATTCATTTTTCATTCATCCATCCATTTAATCAATTAATCCATCTATTCATTTATTTTATCCATTCTATTTTTTTTGAAGGTTCATCCTTTTATTATTTTTATATATGTATATTGAATCATTGATATATACCATATCTTGGTTGATGTGAGAAGAGGAAGCTTAAACACCTGTTCGGTCAAAAGGCTTACTTCCTCCGGTTCGGAGGTTGGATTTTTCTTCCAATTTTGGTCTGTTTCCAAAGGTAAACTTTGCTCTTATAAAAAAAAGAGATATCTATGGTTACCAAATTTTATGCAAAGTTTTAGTATTGAAAGCTTTATGATTATTTTCTGTAAACTAAATTTTGTATTTATAAGCTTAAGATAATTATCTATATACTTGTTAATAAATTTTGTTATAGAGCTTTGGTTGATATACTATTGATAATAAAAATAGTAATCCACACTGTCCTATATGCAAAATGAGAACATTTGACAGTTGCTGTAGTAGTTAAATGGAGCATATACAATATGCACATATGCTTGTTATCTACAAGTTTTGAGATCAAAAAGAAAAACAATTTCTGCTGTTTATCGCATGAGAATTGATTGGTGGCGGTAGGGGTGGTTTGGCTCTGATAATAATGAAAGGTCGATCGTTTATTTGAAGTTTATTTCTTTTGATAACTGTAAAATAAAAAGTAATATAGCAATAATAACAAATTTAGTCTGTTAGTTATATAGTTAGTATTCTTTCTTTCTACTTGGCATTATTTGATATATAGTTTTATAAAGCAACTATTTTAGTTTCCATATAAACACCTGAGTCTACTTGGACTTGATTGGCTGATTTCGAAAAATGGTTGGGTTCCATTTATGTATAACTGTGTCGCAGTTGTTCACTTTTTTTTTTTTTCTTTACCACTTTTTCCTTTAACATGTCTAGTAGCATTTATAATACATCTCATTCACCAGCAAAGGGACGAGGTCGCGGTATACCCCCTAATCGACATAGTCCACTGGGCATGTCAGGTCAAAGACCTCCTAGACCCCCCATGCGACGACCTAATCCACAACAACAACAGCAGCAACCACATAACATTCCTTATAATGATTTCCAACTCATGTCTTGTAAACGTCGAGGAAATAATCACGTCATGGATTTTAAAACTTCTAAAAAAGTAGATTTTAATAATTTTGCACGTCCTGTAAAATTACAGCGTAAAGATGGCAATCCACATTATAATCGTTTTGGAAACAATAACAGAAATTCACCTTTTTCTAATGCAGCAACACCAACAACACAAGGAGAAAGAATTGCATCGTCGTCAACAACTCCAAATAATAATAATTCTACTACAGGAACACCTAATACTACTAATTCCAATGTTGCTGGTGGTAGTAACAATAATAATAATAATAATAACGGTGAAGCAGGTAATTCACAACAACAGCAACAACAACAACAACATGGGCCCAAGACAGGTGCAGATACATCTTTAATTGCACCTTTAGGAGGGGCAACACGGAACAAACAAATGTTATTCAAAAAGCGAACCAAACAAATTTATTTGGCAAAAGAAGATACCAGACAATTAAAAGAAGAAGAACATAGACCTTGGATTCTAGAGGATTATGATGGACAAAATAGTTTTACTGGAACTTATGAAGGTGGTCAACGATCTGATTATGTTTTCTTTGTTGTTTCAGTATGATTTTTTCTTTCTTTCTTTTTATTTAGTGCCTTTGAATATATGTCTATACATATATTAAGTAAAATTATTTTTTTAGGGTAATGATTTTAAGGTTGTACCTGTTGATCGTTGGTATAGGTTTCAAGCCAAAAGAAACTTTCGTACATTAACATTAGAAGAAGCTGAAGAACAGGTAACTTTTTTTTTTACATAATTTTATTATTATAATTTTGTTTTAACTTATTCTTCTATTTTAGTTGAAAAGTCATCAAAAACGTGAACAGAATCGTTGGATGATGTTGAAACGTAACAAACAAATGGCAGACGAGGAAGAAGCTAAGGAAGCTGCTAAATTAGAACGAAAACCAGCTTCTGATGATGAAGATGCAGAGGGTGGTCGAAAAAGTAAAAACGATTCAGATATTGATGATTTGGACTTTGATGATGTTTTCCAAGATGATGAAGAGGGTGGAGCTGAACATGAATTGGAAGATGAAGATTTGAAAGATAGCAAGGTAATGGATTTTTGGCTTTCTTCATTTATAGACAAGAGAAAAGGAAGGAAATGTTTTTATTAAATGGGGGGTGATGGGATTAATATATTTATAGGAACGTTTACGACGTGAAACAAAAGGATATACACTTGGTGGTGAAGTGGATGATGAAGATGATCAACAAGATATTGAAGATTTCAATAAACTTACATCTGAAGGAAAGGTAAAGCACTATTATTATTATCATTGTCTTATTCTTATCAACATAGCTTTGATAAAGTTATATTAAATCCATCATCTTTTATTAATGTCATATATAATATATATAGCAAATTAAAAAATTGGTTCGAACATTGGAAAAGAATCGTGCTTATGAAAGTGATGAAGAAGGTGATCCATATGCCAGTAGTGTAAGTTTATTTTATAAACGTATTACAATAATTGAATCTTCTGTTAAGTATATATTGTATAATCGGGATATTTTATATATGTTGTATTTAGGAAGATGAAATTGACTCGGATGCCGAAAGAGATGAATCCAAGTCTGAAGCAGAAAATTCACAACAAGAATCAGAAAAACAACAACAGCAACAACAACTACAACAACTACAACAGCAAAAGAAATTAAGTACATTACCAAAGAAAAAGGGACCCGTGCCTGGAAAAGCTGCTTTACAAAAGAAAGGATTGGCTGCCAAGGTCAAAAAAGAAGGATTATCACGACCTATTGGTCGACCTGGTTCTCCATCACTTTATGTCAAGAAAGAAAATCAACATAAATCACTTTCTCCATCACCTAGACAAGCATCACCTAGTAAATCGACTATGTATACTTCTTCAAGAGAAGCAAGTCCAGTCAATTTAAAGAAACGCAAAGCAGAAGAGAGTGCTGCAAGTCCTGATGCTAAACATCGTCATCGATCTAGTGTTGCTTCGCCTAGTGGTGGTGGAGGATCTTCGGATGATTTGATTACAGAAGAAGAAGTGATTGCAACACTTCGTGGCAGACGGATGACAACAAAAGAATTCCTTATGCATTTCCGTAAACGTATCAAGAAGAATGATCGTAATCGTGATATTATTACTGGTCTGTTGAAAAAAGTGGCAAGACATAATACAACGGATGATCCTAATACCCGTGTCTTAGAACTTCGTCCTGAACTTCATTAACATGTATTAAAAAAAAACAAATGGATTTTAATTTGGTATATATTATGAAAAGAAAAAAAAAAGATTTTTTACTCACTGACTTACTCACTCACATTCACACACACACACACAAAAGAAACATATAATGATAAGAATAAAAATAAATAAAGAGAGAGAAAGATTGTTATTGAAGGAACATATTATTATTATTATATTATTATTATTGTTTCATTTTCTTTTTGAAATATATGTACATAAAATGAGTGTAGGATAAAAAGAAAAGATAATATGATAAGTAGAAGAATCGGGGGGGGGGGGAGGTAGATTGATTTGATAATAATGATGTTATATTACGTATATTTTTTAATGTGAATAAAGATGAAGTTTTTCAATTAATCCCGGTTTCAATTTCTCAGCTTGTGCCAATACTATTAAAAAGTCATTATGGTCTTGCAATTGTAAAGCACTTTTTAACTTGTCAATATTTCCAAATCTATTTTTATAAACAAAAAAGTGAATATATATATATATATATATATATATATATAGTCATACATATGGATATAGAAATATGGATATTACCCTTCATTTTTACTAAACTGAATAAATGCAATGGCTCTTCGAACAAGCCATCTTCGCCATTGTCGAACATAGGCTTCCCTTAATCTTGTAGGAATAATTCGTATTTCATCTAATAATGACTTTACCATAGGAGCAACACTATCCATTTTATGAAACACGGATGGTTGTTTTCTGTATATAAATCTATAAATATATATAACTTTATAGATATATAAAAAAAACAAAAAAACAAAAAAACTTACTTCCATTCTGGATATGTTATGCCTGATGATGTGGATCGTTCAGAGGGTGGTTGAAGATATTTTACAAGATCATCTTCCAATTGTACTTTAACCCAATCACGATAATCTTTTTGTAATTTTCGATATTGTGGAAAAAGAGGAGTTTGTTTAACAGTTAATTTAGACATATCTACTATGGTTGTTGGTACATTTGAATCTAATACTGCCATATCCAATTTAAATCGCATATTTTCCATATCTTGAATTAGTAAACCTTGTAAATATAAATCAGCCATATATTTTAAATTTTTTCTTGCATGACTTGATCGATTTCGTTCTTCAGGTGATAGAAATAAACTTAATGTGTTGATCATCTAATCATATGATAAAATAGTAATGAGCTATGATGTATATATACATATACATATACACAAGGAGAAAAGGAGTTATTATGTTTTAGGACTATTGTATATCTATACATATACATATACATATATATATATATTTACCATATTCATTGTAGTTAAACTATTTCCAATCAATACCGACGAAACAAATGTTTGTAAATGTGATGTAACAACCCTAAAAATAATTATAGTGACTCTTGTTATTAATACTTTTTTTTTTCAATAAAATGAATCTTTTACCTTCCAAAAAATGGTGGATCAAATAATTGTTTTGATTCTTGATCAAATAAGTTATAACTGATCTTTAATAGAAAAAAAAATAAGCAAAAGGTTTTGTTTTTTTTTGTATGTGATTATTTTAATAGACATGTAAACGATAAATAAATACTTTATTGCATTCTAGTGGTAAAGATACTGATTCAATTTTCATAATGGATCGAATAAATGGTGCCAAACATCGATAGGCAAAGAAATCCAATGCTGTTGACCAAGGCTGATAACCATTTTTGATATAATAAAAGAATTATCAGTAGTTAGTATGTAAAAAGACATAATGACTGACTCTTTCTTCTTATGCTCTAATTCGCTTACAATATGACGACGTCGAGAAAGTTTACGTAAAAGCTGTAAAGGTTCAATTAACCATGGAGATACACGATCTCTCAGAACATGAAAGTAAGGTGAAAAATTTCGTAAATAACGTAATGGTAAAATAAATACTAATGCACACAATGCACTACTAGTACTTATACCACTATTACTACCAGTACTACTACTACTGTTATTACTACTACTACTGTTATTGTTGCTACTGTTGCTACTATTACTGACTTTATCGTTATATAAAAAAGAAGCACATAAAATGCCTTGACGATGTAATGTAATCCATTTAAGTTCTACACCCATTATTGAACGCCCCATTTCACCATTCAAAACTTGTCTTCCAATTAATGTTTGTAATTTTTCATCCGTCGCTGTTTCTTCATCAGAAGACGACCAAACTTTTTCCATTTTAGGTCCCATTACATTTGACCATTGAAGTAATAATACAGCAGAAAAGAAACATGATTCAAATAATTGATCGATTGTCTCCTTAGTTTCTTCTGGAATAGTAGTGGTTGATGTTGTTGTTGCTGTTGTTGCATTTTTATTATTACTACTTGATTTTTTATGATTATTATTATTATTCTTTCCTCCACTGTGATGTCTTCCACTCCCTCGACGGTGGTTACTATGTTGTCTATTGAGAAGATTATTATTGTCGGATATAATTGAGTTTGTAGTGGCGGTGACAGTGGCGTTCATTGTTGTGCCACTGGAGGTTACACTTGATAAGATAGCAGTAGGTGATACAATAGATGATGTGTTAGAAGGGGGTGTTATTGTTCCTGTCGATGATGAAGCTGTTGCATTCGATTCTATGTATATATATATATATATAAACTTTTTATAAATAAATAGTGAAAAAAAGAAATCTAATGTTTTTTTTTTGGGCAAAAGAATATATTCAAAAAGAAACAGAATTACCATTTACAGCATCTTGAAGAGCTACAATAGCTTCAGAAGGTCCCTCTTTGATTATCGGTGGTGGTAATTCACTAAAGATAACGACGTTATCATGATTGATAGAAGGTGTTACAACAGTACTTCCTCCACCAGCGGAGCTCATAGGTGAACCAAGCGGAGAAACGGATCCGTCAGGTTGAAAAACAGGTGACTTGATTCGATGCCGATGATGGTGATGCGATTGTTTTCGTCTTGTTTCATTACGTCGTTGCTGAACTGGTTGATCTGATTCCCCACTTCGATCTTCCGAATTAACAGTACTAGTATTATTATTATTATTATTCCCACTATTTGTAAGATCATTGCTGAGTTGTGAATGCTTTGTTAAGGTGCGATCGTCATTTTCTTCTTGTTCTTGTTGCTGTTGTTGGTCTTCCTCATTGCTACAATTGACAACGGCAGTTGTTGTAATTTCCAGTGGTTGTACAGCAGTAGTTGAAGTTGTTGCTTTTGTTATGCGTGTTCGAGGTAGTTGTATAGGTGTAAGATCAAGTTGATTGTTATTACCTTCATTAGTTGCTGAACTCATTTGGAATAACTAAAAAAAAGGTGGTGGTGGTTGACTTGAAAAAAAAAAATACGCGCCATGCGCTTTTAAGGAAAAAGCTGGGAGGAGAGGGGAAAAGGATCAAAAAGAAGAAAGGAAAAGAGGAAAGAAAAATGGCTTTCAAAAAAAAACTTAAGAGAATAGAGAGAATAACGACGTGTGTGAAAGTATTATTTCATAATAGGTTTGTTTTTTTTTTGGGGGGGGGGAGGAGGGAGGCGAGTTAATGTGTAACCTATTATGCGTTTTTTCTTCTTTTTTGGTTGGTAACCCATACTTTTACAACTGTATTTACGTCATTGTTACAAACTTGAACATTTTGCTGAATAACAAACCTTTCAAAAATAACTTTGTTATAAAGTCATCTTATATTCATCATTATATAATATAAATAATAGATCTGTTTTTCTCTTTTTTTAAGCTTTTATTGCATAAACTCTATTATTTCCTTTATGAACCCCCTTGCTTTTTACTTTTGTTATATGTGCTCAGTTTTCTTGTGTAACTTCAATTGAGTAAAAGTATTACAAAATTTGGCACTGACCACCCAAACAAGGAGATGAGGAACATAAAGAAGTTTATTAAAAACAAGTTAAAAATTATAAAATTACATAAATACATATTTCAATTATTTTGAATTCAAAAAAAAAAAAAACATATTGACGGCGTTTGTATAAATCTTACTCTTCCAAATCTCCATATAAAGATACTTCTTATCAAGATGTTGTATCGGAGAGCATTTTTGCTTACGTCGTCGTTGTACCTAAATAATAATAAAAAACGCGGGGAAACTGTTTGATGTTTCTTGGTAACACAAACTCATTTTTTTCATTCTTCTTCCAGATTTATGGTATAAACGTATTATAACGACAAATAAACTTTATCATTAATTAAAAATATAGTTTCGCTAGCTCAAACAAACTTATGTACACCCTCTGCATAATACATCAGTGCTTAGAAGTGTTACTTGGCACTTATTGTTGTTAGGTAATACGTATATAAAGCATATATTAGACATCTTCAGGAACTAACTCTACTAATTAAACTAGTTTCAGTAAACTATATAGTAAATTCACCTCACATCCCCCTAAAAAAAGTCGATGTATTAAAAATCTCAAGTATCACAATTATCAATAAAAGCATACCTATCTCTCCACAATAAACAAAATTGAATTAGTAACAGTATATAATATATTTATATAACGAGTTACCTTGTTTTTTTCCTTCTACTTGACATCTCAGAATAAATGTGTAGCATGATATAAGCAGCAATACTTATTATTATAGTTTTATTTAGATAACATGATCAAGTAATAGACATAACCATTTTTCTATAACAAGTTGTAAATACATTAGATGATATGTGAGTTTATAAAAATAATCCTATCGGAAATGAAAGAAATATCGCACAGTTCTTCTTGTGTTCGGTGAAGGAAATCAACAAAATCCATCATGTGTTCCTTTATAAATCGATAAGATATAATATAATGATGTAATACGTTGTTTGTATATAGAATTATTTATTATTGACGAGGAATGAATACATGCTTTTGGTAATATTGAAGTTCGGAAATACTTTCTTTGATATCATCGAGTGCGCGATGACAATTTTTCTTTGAAACACCTTTGGCAATATCAGGGTACCATCGTCTTGTCAATTCTTTGATAGTACTGACATCTATTTTATTTGTTCCATGACATATGTATATAAGAAATATGGTTTATAGAAACATTATTATTATTATTTTCAAAAAATAAAGGATAACAACTTACCAACAATACGATAATGCAAGTAATCAACTAGTTCAGGCATTTCTTTTTCAAGAAAACGTTTATCTGCATGAACTGAATTACCCGCCAAAGGTGCTTCTCCAGAGCTAATATGTTTCTTCAAAAAATCCATTACTTGATTTTTTGCATCATCTGTAGATACTTTGGAATCCAATACTGCTTTTGTTAATCCAGACTATATTATAATAAATAATATATACCTCTCTGTCAGTATATGTATATATGATTTATAATAGTTAATTCTCGAAAAAAAAAAACAACTCACGGCACCATGATGTTCTTTACACCAATCTATATCCATATTATCCATGTAAGGTAAAGTATTTCATTCAGAAACAATGATTAAATAATTATTGATGACTATTATAATATAACAATGATACAAAATAAAATATTCCATTACCATTCATATTATCCATAAGTTCTCGAGGTTGATTGATAACAAGTTCGGGTCCCTTATAATTTATATATAATTATTAACATATAAAATAACGTTATTTTGTAGCACGCATATTATTATTATTACCTCGGCAACAATATTGAGATCACCGTCTGTGATCAAAACCGCGATTTCGATCAAACGATCTTTGGTAATATCAAGACCTGTCATCTACTCTTACATTAATAAACAATTATTTATATCAAAGATAAAAAAAAAATAACTCCATTTCATTACCTCGCAATCGATCCAAACAAGAGGATTTTTCACCATATTGAATTTTGATAATAAAGAACGCGAAACAAACATTTCAAGGCAGAAAATAATGTATAAAAGATTAAAACTCAAAAAAAAAAAAGCATTTCTGTGAGACGCGTGCTACAATAATCAACGCGACTTTTTTTTTTACTCTTTTTTCTTTTTTAAACACCTTCTTTAAAATATTCAAGTAAACGAATTTCAGGAACGTCGCGATCATGTCTCGTATGGATCGTGATGGTGCCACTACACCTACACCAAGAACCCCAACTCGTACACCTCATAGAACTCCTCAACGTACTATAACAACTCCTCATCGTACACCTACACGCACACCTACTAAACAACGATCATTTATTAATTCAAAAACGACACTACGACCCACACCTCCCGACTTTGCTGCTATGGCAGGAAACGATACGATAGTACGTAAATCAGTACTTGGAAAACGCAATGACGATAGTTTTATAGCATATAATCCCGAAAAAGAACCTATTAAAGTAAAATATATTATTTTTGGAGAAGTGTATTAAAAAGGTGGTTATGTGTAGTACACACATATACATAGGCTCAGTTTCACTAATAGGAAATGATAAATAATATATTATCAGGCTTATCTTCGAATACGACCACAGCCTCCAAATCATGATGCTACACAATCTCCTTATTTACAAGTTGTTGATGATCTTGAAGTATCCATGACACCACCAGAGGTAAATTAATAAATAATACAAACAAATAAATAAATAAAAACAACAACTGAAAACAGCTTTTATATATATATAATAGGATTCAAATGCTTACCGAACACGCAATAGAGCACCTGAACGATATAAATTTACTAAAATATTTACCGATGCTATTTCACAACAAGAATTTTTTAATAAGACTACACTACCATTAGTTCAAGATGTTTTAACAGGAGAAAATGCATTAACATTTGCTTATGGTGTTACTAATTCGGGTAAAACTTATTCTGTGATGGGAACAAAACAAGAACGTGGTATCCTTCCTCGAACTTTGGATGTGATATTTAATAGTGTAGAAGGTTATATAAGTGAATCCAAGGTAATTTAAAGAAGGTGTTGGATAAAGAAAAAAAATGAAAGGCAGGGATATTTGAATACTAATATATATAAATATATAAAAGCTTAAACCAGCTATGCACAGTTTAGTTCAACCTTATGAAGATTCAATAGAAGAAAATAGACACGTATTGGAGAAAATAGGAAATGTTGAAACACCTCATCCACATCCAGGAACATCTGTAAGAAAAAAAAAATTAAAATTTATATGCAATAGTATGCATCCAATCTACACAAATGAAGCTGATTTATGTTTCTCTGTTGTCATATTGAGTAGAATCCAAATCTTTGGGACGGGTTTCAATTACCAACTGAACGAGATCAAACTGGTAAATATAAATATATATAAACATATATAGTTATATATAGTTATATTATCAAAAATCAAACTGATTTATTTACTAATATGTCTTTATTTTTGTTTAGTTTTAGATATTGGACAAAAATTTGAATATGGGATTTGGGTTTCCTTTGCAGAAATCTATACCGAAAAAATTTATGATTTGTTGTTACCCCCAAGTAAAGATTTAAAACGTCAATCATTATCACTCAAATATGAATTTAAAAGTGGTCATAAATATATTGCTGGTTTAACGGAAGTAAAAGTGCAAACTATTGAAGTAATGTATTACTTGTCATTTATTCTAATTTGAAATTTTATGAGATATATAAAAAAGGTATTAATCTTTTTCTGTGTTCTTATTATTGGTCTTTGCAGGAAGCATATGCTTTATTACATGAAAGTCAGAAAAATCGAGCAGTTTATTCTACTCTTATGAATCATACTAGCAGTCGAAGTCACAGTATATTCACTGTACGGATTGTTCGTACTCCTATTGATGATGAAGATTATGTCATTGAGGTAACCCTATTGCTTGTACCTTTACAACCTTTTTTTAAAGAAAAACAAAAGGACTTTAAATAATAACCAACTAATTAAAATTTGGCAATAATAGGATCCTGCTTATGCAACTGTATCTAAAATGTCCATTGTGGACTTGGCTGGTTCAGAACGTCATCGGAATACGCTTAATTCTGGTAATTATATTTATATATAGAACCAAAAAAGGATACATTGGGGGTTATTATATTATATATTTGTGGTTCTAACGAAAAAAAAAAAAAAAAAAAAAAACTTTGGATGGGAACGATGGATATTTCTTGTAGGTCAACGATTAAAAGAAGCGGGGAATATAAATAAATCATTGATGGTTTTAGGACAATGTATGGAAACACTTCGATTAAATCAACTCAAGACACAAATTGGAAAGGTAAGATAAGAAAAAAAAAAGTCATGTAAAAATAATTGTAGTTTGTTGAATTAACAAAAAAAATCTTGAAAAATAAAGCGACCAGCTATTGTTCCATTCCGCCATAGTAAACTAACTGAACTATTCAAGAGTTCTTTTGAAGGAGATGGAAAAGCGGTAAGCTAATCTATTAGGAAACAATTAAAAATTATTATGTGCTAATAACTCAATTGGAATATTATAATTAGGTCATGGTAGTTAACGTTAATCCATTTGATACTGGATTTGATGAAAATAGTCATGTTATGAAATTTGCAGCGGTTGCAAAGAATGTGGCAACTTGGCGTCGTATTCATCCAAAAATCGATCTCCATGGGATTTCTGGTTCAGGTATTGAAAAAAATATGTTACACAACATTATTTTAATCGAGTTGTTTAACCTAAATAATTTACTATATGCAGCCAAACGACTCCGAACTCAGTCCTATGATAAGCAAACACAATTACAACAACAACAACAACAACAACAACAGCAGCAGCAGCAGCAGCAGCAGCAGCAGCAGCAGCACCAACAACCGAAGCTTAAAGGTAAATAAATAAATAACAAATAGAAATTATAATACTAATAGCACTGTTGTTCAGATGATTATTTTTCCTTGGCAGAGTTTGAGTTATCGCATTTAAGTGACGAAGATGATGAAGATGATACAACCGATCCGTTTGTTGACAATCTCATTTATCAATATGAATATCTTCATTCAAAGGTATATATTCATCATTCTTAATAATCTTTTCGATATTAACGAAAATAAATAATTGAAACATTTCTTTATATAATTTATTAGTGGATTGAAGCTGAGACACGTTGCGCTACCATTGAATCAACAGTACGTCAGCAGGTTGCCAAGGAAACGGAAGGTGAATTACGCAAAATGGAAGATATTTACATGTCTGAATTAAAAAATCGAGTAAGTAAAACAAAATTCTATTCGTCTTTTGCATTCTTCCCTCTCTTAAACCAACCCTCTTTGAAAAAGAAAACGGAAGAAAAAAAAACAGATCGCACATACATATACATTACCTCACTATTTATTTAACAAAAAAGAAAACAAATATTATAATTACAAAAGAATGATACCAATTTATCTGAGATTCGCGAACAAATGGAATCGATGCATAAAGATGCGTCCGGTAAGGGTATATATAATATTAATGCGATGGGAAAAAAATAAGATATATTGAAAAGAGCGGGCTATTTACATTGTAAATATTACATTAATTATAAACAAATGAAATCATTAGATCAAGTCCACGAGCGAATTTGGAACGATGTAAGTCGATAAAAATTAACATTATCAGCTGCAAAGTTTATAGCCTAATAGTTTTTTTTCCCTCTCTCTTATTTCATGACCATATATATATGTGTGTATGTGTTAGCTTCATGAAAGACAACAGACCCTGATTACCGAAGTGGATCGGTTACGTGCCATCATGCGTGATCACGAGACTACGAAACATAGTTTATTAGAAAAGGTAATAGTTGTATTTATTTATTTTTTTGCTGAAAAAAGGGAAAACAAAAAACAAAGGGAAAAAAATATAGAGTTTCGGCAATTGTTTATATTTATACAAATAAGCAACCCCTTCACCTTACCCCATCCATGTAATTCTTCAAGTATTAAAACTTCCATATATTTCTTAAATTTCCTCCCCCCCCCAAAAAAAAAAAAATTAACTAATTGTTGAATTTTTCTTTTGTGAATTATATAATGTATGTAAACAATAGATTGCAGAACTTGAAAATGACAAACAACGCGAACAAGAATATAATCGACAGTTAACACAACAACTCCGTGAACGTGAGCAAGAACAGCTCAAAATTTCTTCTTCTTTTTCTTCTTCGACATCTATAAAGAATGATCTTATGGAAGAAGATCATAATAGTAGTAGTGACGATAAGGAACAACACCTGTTTTCTATTGTCTCCAATGTATCTGAGTTGAAACGTCAAATGTCTGAAATGGATGTGGATACACCAGATACGAATGTTGGAGAAAGAAGACAACCAAAAAGATCACAATTCCAAGAATTACTTGAATTACGAAAGAAATTGCGTCGTAGTGTATTTAAGGGTGGTGAAGAGGTTTGTGTTTCTATCATTGTCATACATACCATATATCAAATACTTTTATTTATAACTAATTCAATGCTAAATATAATATATACAGTATGCTGAAGATACGGGGGATATCATGAAGCAAGTAGAAGAGTTTGAGGGAGCTACATTTGAACTTATCAAGGTAAAATATAAAACATGTCTTTATCTACAACTTGGCTGACCTTTATGTTCTATCCACTTCTCCCCACCCCCACATAACGCATATAATTCAACATAAAAAAAAAACTTTTCTGACCAAATTTGTCAATTCCGTATTATAGGAAACGAGCATGGGTCGTCTTTTAAAACTCATTGCTCAAAAGAAATTTACCAATGACCCCGCTCAAATTCAGGAACGTGCCAAACAATTGTTTAAGCGTTTTGCCAAACTTTCAATTGAGGTCTTGGCACCTGCTAAACAACAGCGTACGAACAATAATCGAACATTAGCAGTGAGTGGCGTTGGGGTGGACCAAGAAGAGTTAATATCAGATATGCGTGTCGCGCTTGAAACTTTGCAACACGAGAATATGAAGCTAAAAGCTCGAGTCAAGGTAAAAAAAATAGCATTCTTTTTTTTTGTTACACTATGTTTTTCTTATAATCTACTAACTTTTCTTTAAAAATAATATAAATAATAATTAGACTATGCATGAAGGAAACCGTCGATTAAAGCGAGTATTTGAAAAAACAAAAGAGGATGCGTCCCTTGTGTCAATCATGGTTCAACAACAATCAAAACATTTCGAACCTGGTACAACATCGGCATACGATCCGGTGTTAGCCGAAAATTATAATAAAGATGTTAGTCATATTATCTTTCTTTTTTATTTATTTTTTTTGCTGACTCGTTCACTATGGACTTTTTTTTCTATTAGGACGTCATACATAATAACTCGGTATCTCCACGGTTGCCAGCATCATCTGCTGCAGTTAGCCCAATTATGGAAGCACCCCCATTACCGTTGCCAAGCAACAGTGATGATGACAACACCAACTTAAATTACGATGAAGAGGATGATGAAGATTTATCACATATATTTGATCGTCCCGAACGACCGCCAAGACGAAGGAGGTTTGTGTTTACCCGATTCTTTTGAGTTTAAACGCCTATTTTATCTATACTATTCTATATTCATCTCTTCATTCTTTATTTTTATAGAAAACTTCGAGCAAGACAGTGAGACATTTATTTTATATAAAACATAGCTTCTCCTCCCTCCCCCTCCCCCCCAAAAAAATGAAACTCGTTTGCTTCATTCTTTCTTAACACTCTTCCAACCCCTTTTCCAAAGTAAAAAATATCACCTTCTATTTTTTATTATAATTATTTTTCTTTTAATATTACTAGTATTCTATTATTTTTGCATACTAATCCACATATCAATCTTCACCATCAACTCCGTATATGTCTATTTTTTAAAAAAAAAACCTCTTTCTCTCTACTATGTACACTAAAATAAATAGAACAAGTGTGGGGAACAAACGAAAATGTTAAAAAGAACCTAATGAAAATTGTAAAAAATTAAATAAATAACATCTCTAGGAATGAATGGGTTGATACTCAATAATAACAAATAAACCTGATTTCTTACATCCCTTCATCGTTGTCAACAATGTAAGCATTTCTCTTACTAAATAATAGTATACACATTAGCACAAAACGGTACCAGAGTAATGCAATCTAATTTTAGTATGTTTTCTTTTTGTCAGACCAATTTATTGATTTATGTATTATCTTATCTGTTTCTCGTGGAGGTGATAGACAGTATCATGTGTTTTTCTCTTGAAGAACTTTGCAAAAAGAGCTTTAGCTTTGTTATTATTTTGATGAATTTTTTTTTTCAGTAACAAACAATGCGCCTCTCTGTTTATATGTGCATCACTTTTCGATTTTTGTTTTTCTTCTTCTCAGCAACAAATTAAACCCATTACATTTAACTCTCTGAGTCTATTGTAATGTTATTAAAATACATTCGGATATAAAGAAACGTAAACCATTCTTAATCATTTATCTGAAAGAAAAAGCATTTTATGAGTTTATTACGTAACAACATATATCTTAACAATATAGTATTATATGCTCATTATCATTATGTGCTGATGTATTCTATGCTTAAGGTTCGTTCTGTTTGTTTTCGGTACGTATAAAATAAAAAAAGATCATCAATTAATGGTTAGTTTGTCAATGTGTCATAAGGAAATACGGGTAGTCTCTAAAAAGGTAATGATAATTATAATGATCACCATTGTTATAAACATGGCGACAACATGTATTTTATTTTTAAAGATTCTTGTTGATTAACGTTGATTGTTGCTATTATTAAACTAGCTCTTGTTATACTCTTCAGCTATACGTTGATGCTATGTGACATACTATATAATAAATTTTTGGAAAAAGAGCGGCATAATTGCAATCTATGCAAATTGAGTGGGAAATTCCATATATTATGCAAAATTTTGTGTAGGTACGTATGATTCTGAAATTTCCAAATAAGAAAGAGAGAATGGAGTTCCCTCTCCCCCCAAAAAAAACAAAACACCATTTGGTGATTTTAGGTTAGTACTAGTAAGGGCGCCCTTTATAAAACGTTATAATAATTGGATAATATACCGCCACCACTGGATCGACCCTGTGATCCAGTTCCGGTTAAGGGGTCACGTACATATCTTTACAGCAACAAAAAACATATATAAAAAGACGAGTTTATTACATTGTAACAACAACAAAAAAAAGTTATTCCTTTCTTCTTCTTTTGGCTTTTTCTTTTTTTTTGTATCTTTCATTTCGCGATTGTATAAAAAAAAATGATTGCGTATCGACCTTCAATGTATACAAACTTTCCAGCTGCACCATATTATTCTTTGAATGATTATGACGAGAACTTTGAGAACTCGAGTTTACTTCCTCCACCACCTTATAATGAAGTCATAATATCGAATAGCGATAATAGCGGTATTATCATCACAGATGAAAAACGACAACAACCCGAAGAGCAACAACAGCCTTACACACATCAGCATTATCTCAGACGACGACAAAACAATAATAGTAGTATCGTTACTGGATTATTCTATTACTTTAGACATTCACTTGCGAAACGACGTGCTACTCGACGAGAAAAACGTCCTCAAGATGGCAAGACTAACCCTTTCGAATAATTAAAAAGACAGCAAACAAGAATACCAATGGATCATCTTATTGTACAAATAAAAGAAAATGAACAGTAATAAATGAACCAAAACAAAACATGCATAAGTTTATACCCTTGTTTTTTTTTAAAAAAAAAAAAACCTTCATTATAGTTACCTGCATTTTTTCTTTCTTTCGTTACTTCTTTCTCTCCCATGTATCTTTTCGTGATAACACACGACAAACAGTTTCAAGACTTCAACTTTATCTCGGACCTTTATCTCTCCCTTATCTTCCCTGTTCTTTTTTCTTTTTTTTTTTTTTTTCTATTAGGGTTTTTTCTTTTTGTCTTTCTTTTTTCTATCTGAATTGTTATTGTAAAGATAATAACCCTGTATAGATATATGTATAGAAATTTTTGTATTAACGCTTTTTTTTATTTATGGTATCATTATCATCATTATTATTCTCATTATCATCATGCCTCCCTTTTTTATATTTTTACTTTGTTTGTTGAATAAATTTGTTTTATATCTACATTTATTGTTGTACACTCACGAAAAAAAAAACAGGAAATGAATTGCTCTACCGTGCACAGATTTTTAATTATCCTCGCCCAAGTGTGCATGTTAATTGTCTATAGAAAAATTTCAGCATGAAAAAAAAGGAGAAATTTTCTGTTTGAAGAGATGAAGTCAGGGGGAGGGGGGGGAATAGAAAAACAAGAGGTGTTTCTTGTATAACCCCGAAAACTTGATCACTCACTATTATAAGAAAAGAAGAGCATTTCGATTTAGAAAAGTTTATCTTGTTTATCAGTTATAAACTGGTTACCTGTATGAACTATATATGAAATTCGCATAAAACATGATTGTTTTTTTTGTTTGTTTTTTTTATGTTGATCTTTTCCCAATGGTTATTTTTAAAGCAAAATAAGTTTTTTTTTTATCAGTTAAAGTTAATATGTAGTTATTTTTACAATTACGGAAAAACGACTAGGAAAGGTTTCTGTCCCCGCATAAGAAAAGTCACCAGTTGAAAACAACGATGATCTGCATATGTTTCACGTTTTTTGGTAGAAGAGTTTGTAATAAATTCTATATACAAGTTCTCTTTTTTTTTTCAAGTATATTCTTGATAGTTCGATTTATCCAAATCTAGTAATTGGTTCGGTCTCGACCAAAACTGGTTAGTATACCTGGATCAAGTAACTATCACTGCAACAATTCTACAGTACGTACGTATATTGTCTTACTACGTATGTAATTGGAGTTTCTTCCCGTGTAATACGTATTGATTGCAGATCGTAATTTTTCTTTTATTACTCGCTGATCAATTTTTTTTTTTGCAAGTTAATAAGCAAATAATATTTATGAGCAAATTATTAGTATGTACGATTATTATATATATGTGCATTTGATTTTCAGTATTCATTTGAACTACAGCATAATGAAGAGTATATATATATAGCAATAATATTACTCCCCTTCTATCAATCAGTCTAGAAGCACCGCCTCCTTTTTGAGTCTATTTTTGCTTTCTAAGTTATTATCGGCATGTAGAAGAGATATTGCTTTGATCATGTTTATGTTCTATGGTCTAGATGCACCATAGATTCATGAATTTTGATAATATTTCAACTTTTATTTTACTTATAATCAACGATATTATCATTATTCTAATATAAGTACTTTATCAATTAGAAAAGGCAGGCTGATTTCATGTTTACAGTAACAGTAATATGTATGCGTTTATGTACTATACTTAGTTCCTTTTGAAATTTTCTGAATCTTATTATGTAGCATTAACATACATCAGTATCTTACACTATACACATTTTAAAATTAGTTCTAATCATAATTAGAAGAAAATATGTTATGTTTTCTAGAAATGTATGATCATGTTTCTTTGTTTTATAATTGTGTTTGTACGATTGAATTTATTTATATATTTATTTGTATACATAATAGTGCTTAAGCATGAAATGATTATATCTAATAATGATATATGACTTTTTTTTTACAGTTTTGAAAGAGCTTGTGATGATAAATCTACTTCTTGATAAAGTTCCTCAATTTCCTTTTCAAAGAATTTCCGTGCCTGCGGTCGCTTGACTTTGAGTGTAGGAGTCAACAAATCATTTTCAATGGAGAAAGGTGATGACACCAAGCGAATAGCCTTTGCAAATTCGAAACCACGCAAACCGCCCTTTTTTCCAACTTGTGTTAACATTGCTAAAACAGCCTTGGTCACTTGCTTATTGTTGCAAAGCTCGTGATAGTTTAAATTAGCCAAATCAGGCAATTTGGTCTTGATCAAGTCAGACAAACTATCTGGATCAGGTACCACTATACCAACCAACGAATGATGAAGTGAGTCACCATGAAGGAAGAATTGAGCCACAATAGGATGCTTGGTATATACATTTTCAATT
Organism: Circinella umbellata; assembly: GCA_025093555.1. Taxonomy (NCBI): domain Eukaryota; kingdom Fungi; phylum Mucoromycota; class Mucoromycetes; order Mucorales; family Lichtheimiaceae; genus Circinella; species Circinella umbellata. Next base: position 188,965 of record JAIWNF010000028.1, on the reverse strand, counting down.
TTCTCGGGAGCAATGTATTCACCTTGAGCCAGCTTGAAAATGTTCTTCTTTCGATCGATAATAATCAAACTACCACGTTCATCAATCATACCAACATCACCGGTATGATACCACTGGTCTTCATCGAACGCTTCCCGAGTTTTTTCTTCATCCTTGTAATAGCCCTTAATGACATTATAACCACGAACGCATACTTCACCTCGAGGAAATGGTTTATCAGTTGAAAAGTAGTTCATTTCTGGAACATCCACCAACTTGACTTCGTTACAAGCAGCAGTGCGACCAACATGACCGGCACGGCTATCATTATGCATTGTCATAGCACAAATAGCAGCAGTTTCAGTTGTACCATAACCTTCTCGAATGTCACAACTAAAAACAACACGCAAGAATTGCAAGACATCGACGCCAATAGGAGCCGAACCACTAATAATATAACGCATATTACCACCAAGCACCAACTTATTGATCTTATTGAATAGCAATCGATCCAATACTGGATGTTCATAACCACGTCCTTCCTTTAAGTTCTTGAGTTTCGTTTCAACACCCCAACGCAACAAAGCTCCCTTGGGTCCTGGTGCTTGAACAACTTGAACAAGCTTAGCGTAAATACGATTCAGAAGTCTGGGAACAGCTGGGAAGGTTGTCGGCTTCAAAATTAACATATCCTCCATCAAAGTATCCACGCTACCACTGAAAAATCCCAAACTACCACCGCCCGTAAGGAGAACCAAATCGACAAGTCGACCGTAAATGTGAGCCAATGGAAGATAACAAAATTCTACGTCGGTAGGTAATGTGGGGTTTGCTTGTACAGAACCACTGACAGCGGCAATCAGGTTACCATGGGTAATCATTGCACCCTTTAATAATACAAATCATACGAATCATATATTATTATTTTTTGTCAAAATGACACAGGATCACATTGTATATGATGAAATCAATTCAAAACATTGCAAAAAAAAAATTACCTTGGGCATACCAGTTGTTCCGGAGGTATACATCAAACAAGCCAAATCATCGCGTTTACCATAGCTATGTGGCAATGGGTTCTTCTTACCACGCTCTTCAATTTCAGAAAATTGAATTACTTTAATACCCTTTTCAGTAGCCCAGCCTTTAATAGCCTGCTCTTCTTCAGCATTCAAGAAAGGATCCAGACAAAAAATAGCTTTGAGTTGTGGGATTTTTTCGCGAAGTTTCAACAAGTCTACAACATGATCCTTAGTACACACAACAGTTTCGATTTCTGCGTGATTAACCACATACTCCACAGTCTCGGGGCCTAAGGTATCATATAAGGCAACAAGATACATGTTATAGGCAGCACAAGCGAATTCAGAAATGTGCCATTCTGGACGATTGACAGACCAAATACCCAAAGGAAGCTTTTCAAGATTTGTATAATGCAAATCGTTCTTGAAAAAATCTAATAACCCGCTACCAAACCAAGTAATGCGTTGATTTACTTGTTCAAATGTTTCCCATTCATAGTAATCAGCACGTTTACGAGTAACTAGATCGATAATGGGTCGAATGCCCATACATTGCTTATTTTTGGAAATTTTATATCCTACACAAAGAAAAGTTATTATCTAATTTTCCGCCTTGTGTTTTATAATTAAGCTAAATAAATTTTCCGATATCCTTACCTTCATAAAAAATATCATAGATCGTATTAATTTCTGGCTTAATAGTTTCTAAAAGTCCAGGACCAGCATAAGTAGCGCTACGACGAATATCTATATGAAAAAGATGTCAGCATACATAAAATTATTATGAAAAGAAGGATAAAAAACACCACATACCACTCTCGCCATGTGTAGCATTTGTCAAGGCAATAGTTTGTTTATTAAGATCTCCGTCTATTCCTGACATAATTAAGTATTTATTTATATTATTGGTATAGAAGGTAGTAACTAAACAGTAAAGTAATGTACAAAATAGAAAAAAGAGAGAAAAAAGGTGATGAAATCAAAGAGGGGAGAGAAGTTCTTAAAATATATTTACGAACGCGCGGGAAGTAGATAGATGGTGATTTATATGAGTAAGCGCACATTACCTTCTTATTATATCTGTTTCGTGCGAAAAAATAAAACAGAAAATCTCACCTATCAAATAATATTAGTTAAACAAAAAGTAATTTACATTTTTTTGTTCGGTGTATTTCATCTTGTTTTATATGATAACCAATACTATAAATAGACAGTTTACCCACTTTGTGTAATATTAGCTATTTTCATGAATGCATGAAGCAGTAATTATAGTTGTCTAATATCCTATAATATACTCTTACATATTTCTTTTTTACTTTAGTTTTTAGCAGTATGAAAATATACAATAAACAAGTGAAAGTTTAACCACGATTATGTAAACTGTTATCAACAGTGTACACGCTTCACCTATACAACTTGGTCATGAAATTTAAGCACGTCGTTCATTTCTGTTTATATAGCAATACTCTATATGATTATTGAATGATAATACACATTTATAAATTCATTTAAAAAATCTAAATACAGCTTTTATAACTTGAGGATAAGACCATAGATACTTGATATATACTACTTTTTATGCTGATGTTTATCAAGAGTAGTTCTAAACAAGTCCTGTCCTATCATAGCATTCAATGATTGTAGAGTTTAAAAATTACCTTAATTGTATAATTCTAAACCTCCATTCTCACGGTGCTCATTTTTATTACAAAAGCGCTCTCACCAACAAATTGTTCCTCTCCCAAAGTAAAAAGATCATGTTTTGCTAAATACTTCCCTCTTTATAAATACGATCCAAAACCCATTTTTTTTTATTTTAACGTTGAGATTTGGATTAATATAGCGAAAGTCAAAATAGAAAATTCAAAAGCAAACCTGAATCAAAAATCGTCAACTTAAAAATGTATTTATATACAATATGTTTAGTTTACATCAGTGTACTGATATCAATCATTAGATGTCTTTTTATTATACTTTTTATCTTTTTTATATATAATATAATCCTTTAGTCAACCCGCATTAATGCTAGTATATGCGGCTTTTTTTTGTTTCTTTCATTATGACGAAAAGCACAACATACTAATATGAATACTATACAAAAAAAGTAAATTAAATATTTATGGTTCTGAAAACATCATACAAAAAGCTACTCGCTCAATAATTTATGAGATGGAATACCACAATGCTTAATTATCTGTTATTTACATACAAAAAGCTTTTTGAGACTTGATTACAAAAGACGACCAAGGGATTTACATGTAGAAGTATAATAGTATTGCAAGATTACAAAATATAATGTTCAAGCATGGGAAGTATTTTCTAAAACGTGATTTTGCCACTTTATTTGTTTTTGTTATGATTTATAGGCTTTCAAAACCCATGTAAACTTTTTTTATGTATAATCCACAATAAAGACAACGGTATACTCTATAAGGTATAGCACAGAATTATGATTTTATTATGTTAATGTTGTATTCATTCTATAATGACTTCTTACTATTTTTAATATTTAATATTAGTTTATTTAATCAGTTCTGTTTACTTTACGTATCATTATTATATTTTCCCATTTAGATAGAGGCTGTTAGTAATAGCAATAAAGTGCATATAACCCTATTATGAATAGTGCTATCTTGTCCAGTTCTTTGGATAGTTCGTATAATCAGGCATACAAAGAGTGACTTGAATGACTTTTTATTACCATAATTTAAGCAAGCATGATAGATTGAAAGACTATATATGACTAACTTGATGTAAACAGAAAGGATATTCTATTTAATAAAGTAAACTTAAGTTCAATTTTGTTCTTTTGGGTCTTACTCAATCGCTATGATTTCTTCATTTATTATTTTTTAATGGATGTAACAAATAAATTGCACAATTACCAATGCTAACCTTTAATAATGCTAATAAAAGGCATCGGACAAGATTGGAAGGGCGACGACTGTTTGTACGAAGATAATTCATCGACTTACCAGAAATATGACACATTTTCTTTCTTTGAAAAAATCAATAACCCAGCATTGTATTGTTCGTTGACTTCGACTTTTGTCAGTATTGTGCGCTTCTCTCTCCAGCTTTTTTTTTTATTAATTGGAAATCAAGTGCCCAAGAATTTATATTAGTCTAGCAAAACGACAAATCGGTGAAAATAGAGATTTACTCCAGCCTTTTTTAGTTTTTCTTTTAAGCTTAATACCAATAAAAAATTCCTTCCTATGTAGTAATTCTTTTGCTGTAAAAGAAGTAGTCGACTGTTTATGTGATACCATAACTGATTGGCAGTGACAACACTATACAGAAAAGATGTGAGAGAACATAATGTTTTTTATCGAAGGTAGAATATCTTATAAAAGTTAATTCCACCAATTAATGCCTTCAACAGGATAAACTTTCCGAAGAAAAAAAGAATAATCTATAGCATTTTACTTACACTTTATTTTAAAATCTGTGTCTGATTTCTCTTCTCTTGCCATTTCAGATACCATTAGGTCGAACCCATCCTAACAGCTTGTACTGCTTATATGACATAAAGAAAATTAACATTATTATGCAACAATGCAACAAGGCAACGTTGAATAGATCGTGAGCGCACTATGCGAACAATTCTCTCTCTGATTACTAAAGTTGTTAAACCGAAACTATCATGTGATAAAGAGTGATACTATTTATTGCAAAACACGGGTTTGTGGATCTGTATATATATCAATCATTGATTCCTAGGAATTGCTAAGTAGACGGCCTCGATTTTTACAGTTACCTCATTGATAATAACTGTATGATATCCTTATACATGTGGATGTTATTGAATCGATGAAAATAATAATATAGTAATAAGTTTATATACATCATTCATTATATTTTTTTAAATTTTATAAAACGATAAAGTACACTTTGGTCGATAAATTACGGGGAAAAAGAAACCTATGAAAAGGAAGATGGAGAAGCAATGTGGAAGAAGGAAGAAGAAGTAAAGAGGGTAACGAAGTAAATAATGTAATAATAATGGATTTCTATTATATAAAAAAATAATAATTTAAAATAACTTTTTTTAGGGTTCATATAATTCTCCCTTTTCACGATATCGTTGATGGTTTAAAACAGACATATCATTGGCTGACATTCCATCATGTATACTATCACCACCAACAACTACTGCAGATGGATGCTCATCATCCTTTTCATCATCAGAACCGAAATCATATTCGTCTTCGTGCCAAGGAATAGGTCGACCCATTGCCTTACAGTAAAGATAGCGAATCCAGTGAGGGAAAAATGAACGGCTGAGCGCAGCAGTCCACCAGTTTTCGCGCAGTGAATAATCAGGATGAATACGACCAAATGAAGCCTTATCAATGAGATAAATAATACCGTTGATGATGATGTAACTGATAATACCACCAATAAGACCATAAGCAATAGAATAAGTGAATGGCATCACGGTGATAGTAATAAATGCAGGAATAGCATCACCAGGATAATCCCAATTAATGTTACGAACACCTGCCAACATCATACTTCCTACAATGATTAATGCAGGACCAGTAGCCTGAAATTAAATAAAAGAGTTAGAATAGTTGTTAATATCCATAAGTTAGATAAAAAGAAAATAGAAAATAATGATAATATCATAATTTACTTACCCATGGTGGGAAAGAAGCAAAAATAGGTGAGAAGAAAATCGAAATAAAGAATCCAAAAGCAACAGCAATGGCTGTAATACCAGTACGACCACCTTCAGCGATACCAGCGCCGGATTCGACAAAAGCTGTACATGGAGAACTACCAAAGCATGCACCGACAATAACACTGATAGCATCAGACATGAAAGCAGCAGTAGAATGTTCGAAATCACCACTCTTGTCAGTGAAACCACCATAACGAGCCATGGAATACATGGTACCTGTAGTATCAAGAATATCGACGTACTATATACGAGTTTGTTTATTAGTAAAGCTACTTCTTTTGTATAAATAGATTATAACATACCAAGAAAGTGACCAAAGCAATCCAAATTTCTCGAGAGGAAAGATCGAAATCAAATTGACCCATGACACTAAAAGAAATCATTTTTTTAATTAGTTACATATAGATCTTTGACATACAAATAATATATATATCTATAAGTGTTACGAGGAAGGAAGATAGAAATCAATACATACTTATCGAGCGGGTGGATCGTAACAACCTTCTTGAAGTAGTCAAACATAGTGTTACCGACTTCAGTGTAGGGGAAATAGGTGACAGCGTTGACACGAGGCCAAGAGGTAATGGAGATAAATACAATACCAATCAAAATGGCTCCGGGAACTCGGTACATCATCAAGATAACCATAATGATCAAACCAAGAATACCCATCCAAGTGGTAGGGGATTCCATCGTGTGGCCAGTACAGGCACCCAATTCATCTTTAGCCCAATCAGGACAAGCACCTGCAAGTACGATAAACAAGAGTAATCAGTAAAAATAAAAATAAATGAAGTCCCCTTCTATCAATTTGAATTTCTAATTTTTTGACATATATTCACCTAAAGAAACTAATGTCGATGTGTTTAAGCCAACAAGGCCGATACCAGCGGATGATTGAAGACCAATGAAGCAAAGATACATGCCAATACCACAGCCCATAGCAACCTTGATACTCATGGGAATGATTCGAGCAAGCCATTGACGGATACCAAACACAGATAATAAGAAGAAAATACATCCTTCAATCAATACTGCTGCTAATGCAACTTTGTAAGGAGTATTACCGGTGCCATGATATCCGACGACGTTGTAAGTAAAGTAAGCATTGAGACCCATACTATATGATAGAAATTAAATAGAGAGAGTGGGAAAATTTAAGCTCATTAGTTTCTACAAAAATGGAAATAGGAAGCGGTAATTTTTTTTTTCTAATTTTTTTCTTTTGTTTACCCAGGAGCAAGACCGAGTGGAAGATTGGCAAATACACCAATAAGAACGGAAGCAATCATGGCAATACAAGCAGTAGCCATAATCATATCTAATTTCATACTGAAAATACAGTTCAAGTAATCGGTGTTACGATCGCAAACAGGGTCTTCGGGTGTGCTTTCACAAACACAATGACCACCGGATTCACTGATAATTGAAGCATTGACAGAAATAATGTAAGCCTAAATATATACAATATATGATAGATGAGAATCTCGATACTGGTCGTAAAAATATCGTCTATGTTCGTCATAAGTTTTTTTGTATTCGTAAATAATTCGTACCATCGCAAAAAAAGTTGTAGCTCCAGCGCGCAATTCAGTTAAAAAGCGAGTGCCTTTACGTTCTCGGTAGGCACCCGAACCATCTAATTGGAAGTATCTTCCAATGAAGGACTGGGCGATTTTTGTATTAATCGTATCAGCCCAAGTCATATTTCGTTTTGTTTATAAAAGTTTAAGTTGTTGAGTAGCGTTTGTTAAATAAGAGAGGGGGTTGGGAGGGGAAAGTACCCTCTTTTTTTTTGCGACAAAAAAAGTTGTTGGAGGAAAGGAAACCTACGGATCTAAATTATCAGTTCCTTCTGGTTTTCTTTTTAATGTTTTACGACTCAGAAAACTTTTCCTTTCCAAAATCTCTATCGTTTTTGCCTCAATATGTTGTCATGTACTCTCCGATAAACCAATGAGATAAGTGATTGTCCGACATCACTGGACTTCGCTGTGTTTGGTTTATTAAACAAGCCGCCTTTTTTTCATTTTGTCTTTTTCTCCTAATTTTGTTGGTTGGTTATGTGTTGGTGTGCCTGTGTAGTAGTGTATTAAATCCCCTGTAATAGTTTAGCTTTGTTATCAATAGTAAATTCTTGCACAAGCGCGTGATGTAGCATTTATACCTAGTACTTCGATATCTCTGCATTAAAAAAACTCCTTTTTTTAAAAAAAGCCTTTAAAATAAATACGTTTTTTACTTTTTAGAAGCAGGCGAGGTTGCACAATGCTCGATAAAGACATGTGGTTTCTATTGTCTTATCCACCCTCCAATGTTTATAACCTCATACAGTAATACTTGTTATCTTTTTTAGGATTTCTTGTGATAATTGATCTGATTTTATTTTATGATAAGCATAAATTAATATACTCAAAAATACAATTTTATAGCTATTGTTTTTTTTAATTAATTTTCTAGTAACTCTTTTTATACACAAGTGTAATCGTGTCCCCATTTTATGTCATTTCTTAATAGCCAATCTTTTGATTTCGTCTTCAGCTCAGAAAAAAAAAACCATCTAATTGACTAGTGGTACAGGCCCCTGCAAATCACTCAATATAGTATACTGCTATGTTACTCACACATTGCAGCTGTAGAAGACAAGAGTAGAAGAAACGGTAAAAAATATCGGATGATTTAGGACTTATATTTCTATCAGAATGGTGTATGTTTATTTTTTTAATTTTTGACTATTCCTTTTCTTTCGAGGACAGGGTTTCAGATCGGCTTTTAAACTACTTCTTTTTCTTCCATAACCACTATACAGGATCTTCCCGATAAACCCGAACCGAACCAAGAACCTTTCTTTTTTATTTATCCACCGCTTCTGTTGTAGCTCATCCTTTAAAGTATATTGAATTAGCAGCTTTAGGATCACTTTTCCCACCTATTGAGACAATCGGTTAATATATGAAGATGCTAGTATAATTTTACACATAATAAATTTATACGTATCGGGAATTAAAAGAAAAGAAAACAATAAAGTTGAGGTAAAGGTTTACATTAAAACCTTTATCGAGATGTGTGCAATTAGCTGGGTCGTATGGTCTTCTTAATTTGTACCTATGCACGTGATATTACACTGGCACTTTCTATAAATGATATATGACTATTAATGAGAATGTTTTTATTGTTTGGAGTTGGTGCTTGGTATTTCATAACTATTAGAAAATTTATTGCAGATAAGAAATTTTGGGGTAAATTTCTCACACAAGAACGCACAATTTATGTACCATTACTTTCCCGAGGAAAGATAAAACTAATCATGATACCTATAGTTAAAAAAAAAAAGAAAAACGAACCGTGCATTTTTAAGGAAGCCTATTTAAAAACTGTTTGTGATACTTTTAGATATTAGTTGATATGCACAAATATATCGGATATAGATATTATAATCAAAAAGAACATAAATGATACTCTAAAAAATCATGAAGATTATGAAGGCATATAAATACTATACAGTGCTTAGGTTATATTACTCGCGAGGTGCATATTTGATGAAGTATTAAGCTGCACTTACTTTCGTTATAAAGGATAAAAAAGGAATGTGTGTTGCAAGGTTAGTAGTTTCTGCAAAACATAACTTTAGTGCCTACCGTGACGAATATCATCTAGTGCGCAATTGAGAATGTATCTTATCCACATTTAACACGATCCTTTTTTTGAATATACTCATTGTAACTTATCTGTTCAAATGAGGACTACCTCGCCAAAGTATGTACATCTCCGGGAAATAGTTGGGTAAAGCGAAAAAAGGAAACAGAAACTGATTTATCACAAGGATGACAACAGCTTTTTCAATAGTATGTGTTCTCATAATAGAATGCTCATTACTGTTGGGGATAAATGCAAAAACTCGTTGGGATTGTCGAAAAAATCAACTACTAAATAATAAGGTAAATCGAAGAGAAGGTTGATTATTTCAAAAGAAAAACAACAAAGAAAGTTAGTTTGTTATAAATAGAAGAGTGATGGCAGTTTGTCCCTTTTTCTTATCAGTCGTTAATACATATGTTAGTGATGATGGGATATAACAGTAGTGAGCACATCCGTTATATAAACTGTTTACATTTCAATATATGATATCTCAGACTACAATTCTTTTTTAAAGCTGATATATAACTAAAGTAGTAATTCCATATTTGGATAGCTAGTATATATTTAACTACTAATACTATTTTATTTCATACGTAAAGCATATACATAAGTAGTTACCATATTATCACCATGTTTATATATAAAAATATTAATTTCTTGTCTTTTTTTTGTGGGTCAACCCATGAATCATTAAATCATTTATTGGCTCCTCTATGCTTTGTGTTACCTTCACATCTCCAAGGTAAGATTAGTTATGAGAACAGGAGACAGCGACCAGCAATATATGTTTATATGTCGATGTGTTTTTCTGTAGTATTTCTATTACTCGGCAGAGGGTTTAACTAGTTGTTTCCCTCTTGTTTTTAAAATTCTGTTTCTTCATTTTTGCAACAAAGTCATAAAATATAACTATCGTATACTAAACGAGTTATATATATCATATGCCCATGTAAAGTTTATTGGATTACATGTATCTACTTGTATATTAATTTTAAGCTCTGTTAAAACAAATCATGTGAAAGAAAAAAGTTGTCATAATTTAATAACCTGAAAATGGCAAAGTTCTAGAAACCCAAAGGTGTTTGCCAATAAAGGAGAGAACGCGTAATAAAAAAAAAGTCACTCAATATCTCTTTCCTCTCTTGAATACTTTCATCAAGTAACAATGTCAGGAGAATTAGTGAAGTTATACGTTTACGATTTGTCAAATGGTTTGGCAAGACAAATGTCAATGTCGTTGACAGGCAGACAAATAGGTATCAAAAGAAAAGAAAGATCATCACCTTCTCAACTTCGAAATTATTCAAAAACAATTCTGTTACTAATCGCAACGCATATTCTATTCTGGTTTTTTTTACAGATGGCATCTGGCATACTGCCGTTGTGCTTTATGGTCATGAGTTTTATTATGGTCAAGGCATTCTATCCTCACCTCCAGGTAACTAAGCAAAAATGGATGAATGATCATATTGAATAAGAAAATCTTATATAAAAAAACAAACAATAATATCTAGGTACAACACATCTCGGACCGCCATTAGAAGTGATTGATATGGGAGAGACGTATTTACCTGAAGAAGTTGTCGTCGAATATATTGATAGCCAACGAAATGTTTTCACGTAAGAGTCAAAAAAGTAAAACCGATTGTACCGATCAATGTATTTTATAACGCACATTTCGATTATGTATTAAACTTCTGTAAATTGTATACAGGGCGGAGAAATATCATCTACTCGATTTTAATTGTAACACGTTTTCCAGCAGTCTCTGCCAGTTCTTGACTGGTAGAAACATTCCTCAGCATATTAGCGATCTTCCAGCAGATTTTTTGAACACGTAAGTGCATATCTAGATTAAGCATAACAATATATTAATTTATCAGTCGGATTGGACGTTGAAAAATGTCATATTCCCATATAGGCCTTTTGGTCAATCTATACGCCCTATGATCGAAGGAATGTTTGGACAATCACGTTTAGCACCCCCACAAGAACAGCAACCACCGACTGGGGCTGGAGCAGCACCTACACTGGCGCAACAAAATATGCTTCGTGACATATCATCTGCTGCTTTATCAGCTGCACCACAGCCAGCCGGTAATCAACCATCACCTTTACAAACAGCACATAATTTATCTCAATTGAGACAATGGATTCAATCATACAAAGCTGTTGTTGTATTTTTCACATCAGCTACATGCCCTCCATGCAGAACGATTAAACCTGATTTTGAGCGACTAGTACAAGATAAAAATAATTCGAGCAGTACCAAGATCAAATTGATGGGTGTTACAGTGGATACGGGTATCGCCTTTGACGCCGCTCAGAATTTCGGTATTCGAGCAACCCCTACATTTATGCTTTTCCATAATGGTGATAAGGTATGAAAGATGAATTGAATGAAAAATAATACATGAGCAATAGATTAACTATTGGATTTTCTGAAACGATCCTTATACTAGTTTTCTGAGTTCCGTGGAGCAAGCTATGCCGAATTGGAAAGTTCTGTCAACTTATTGCTATTTACCGCCTATCCACGTAAGTTTGTATAGGTATGACAAATATGATGTGTTTATGACGACATTGACATCAATTATATATATACTGTTCATTTAGCTCATCCCCATCGAAAGATTCATCAATTACGAAGTGTTTTGGACCTTCCGAATAAACCAGTGTTATATAATACACCAGGAAAAGTGGAGATGATTTACAACAAACTAGAATCATTTTTGGATCAAGATGGTATTGAACTTAGCGAACAAGATCGAAATATTCTTGAGCAAAGCAAAAAAGCGGTATTGAATTCTAGTATTCCGGTAGATATGGGACAATGGAGTTCTTTTATAGGTTAGACAAAAAGTCGAGTGAAAAAAGAGAGAAAAATAATGGAAGGGGTCTTATATTTACAATATTCTCATTCTAGATACTATGTTGGATAAGTTACCGTTGGATCATCAATTCCCACTTCTTGATATTTTCAGAACACTGTTTGCTACCAAGATAGCTTCAGAACATTACTTGAAAAACTGTAAGCTATTATCAATCACAAGAATTATGTGTATCTCTTAGGCTAACTTATAAGTTAGGCTCACAACTTGTACGAATAATCGAGAACGGATACAAACAGGAAAATGTGCCAAAAGCAACATTGTTAATGACTTTACGTGTGGTAAGAAATAAAAAAAGAAAGAATGAAGAACACTAAGATACAATCTTATAAACTGACAACATTTGCGTATAAATGAAAATGTATAATTATTTTTTATATAATTCTAGGCATGCAACTTGTTTGCTCATAATATACTCGTAACAACCTACTTTACGTCAACCCTACCAGCAGCCACAGAATCACGCGCATCTCTCACACAATTACTTGTCAGCAGTTTACTATCGAACGATAGTCAAGTACGACAAACAGCTGCTTCTTTGGCATTTAATTGTTCAACTGTTGTCGCCGATGAACGCTTAAAAAAAGAAAAGGAAGATGGTTATTTAGAGGGTATGGCAGAACAAGAAGATGATGATTGGCAAATTGAAATTATAAGTGCCATTATGGATGATTTATCAAAAGAGTCCGACGAAGAAGTAATTCACCGCCTATTGGCCGCCATTGGGAAGTTTTTATTCCTTGCACCTACACAGTCATCTTCTATTGCAGATTTGTTGTCGGCGTTGGAAATCAAAGATACGTTGGACGCCAAAAAGGCAGATAAAATTATTACAACATCTAAAGTATCTAGTTTGGCACGAGAAGTTTTATTGCTTGTAGAAAGCAGTGTATCATTAGCATAAAATGGACAGTTGTTACAATAGTCATTATTATTATATTTCGTTGATTGCTTATAGAATTCTTAAACACCTATTCTTTTTTATCTCTCTACTCCCGCTGCTCACTACATATCACCTTTTGATACGTATTCCTTTTATTTGCTCCATTAAAATGAATAAACATTTATTTATGATATTTTATTATCTATCATGTATTATTATTAGTTTTGTTAATGCTATTGTGACAAAAAAAAGAAATAAGATTCTAGTACGTGGAGTGTTTCACTTGTTATCCAAATCATATTATTCAGTTTGTTCTATTATAATACATGAATATGAGTCAGTGAATGCGAATTGATACGTATCTCTATAAACAATGGGTATATTTTATTAATATGCTTCTGTATATACCAGAGAAGTAGATAATCATTCTGTGGATACAAACAAGATTAACAGTTACCCAAGCTAATGCTGAATTAGAGGGAGATACTAAATAACAGACTGTTAATAATCTTATTGGAGGTCGAGCAACAAGGAGATAGACTTGATATCTCCATGTTCAACGTCCGACGATGGTTTTGACGTTGTTGGTTTATAAGTGGGAAGTAGCTGATTCATATCAACATTATCCGTCAAATCCAATTTTATCAGATCTGGTATTTCTAATTCTCTCACTTCTTCTTGAACTGTCGCAGGTTTCTGTTTTTTCGCTTCTGATTGCTGCATTTGACTAGCTGAGAAAGCAGCCCATTTATTAGCACCTCCATCATTTCGCTGACGTTGTGCTGATGTCGCCAATACTGATAATGATTGGGATGATACGTTTACATTTTCTGCTTCAAAACGAAACGGTCGACGTGTTGGTATGAACGCTGAAGGTGGTCGAAGACGTAAATTTTCTGATCTATATAATTTTCTTCTTCTTGGTACAGGCGGTCTCAGTGTTGATGTAGCAGTGGGATTGCTTCTGATTCTCAAAGGTGGTGGATATGATGGGGCATTAGAAGAGTTGGTATTGGAATTTGACAGCTCTTCCCACTCTCCGTTTCTATCTTGATTCCAAAATGTCATGTTTTTATGTTCTTCTACGACATCATGTGCATATGAAAGTCGCTCGTCATTCCAAGAAATGTTTGCTTTAGGTGTGCCCCAACCGTCTCCAGTGTCAGTAGTTGGTACAATCCTGCTATCGTTTATCTGCTTAGCGGTTACTACAGGAGACTCGTGTGCGATTTGTTTCCAAGCATGCTCATAGGAATGTCCACCAGCTGATCGAGGTAATGAATTTGAACTGCTCTCCTCAGAACATTGGTTGTCATTGTTACTTTGCAGCCAAGATAAATCAGATGCCATACCCCATCCTCCCAGATCAGGTATTTTTCTACTTCCAATACTAGGAATATCATTTGTACAACTTCTATCACCGCTGCTACTACTGCTACTAGTGCTATAATATTCGTTTTGTTGTCTGATGTCAGGAGAGTAACTTCCCGACGAATTCGGCAAATGGTTGCCGTTGTAAAGTGTGTTGCGTATATCGTTGACTCTGTTTTCAGTGCTCTTTTTTTTTTCTTGATCTTCTCCTACTTCACCTTTTTTCAGAATATCTTCTTGATAATGTTGAAGTTGGTGGTTTTGTTGTTCATGATATTGTGGTAATTCTATTTCTTGTTGCAACTGTTTCTGTTGTTGTGGTTGATCATGTTGATTTTGGTATTGGTATTGGTTCTGACTTTGTAATAATAGTAACTGTTGTTCTCGCTCCTGCTCTTCTTGTCGTTTTACATGTAATTGCTGTTCCTTTTCTTGTGTATCATTATTAAAATAACCAGAGCAATCACTTGATTTCACATATATATTTTGGTTATTATTATCTTCATTGCTGTTGTCGTCGTTGCTTTCACCATCCTGACTACCACCATCGTCGTCGTTTTCTTCATGTTCACCATTTTTCTGGATTATGTCTGATTCAATTATTTCATGAGTCGATTGATTATAACCACTCATATCCATTTTTTCTTCGCTTTGTTGACCATGATAGTTCTGAAAGGATAGCAGCGATAATTTTGCTACAGCAAAATTTATGTTTTAGATTCATACTCATGAAGTTGCGTGGGGGTGTTAAAAAAATGAAAACTTACTATTTGCCTTGGTAATCTGCTCACTACTATGATTATTATTGCCATGTTTAGAAGTGTTGTATTTGTCAGCGTTTGCATCAAGGGGTAAATTAACAGTATTATTACATTCATCATTTTCATTATCTTCAAGCTGATGTAATAAACGTGCGGAAGTTCTCAAATTAATAGAGAGACTAATTTTTGTTCTTCTTCTGAAGATATAGAGAGAGAAAGGAGCAAAAATAAAAAGAAATACATATTACCTGAATATGCTCCATCAATTTCTCCAAGTAATGCACATCCATATTTAGTGCTTTTGCTAGCTTTATTATTTGCATACTTGTCAAAATTCTGTCTTTTGGAGCACTGGCATGTTGTACAATCGATCGTATTTTTGATTGATTTAGAATGACATCTGTGCCAATGGAATCTTGTCCCAAGAATAATTTGCTAATGTCCGGGTATCCTGCTATTACCACATGGGAAAGTTGGTGTGGCGAAGCCGCAGTGATAAAATCGAAGACATCCTTGGAACACAAGTAACCATTACTTTGCATTTCAAAAGTTCGAAGGGTATAGATGATGGCTGACTCAGTCAACGCTCGTATTGTTGGGTTACCAATATTAATGCATTCAACAATTTTTAACTCTTCCAAAGGTATAGTTTCGATAGTGTACAACCGTGTCAAAGCATCATCAGTTAATAAAGAGCATTTGTGTAATCTTATCCTTGTTAGACAGTCAACATTAAAAACAAATCTTTGGAAATGATTGTTTTGAATGCAGCAATTTTCGATAAAGACACTGAATAAATGGCTTTGAGGATATACTGTATCATCGTCAGCATCACAGTCATGATGGGCGTTATAGTTATTTCCTACGTGAATTAATTGTTGCTGATCCATATATTGCTCTTCAATAATCTTCCTGTCATTGTGCCTGTCATCATTTTCATTATCTTCATATATCATGGAACGAATGATAAGATGTCTTAGTGGCTTTAACTGTACAATACTTAGATATGGAATCGGTTGTTTGACATCCTCCATAGCAAGTCTTGTGATATTTGGAAACATATGAAAAATCGCCTTCATGTGATCAGCCTTTATTACTCCAACGTTTCCCAACATCAATTCATGAACCTTGTGCAATGGATGTTGATGGCTGTAAACAAGTTTCTCTAAACCATCTGAATGAGATAATGATACGCGTAAACTTTCAAGTTCCATGTAGCGTGATGGAACAACGACATAATCCCCATACAGATGCAATCTACTTAAACTAGAAGCTACAAGTGGAGGTAAAATAATACTTTTGTTGTTGTTACTATCCGTTGTTTTATTTAATGATCCGATGATCCGAAGAGATCGAAGCTGAGGAAGATAAGCAGCAATTAAACGTAAATGGGTCGCTTCGAGTTTCCATCCATAAATGGATAACGTGTCGATTCGTTCGCATTGTTGTAATACAGTCATAATCACTTGAGGAGATGTAAGTGGGCTCTCTTTGTAGACCTCATGCTGATATAGGACAAGTTGTGATGCTGTTGCTTCAAACGCTTTATCATCATCATCATCATCGTCGTCGTCGTTGTTGTTGTTGTCGCTGACGTTGTTGTTGTTGTTACGTGGCCACGCGGGACCAACGTCTAAGCATAAGTTTAAATGTCGAACGACCAATGCTAATCGCTTATAAGTAAGAATGGTATTTATAAACGCCCGGACTGCGTTTTCATTAGAAAAATGGGGCCATTCCCAAAGAACATTCATAGCAGCTGTTGTCCAGACACGATGAATTAAGCATGCTTCGTATCGATCGGCTAACGTTGGTAATAAATGAATAATGCGCTCCATGTTTGAATTCGTTAAGCGTAAACATGGGGGTGTATATGTTGACAGTCCATGGAGAAATAATTCCTCAGAATTCATTACAAGTAGGCAAAGGGTATATTTGAAATGAAGTATAAAGGGGATAAAGCAGTAAGTGAAAAATAAGTTGATTTAATTAAAATAGTAAAAGACGTATCCTATTAAGGTACCGCAGGAAAAAAAAATATGCAAATTTTTATTGTTGTTTTATATATACTTTTTGTGTATAAGTAGTAGTAGTAGTAACAGGTTTAATGATAAATAGACCTTTTAACGTCTAGGCATACCCCGTCCACGACCACCTCCACCACGAGGCATACCTGCTTGAGGCTTTTCGCTTTGTGCATTCTTGACAGTTTCGTCAACAGATAAAATCAAACAAGCAGCTTCTGTTGCTGCTGCAATGGCATTAGTCTTGACTAATGCGGGTTCCCATACAAATGCTTCATAATTGTCAGCAATTGTTTCATTGTTGATATCTACACCGTACCAGGTAGCACCTGATTTGTTTGTTCAAAAAAAAATTGATAAATTGTCAATAAATACATACATACAATCACTAATCAATAGTCAAAAATCATCCCTCTCTCTAATAAAATAAATTACCTTGAGCGTGCTTCATACGGAGTTGATTAAGGATATCTGTTGCGTCAAAACCAGCATTGTCACACAACTGGCGTGGAATAATTTCAAGTGCCTTGGCAAATGCACCAATAATCAATTGTTGTTTGCCTTCAATTGTACGCGAATGAACGCGAAGGTATTTAGACAACTCCATTTCAGTAGCACCACCTCCTGCAACAACCAAATTATTTTTAATAGCTCTTCGAACAATCATAATGGCATCATGCAACGAGCGTTCTACTTCAGCAATGAATTGTTCAGCACCACCACGCAAAATAAGCGTACAAGTCTTAGCTTTTGTACATCCTTCAAACATATTGAAACGTTCACCGCCAACTTGCTTCTCTTCGAATGTTTCACATTCACCCAAATGTTCTGGTCGTAAATCTGAGCAAGTAGATTGAACAGCACCGCCTACAGCTTGAATTACACGGTCCATATCATCTTTGGCGACACGGCCTGCACAAAAGATATCACGGTCGGCGAAAAACTGAGTGGCAAGATCACCAATGGGCAACTTGGATAAGACTACCTTGGCACCACTTGCAACAATAGCCTCCAACTTTTGGAAAATAATTTGCCATTCGGCATCAACGATTGCTTGGTATTCAGAAACTTCTTCAACACGCACTTCGGCATTGTCCTTTTCAGCTTTAAGTTCAAGTTCGACGTTCAAACATAAAATCTTTGGGTTCTTAAAGGACTTGGGTTGTTGTTCGAAACCAGCATAGGAGAAGGTCTTTTTGAATGCAACACCGTTTACCAAAATGGAATCTTGCATGGCACCGCCAGCTACTCGCTTTATACCAATCAATTTTTCATTTAAACTGTCTTGATCAAGTTGAAGAACAGCATCGACAACCATTTTGGTGAAAAACTCGGTTTGTGAATAAATAAGCTTTGATGACATGGCAGTGGCGGCACATTTGGACAATAAGTCACGGAATTCTCTATATAAACAAAAAATAAAGCATACATTGTTAGCTACTCTTTTCTCTTGTTCTTTTTTCGTTGTTCCTATTTTTCCTTACTCGTGGTTCTCTTTGTTAATCTTAACAGCCAATTCCTTGACTTTGTTAATAGCCAATCGAGCGGCATTACGGTATCCTTTAATGATAACATGAGGGCTGACACCATCTTCAATATAACCCTTGACCTCCTTTAAAAGTTCACCAGCGAGCAAAACGACACTAGTTGTACCATCACCAACCTTATTTCATGTTTTAAATCGATTTAGAGTACAATTCCTTCATATATAAACTTTCTCTTCCCCCTCAATACACTATAAATATTATATTCTTCTTACCTCTGCATCTTGAGATCGAGCAATATCTACAAGTGTCTTAGCAGCAGGATGAACAATATCCAACAATTTCATAATAGTAGCACCGTCATTTGAGATAGTTACTTCACCTATAATACATTATCAAAATCACATTAAATATACATATATAACACAATTTCATATTATAAAAACACTCTATCAGCATGTAATATTTTTTTTTACCTCTTTCATCGACCATAAGTTTATCCATGCCTCTTGGGCCTAATGTAGTCTTGACGGTATCTACAACAGCACCACAAGCATTGATATTTGACAATAACTGACCCTTGCCTTGAGAAGAATCAGTACCTTCCTTGAGAAGGATGATTTGAGGTTGCTATATTAAAAAAGTAGATCCATAAAAAAATGATGAGTCCGATCTGTGTTAATGTAAAACACGTTTTTGGAACACGCGTTCACTTTTTCTTTCTCATCAAATACTTTAGATTGTTTTTATTGATGGCATATACAAATCAAAACAACAGGATGGTTTTGTAGATCATCAACAATAATGAATAAGATGAAGTTGGTTCTTGATGTAATATAGTTCAATTACTGATGCCACGTGTTTTTTTTTGATACACACACTGTTGTTATTTTTTTTTACTGCACTTGAAAACTGTCATTTTGTCATTTCTTCAATCTCGGACGTAACCCATCAAGTAGTCTGATTTGTATATACATACACCAAAATAACGAATAAAAAGTATCCTGATTTGGAAATAAAAAGAAATCAAGTTAGTTACCATCATGGGAGCTCGCGACATGGTTGTATAGATTGATGAAGAAAAGGGGCGAAACGCAAGACAAGTGGAAATTCAATTTTAGCAGCTGGGAATGAAGCCACAGTCCACCACCTGTCAAATAGGCTATGCGGGACTTCATAGAGTGTAAAATCTACCCTCCGTGTTACTAAGTGACACCACTCCTATTCTCAGGTGGGGATTCTCGTGGTATTTAATATACCAGGCAAATAAATCTGACAGCGGTAATAATATTAACTTGGCTATTCTTATATTACAACAGTTGACTGGGGCTGGTCATTACTGTATATTCATCTTTTTTTTTCACACTTCTACGTCATGTAACTTAAAATTAATATTTTTTGGAGTAAATAATAGATATAATGGAAATAGCTAACATGTCGTATCAATTGGCTTTAGGCTGCTAATTTAAAAGAGAATAAAAAAAAAATGATAACGTGCAACCCAAAATGTATATTTTGCGCAGACATATCTTATTATCTCATTTATTTTTTTTCAATAAAACGTATATCTAGTTTGACTTTGTTACAAGAAGAATAATAACACTATAGTTATATTTTTTTTAATGCAGCTCTATTTAAGAACACACAATTATAATATATACATGAGAGCACACTACAAATTAATTGTGCTACAATTGAAGCATGATGGGCAGAGTACGTATAATTTTTTGCGCAACATCTTTTCACATATGCTGGCAAAGTCAGCAAAGTTAGACTTTTGTAAGTTTAATTAATCAATAAGAGTAATGTATATATTTGAATCATAAGTAAATTGTGTATCCTATTATTTGATATATTTCACTAGTAGATTTATATGATAACAAGAATCCATATAACTTTAACTAGTTCATAGCACTTATACAATATATAGAATAACACAACCAGCAACTTGATACCAATAATTTTGACTTGCTTCAAAATCCGCAAGGTTTTTTTTTTTTTTTTCAGATAACACTTTTCACATTACCTTCCTCAAATAAAAATAATGACGCTTTCACAACGACCACAAAGGCGATCAACGAGACAACAAAATAAGAAAGATAAATCTGTAAAATACAAAGAAGACAATGACAGTAGTGAAAATAGTGAAGCAAGCGATTTCGATGAAGACAGTAGTAATACTAGTGAAGAAGAAGAAGACGTCCATGACAAAGATCAATCCTCAGCTAATAACAGAAAGGGTAAAAAATCGGCCTCACGTTTGATCGATATACTTAAATCACCCTCTTCTCGGAAACGGAAAACCAAAACTCAAGTCGCCTCACCATCAAATAAAAAGAGTAAACCTAACATCGCACCGCGATCAGTTCGTCGGTAAGAAAACAAAATTACTTATGTTCCTGTTTTTAATAATTTGTTGATAGCATATAACAGAACAGGAGACGTCTTCTAATAATAATGATAAACAATAACTAGAGTAAATGCCATTGCACCAGTAATACCATTACGGCGACGTGAACAAGAACGATCTGAACCAGCAACAGCATATGAATTAGCACGTGAACGTCTACACGTTTCAGCTGTACCTGACTCTTTACCATGTCGTGAAATGGAATTTTCAGATATTATGGGGTTTCTAGAAAGTGCTGTAGAAGCTGGGACAGGTACATGTGTATATATTTCTGGTGTTCCCGGTACTGGTAAAACAGCAACTGTTCTTGAAGTTATGCGACATTTACAATATCGAGCAGAACAAAAGGTTAGAAGAGAAGCTGAAGAATGGGAGAATATCACTTTTAAGGGGTGGGGTGGGGTGGATTGATAGCTAAAGGATATCCTTGCATGTAGGAATTACCCGACTTTGATTTTGTGGAAATCAATGGAATGAAAGTTACCGATCCGAATCAAGCATATGGTATTTTGTGGGAATGTCTAAATAAATCAGATTCTTCTTCAAAAGAAGTTACACCAAAAAGAGTAACGTCTGCACATGCACTGGACTTACTTGAAGCAAGATTCTCTTCGCCAGATGATCAACAAAAAACAACGTATGTGCTTTTCAATTGTTACATTAGTAGAAAAAAAAAAGGTCTAGCATATTAAAAAAAAGGATAATTGTAATTTATTAGTGTGGTACTTATGGATGAATTGGATTTGTTGGTTACCAAAAAGCAAACGGTCATGTACAATTTTTTTGAATGGCCCAATCGACCAAATTCCAAACTCATCGTTGTGGCTATTGCTAACACTATGGATCTTCCAGAAAGAATGTTAACAAATAAAATTTCAAGCCGTATGGGTATGTGTTTGGATAATAATGATTTCACGCGACTATATCTAAGATTATACTCCTATTTCCTACTAAAAATGAACCTGTATAGCACGTATAATATTTCTATTTCTAACAATAAAGTTAATTAATATTAGGCTTAACACGTATAAACTTTCAACCCTACACTTATCAGCAGTTATATCAAATTGTAGAATCACGTTTGGAAGGCATCGATGCATTTGAGACTGAAGCTGTTGAATTTGCTGCTCGTAAAGTCAGTGCAGTGAGCGGTGATGCAAGACGAGCATTGGATATTTGTCGACGAGCAGTAGAAATTGTTGAGTCAAAACAACAACAAATACTGCTTAGTAATGATGGTGGAAAAAACACTACACATGTTACAATCAGCATTATTAATGATACCATCAAAGAAATGCTGGCATCACCTACAGTGTCATTTCTTCAAACATGTGCCTTACATCAAAAATTATTTCTTGTGTCCGTTATGCAATGTATTCGTCGGTCAGGTTTGGGTGACGTTGAATTTGGAGATGCAGCGGAATATCATATGCAGGCATGTCGATGGCACCATGTTCAGCCTCCTACAACAAGCGATTTGATGCGTGTTTGTGAATCATTGGGTCAGGCACGGGCTTTGGTGGTTGAAGGAGGTCGGATGGATTTGGCTATGAGAATGTCACTAAATATTTCAGAACAAGATATTGTCATGGGATGCAAAGGAGATAAAGTAGTGGGCAAATTATTAAACAATGGTTAATTATAAATAGAATTAATATCAATAAAGAGCATGACTATGTGGGAGTTATAAATCCTATTAAGGGCGATAGAAGGTTTGTTGGTATGAAAAATCAGTAGATATTACATAAACATTAAAAGCGTGCAATAAATTATAGCTTAATAATTCATCTCAGCGTATCATGTGCACAGATTTTTTAAGTTTACGAGAAACGGGTCTTGCCTTTATTCTGTGTTTGCACAACAAAGGCAAAAGCGGGTAACCAAGTTAGTCTCCTTTTTTTAATACTTGGGTAACCAAGCGCGCACGCACGCACACACCCATTATCACAAACACAAACATCACTAACAAACTTTTTTTTCCCTTCTTTTCCTCACAACCCCCCTTTTCCCCTTTTCTGTTTCTTTTCACTTCTCTCTTTTTTTTCTTTTTTACCTTTTTCCTTCTCTTCTTCCCTTTCTTGTTTATAAAATACAACTTATCAACAAGAAGGAATGGTTGACGTGCCAGAAAGAAACATCAGCAGACCTCGAAAAGCATTGTCATTTCTATTTCCGTCGGGCCGACCTTGGAATGGCAATAATGACCAAAAAAGATCTCGTAAAGTCGAACGAAATTCATCGTTTGGTTACTTTTCAACGACACCAAAATCGCAAAATAACAATGACAACATTGTTAACGACAAAGACGAGTTAATACAGAAAACAGTACTGACTAATAATATTACTAGGAAAGATACGGTATCTTCTTCCGAATCATCTATCGACAAGTTTAGTCCGAATCGGATGACTTTTCGGGTGATGAATCCCGATGAAGCGCTGAGCAGTACTAGTGCAACGAGCAGCAATAGCTCTTCATCAAATAGAAACGAAAATAACGGCAGTGATGATGATGATGATGATGATGACGATGACGATGACGAGCATGAGGTTATTCACTATCAAACACATGAGGACGAAGATCAACAACAACAAAATGAGAAGAATAAGGCAACTTCTGTATTAGGTAATGATGTGTCAACTACTTTTTCTACGGATGAAGGTGTTAGTAGCCAGGAGTCCCCTGTTTTTATTGCTCCAGCTTCACCACCGCCACCCCCTCCTGAACACGCATTGTTCAACCCCCCTTCGACAGAATCCTTGACGCCATCTCCAGATACTACAACAAAAACATCGGCCTATGCAGCGCTAACAGCGATAGCAGCAACAGATAGAAATAACAATAACAATAACAGTCATTGGTACGCTCAGGGATGGAAAATTGCCAGTCGACCTGACAATAATAAAAAAAATCGACAGTCTAAAATAATGGAAGTAGACGAAGAAATAGATGAAACATCAACAAATACAAGACCATCTGGAATCAAAACATCTATTGTTCTTGCCACTGGTGCCAATAATAGTAATAGTAATAATTCGTCATCATCTGCTCCATCCTCTTCCTCTTCCCCTCCTCTTAGTGGTCGAGTGGCATTGACAACAACCCCTTCACTTTCTCCATCAACAATACCATATCATCATCCTGACAGATCCCGATCGAGTCTAGATACATTCAGACAGCAACCCTCATCTCCAGATAATTCACCATTCCCATCACCGGTTGTTGATAATAATAAAAGTCCTTCTGACTCGACTAAAATTGAAACACCTCTTTCTCCTGCCGTAAGTCCTTCACCAAAACTTCCACATGTTTTTAATAGACCTTTTAAAGCCCCATGTACAACAGCTACAACTAGGCCTCGACCAATATCACCGTCACCCTTTATGCCGATGATGGTACAAAGCAGTAATAACACTGGTCCCATGATAAATAGAGGGCCACCACCATCACCCATGATGATGGGCTACCGTCATTCATTATCATCATCAACAACAAATATGCTACCGGCACGACAAGCAACATCCATGACGCCTACCTACGCCCAAGGATCGTTTATTCAGAATAACTACTATAACAGTAGAAACAACACTCGAACAACAAAAAAACACCAAAAAAACAAGGCAAGGGCAACACAATTTTCAAAATATGCAAAGGCTTCGTATAGCCTGACTAATCATCCAGATGCAATTAAAATGTATCGCAGCATGGCAGAAAGTGTTGGTGATCCCAACGTACAGCTCAGTTACGCGAAATATCTTTTGGAGATTGCGGGTCTTTATGGAGGAGGAGCGGATGATAGTAACAATAGTAATGGTATATCATCACCTTCAACACGATTTTCAAATGAAGGCATGAGCAGTAGTACAAGTGTGGTATCATTTACGTCCGCAGGAAGTGATGCAGGAAGAGCCTTATCAATGGATGGTGGATATCGATCTGGTGGTGGTGGATCATCACGTGTATCATTGGATAGTATTCGATCAACACCTGGGACAGTTTCATCCTCAAAAGCAGCTATGGCACGACTTGGCGATTCAGAACGACGCAAAAAGAAAATGCTTGAAGATGAAGGAATACGTTGGATTAAACGCTTGACAAAGCAAAATATAGGAGAAGCAGCGTATATACAAGCAACTTGGATAGAAAAGGGGAAATATGGCTTTTCAAAAAATAACTCAAAGGCATTCAAATTGTACAAGGTTGCTGCAAATGAAGGCATTCCTGAAGCCATGCATGCTATTGCTATCAGATATGAAGAATCAGGTGATATTCAAAATACAGTTTTGAATTACAAAAATGCTGCCTCTAAAGGTGTCGTTCAAGCCATTTATGTAAGTAATAGGTGTAGTTACCACGTATCTTTGAAAGGGGCTCTTTTTTTTTTGCTAATAATTTCTTGCATATATTAAAAATGTAGCGTATGGCGAAGATACATTTGCACGGTGAATTTGGACAGCGACAAAATATGTCTATTGGTTTGGAATTGTTATCAGAAGCAGCTGAAAGAGCGAATGAAGCTTGCCCGGAACCACCTTATTTGTTTGGCCTTATTTTAACTAATACATATCCAAAAGCTGATATTCCCATGTAAGTATAATATTACATTATTATATAAATATATATGTAAAATGGATTCTTATCGTTCATATAAAATTAAAAACCCAACTTTGTTTATGAATGTTATCTATATAGGGAAGTAATTCATCGGTATGGTGGCGAACTTGCAGCATTACGTTATTTTGAACATGCCGCTCAACTTGGTTATATTCATGCAGAATGTAGAATTGCGTTTATTTACGAATATGGATTATACGGTGCTCCTATACATTTTGCCAAGAGTTTTGGATACTATGATTCAGCTGCAAGGCGATACAACCATCCCCAAGCAATGCTAGGATTGAGTCGATTATATAATCGTGGATGCCGTGGTCCAAATGATATGCTTACAGAAGAAGCACGTCTAGCACGGGATGTATCTGGTTGGTTAGCAGCAACAGTTAGAAATGAGGATGCGGCATTTAATTGGTGTCAAAAGGCAGCAGATCGGGGATTGGACGAAGCGATGTTCTTATTAGGGTATGGAATAAAAAACAGAGAACGAAGGGGTAATATAAATGTACAAGAGACTAACATCTTTTTTTATTACGGTTTTATTATTATAGCTGGTACTATGAGACAGGTGTAGGTGTTCCCCGTGATTTCGCAAAAGCACGAGAGTATTATCGAAAAGCTGAAGCTAAAGGCCATAAAGCAGCAGTTGAACGACAATACAGAACTAATTCAGTTACACGTCAACAACATGAGGACACGAGGCGTAGTATACGCCCTAAAGAAAACTCCTCTTGTATTATTATGTGATAAACCCAGTTACTTTTTTATCCATCAAATGCTATTATAATTATTTTATACTACACTTCTTATTAATTTTATGACACATACATACAACCTTTGTTTTGTTTACATATGAAGTCAAATATGTATCTATATATACTTTTTTTATATATTATGCAAGAAAACCCTGATGTTTTTTCTTTTTTAAAAACAAACAAATACATTTTTTTTTCAAATTCTATGTATAAAACAATCAAAACAAATATTTTTTTTTTTCCAATCCTTCTCTATCAGTACTTATTTACGCTTGTTTTGTGATTTCTTTTTTCCTTTTTTTGATGAAGGGGTTGTTCGTTGTGAACCATCATTAATGAATTGTACGGCTTGCTCAATAGGCATATTACCAGGATGTTGTTGCTGTTGTTGTTGACCATTTGGTACAGAAGTAGCCGTTACGCCAGATGGAAGAGTTGCAGATTGTGCTTGTTCTCGTGCTCGTTGAGCAGAAAGAAGAGCATTTGATGTTAATTCCTTAAGCCATAAATCACTTTCCTTTGTTCGTGGATCTTCAGCACCCAACTATATATGTATACCATAATTTGATTCGTAAAAAAAAAATTACTATTCTGCTTCCACCGCAATTATTGAATCAATAAAAGAGTATCTTAATTATCTTACCTTCTTTTCAAAGACGCCAAATGCAACACGTTCAACATTTAAAGCCTTGTTAAAGTCACCCAACAATGTATATGCCTTGGCAAGAATATGATAACCTGTAGCAGTAAGAACATGTTCTTTACCAAGAATATTTTCTTGTGTAGCACAAGCACGTTCAAAGAACTTGGTACTTGTAGGATAATCACGCAAAGATTGTAACATGACACCAGCATTATTCTATTATCATTAGAAATATATGAAGAAACACTAAGTGATTTTTTTTTTACATAATAGCGGTCTCGTCTATATGAAGATGATGATAAAAAAAACTTACATCAGCAGTAGCAGAATCAGGATGGCCAGCACCAAATACAAGATCCCAGTAGTATAAAGCATGTTTCAAGTAGCGAAGAGCAAGTTTTGTTCGGCCAGCAGCATGTTCAAAAAGACCAAGGTTGAGCTATCATAATAGACAAATGTAATAAAAATCTCATTTAGTGAGTGAATTATATCCTAAAGTATAGTTATTAGCTAACTATAATACTTACATAGTGGTGAATAGTTTCTGGGTGATCAACACCGTTTGTTCGTTCAGCTGCAATAACAGCCTTACGTTGAAGATCCAAAGCAGCGTCACGATCTTCATTATGATGATAAATCATGGCAAGAGTAGCATAACATTTTGAAGTTTCGGGATGCAAGAAGCCATATGTTTGTTCATGAAGTGTTAAGGATTCCAACAAAAGTTCGATACCAAGTTGTCGGTGACCTTGGGCCAAACTCATCTTACCAGCTTCAAATGTCTCTTCAGCAAATACACTCTATAAAAGTTAATATTCAATTAGCAAAATAGAATAAAAAAAATTCTATAACTTTTGTTTCGACCCCTTCCTGTCCAATTTTCATTTGGTTTTTTTTAATAACTTACTCGGCCAGATGCTTGCTTGACAGTAGGCATCAAATTTTGAATATCATCGGGAACAAATGAAGTTGTGCGACGCTTAGACAATGATTCATCATTCTTTTGTTTTTGCTTACCACCGCGCTTACCACGACTGCTTTGCTTTTGTTGTTGATCCTTTTGGCGAGATCGAGCAGCATCTTCAGCAGCCAATTCGGCACGTTCTTCTTCACTGTATGCAGTGAAGCGATAATCGCGAGCTTCAAGTTGAATACCGACACGTAAACAGATTTCACGAAGTGTAGGTAACACGTTTAAGAGCTGCAAAAAGTCATCATTAAGTTTGTATCGGAAACGACAAAGTATTTGTTGCTTTAATTCAGATTCAACATGGTTAGGTGTAAGTCTGGACCAGCTAAAGTCATTACGAGTGGCACCTTCAGGTATTTCAGGTTTAGGTTTAGAGTTGAATTCTCGACCAAACAAACAGTTCAAAAAGTGGGAAACACAAGCAGTTGCTTGTTCCAATGGACATTCACTCAACAACTTGCGCAATATATGCTTAGAAGCACGAACAACCATTTCTTGAACAGCCAATTTTTGAATATGTTCGATACGCTTGTCCTTGCTGATAGAAACTAATTCAGCGACCTTGCCTAAATAACGCATGTTGATACCACGACGGTGCATGGCCTTGGTTAAAGCATCACCATCAAGAGGAGAAATAGCATACGAGGCAAAGTCAAGAACTAAACTTGGAATAATATCGTTGCTAAGGAATTGAGATGCTTCACGGACAACTTGTTCTTGTTCCTTGACTGCTTCAGAATCATCACCGAGTTTAGCAGAAGTGAAGACATCGGGGTTGAAGTTTAATTTGAATTCGTTCATGTCAATCTTAATTTCCTCTTCCTCTTCTTCAGGCTTTTGTTCTTGTTCTTCATTTTCCTTTGTTTCTTCACCATCAGCCTTGGGGTTTTCTTCTTCCTTCTTCTTTTCTGGCTCTTCACCACCATTAGCGAGTTTTCGTTCCTTCTTGATTTCTTCAGTCTTTGCCTTGACCCATTCTCTGAATCGATGTTCCCAAAACAATCCCATCAATTCTGGACGCAGCAAAGTCATCTTGTGAGGATAAGCAGGAATATTATCCTTATCAACACATTCTTTGTCTTGAAATTCGATATCAACAGGATTCAAACGATAAAGATCCAACATGTAACGACGACCATCAGCACCAAGAAGACCCTTTGTTTCCAACGAAGTGTACAACTTAACCTTTTCATCATTAGCATCTATCAAGGTATGTTCATCCAAATGAAGGGATTTGACAATTTCATTACCAATAGCTTCATGGAATTTTTCATCAGCAGAAATCTGAGCACCATTATCAACAGAACCATAAACAATCGAGTTTTCATCTTGACGGCGGAAAATACCAGGAACAATACTTTGAGCAACCACACGGATACCTTTGTAATCAACAATTACACTACCCAAAGTATAAAGACCTGCAGCATCGACGCTGTTGAAAATTTTGACACCTTCCAAATCTTTACCAGTGGCAACATGTGCTGCTTCATCAGCACCAAGTGCCTCAAATGTGCCCCGACCATCATTACCCTTGCTAAAGAAAATATTGTTGTATACATACATGTGTGACTCGTCAGGTTCCATTGGATTCAATGGTACAACAGAACCATTTACGACTGCCACGGCACCACGAACAGCAGCTTCTGTGAATTCCGATTGTACCTTATTAATCAAACGTTCACGAAGTACACGTTCTTGCAAGTTAGTCTTGGGTAATTCACGATGAGATTGTAATTCATCGTTCCAATCACGCATGGATTCAACAGCATCGGCACCAAAGTTCAAAAGAGGTTCTGCAGGACGTGCTGGATCAAAGGCATGTTCAGGAGATTGAACTGCCCATGGGTGAGCTGGGAAATAAGTATTGACGGGCAATACTTCCAACATATGATGACATGTAATGAAATCTTGAAGTTCGATAAAGCTGGAAGCGAATTTGGGAGAAGCTTGTTGAAGTAACTTGATCAATGAATGGGCACCCATTTTCTTGCCACCGGATTTACGGGTTGGATCAAATTTGTTATTGGTGATGTTATTGACAAAGAATCCTTGAGTCGAAGCAGTGATATTGAGTGTTTCGTTTTCGAGAGTAACAACAATCAAATAGAGTAAATCACCCTTAAGGCGACGAGCATGAGGGACAGGGTTCCAACCAGATAAAGATAAGCTCTTGATACATTGAGGAGCAAGACGTTGGAACGTAGGTGGTACAAAATCGGATAACTTGGATGAAGCTTCTAAATCAGTATTGGTGAATGCATGCTCGGGGATAGGGTCACTGGAAAATAAATCTTCCATTTTCTTTTCACTTTCAGGTACAATTTCTTCATCTATTTAG
This sequence comes from Circinella umbellata, assembly GCA_025093555.1. Taxonomy (NCBI): domain Eukaryota; kingdom Fungi; phylum Mucoromycota; class Mucoromycetes; order Mucorales; family Lichtheimiaceae; genus Circinella; species Circinella umbellata. The sequence continues at coordinate 158,499 of JAIWNF010000028.1, read as the reverse complement.
TAGCAATATGAGAGAAATAACCATTAATTTCGATCAAATGTTTCCACGGTGTAATAAATAATAATAATAAAAATAATTTACCAATTTCACCAGTAACAGCTGTCAAAAACGAAATACCAGAGTCAATGCCAACTGCTGATGGATTGGGCTTATAAGGACCACCCAAAAGATCACGAAGACGGTTAATATGTAATCGAACATCACGTTCAGTATAGGTGTCTATATTATATTCGTAATAGCAGAACATATACAAAGGTAAGTATTAATTAATATAAATACATATGTAACCTTCATTTAATTATTTATCCCCTCTATCCATCCTTGAAAATCCATCCCCCCTCCACAAATCTATGTTGTATTACCTTCAACCAACTGTAATTCTGTTTCAGGTGTCATGCCTTCGATTTCACCTAATTCAGCAAAATCGTTAAGACGAGTACCATTCAAAGCAAGATAGAAACAAGAGTGAGCACAACTTTCAGGTGACTCCATCACGGATTGTTTAATATCATGGATTGCTTCCCTTGGGCTTGCCTATTATACATATATATATATATCCATTATAAATACCCAAAATAACTAATAAAACATTTTCCCACTCCTTCTAATATTGCTTATTCTTACTGTTATTATTATTACTACTTACAATAATTTTAATATCTGATCCTTTGCTACCAGGTAACTTGATCGTCAGTTGGAAGGTTTCTTCAGCGATCACTATATTATTGTTTTAATGCTCAGCCGATGATATATGCTTAACCCACTCTTTGATCTTTTTTTTTATATCCACTTTTCTCTCCTTTCGTTATAGCCCCTTGAAGTACAGGGAAAGAATAAAAATTTATTCTAAAGTTTTTCTACATTTGAGTTCAAACTTACTTTCTTCTGCAGTTGCGTCAACTTCAGACGCGATCTGTTCTTCGGATCGCTTGTCCACTACATTAGATTCTGTAGGGATCTGTTGTTGCTCGACTTTGTCGGCCATGACTAACATATATTAAAAGATAGAAACAAAACAATCAAGGAATTATGCATACAGTAATAAAGTTAGTGTTTTGACAAAAATAAAAAATATTCGTTTAAAGTTTTGTCTTACTTGTATATTAATATTTTCACACGGAAAAAAAAAAGGGAAGAGTGGAAGGAAAGAAGGGAAAGGAAAAACAAAATATAGAAGCGGTGCTATAAAGTGGTATTGAAACCAGCGGATGGAGTTGACAACGGAAACAAGGAACCCACAACATTTATTTGTGTTTTTTTGCGGGGTTAAAATAGCCCAGGCCCTTCATAATATTATTATATATTTTTTTTTTACCACACTCTTTTTTTTTGTTGACCAAGTATAATTATCACTTAAACCTTGTTTTCTATCTGGGGAAGGTAAGAAGTGGCTTTTTAAATTATATACAAAAGCATGAAACTTTGTATTTGCATTAATAAATACACGATATATATTATGGTTGATACAATATATCTTGTTGACTTTTTTCTTAGAATACTTCTTTTGAAATCAAAATGGATAATTATTTAATCCAACTCCACTAATTCCGATATCTTCCCAATATAAAAAATGTGAGTCAAAAAAAAAAAAAAAAAAAGTCAAGAGGTTGCTATAGAGCAAATGGTTGTTATGGCAACAGTAAGGATTTTGGTTACAATTTTTTTTTTGTTTTTCTTCAAATATTGATTGCCTAAACGACAAAAAGTATGTACAACTTATAGAATTATCGATCTGAGAAACAACAAAGGAAGAGGAGAGAGGAAAAAGAAATGAAAATTTTAAAAGTAGACGTATGTGGATGTGAGTGTGCATGGATTGGGTTTTGTGAATTTTTTTTAATAGCAAATACTATTAAACGAAAAGGGGTTGTTTTGTGCATGTTTTTGATTGTTGTTCAGTTTATGAAAGATATATAAAAATTGTTATTATTAAAAAAAACGCTTATTAAACAACTAAACAACTAAAAAAAAAAACTTGCTTAAGCTTCAGTGCAGTCGCGAGACTATAAATATCATTAAGGGGAAAAAAAGTTGTCAGTTAATTTATCATGTTTGATTTCCCAACCCTTCTCCTCTTCTTCTCCTTAAACTCTCCTTTAAACTCTTCCAAAAAAAAAAAAACTTACAATGTGACCGGGTTGTTGACACTTGTAGCACACCTTATCTTGTTGGGGTTGATCGCATTCACGCGAAATGTGACCAAAGCTCTATATATGGTTTTGAAAGAAAAACGAGAAATGGTTAAATATATACATCATTCCAACTTATCCAATATAAAGTAAGACTATCTCAAAACACAATATATATGTATATATAACTTACACCGCAGTTGTAGCACTTTTGGCCACTTTGGCCAGAGGGACATTCACGGCTAATATGGCCAGAACCACCACAGTTGTAGCAAGTCTTACCACCACCGTTGTTGTTACCACCGAAGCTTCGACCACCGCCGAAACCACTGTTACCACCTTCGGGACAGTTACGGGACATGTGACCTGACTTACCACACTAATAATAATATAAACAGGTAAGAGTGTTAAAATGTGAAATCAACAATAGAATTATGTCTTTCTACTTACGCTGTAGCAAGCAGGACCACTGCTGTAATCATCACCAGCATCAGGACAGTCACGGGACTATTGATCGAAAATAAAACAAAAATCGTTATTATATGACGTATGAGAATAATGACGGTCAGTGATATGTAGTGATAAAACTGATTTGACGCTTACCAAATGACCTGCTTGGTTGCACTTGTAGCAAAGACGTTCAGCACGGGCTTCAGTGCTGCATTAATCAAAATAATAATAATGAGCAAAAATTAAGACAAATTATATGTAAAAAAAAAAACTGCTTAATATTTTTTTTTCTTCTTACCAGTCCTTGCTCATATGACCTTCTTGGTTGCAGTTATAGCTATATTACATAAAGGAAATTTTTGAATTAGATTATTTACTTGTCTATCTTAAAAGAAAAAATATAGCAAGAGAGAACGAGAGCCTTACCAAACGGATTCAGTTTTGCTACACTCCTTAGCTTGGTGACCAACTGTTAAATTAAAAGAGAAAATTGTATCAGATATTTTGTTTTCAAAAGAAAAAAAGAGAAATAAAACCTCATTACTATTTTCCCCCAAGACAAGAGACGTGTGACGATCTCAAACTTTTTTTTTTGATTCCAAAAAAAAAAAAACAACAACAACAATAGATCAAAGAACCCCAATGCCTTTATACCCAATAACTTGATTGTGAAAAAATGAAATCACGAGTTCAAAAGATCGGTTGAAATCAACGTTTTGTTCATAAGAGAAAAAGAAAACACGTCCTCCTCCTTTTTTTTATTTTATTTTTTTTTTCTTTACTCTCTTTTTCTCACTTCTCTTTTACACATAACAATAGTCTTTTATAATAAAGAATAATAATAATAAATAAAATATATATACGACTACTTGCATTCACCACACTTGTAACAGCCACCACGACGGAAAGACATATTGGTCCTTAATATATAAAAAAAAGTAAAGGGAAAGGGAAAGAGAGAGAGAAAAGAATAGGACGGTCCCCGCGCAATGAGGCTTTTTTTCAATTTCTCGTGGAAAATTTTTTGATATGAGATAAAAAGCAATGAAGGACCGCACGAATTAAACCAATGACGTTGCATCAATTTGCCTGGTGCGGCATGAGTATCCTCACACACTACACAATAAGAAGTCATATTGAGGCAACGAGCAATGACGGTCATATATTCCAAGGGTTACCAATATTAACTCTTTTGATTTTTAAATATTTTTTCTCTTAATAGGAATAAAATATATACATATATGCTTGATAATGAATAATAGCTTTTCTATAATTAGGTACTATGTATACGTACAAGTATATCCCTATTACATACATATAATGCATATTTCACTGTCATTACCAACAGAGGAAATAATGGATATTATATAACGTATTAAATATACCATGTACTTCAATGTTGCCTTTACTTTTTTACTTGTTTGATTGTATGGAAGTTGCCAAAATGACTGACTGGCGTATCATAACGCAATTCATAATCATCCACGCAGAAATCTATTTAAAAAAGCTTCGTAGCAATCTTTGAGAATGTTAGTAATTTATAAGAGCTTTATTTTTTATAGCTATAAAATAGACGGGGTGCGACAACAAAGATGACTTACATATGTTAACAAACATCTATACTGGCCAAAAATACAATATTTATAAAGGATTAAATGTGCTGTAGAAGCCTTAACTACGATATGAGAAAGCCGTGTCATCGTAGCTTTATCTTCTTATGGAAGTTAACATAAAAAGCATTGATGGACATTATCATGGTAACACAACAGCACGAGGAAATGGAGAAAACAAAGAAACAACTTTCTTAAGCTAAATATGTCTGAAATATGTATCCTTATTGCTATTACAATTACGTGGAACGCTATCTCTTTTTTTTTTAATCATTTCTGCCTCTGATTAGAAGCGTATATTGTTTATAAGCATTCTGCTAACTTAATAGTAAATTATATATAAACGCGCAATTCTAATAATACTGCAGTTTTGGGATTTAACTATATCACCAAATTTCCCCTTACTTCTATGTATTAACGTGATTTTTATATGAATACTGTCCACGCTTCCAAAGCATTTTAGTTTCTAACCCGTATCTTGGAAATCCCATATGCTGGCTTATTCACTTTTTAGGTCAAGTTTGAAAAAATTGACGTCGACGTTTCAAGACCTTTTTTTATAGACACGTTTTTTTTTTTTTTATCATGGTTAAACCAACGTACTCCGATATTATTGTTATTATTACTGTTTTATTAGTTGATAAGTAGAAATAGGACAAACTACAAAAGACAAAAAAAAAAAGATTATAAATATCTAATTATAAATAACCTTTTCTCATTTTATTTTATTTTTTGATGAGTTGGCAAATTTCAGTGGACAAAATAAATAAATAAAAATAAAATAGTTATGTTGGCGCCGCTGAAATTATAATAAACATATTAATAATAGATCAATTGCTATTTTGTAACGTGGTCGAAAAAAGAAGTAAAAACTAACAAAGAAAAATGGACGTTTCTGTGTTTTTTTTTCTCTTCCAATGAATTAGCTTCATTCTTATTACAATTCCAATTGTAGCAGTGTAAATTATTATTATTTGTTAAGACGAGAGCATTGACCAAAAAGAACTTCTCACATGGCGTAGAAAAAAAAAAGGGGGGGGCCGGTAATAAAAGTAGAAATTGTTACATTTTAATGGTTGTTGTCGATCTATGTTTTGATAAAATGATACATTTTTCGTTGCATTACACGTGGTTTCAAAAAGTCAAAAAAATAAAAATAAAAGAGTTACTGAGATTATAATAATAGGCCCGAGTAACTGAATCCATTTTAAAGTTGCAGTGAATAATAATTCAGAAAGAACCGCTTTTTTTTTTCTTATCTGCAATACAATTTCTTCTTTGTAATATATTACAATATGTCAAGAAATAGAGAGAAATGACGAGATAATAGGAGATTAAGATTTAAAATAAAAGTGATCAGCCACCTAGAATAGTAAAAAGTATAACTTCAGGAGATGATGAGTGTGTTGTCTTTTGGAAATTACAAATGCTTCAAGCAAAATGTTGTTGTTTTTTTTCTTGCGGAGCCTGTAAACAAACGAAACACTTTATATTTATCTCTCGTGTTTTGGGCACACTTGCACTCCCCCACACTCCTCCTCCTCCTCCTCCCCCCCAAAAAAAAAAATCCTTTTATTGTGTTGTAATATACTATTTCTTTTTTTTTTCCCTCTCAAAAGAAAAAAAAAGGTAGATCGTCTTCTTGTTACGCCTTGTTATTACACAATTGCCTTTTTCTTTCTTTCTTCTTATACTCTTCCTCAATTGACAAAAAAATAAAACTGAAACTAGACCAAGAAAAAATTAAAAAACCGTATTACAGTCGTTCGTTATTGCTTCCTCTACTTGTCGTATTATATATATATCATATACTAAACTTCTTTCATTCTAGTGTACCCGCTTTCCTTGTTCCCCTTTTCCCTCTTTCTTCTTCCAGAAAGACGCAAAACACAAACACGTATACTCAGCCCCTCTCTCTCTTTCTCTAACTCTCCTTCACTCTCTTTTGTTCTAAGTTCTCCTTTGTCCCTCCTCTTCTCTCCTCTTAACTGTATATTCTTTGTGTTCACTTATTTATAAATGTTATCGGCGGAAGAGGACGTTTCAAATTCGATTAATTCAAAAAACCAACAACCGTCAATGACAACGCCTGGAGAATGTAACGCCATGACAACGAACATTGAAGAACGTCGTCAATCGTTGCCACTTGAAGAAGAGAACAATGACACGACGAGAGAAGATCATGATGCCAATTTTGACACACCTACTATTACTACGACCACCACCACCACTACTACTACTAACAGTATAAGCGACAATGACAGTAATAGCAGGCTATTGCACCACCACCAGCAACGACAACAAAATTCATCACAAATAACATTACCATTCTCGGATAAAAGCGGTGGATCAAGTCATCATGAAGAATCTCAATTTCAACATCAATCACGATATCATACCCTCATGAGACGACCATCAGATGACTCAATTCGTTCCAACTTTTCGACCACAAGCTCTGTATTTAGTACAGCAAGTAAAATATCCAGACTTCCTAGCGCAGTCAAGTCTTCGTTTGTATCCGTCAAGGGATTCATGAAATCAAATCGATCCAGAGCAAAACGACTAACGATATCCCATAGTAACAATAGCCAACAGCAACCACAACAATCGAATGAAACAGGATCCTCTTCTCCACATTCTTCTCATTTTTCACCCCAGACAATTCATTATTCGACACCAGGGACATCGCCTTATTCGTCAGATCGAGAATCACTTGCGTCAAGACTTCGCCGTCGTACACCTAGCACAATGGGATTAGCGAGTATATTTTCAAACAATAATAAGGATGAACGATGTTCTAGTTCAGCAACAAGTAGCAGTAGGATTAATCCAAGTCAATCAACGAGTTATTCGATTCTTGAAGTAAAAGATCCATATCATCATAACAAAACACCTGTTGCAGCAATAACAACATCTCGACCTCGTCCACGCAATATATTCTCAAATACAACATCATCAAATAATAATGGACGGCGGAATAGTGTTGTGGGCGCAGCCGCAAGATTTCTTAAACGAGATGATAATAGCAATAACAAACATAATAACACCAATAATAAGCATCGTATTTCTTCTATTAATGAAGAAAATGGGCTAAAAACAACAGCACAACCAGAATTTGGATTTAGTGATGAATTCGAACAAGCCATCAAACAAGAAGAAAATGAACAAGTGGCAGGGAGGTCATCGAATCAAAAAGGAGTGGGAAAACTATTATTTGGCGTGGATCTTGACCATATGGAATTTTTCGAAAACGACAATAATAATAATGATTTTAGAAAATCTGCCACATCTAGTATAATTTCAGCCAGTTACGATTTAGAACCTACTAATGTATCTTCGTCTGATGCAACAAGTGATCATATCACCACTTCAAACTCACCGACACATGAAGTTGTATGGAGTCGAAAACGAGCTAAATCTTGCCAGGTAAAATATTTCATTTGTTTGTTTGTTTGTTGTTAATATGGAATGGGAGTTATTTATTTGTCAAAGATATTTAAGTGTGTGAGTGAGTGTGTTTGTCTGGACTCTCCTATGATATAAAATTGATTTTTTTAATAATAATAAAATTACAGGAAACAAAGGTACCGTCATTGCGACAATTAGCTAAAGGTCAATATGCCTCAACCGCAGCATTATCATCCTATCATCATCAACAAATACCACCATCTCCACCACCTCCTGTTCCTTCTTCTTTTGTAAACGGTGAAAATGATACTGTCCCATTCAAATCCAACCTTTTACCTATTGCTCATACAACCAACGTTAACGCCAGTAATAATAATGTCCAACAACAACAACAACGGAAATTAACAGAATCCAAATTCAGTCATTCGTACAACAATATTCTTGTTACAGCAACACTGACAACGTTGCACAGCAAGTTAATTAACGATTGCGATCAGCTTTTAGCGTCAACAATTCTTCCACCCTCCAAACAAAAGAGCAAACAAAAGTTTCCAGAGGACTCACTCCGAGCCATTATGGATGATCTTCGGAAAATGTCGGATATGGTTGAATGGGAAGATGGTGAGGGGCCCGTTTCTAAAACCTCGGTGGTAGAATTTTTCCAAGTTCTAGATCAACAAATATCACAAGGTCAGGCATTTGTTGATGCAGCAGAAGCAAATGCTACGAGTCAAAAACAAAAGGATAAAAAACAACAGCAACAGCGAACACAGTATATTGACACAGGAAATCAAGCATTAACAACAGCTGTAAAAGATATTGTAAGTGAAAAATCAATATATTTTGATTATTATTGTTTCTGTAGATATTAATTTAATTAATTATTTTTTTTAATTGGAATGGGTGCAATTTGGAATTGGGTTGGATTGGGAATTTATAATAGGTTTCTTGCCTCAAACAAATGGTCAATCAATGTGTTTGTCAATATCATAAAGTATTTGAAAAGTCCATGATTATTCCTTGTAAAGGATATCGAGTAGAAGGAAGAAATCGATTTGGAACACAAGCACAAGATTATCCAACAACGATTGACGATCATCCAAAAGATTATAGCGATTCTATTATAGATTACATGGATCATGAGGCTTATTGGTATCGAACTTATTTTGTGGGACGAGATTATATAACATTTGTCGGGTATGTGGATGACAAGGAGCCATTACTGCTTTCAGCTATTTGTGAAACACTGGAAGATGGTGTTCAAAAGCAGTATCGATTAATTATAAGAACAAAACAGGTACCTTTTTTTTTCATATTTATTTGGGTTTGGGGTTTTTTTTTGGGGGGGGGGTTGACGAGGAGGGAAAAAAAAAGAAAAAAAAAAGCAAAGGAATCATATTTATATATGTAAACATTCCTTTCTTTTTTTTTTTGCTCCTTTTTTTTCAAAAAAAAAAAAAAATCTTAAAAAAGTGCATTACATCAATGAAAGTTTATCCAAAACAGTAATAATAACCTTTAAAAAAATTGGGGACCTCCTTTTCTATAATAATAATGAATAATAATTTTAATTTGTAATAATAAAAAAAAAGGGACCCGATATCCGTAAAATTATACCCGATTCGTTCTTACTAAGTGCACCATCATCACTAACATCATCGGTCAATGATACTCAAATGGAAACAGTCCCCGACACCACATGGAAAGCGGTGATAGAAATGTCGTTGGATATGCCATTTAATCAATTGAAAAAAATTGATCAGGAAACAATGGTCTCAACTGGCTTAGAGAGTGATATTTTACGGTTAGATGAACAAGCAGTAAGTATATGTTGTACATTCTAATATACGATCAAAATAGCGTTTTTCTCTCCGAAATATTGATTTGATATTTTCTTTTCATAAAAAAAAAATGATAACAGGTTCATGATCGATGTAAATTTGGTGTTATTCTTGTAAAGGAAGGTCAAACAAAAGAGGAAGAATGGCTATCAAACGAGCATGATTCTGAAAAACTGGATCGATTCTTACAAATTATTGGCCGTCGTGTTGCACTACAGGGATATGCTGGATGGGCAGGAGGATTAGACAGGCGAAGTAAGTTTTAATAGAACGAAAGAGAAAAGAATAAAGAGTTAGAGCGGGAGAGGTGGAATATATGTAAGGAGACTAAGGGAAAAAAAGGGGTGTTTATGGAAGAGGGATAAAAGACAAAAAAGAAATATTCAATTTGTATTATATAATAGGTGGAGATTCCGGTGAGCATACATTTGTAGAAGACTGGAAAGAACATAATATAGCATATCATGTATCCACTTTAATACCTTCTCGACAAGGAGATAAACAACAAGTACAGAAGAAACGCCACATTGGAAATGGTAAGGAAAAATACATAAGAAAATTGAAGAAATCTGTATACTTAGATCACTGATTATCTATTTAATTTTTAGATATTGTATGCATTGTCTTTGCTGAAGGAAAACAACCTTTTAACCCTGCAGCTATCAAATCCCAATTCCTGCATGTATTTATTGTAGTACATGAAGAAGAATGGGAAGGGAAAACCGGCTGGAGGTAAGTAAATTATATATGCAGGGACAAGAGGGTTATGTACATTGCTAAATGGTAGCTGGTTAGCGTTTTAACTTTGTGTCTTTTATTAAACTCCTGTAACAATTCAGGGTTGAAGTAGCAATGGCAGAACCTGTACCAGCATTCAGTCCCGCTTTACCTGAAAAGTCAACATTTTTCCATGAGTCCGAGCTGCGATCTTTTATTCTTGCTAAACGTAAGTTCTTTTTTTATCTTCTTACTCTTTGATAATTTTTTTTTGGGGGGGTAATTTCATACGAATGAAAGGGAAAGGCAAAGTGCCGGGGCTGAAAGATCCGTATGTAAAGATTTATTGTGATGAATTAAGATGGATGATGAGAAAGTGCATAAAACGATATTTGTTGGTTTTCGAGTAACACAAAAAAAATTGGACAACAGTGATCAACGCCGAATATGCAGCATACAAATCACCAAAGTTTACTCAGCCCATGGCCCGTGCACGAGAAGGCATTCTAGTCAATGTGGCAGAACGTGGCTTCAAGATGGCCAAAGATTTGGAAATATCATTGTTCAGTAAACATAGCAAATCACCTTCTACCTCTTCTGATAGAAGCTCCAAAAGTACCAGGAGCGGATTTAGCGCATCATCATCAAGTGATCATATTACTCCTTCTCCTTCTCGATCGAGCATGATACGGGAGTTATCTGAGGGTATTGTAGCAGGCCTTGGAAGGCGGCGTAGTGGGCCTGATAATAGTCATCCTGACACTGCGAAACCAAAAGCTACACGCTCTAGTAGGCCTGCAAGAAAAGGGAAACCAAATAATAATAAACACGGAGAAGGTATATTTTGATGGAATATTGCTTTTTATTTTTGCTTCTATACGAAACCAACACTAAGTAATATATTCCTTCTTCTAAATAACATACAGCAACAACAACACAACAATTACAAAAACAGAGAAGTAGGCCTGAGCTGGATCTCATGCAACCTTCTTCAGTATCTACATCAACATCATCATCGCCACTAACTTCAAGGCCAAATAATACTGACTCATCAAGAAGAGATCTTAATAATACTGCAGGCATTCGACATCGAGCTCATAATATATTTACGTCATTTGGTGGTAGTTCAGGTCGTCGACATAACCATTCAACTACTACTACTTCTACTATTACACAAACTCGATAATTTTATTAGATGATGAATGAATGACACGCATACCCTTTTTGACACCCTTTTTTACTGTTACTATTATTATTATTATCATTATTCTTTACTTTATTTTTGCTAAAACTCTTTCTAATCCCATTTGTTTTTTTTTTTTTTTACCTTTTTCTAAAAACATATTTGTTTTGTAGATTCTCATAAAAAATATTATATAATTTTTGTATATACTGTAATTATACAGGGTATACAACATAATTTTTTCATTGCAAAAAAAAAAAAACTATTGATATGAAAACAAAAATATTGGTTAACATTCTATATTCTTTAATTTATCATTATCAAGTGAATGACGACGGAGGAGTAAATCAAATACGTTGTACATATATACGTGTGTGAAATAAATAAATAAAAAAACAGTCAATTAATAATAATTGTATGGCAGAAAAAGTATTGTAAACTTGACTACAGGAATAAAATGTCATTCTATTGGTATCGATTTTTGCATCGGCTCGTTTAAATTGGGGGAGAGTTTGTGGGTGTGTATTCGTGGTGAAGTTTTTTTTTTTAATTTAATTGTTTGTAATGCATTAAAAGTGTATGCTTTATAATATATATTATGTGTATTATTTCATAATAATTTATTTAATACGTAATAATAAGAAAAATAAAGAGCTTTTTTTGTGATTAGTCACTCTCCTTCAGTTAGAAGAAAAAATAGTTTTGTATTTTTTGAAGTATAAATGGACGCACAGACCAACATTGATGGCGCGTACAACTAAATTGTATAAGTGTAAGTATACATGCTTCAACATACCAAACACGATCATATTATTGGTAAACTATGTACATCAGAATAGGGGTTTATAAAGAATATCCGTATATAAAATGCTGGATCAATATTTTTCCTTCCTCTTTCCTATGAAACGAGACGAATCTTTCACGTTCAATAAATAGAATAATATATAAAGCATGGAAGCATTAGAAAAACGGAGTTTCTGGTAATAAAACATAATAACTGCAAAGGGAAAATGTTGGGGGTGGATCATGCTTTTTTTTTTTCAAAGGGGCTCAAAAGGATAAATAAGGGAAAGGACGTGGGGGAAGAGGGGTTATGGTTTTCTTGGGGGTGATGACGATGATAATAATAATAATAATATTCTACGGAGATACATATAAGTACGTATATATACTTAATAGCAAAAGAAAAAGATGTCTAAAAGGAATAAGACAGAATATGTACATGTATGAATAAAACTAAACGCATTTTATTATTGTGTATGTGTATATGTGTATGTATGTGTATGTGTATCTCTTTCTATCTTTGATACAGACATACATTCACATTTCATAAAGTAACAATAAAGCAAAGAGTGTTTCATTTCATAAGGGTCATCTTAATTCCCTTCCGGTATGACATACAATCAAGCTGTTTTCACTTATGCGATCAATAATACGTAATATAAAAATAAAGTGATTTTTACTATGTAATATATTTCATTATATTATTGTACATACTCCTTAGTACTCATCAACATATATTAATACTTAATATATGTATTTGTTTACTCTTACATATTAAACTTGATAAAGCAAAAACAAAAAAAAACAAAGGTATTTAACAACAGCAAGAATTATATACAACAGATAATATTAAAAAAATTAAAATGAAAGTTACATATGTAACTTTGCTATGCATACTAATACTAATAAGAGAAAGAAAGAGAAAAGAGAGAAACCTTCGTTAATATGGTGACATAATTCATGCCCTCATGCCGTTATGTTATGTATATTATTGTACAAAGTTATATGCGGTCATTAATAAGAAGAAAACATCATTTAAGCGGATAGAAAGCATATCTGCAAGAGAAAAATTATAAAATATTAATATTAAATAATGAAACAACAGATAACAACAATTCCTCCACCATTCTTTCGGATTCAGTTACTTTTTTTTTTTTTGAACAAAATTCCAATGCAATAGCTTTCCCGCCAAATGTTATATAACGTTTTTTTCATTTTTACTCTTACAATTTTTATTTATTTATTAGAATCCCTTCTCTTCTAAATAAAGAGAAGCCCCGTTGCCTCCTTGTCGCTTTGACCTTTTTTTTTTTTCTTACATATTTTATCTCTTCTTTTTAACTCCTTTTCAAGAGGCTCTTTTTATTCTTCTCTTTTCTTTTTTTGTTTTGTTTGTTGTTTTACTATTATTCAACTTCTTTTTAATATACAAAAACACATTAATATTCTCTCTTTATTCCACTCTCTTTTCTTATTCCTTTTTTCTTCTAATTCTTCTTTTCTTCACAATTTCCTTATTGTAACATATATTATTGTGTATATTTGTCTTTCTTTCTCTTGATTTTATAAGCATTATTTAATTATTACTCTTTATAAACTACAACAATGGCAACGACAAACGATGATTACCATGCTCGCCCGACATCTTTGCCAAGCTATCAATATAATAGTGATTCGTCCTTGTTCAATAATAAATCAAGAGCAAGTATTGATTTACTCTTACCCACTCTCAATGAATCTGATGGTTGTCTCTATCGTTCTCCATTTCGCGTTGCACCCAATACGTTTTCTTCTAATTCATTTCCCTCGGTACCACTTCCACCACCGGCCTTATTGCAACAGCAACAACAGCAACCAGTAGTAGATGATATGATTGGTGTAATTCAACAACCCCACCATCAGTATCATCCTAAAGGAAGTGTTAGTATGATTTCACCACCATCACCACCAGAGCAGAAAGGAACCCCATGTGAGTTAGTCAACAATAGGACTACTACTATTTTAAATGATCAAGATCAATTTCCACGTCCTCTGGAATTTGATAGTATTGTCCAAGATTATCTACAAAATTTATCTACCAAAAAACGTGACAAAGCATTGGTTGATCGTCAGCGATATGAGTTAATACTTCAAGTGCTTAAGGATCCTCGTAACACTGCTATTTCCACGGCTCAATTTCGATTCTGGGTCAAGAAAATGTTTCAACTCGTGACAGCTGATAAAGTTGACGTAGTATGTCATGACAATAAACCCGTTGCTATGCGCGAACATATTTATGGTATTCTTGTTCGTGCTCATCGTGAAGTTCATCATGGAGGTAGAGATAAAACTTCGGCATTGGTAAGTTTGTTTTTTTTTTGTAAATCATTTTTAAATGATGGACCGTGCCCTCTATTTTGTACACAATGTGCACCCCTTTTTTCTACTTATTGGCAAAACACGATACTATTACTATTCCCTTCTTCTTTTATATATAACTCTTAAAAGTTTTTAATGCTAAAAGTAAAACAAACACAGAAAATACTAACCCTCCCATATTTAAACCCTTATTTCTTCCCCCACCCCCGGTTGCTTTTTATAGGTTCGTAAAAGATATTCGTGGATTCCAAAAGAGCTCATTGCGCGATTTGTCCGGCATTGTCCGTTTTGCATAACACGGAGGAATGGATGCCAAAGTCCGACATTGGTCAATGCTACTTCTATCACTATAAAAAATGAAAATGATACTAGTATTGGCACAAACCATCAGAACTATCAGCAATATCCAGATACACCTCCAGCTTATGGTATTGCAACAACTTCTGAGAAAATACATTCATCACCACCTTTATTACCACAATTATTACATCAACCATCATCGTCAACATCTTCCAATTATAATTGTAACAATAATAACAATATGATGACGGAGCAAAAATACCATTCCTTACCAGATATGCAACAGCAAACATCCTGCTGGAATAATAATACGAACAATAATAATCAACATGAAGAATCACACCACCAGCCTTGGTTGTATCAAACCATGCACAGCAACTCTGCATTACTTTACTCCCCTGCGTTCATTGATGATGCATCGGGATCAACCCCTTCTTCGCCCTTTGATAATTCTTATGACCAATCACCTTCAGCATGTTCTATTCATACACCTACAGCTGGAGGTAATGATCTTCAACACTGGACCCATTCATTAATGGAGACCAACAAACAGCAACATACTTATACATCATTACAGCAGCAACAACAACAACAACAACCGCATTTTATGAACAACGCACCTTACGACACTATTAAAGAAGAAGCCTATGATTCTTATGATTACTTTTATCCTTCTTCTCCAACTAATCGCAATAATTCAGACAACACTAATAACAATTTATATTCAACAACAAATCCACCTCACTCTTCTTCCTCTATTCATCACAATATTTACTATACTGCACTGTCTCAACAACAGCAACAACAACAATATTCTTCTTCCCGCCCTTGTTTATCATCAACATCATCATATCAAGAAGAAGATCAAGATGACTCTTATGAATCTAATACTATGCTTATGAATAATAATAATAATAATCAACAACAACAACATAAACAAGAAGATAGGTCCTCTGTAAAATCCAGCCCTACAACAGTGGCAGCTGCTGCAGCTGCTGCAGTTGTCACTTCTTCTTCCTCTACTACACCTATAACACCAACCTATCCTTCTTCCACTCCATTCATTCTGTCGCATTATCAACAAAAATTATCACATCAACAACAGGACCCCTTATTTTCCTACAACTAGTTTCTCCTCTTTTATTTTTCTTTTTCTTTTCCTTTTTCTGTTTTTTTCCCCTTTATTATAGTTTCTGATAGTATATATACAATCCTTACGTTATTTTTTTTTTCACTCTCTATTGTTTTTTTTCTTTGTTAAATAATAATAATAATAATAAAAATTTATTTACAGGTCGCGGGAAAGTAGATCAATTTCGATCAATCAACTAAAATAATAAAGTATCCTTAATTTGAAAAATTAAGACGCGCACTTTCGTTCCTAGACAGCGAAAACGCGTTGTTGTGATTTCCTGTGAGAATTTTCAAGCTCGCCTTTCAGTGGTTTTTTTTAACAAAAAAAAAATATACAATGACACAACTTAATGATTATGGACTTAATGATTATGGTAAATATAATAATCACATGCACTATCTATAAAAGTCAATGAATTCATTATTTATATAATATTGCGATTTTACACAATGCGTTCGGAATGGAAACCCTCCCCTTTTTAACAGAAATAGAACGTCAAAAGAACATTGAACATAATCGGGAGCTTCTAGCTCAATTCAATTTGACAGAAGCACGTTCTGCATTGAAAGAAACGACAGTATTTTCAAAAAAAGATCCTGAAGAGTAAGAGAAAAAGCACTTCCTCTCACCATTCTCTTCTGAATTTTTTTTTTCTTTTTTGAATTGGAGTATGTTTCAATTGTAACTGACTTAAACATTTATGTTATTATTAAAAAAAAAGTATATCTGTCAAAACAAAGAAAAAAATCAGTATGTATTTATTAAAGCAAAGGAGTTTTGTATTATATATCAATGATTAAATATTATTTACTTTGTTCATTTTCTGAAAAGGAAAACCTACAAAAAAACGAGAAAAAGTTGTACTACCAGCAAGAAAGTCATCACGTTTACGAGGTATTGACGCACCAAAAATTGAAATTGATAGAGATGAAACGATCCGAGGAGCTGAAGTATGAATTTTCAAACAATGATAAGATTGAATACAGATAGAAAAAAAAACTAATTAGTGATTAATGTATCATTTATCAGACCGATATTCAAGCACTTGTGGCCGTTGAAGAAGAACTATGGGATGGAAAATTATTGAAACCAGATGAATACTTTGATGAAGAAATACGAAATAATGCAATAAGAACAGATGGTCATTATACAGGTAAATAGAGAATATACATCTTATCCAGGATTAGTTACAGCAGATAATAGCGATAATGAGTGATATTGAAGAAGTTACTTTTTTAATTTCATTTTTTCTATTATTAGGTTGGATCAATCCAGTATTGATGGAAAAACATGGATTTGAGACATCAGCGGCTGAAGCATGGGAAAAAAATGGTGGCGGTTCTTTTTCATATAAAGACCCTCTTGGTACAGGAAAGAAAAAGGGTCGTGCATCACGGACTGATGCCAAGGTGAATGTATTCTAAACTATATTATTGGACATTTATATATTAAACATAGTATCACTAATTTCAAACTGATGGATTTGTCATCATACAGGCTATTGCAAAAGAAATGTTTAAGAAAAATCCGAATGCATATTTTTATCGACACACTGAACCAGGCGTTGTATGTTTTATATTAATATACATATATGCCAGTGGGTCTTATTACTAAAAAATTTTCCTTATTGATATAGGAACAATTAACTAATGAATGGTCAGAAGAAGAGAAGAAATTGTTTTTAGAGGTAAATTTTAGGATATGAGCGTTGTTTTAGTGTAAAATGTAATAATTGACTAGTATAAAATACAACAATAGACAGCGAGGACTCATGGATGTGGTGATAAGGTAAATAAAGTATTACTAACCGAGCGAAAAGTGAGCATGTATTAACGAATCTATGTATATTGATTAGTGGGGTCTGTTTGCAAGCTATATACCTCACCGGTAAGTTTGAAACCGTACATAATCGCTTATATTGAAAAAAAAAATCGTCAATAATTGAATTATATATATTTGTATATTTTGCAGGGTTGGATATCAGTGTAGCAGTAAGTTACAAATTCAGACACATTGTGAAATTTATGCTAATCTTGCCATAAAAAACAGACTTTTACAGGAGTGTCGTATTACCATCAGGCCTTGTCTTTGATGAAAATTATCAGGTTAGTTAGTCAGGATGTGCAGAGAAAATAAGAAGACTCGGTGTCAAAGTAATACTAATATATACATCTTCAGTATACACCTTCTGGAAAACCAATTTACTGTGGATCACATCGGTCACGCGGCTAAATAATATGCAGTTAAGCTGAATTTATAGCATGGACGTCACACCTTTCTTTGGCGTATGGAACAGTTCTTTTTTTTTTTTTTTTTCCCGTTCAACCTTTTATCTTCTAAACTTCACTCAATAATAAATAAATAAAATGTTGAAACTTGTTCATGGTACTCCGTTACGTGGCAACATTGTTGCCAAGGTAATATGAATAATACATTATAAGTAACGCGCTTCTTTTTTTGAATTAAGTATAGTGACCCATTATACTCTTTTTTCTGCATAGGCTTTGACAACGCGAACTTTTGCTACAAAAAACGTTGCCTCAAAACCTTCATTGGCTCAACAAGCTGTATAGTATCATTGCGATATCAACAAAAGAAAAAATTATCAATGACTGAATCTGGCATTAGAAATAGTAAACTAATTAACATAAGAACTCTATTATTTAGAGAGAAAAGAGAGACAAGACCGTGAACACCGTGACGCTAATTCCGGGTGATGGTGTCGGTAAAGAACTTTCCGAAGCTGTCAAAGCAGTGTTTGCAGCATCTAAGGCACCTATTGAATGGGAGCAATTTGATTTGTCGGGCCATGTTACTTCAGGAGATACATTGATGAAAGATACTTTGGAATCCCTTCGTCGTAATAAAGTGGGTCTTAAAGGCACATTATATACTCCTGTATCGAAATTAGGTCATGCTTCATTTAATGTATCCATGCGAAAGGTAACGCAAAAAAAAAATCGCCGCTGGAAAAAATATTAGGCTCCGTACAATGAATCCAATATATACTCAATATAAAAGAATATGAATATGAAATTTCTGTTTCAATAGGATCTCGATATTTATGGATCCATTTCTTTGGTTAGAAACATACCCGGCGTTCCTTCGAGATTCCAAGGTATTGATCTTGCTATTATTCGTGAGAACACTGAAGGCGAATATTCTGGTCTTGAACATCAGGTCAGTTGTGTAGCCGCTGTCATTGGTGCTACTTTTACTATTATTTTTTCCAATTGATATATCTACAACTGATGACTATATTATTTTTCTTTTTAGTCATTCCCTGGTGTTGTTGAGTCGTTGAAGATTGTTACTCGAGCAAAGACAGAACGTATCGCGCGTTTCGCATTTGATTTTGCTCTTAGAAACAATCGTAAAAAGGTTACTTGTATTCACAAGGCAAACATCATGTAAGTTCGCTATTATTATGTATATCTGTCGGTGTATATGTGTTGGTACTGTTTCTAAATAACTACTGCATATAAATAAAGGAAACTTGGTGATGGTTTGTTTTTAAAAACATGCCGCGACATTGCAAAGGAATATGAAGGTTCTGGAATCACTTTGAATGATATGATCGTTGACAATGCATCTATGCAACTTGTTTCACGCCCGCAACAATTTGATGTTATGGTTATGCCTAACTTGTATGGAAGTATTCTTTCGAATGTTGTAAGTTGTATTTGCTTTCGAGTTTATATATAAAATCTTCTTTTTTTTTTTATTCTTGCTCTATTTTCTTTTACTCAGCTTTGTTATATATAGGGTGCTGGTTTAGTTGGAGGTCCAGGTAAAGATTTTTTTTAATAAACCGTTCGTCAAACTATGAGGGAAAAAGGGGAGGCTGATAACATAAAAAAAATACATTTTTAGGCTTAATCCCAGGTGCTAATATGGGTCGAGAATTTGCGGTTTTTGAACCTGGCTGTCGTCACGTTGGCGCTGATATTAGTGGAAGCAACGTAGCTAACCCAACTGCCATGATCTTGAGTTCAGTCATGATGTTACGTCATTTAGGTTTAGAAGAACATGCAAACCGTATCTCTAATGCAGTTTATCGTACTATTGAAAGTGGAAAGGTACGTATACGTAGATACTGAAAAAAAAAAAGATGCGGAAGGGATCGAGATATCTCGTGTCAGCAATGTCTACCATCATATACAAAGAAGTATAATTTCTGATATATATAATCTTTTAAAAAACAATAGGTCAAAACTCGAGATGTAGGAGGCAGTAACAGCACAAGTGAATTTACAGATGCTATTATTAGTGCACTTTAAATTAAACAAGGAGACAAGAATCAATTTTTTTTTGAAAAATAAAAATATGTATACATGAATAGTATAATAAAAAAAAACCCTTCTGCTGTTAGAATATTTCAGTATATGTCTCTGCAAAATGACAATAATACACTATTATAACGAAATGAATTAGAGATAATACTGTATAGTGCTATCTTTATTATCAGGTAAAGATTTTAGTGTGTATCCATATAATTGGAGTAATGATATATTAGATATGTAAGATAATCACAAACCAATTCTCTTGATTACTATCCAACCTCTCCATTTTAATATAATAAATATGTTAAAAAGTCGTCTGCTTAAAAATAAGGGGCAGTTAAGTTTAGGTTTGAATGGCTCCTCAATGCCACAACTGTATAACCCATATTTCCATCCTTTCTGGTAAAAGAAAGAAAGAAAGGAAGGCAACATTTAATATCACTGAAGGGAGAGAAAAAATAAATATCCTGTATACAATGCCAATTCATATTCATCTTTCTTTTCCCTATATACTTATGGACACTTTCTGCAATATGAAGAAGACTAAAAAAAGACGACAAACTCTTTTCCATAAATAATGTTAAAGGGTGGTCATTTTTGAACAATCAAAAGCAATTGTAAACAGTCCCAAGTTGGCCACCATCATGAATGACTACGAACAAGATGTAAACTTTAAAGAAATCGAGTTCAGAAGTTGAAAAGACAAATGCTGGTTGTTTGTTAAATGCTATGAGGGTGAGTTTTTTCAAGCGTTTGATTCTGTGGACATTTATGATACAAGTTATTAAAGTATCTAACTGTATACGATGACTTTGATAAGGACGAGAATTTGACCAATAATCACGCGAAGGAAAGCCATACGTACAATGTCAATGCAGCTCTCTCTGGCGTTGACAACGGGGTACTGTCAGCTTCCCGCAAGTATTTTTGGCAATAAAGAGGAACAGCAGGTAACTAAGCGAAATAGTATCATATGGGCGCAGGTTAGAAAATTATTACGACGTCAACGATAGAAACTAACTACGTATGACTTTGTGTGATTATATTTTTTTAGAGAAATAAGAGTTTTTCAAGAGACAGTAGCCCCATACATTCAATGGTAAAGAGTACTCTTCTTGGAGTAGACGGGGGGGGGCTGAATAATATTATTATTATATTAAAGAAAATGAAGAAATTGACTTTATAGCATTTTTAGCTGAACAATATACACCAAAAAAGAGAAAGGCTGATTCTATGGACGACAACAATAATGTCATATCCTCAGTAAGATTAGATATGCTGTGTTTATGAAATCGAAATATATATCTGTTTTTTTTTTCTTATATGTTTCTGTTGTAAATTTTAAAACAACACTATATGATCAGTTGATTCAAGTTCTTTTTATGCTACTCTTACTGAATCGGAATCAAAATCAAAATCACCCGATGAAGATAAAAGTATGATATATTATGATTATCTAGTTGGAGCATGATTAACAGAACAATATGAATTACCTTAAAATGCAACCAAGGTTTGTATTTAACTTTTAACGAAAATGAACACTAATATTCCTGTTTCCTTATTGTTGATTAAAAGCTGTTGCTAATATGGTTATTGCATATAGTGGGTAATGGATGCTGTCGATATTGCCAAGGACTTTCTGAAATACCGTAATTATGTCACTGAATGTGCAATAAAACTTAGACCGATATCAAAAGTCGATAGATTGTAAGTAACCATAAATTAGGTATTAGGTATTAGAAATTACAATCGAATCAATTAATAACAGGATGTGTCATATATAGAGCTTTGAATTTTATTTGTCACTATCACCTTTGTCCTCTATTAATGGTACGTGGGACCTTATTAACAAATATATCATGATGAAGCATAATTTGATTGACTTAGAAGAACAACATGCGATGATCGCAATAATTTATGTGTCGATGCCTATCCTCCAACAAAGAAATCTTTTATTTCAAACTCTCTTATTACACCTTTCATCAAAGCATTGTTCGTTAATCCACAACTAAACAATACTATTTATACACGCTACCATCAACCATTCTTTGTGACTATTTCTATCTCAAATCAAACGCATATTTCATAAATTTTATTTAATTGATATTTTTCATGATAGAGGCTGTTATATTTTATCGTAAACCTACGATTAACCACAATTGGAACAAGAAGTATCAAAGGAATGAAGCAAAACGAGAGTCGTATGACTGCGAGGAGCACGTTAGCTGTGATGCAAACAAGAAACCTCGATGCCTAATCATAACAAAAATCAAAGTGAATGTAGCAGGAGAACCGAGTCCAGCGCCAGCCTCCAGTGGATCGTATGACCCTGGTCCAGACTGCCGCATTGGCTAGATGACAACAGTCCAAACATGGCGGTCCATCTCCTACAATTCATCTTGTCTTTTCGCGGTTACTATATAGCTCGATTAAAAAAAGTGCTTGATTCTCGCACCATTTATACAAAGCAATTAGTATGTAGTGTATAGAATATAAATGCAAGAGCTTTTGAGTTTTTCAAATGTAATACATATATATACCTTTTCACTTTACAGAAGCTTACTGTAACATCAGGAAAAAGCAGTAGTCCCGTCTGCCAGACTGGGACCCTTTAAGACCTTCAGAGATATCACATTGACCACAGGCTAGGGAAGTGTATAACATCGCTGAACGGTCTGCTTAATTCTTGACGCCATGTAGGAGAACCGAGTCCAGCGCCAGCCTCCAGTGGATCGTATGACCCTGGTCCAGACTGTCGCATTGGCTAGATGCAAACATCTCCTACAGTTAAATTAAGCTTGTCTTTCGAGCTTCCATAGCAGCAGTGAAAAGTTTCGTTCTGAAAAAATAAAACATTAAAAAATACAAAAACAATATCATGTATTCAAAAGTCCTATTAAATAAGATACTTTTTGTGGCTGTACCAGAGTGAGTGAGAAATCTTGTGCTTGTTTGTTTTGAGTGTTGGTCGTGGACTCATCTTCAGTCATTTAAATTTATCCACGATGCGAGGCTTTAGAGATGTTCACCAAATTGTTTTTGCCTGGATAGCATGTATGAGGCAGATCAAATTAATTGTTCCCAATTAGGAAATGGCCCCAGTAGCGAAGCGAAAGGGAGATTATTCTATTGTAAAATGACTATTATATTTAATATATGGAAAGAAAATAATGATAATAGTTAGCTATTCATTATACGTACTGTATATGGGATGTTTAAGCATTTAATTGTCGAAGTAATCAAATGGTCATGTTCGAGAACATGTATTTTGTTTCCTTGTTGTTCCCTTTACACTCATTAGTACATGATTTTAATTCTTTTTACAGACGCCTTTAAGGAGATTATTATTGCTGCTGCTATCTGTAAATATTTGTAGTGGTATAATAGAATTTGAATCTGTCAACACTAAATTATGTTGCAAAACTACAGTTAACACTTTTGAAGACATACTTATCACTTCAAATAAACTCGATTCCGCAGCGATGCATTCAATGGCAGCGGTTAGACTAATGGTAGATTCCTTATTAATGGTTCGGTTTGTCGACAATAATGTTCTTGGAATCACTAACAACAGTAGAATTTTTATCTCCACACGCAATCATGAACTCTCCATTAGAAAATGCTTTTGTTCCATTGGTTTCTCTCCCGGCATTAGGGTTTCTTCCTTCTGTTTTTTCTTCCACATCTTTTATTATTAGAGTTATATTTCATTGTGAAACTATTGATGCAGTCCAAGACAGCAATAACCTTTTTTCCATATTGACGCGAATAATGTACGTACTTCTCAACTTTTTTTTCTCTTATACTTTATGCTATCTGTTTAAGTCTCAGCAACATGTCATAGTTAAAATTGATTGGCTAAATCCAAAACGTCATAATCTCTTTTTATTGGCTTTCATTGCCCCATTTACTTTAGCCGTGCCATTGTTTTTGTCCACAATAAATTTTATACACCGCCACAGAAAATCCAATTTTTAATGCTATCACTAAGTCTTACCGAGGCAGAATCTTGTTGACAAAATATTTAAGTTTTAATAGTCAAATTAAAAAAGAAAGTGGTCAAACTTGATAACCATACACCAATTTAACAATGGGGGGGGGTTGCATTCAAGTAAAAACAATAGCTGTCGTTTTCTTTTTTGATCCGACTGAAAAATCTCCTTTTTTTTCATATAGATTTAATTCAAACGTTTGGATACGATCCGTTGGACTTTGTATGTGTTTCCACTTGCACTAATAGTAGCGTGAGTTAGTTTTAAAACCATTTGCCTGGTTATATTATTTTTATAAAATATACTCACCTTTCGGTTTGAATGCAACTGCTGTTGGGAAATTGTGTTTCAAAGATAGGGAATGAGGTGTTTTTTACAAACGTATCTTCATTTATCAATGATGGATTATATAAATTTGAGTACGCTTTGAGACTTGAGTAAAAAAATGTAATATAAATGGATTAATATCAGGAGTGATTATTACTATACTACATTTTTGATAATAAATTATTTTAAAACTTACGGATCACGAATAATAGTTTGATATAAAGTAGTTTTTATTGAGCTCATATCTGTGATTTAACACTTTTTATCGCTTCTTCTGTATTACGCCGTGGAGCCATACATATTTTTATAATCCACGACGCATGTTGTTCTTCTAAGTCAACCAAATTATGCTCCATCATGATATATATGTTAATAAGGTCCCACGTACCCTTAAATAGAGGACAAAGGTGATAGGGACAAATAAAATTCAAAGCTCTATATATGACAGCATCCTGTTATTAATCAATTCGATTGTGATTTCTAATACCTCATTTATGGCTACTTACAATCTATCGACTTTTGATATCGGTCTAAGTTTTGTTGCACACTCAGTGACATAATTACGGTATTTCAGAAAGTCCTTGGCAATATCGACATCTTACATATTTATGTTATAGTGACCTAGTAGGCTATTATGAGCTATTGCGATGCTATATACTACCGCGACTGTCAAAATATTTAAAATTATATATCTGAAAAGTTCATGGATGCGTGCACCGATTTCCGAAAATAGACCACCGTAAATAAATTATGCAAATGAGGTTCAAAAGATCTTTCAAATATGAACCAGATGACAGCAAATGCGATACCATAGCGAAGATTAAAAAATTCTTTTGTCATTTTTGGCCTTCAAAACTGCAATACGTAGTAAGAGTTACTTTATGTCTTACCTGTACCCAAGCAAGAATCATAACTAGTCATCTATTTTCTTAACCCACGATATTAAGAGCTATATAAATACAAATGATAATAATAATATATTTTGGAACACGTCACTTGCTCGGCCAAATTGACTTTAAGGTAACAATAAAGATATCAATCAATAAGCGCTCTATGTTGATTACATGAAACATAAGCGAAAAAAAAAAGACGTTGAAACAGATATCTACATAGTAGAAATAAATAACGTTATAATTGATCTCATGAGTAAATCTTTTTAAATTTACAGAAAGTACTATGAAGTCTTTTCATCATCATAAAAATAAGAAAAGACAATAAGTAAGGAATCAATCGCTTGATACATGCTCAACATAACAGCGAGAACCATAAACCAATATTTTATAGACAAGAAATAGTATAAATAAGTATTAGAAAGCAAAGTATATAATTTATAATATGATAAAACCAGATATAGACTTAAATATATGTTTACTGAATTTCTCATGGTTAAAGTTAATCTACAAAATGAACATAGGTACAGATATGAAAACAAAACAAAAAAAAAAAAAAAAAAAAAACTAGCATCACAACATTGAAATGACATGACATAGAATCGTAATATACTCTATACTATCTGACATTACCCATTATCATTAAGAAAACTTCTCGCAAAGTCAAAAGATGGAAAATGATAGTTCTTTTCTCATCCCCAATAACCAGGAAAAAAAAGAATAGCGATTATTGTTAACTTCATCAACAAAATAACAAAATGTTGTACGTATATATATACTAATACGTAGTATGTAACAGTA
Source organism: Circinella umbellata (assembly GCA_025093555.1). Taxonomy (NCBI): domain Eukaryota; kingdom Fungi; phylum Mucoromycota; class Mucoromycetes; order Mucorales; family Lichtheimiaceae; genus Circinella; species Circinella umbellata. The sequence goes on along the minus strand of JAIWNF010000028.1, from coordinate 132,292 downwards.
ATAATAATAAAAAGAGTTTTTGCCATACGTAAATACGCAAAAAAATAGCAGATAAGCTAAGAAGCGCATTAAAAACAAGCAAGTAATAAAAGTTCAACATAATAATAATACGTATCATTTATAGTTTCATATATACACTTTCAACTAACAAGTAGCTCGACCTGTAATTTACTATATGTTTCTAAATATATATACATATTTGTCAAAGTCCCAAACTTAAAATATATTTGTATGCGAAGCGAATGAACGATTAGTTCTTGATTCTTTATATAGAACCCATTCACTTTTATTGCCATCGTTCTTTTTACCATTGCACATACACAAGCTTTCGAGAATGCTGTGTGTGGGAAATAAAGTTTGTGTAATGTTATTTTCCAGCTTTCTGTTGCCAGAGGTCATTTTATTTTGTAGCTTATCAATCTATATAAGCAGGAATTCCATATATCGGAAACAAAAAGAAAAAGCCGAAACCTTGTTCTCCCTTTTATCAACATATGATAATTTCATGACAATCGCTTAACAGTCTATGAAAAACTAAAAACATGTATGATTTTCACGCCTTTTACTGTTAAATTTCTCTACAACATCAACAATACTCTCTCACTTTGTCTGGATATATCGCAGGAAATGTTAACTACTTAAAAAAATTCATGATTTATGATTTTTTAGATCAAAGCTATCAAACAATATGAGGCACAATCTAGTTGCACCCGAAACAAAAATAACTAAAATGCTTTGGTAATAAGTGGTTTTTGTATAAATTCGATAATATCTATTCATAGGCGCCAAGAAGTATAATCAAAACTTCTAATGAATAAAAGGTAAAAAGAGCTATATAAAGCGTTTTAGTTATAAAATAAAGTTATAGTTGTTACTTAAAATCTGTCATTAGCAAATTGTACAACGCCGGCTTATAAATTAGGCTCGTACGTATCGTGGAAAAGTAGAGACACGATATGAGAGAGATGAGTATATTTGGACCTCCATAAAAACTTTTTCTTGAATTCTATTGAAACGTCTTGCACCTTTAGAATGATTATATACTCTCTCATTACAGTAAATAACAGGACAATGTCGTGATCTTATACTGTTAATGGATGTACTTGTTAGCAATGCTTTGTAGCTATCTTACATATATATTGATTGGTCACTATCAAGTAAATCGTTACTTGATATCCTAGGCGTAATCTTCGCTGTTTATTTACATGGGGAAATCAAGCTTATTCATACATTACGTAGCAGTGATGCGTGGTATATAGTGATACCATTAATATGAGGGTAGCATTTTTTTAGTCATATAAAAGCTCTTTCATAAATCTTTTGGAACTGTATAGGTATATTTATTGCTAACAAGCGCCAATATATGCACTTCAAAAAAGTTGCTGTAACTTTCTCTTTCCTGGGCTTAATTCAATGTTATACTGTTGTGTAAGTGTGCAAGAAAAAAAATGAAGTTCGTGTTACTTTTTCAGACTATGTGTCAAGATAAATAACATTTTTTTCTCACAAAATCTGTATTACTATATTTATACTTTAGTTTTAAGTTGCACAGATATAACCTTAATTAGTAGCATGGGTATCATTACATTTTTTTTTTCTGTAATGTGATTATTGCTTGGCGGTTTTTTACGTTTTTTATTCTAAAAAGCAGTGAAAGTAGAACAAGTTATTACCTCTTTTAGTAGGCTATCTTTAAAATGTACTCAAAACTTAATTGGAAAAATATACCTTGAGGTGTCTTAACTGTCAAAATAAACCAAGCTTTAAACAGCGTAAAAGTACGAACGAAACAAAAGTTGTTTGATAAGTAGTTGGTAATTAATCAGTGTTTAGCAGCTATAAAAGCAAAGAATACGAGCAGATGACCTATTTTTTTTTTCTTTGTGTGTTCAAAAAACCAAAAAAGCTGTTTAGGTAAACAGCAGTGTTCGATAATCCTCAGTTTTGGCTCATGGCGGAAATTATAAAGAATATAAGTATCAAATACTATTTGATGGGTTTGATTATTATTTTTTTGCTTTTTCGGCATCTTAAATAAAAAATGGCATGTTTGATGGAGAAATACTTTAATGGCCTCTAGTATTACTGATATCTGATTCGTGAGATCACATTTATGATCATGCTTGTTGTTTTTTTTTTTTTTGGCTGTATACGTAGCAATTACGCAGGAATAAAGATATCTTTTTTGGTACAAACAAATAATACCATGGAAGCAGTTTATATATCACCACACTCGGTTTTTCATCAATATAGTTTGTTGGTGCAGCCAAAGCGGTGATAGGATGGACAATTTACCCAGAGCGAATCACAAGTCAATTCCCATGAAAAAGACCGAATGACGGGGGTGGCTGTTCAGAAAAGTGTTGAAGTATTTTGTGCGTTTGGTATAATCTGGGTACAGACGGAGTCGAGTTCTTTTTGGTATGGATCAAAAAGAAAAAAAAATTCTTTCGATAATATAATAATGATAGTTGTCAAATCGTTGAAGAGGTCCAAGCTGCTATTTGCTATCAATATACTAGGTAAAACCTCTTTGTAGTGAATTGTTTTCTAAAAATGTAAAAAATAAAGGGGTTCCATTGAAAACGCAATTATCCATTGAGGTTTTTAGGCAACGCCACACTGTTTGAATCTCATTGTCTATTTCTTAAAAAAAATAATGAAACAGATGACCTTGTATGCTCGTTTCTTCCATAATAAGCGGGGATTTTGTTCTTTGTGCAGAAAACTGAGAGTTAAAAAAAAAGCTTCCGGTACCTTTCTATTATCGGCATTCAAGGCTCGCCAAATTCAGTCAGTCCGTGTAAAGTAATGTTATTTCTCAATTTTATACTCGACTCTCACTCACGTTGGCAATTTCCGCTGCCCTGGGACCTTCGCAAGAAAATAGATAGAGACGAAGAGGGTTGCCCTGATAAAGAACAGGACCTCTCTAGAATCTGAGTTCATCGTTTTATAAAAAAAAAAGAGGGGGCATAATTTTTTTTTTCTTTTTGTTCCTAAATCATAAAATGTTATGAATTTCATATCTCTGAACTGATATTATAAAATAACATGGCACAAAAGTTTAATTATTAGAAACTTCCACTTTTTAAATTTCTCAGCCACTCTTTTTGATTCTTCTTTTTTTTTTGGAAACAGTTTCTAAAACTAAAGTTTCCTCCGGTAGATTATAAGACTTCTTTACCACAGAAGACGGTCTTGCATTCATTTCATTAACATAGAAAAAGCTTCTTCGGCTGAATGGGAAAACATTTCTTTATGACGTATTTTGTAGAAGTTTTTGTACGACACTCAACCTTTTTTTTTGTTCAGATCGGCTGTTTCTTGTGTCACTTCGTTTCGGTGTGGGTGGTTTATGTCTGGCTTATCGTGCTGAGATTTTCTACCTGATTCTGAAACTTATATTGATTCTACTTTTTTAAATGTTCCTGAATTTTTTTTTATTGTTTGGCATAAACATCATTTGTCTATGTATAAGCACTTAAAATGTATCTGGTTAAATGATACAATTATTTGAAAAAATAAAAAAAGGCATTCACTGCCATAATTGTAGTAATAACACATTTAATTCATCAAAAATTATGCACAATTGAGATGGGGGGTGAATTACAAGGAATTTCTGAACGAAAGAGATCTGTAGTTTGGCATGGAAAGTTTACAGAGACTTGAGAGAAATGGTGAGACGCATTTAAACAGCGCATGTTCACAGACCAAAGGAAAAGGCAGGAAATATTGTGTAACATGGATTTTACCGTGGCAATATAAATGACCAGCGATCGATTTTTGTGTACTGTTTTCTCTTCTTTTCCCCACTGTAATAGTCTACCTAACAAAAAAAGTAATAAAAGCATGCAGTCTAGGATTTCTACTAGATTGTTTTGCATCGCTATAGGTATATCATTACCTTTCGCTGTACAGTCAACGCCAGCATGGAATGAAGGTAAATAATAATGATAAATAAAAAGAAACAGTAAAAGATTGAGCATGGACCACACATACTTCCACTCCTTTTTTTTTATTTTCTACACAAATAAATGAACTACTCTTCTTTATCAATTACTGTTTTTTAAGGCCTTTTCTATTTAAATAAGCCTCAGAACAAACAATACTGACATAATACCATTATAAAAAAAATATAGTAAACGGATTTGATATACATGGAAACCGTTGTCCATTACCAACATATAATATGTATCCATGCTCTACTATTTGTGCTCGAAACGTTGCTGAATGTCCTGAGCAAGTTCGTCCAAGCTGTCCTTCAGGTCAAACTTATTGTGTTGATGGCGAGTGCCGAGAAAGTTGTCCTTCCGATTTAAAGTCTGCATGTTCTTGTACCTTTGAAGACCCTATCGTGGGTGATATTTACCCCTGTGCTGCAGGCCAACGTGTTAATGTTGAACATTTTTTGGCTACAAACTTGACTGATCAAACTGCTGAAGCTTGCGCTAACGATCTTGGTGTTTCTGTGGCTTCCATTGAACAATGGTCTAATAATCCTGCTTCTTTAATGTGGAACACTTGTCCTAAACCAAGTAAACCATTGACATTCACTGAACCTGCCTTTATTGCTTTGTATACCTTTTACGGTTCTTTGGTCGGTATGCTTGTTGGTTGGACTTTGTATAAACGTACTTTAGAAAAGGTAAAAGAAAAAAAAGGATTATTCTTTCTGGAGTGATTTGATGTTTACTAAAATGTCTTTATCCTGTTTTCGTCTATTTAGTATCACATGTCCAAATTCAACAAAACTGCTCGTCAACAACAAATGGAAAAAGTTGTCGTTGATGAAAAGAAAGAAAGTAACAGCTTAAACAGTGATGAAAAGAAACCCGAAATTGCTGGCCAATCGGTAAATATTGTATATAAAGACAAAAAAAATATATTTGCTTATGAGAGAAGGATAGTGAGAGACTAAAAATCATATTCTATTCTTTTTCTATCTGCGTGGGTATGCATTATATGCGATGTGTGACACATATACTGGTATGATTATTTTATTTTTAATAGGGCGATAAAGAATCTTCCAATAGTTCATCTGAAGAATTAGAACCTGAAGAACAGATGGTTATCAAGGCATACAAGCGTGATTATCTTGGTATGTTCTGCTTTGTTCTATATGTCTTGCAAACCCTCGGTCACGTCGCTTATATGATTATGATTACCTGGGATTATTATCAAAGCTACATCCTTTTCGAGGGTAACCAACTAGTTCAATCGAGTACTTTTATCGGCATGTGGTAAGTGCAGCACTAGTCCAAAAAAGAGATAGTTCATTTTTTTTCTGCTTTTATTTTACACGCATATTAAAATGGACTCATGGGAAAACTTTATTTTGTTAGGTACATTTTCTTCTTCTGGTTCGCATCATTGTCTATTTTCAAGCCTCGTTTAATGAACTTTTTCCGCATCAAGTGTACTTATGCTGAAGCTAACTATGTTCAAATCGAAAAGCGCGAACCTCGTAAGTTTATATTTTCTTACTATTAAATATCCAATATATTACTTTGACGAAAAATATAAATATATACAAGATAAGCAATCATTTCATAAACTAACATATAATGATTTCTATTACAATTATCATTACAATAGCTACTATTTTCCTACAGGATCGAAGTGATAAGATTACTGACACTGTTCGCTGGTTAGAACAAATAGGTCGTCGTACATTCGGTCTTGATGTCGTTGTTAATACATCTTCGATGCGCTCTACTCGCTCTGGTTCTCGTTACTTTGTGTACCAGTGTACCCGTTATGTCTATCATCCTGAAACCCAAATCTTCACTCCTCATGAATTTGTTTTGGGTGAAACCAACGCTGAAATGGCTGAACAGAAGAATGGTTTATCTGCTGAAGAAGCTGCTAATCGAGAAGAACTTGTTGGTCCTAATTTTATTAGTGTCTATGTTCCTAATATTGCTATGGCTGTATTGCGTGAATTCTCTTCCTTTTTCTATACTTATCAATTTACTGTTCTTTGGCTCTTTTACTACTTTGCCTACTGTAAGTAATTTCTCATATTATATATATATATATATATATATATTGGGTGCCACTTTTTCTTTTTCAGAATCTAATCTAATATTTGTACTAAAAATAATAGGGGAGGTGGGTGTTGCTGATACTGCTGTCATTCTTTTGTCTGCTTTCGTCAAGGTATTTGTTCGTCTTCGATCTGAGCGTCGTATCAAGAAAATGGCTGAATTCACTGACAAGATCAATATCTTGCGTGATGGTACTTGGGAAGAAATGTCTACTGCTGATTTGGTTCCTGGTGATGTCTTTGAAGTGGATGATGGTAAAGTCGTACCTTGTGATGCCGTTGTTCTTAGTGGAAACGTTGTTGTTGATGAATCTTCATTGACTGGTGAGCCTCTCCCTATCCGTAAATTCCCTCTTCGCACGGATGATCATACTATGTATGACCGTATGGGTGCTAGTAAGATCTGTACGATCTTCTGTGGCACCACCGTTTCGCAAGCTCAGCCAACTGAACAAGGAGGTCGTGTCACTGCTTTGGCCACACAAACTGGTACTGGTACTGACAAAGGTGAATTAGTCAAAAAGATTCTTTTCCCTTCACCAGTTTCCTTTATTTTCAATGAACAAATTAAGATTACCATTTTGATTCTCTTATGCTGTGGTGTTATCTGTCTCGGTTTGGCCATCTGGCTTTATGCTACGGGTACTAGTGCCTGGTTGTATGCTATGTTTGCTATTGCTCAATTGATTTCTCCCTTACTCCCTGCTGCTTTGGTTATTGGTCAATCTGTCTCTTCTGGCCAACTTCGTAATAAGAATATTTTCTGTGTCGATCTTCCACGTATTTTGATGGCTGGTAAAGTCCAATTGTTCTGTTTTGATAAGACTGGTACTTTGACCCGTGAAGGTCTTGACTTTTTTGGTGCTCAACCTATTGCTGATCTTGATAATGTCATTGAGGCTCAAACCAACAAGGGTAAATTGGGTACACCTTCTTTTGGCGTCCATGCCGATACTGTTGACAAAGTTCCTCGTGTCATGCAAATTGGTCTCGCTACGTGTCACGCTGTTACTACTTTAAATGGCCAATTCATTGGCAATCCTGTCGATATCGAAATGTTCCGTTCATCAAACTGGAAACTTGAAAAATCTGGCGATGATGTTGTTGACACTTTGACTCCACCTGAAGCCGCTGATATTAAGGTCCCTGTTCATGTTTTGAAACGCTTCGAATTTGTCCACGCCCGTATGTCCATGTCCGTCGCTGTCTTAGATACTCATACTAATAAGGTTCATATCTTCGTCAAGGGTGCTTATGAAAAGATTAAGGATTTATCTAGTAGCCAATCGATCCCTGCTGATTATGACAAAACTACTTCTGACCTTGCTCGTGAAGGTTGTTATGTTCTTGCCTTGGCTCATCGGGAAATTGACTTGGAGCAAATTGGTGGTATTGAAGCATTCCAAAACTGGACACGTGATCAAATGGAAGAAGAAATTCATTTTATGGGTCTTATTATTTTTAAGAATCAATTGAAGGAAGATACTACTGAAAACATTGCCGAACTCAAGAATGGTGCTACTCGTACTATCATGATTACTGGTGACACTGCTTTGACTGGTGTCTTTATTGCTCGTCAATGTGGTATGGCTTTACCAAACAGTCGTATTTTACTTGGTGATTTGGATAAGGGTACAAACCGTATTATTTGGCAAGATGTAGATGAGGCAGAAACTTTCCCTGATGTCAACGTGGATGATGCACTTTTGAACAAGGAGCACACTCCTGTTGAATTGGCTGTTACTGGTAAAGCCTTCCAATGGTTAGTTGAGAATGATTTGATTCGCAAGTACTTGTTAGATATTCGTGTGTTTGCTCGTATGACTCCTACTGGAAAGGTTCAATGTGTACAACTTCATATGGAACGTGGTATTACTGCCATGACTGGTGATGGTGGTAACGATTGTGGTGCTTTGCGTGCTGCTCACGTTGGTATTGCTATGTCTGATGCCGAAGCTTCTATTGTATCCCCCTTCAGCACCAGTGTTCGTAGTGTCCGATCTTGTGTCGAATTGCTTCTTCAAGGCCGTGCTGCTCTTGCTACCTCTATTACCGGTTACAAATATCTTATCAGTAAGTTTTTTTTTCTAGTATAGCATATATAGAAAAACATAACAGACTATTTTTTTCATTTGCTAATTCTTTACTATTTTCGTGTAATAACAGTGTACGGCCAAGTCATGATGATGATGAAGATTTTTACTTTCTATTTTTCTGTCACAATGTCTCAATATGTTTGGATTGCTATTGATGTGTTTATCACCGTGTTTTTGACATGGGCTGTCACTCAATCAAAGGCCGCTGATAGATTAAATGAGGAACGTCCAACTGCTCGACTTTTGGGTCCTCAAACCATGGCTTCTTGTTTGGGTCTTTGTGCCATTAATTGGATGTTCTTGAGTGGCACTTTCAAGTTCCTTTACAGTCAAGGTAAGTTAATGAAAGAGAAGGAGAAAGCAAAAGAAAAAAAAACTACTTTGTATAAACATTAACTTATGTTTTTCTCTTTTATTAATTTTATAATAGAATTTTTCCGTTGCCATGAGTTTGATAGTAATGCTGCTGATCTTTCTAAATGGTGGTTATTGGCTGATAACTATGAAGGTGAATTACTTGCTTTGATTTGTTTGTTCATGTTCATCAATAATGCTGCAGTCTTCAGTTTTGGTCACAAATTCCGCCAACCTATTTACAAGAATTATCCATTAATCTTCCTTTGGGCCTTGTATTTGGCTATCGTTTCTTACTGGATGATTGGTGAACCTAATCAATTTGGCTGTTTGTTCCGTATTAATTGCGGTACCAAGGAAGTCTTGGAACAATTTAACTTCTCAGTACCTCCTACTTATATCGAACAATTTAATACACCACAAGGTCATAATGTCATGCCATGGGATTTCCGTTGGAAACTCTGGGGTATTTGTATGGGCAATGTAGTTGCTTGTCTTATTTATGAACGCATTTTTGTATTGGGTCCTGTTCGTAAATGGTTATCTAAGAAATACCCTGTTAAACGTTTGAAGATTACTCGATAATCTATATTTATAATTAACTTTACCATTATAATTTTACACCAACCAACCAAAAAAAAATTCTACTATTTACCTTTACCTTAATTATTATCAATATTTATTTTTACATATATTTTCTTATTTTACTATTCTCTCCTCTCCCTCTCTCTCTCTCTCTATAAATATGTAGATATGTACTTAGCAAATCTTTTATTTTACCTTTTGTTGTTTTATATTAAATGTTATTTTTATATTCATATATAATATATTTTGAAATGATGGTTTAGATGTTGTGTGCAATTTTATAAGAATATTATATGCTAAAAATCCAACTCGAATAGAGAAAATTATATGTGTGTAATAGTAAATATGTAAATAATATATTTTTCCAAGGATAAAAATCATAGACTACATGTACACTATTGCTCATAAAAAAACAAGAGTGTGTATATATGAATATAATGTATGAGGTGTAAAAAAAAGATCAATAGAGGGAGGAGAGGAAAAGAAAAGAAAAGAAAGGTAAATGACGTCTTCGTTAAAAAAAATAATACAGAGGAAAGAATGAGAGGCATAAATTGGATATATATATATATTATATCATTATAATAGTGATGATACTAAGGGTGAATGATTATAAGATATGATGATAATGATGTAAATGTAAGTGATTGTATGTTGTGTTTTTTTTAATCAAATCCTGAAAAAATATCATGTGCAGCAGACATATGAACCATGCCTGTATCAAGGTCAATCGCATAACAAAGAAATGTAGCATCGACACTAAAAGAATAAATATCAGCATAGAATTAGTAACAAGTAACAAAACATAAGTTTAACTTCTCAATAAGCTCATGTATTACTTACATGCTCATCATAGTATATGAAAAAAACCGTGATACATATAAAGGTACAACAGTAGCCAAAACACCCACAATAAATCCGTGAGACGACCGTAAATTATGTGTTGCAAAAATATATACTGCGAAACCAGATGAAAGGGCAACCACCAAAGAACCAATATAAAGTATTGTTTTCGTTAACAAGTCTATTATTATTATTATGAGTAAATGAAGGAATTATTATCAGTATAAAAATAACATCTTTTATATTATTTGATATATATATATACCTCCTAACAAGCCTGATAATAGATTTCTTCTAAAGATTTTGGTGCTTGACTTTGCAGAACTATAAAAACTTTCGCCTGTAATTCCCGCCAAACTAATAGTATAATGATTGATTTGACTGATCAATCCCTCAATATATCCCAAAATCAATGAAACAATACCCATCAATGGCCAACTTTGTTTAAAGTTCTAAAAATATTATTCCCATATTTTCTAAACATGTTAGTCTTTTTATCTCATTGAACATGTATGTTCCCTTTTTTTGTTTTTGTTACTACCTTTCGAATATATTGAGCAACTAGTTGTAAACTTTGTACAATTGATAAAATAAGACTTCCAAGTACAATTGTACCAAGGGAAGAAGATGCAGCTCGAACCAATGCACTTTTCCATGCTTTATCTTGATGTGATTTAGCTGGTTCATGACGATGGAAGTACCATTGAGCTGTTACTGCAGATAATGCAAATCTGTATATTTTCATTTATACATATAGTTAATAAAATAACCTTTTTGGGTCAAAAAAAAAAAGTACAATGGTATACCTTTGCATGTTACTAAGAATAGCAGCTGTCCACAAATACACAAAAATATAAAATACGGCCAGGAAATAAGCATTATCACTTACAACCCATGCTATGTATATGTCATATAGAATATATAATATTAGATATATCAAAATATAACAACAATAACAACAAAAAGAGAATTTCTTACCAGTAGATCCAGAATCCAAATATCCAATCAACCATAAACGATTAAATAACACCATCCATATTGCTGTAAACAAAATAAAAACTACTAATAATAAAATGGAAATCACAAATATACCAGGATTATAATGTAATACGTCACAAGCCAACTAGATATAATCATTTTGAAACATATTTAATATACATATTTATATTCAATCTACTTTACTTGTTCTTGCTCTTACCTCTAACACAGCAATCGTCTTATTAATTTGCTGTTTACTACCGTGAATCATTTTTAAAAAGACAAGACCAGATAATAACGGTAAGAACGATAGAGCAGTAAGACTATTATCATTAAAGAAAAAATAATTCATGTGATCAGTAATAAACTTCTGTTGTTATTTTTCCCTTTTTAGTATAATCATGAGTTTTTGCTATCTCATTAAACCCATCAATCCCCCCCCCTGAATATTCTATCATCATTTACCCTCCATCGATGTTTGGTAGTTGACGTGATTCTATAATTGTCCATATAAAAATTCCAAGTAATGATACTGGAACTATTACGACAGTTATCCAAACTATAGGCTATATTGATATAACATTAATCAAGTTTTACTTTACTTTAGTAACTATGCATATCAATGTCCTTTTTCTTTTCTTCTTACCTTTGTAAATGTTCGAAGAATGTATATCCATATCGTTCCACATACAAGTGCTGAAGTTACCATAATGGCCATAATTCCTAATAGAAAATATTAATACATAGTAATGGGTATGTCATCGTGTCACACTGGTGACTCAATAAATATATATATATGTATATAAAATTAAGTTACCAGCACTATCAGAGATAGTTTTAAACGTAGTGCCACGTGCATGTTTCTCTATAGAGTGACTCTAACAGTAGACGTTTGGGGAGGGGGCGAGAAGAATAATTCATATCATATCAGTAAAAGCAAAAATTAGAAAGAGAGGGTATATATATATATGTGTATGCTTATATCAAGAAGAAAAAGGACTCACATTTGTAGTCAACATGATAATAAAACCAGAAACAATAAATATAAATAGTGAAAGACAATAAAGTGCTGCGAAAAATGGATCGCGTAATTTTCGTTCGGTTTTTACAGCTGTAATTCCTTGGGGAATCTAATAAAATAAAAAGTACGGAACTATTATTATTATATGCAGCACTCACAAAAATAAAATAGAAAAGTTTAAATTTCTTCTTTTATCTAAACAACTTACTGCAGACACCGTTGGTAATAATGATTCTGATAAAGATTTTGGATTCGGTAGAGCTGACGGTCCAGCACTCATTATATTTGTATCAGTAGCAGGAGGTGCTTCCAGATAAATAGCCGAAGGTTTCTATAATATTATTATTATTTTGGTAGCATACTATTAATAATAAAGGTTGTCAAGAAAATAATAAAGAATATACTTACTGGACATTCTTCATATTCTGAATAATGTATTCCATATTGTTTATTACGTTGGTCTATATCATTATCGTCTTCTTCTTCTTCTTCTTCTTGTTCAAACATGAGTTGACTTCGATCAGAATACGCATGTGATTCAGTCAATGGAATACTTTCTTCACCAATTTGATCCTGGTGAATAGAATAAAAAAGACTATGGGACATTCCTCTTTCGTCTTCGTCATCGGATTCTTGGTCCATTCGTGAATAAGCTGAACGTAATCCACGAGTTTGTTGAATGCCGTCTCTTATAGCTGAATAGACACTTTTTGCAAATTCTGGTACAGAGTTGTCCATTATCAGGAGAAAAAAAAAAGACTAGTGAGAGAGAAAGAGAGAGAGAGAGAGAAATAAAAGTCAAGAGGGGACAGACAAACGAATTCATGCGCAGCGGAGATTGTTGCCTTGGAATTAATGTAAGTCATATGAATCAAGAAAGCATCATGTTCATTTGCTTGAATAACACACGTCGATTGTTTTAAGATTTAAGCATGATATTATTAATTGATCATTGTATATATTATAGAATAGTCATATCTTGTATAGAAATACGTGTACTTTTTTAACATGATAATAATTTTTATAATAGAAATTTACAAGATAAAAGCTGATAATATAGTGGGATTAAGAGAATGAAATTTGTACATAATATGGATAAACTTATTATTAGTTTGTTCTTTTTTCTTTTCTTTATGCAGCAGTAGTAGTAGATTCCCCATCTTCAGTTATATCCATCTTTTCAGACTTCTTTTGTTCTTCTCCTTCTTCTTCTATTACAGGTTTTTCTTCTGAAGTTTCTTCTTTTCCTCCTGAAGATTTTTTCTCAGCTAACTTTTTTTGTTCTTTTTCATTTCTACGTTTCTTCCTTCGTGCATTATTCTCGCTATATACTTGTGACATATCAAACGGACAATCAATAATCTTAATAGCTGATAATATATATCCACCACCAGCACTTGTTGTCATTTCAGGATGTGTTCGACCTGGAAGTACTTGATATTGACGAAGGCTGCTTTCTGTAATATCGACTGCCAGGAAATCTGTTGATTTACGCATATAATGGGCTGCTTCCAAAAGTACTTCTTTACTGTGACTGTATACCACAATACGTCTAGATCCTGACAAGTATGGAACGAGTTTCTTGATAACTGTTTCAGGTGTATATTGCGATGAAATAATTAAACTATAAGAAGTTATCAGCAATTAGTAACATGCAAATTCCTTCATTCTAATAACTAGAGGCAAACCGCTTTCACCCTTCTTTTTTTTTCATGCAGTGTTTTTTTTTTACCCATCAAATTTTCCATCAAAAAATAATTTTCGAGTTTCTGCCTTTGAAGCTGCTACTCTTTGACGTCTTTCATAACCTCGTAATTCAGCTTCCGACATGGCTGCTATCTCTTCTTCAGATCTAGGTACAAATTCTTCTATATATGTCCGTTGCATAATTAAAATTTATTCTTTTTTGTTTTCATGTAGGATACTTTTTACCCTCCAAAAATAATAATAATATGTTTACCTTCAGATTCATTTGGATCTATCTTTGCCAATGGAATAGTATGAACTGACTCAAGGATACGTTTAGAAAAGTTCATATAGCGCATCACATCATAGTTCTGATGATCACCATCATGAATACCAACAATTTTGCCATATCCACCCATTCGTTCCGCCATAGCTGAAACAATAAGACCTTGTGTATCATCCACAACGAGCATTTTGCTATTAGCATGAATATTGGCTAAACTAATGATTTGTGAGAGTGTATCAACACGCATATTTCTAATCTTGTCAGGGTTTTTGGTGAAAAAGAATTGAGCAAGTGAATATAATGTTGGACGAACAGGTGTAAAAACCTTCATGAACTTTTTTCGTTTTCGTTGAATATATTTAGCTTTTGAGTATTCGGTTTTTTTATCGAATTCTGAATGAGATTCAATAATTTTGTTGATAATATCCTACAGGGGAAAAAAAAGAGAAAGAGAATGATTAAAGAAATGAATATTATTATTGTCATTATTGTAATTCACATACATCATGCTTCATATTTCCCTTTAATCCTTCTTGTTTCAATTTCTCAACTTCTTCATGAGTTAACTTTTGAACACCAGCAGTGTCGAGAATATTTTGGTTATTAGCATTGGTCTCCTCTATATAAGTGGATTATCGTAGGTCAAAAAACAAAAACAAAAACAAAGACCTCATGTATTTATCAATTTGTATAAGTCGTATCAAAAATATTAAAATCAACATACCAACAGTGGCAAGTGCCCAGTTACGAACAGGTCGAATATTGCCCTTTTGATCGTAAATCTCATACGATAAACCAAATGGCTTGTCAATTAAATTGTTAGAAGAAAATGTACCAAACTTTCCTAACGATACTTGACTAAAATAAATAAACAATGATAATATTAGAGTCGAGTCTTACTGTTTTATGATTCTATAGATCCATTCAAGTTGAAAGATCAGATTTTGATTTTTTAGTTCTAAGAAAAAAACTAATATTACCTTTTAGGTTTTAAGTTGACCATTTTGACATTCCCGCTAGGCATATGGATCAAAACATATTGATTTTCACGAATATGAGGGAAATCTTCTTCAATATCGTCCGTTGTTGTTGTAACTGGAACAACAGTAGGTTTAGCGGATCCTACTGTTGTTGGCGTTACTTCTTTTGTTGTAGCCATATTACGCGAATGATGTACAAGCAAAGTAAGAAACAAACTTTTTTTTTTTGCATGTTAAAATTTCTTTTTTCCCAAAAAAAATTAAGCGGGGTTCTTTTTATTCCAATTATGGTTGAATCCTTTTTATGACAAGATTATTATTAGGCAAAAATATTTATTATATTGAAAAAAAGGGGGAGGGAAGGCAAAAAATTACAATGAAGCATACACAAAGTCTAATATAACATGGAAACAAAAGAGAATAAATAGATAATAAGGCTGAGGCTTTAAAGGTATAAAGGATGGATAAAGTTTAATACAGCTTTATATACTTTTAAATTTTCATCCAAGTAGCATTCCACTTTTTAACAAGTTGTTTGGCTTCTTTGATATGACCATGTTCAACAAGTACCATGGCAACACCACGAATAGAAGATTCCAAAGCAGCTGAAATCCAAGCATGTTTAATATCCGTATGTTCACCAACAAAGACAATACCGTCATTCATTTCAAAGTAAGAAGGCATGTAAAGTTTATGTTGACCAGGTTCAGCGGAAGCCCAAGAACCAGATTGGAATTCATCCAAGATCCAACAGACACGATCATAATTACCAGTATATTTTTCCTTGGCAATTTCACCATGAAGTTCATAAATATCTTCAAGTACGTGTGCAACATGTTGTTCTTCAGTCATGGAAGCAAACCGAAGACCACCGTCACCACTTGAATAAGAAGCAAGCATGACACCTGGACCTTCTTGACCCAAATTATTGGATGGATAACAAATGTTACCAACAGATAAATCAGTGGAGTCACAACCACCTTTAATTGGAAGTTCATATTGTTCCCAGAATCGTTCAGAGAATTCGAGAGCTACTTTACATGCCTGACCATAACCCATGTTCTTGATGGCGCGAGTCAAAGTGTAAGGAAGTTCTATATTTTATAACAGCGTACAACGGTCAGTTAAATTATGTAACTATTTAAATATAAATTGAAGTATATATATATATAACTTACCAGGAAGATGCCAGTTTCTGACAATTGTAAATGGTACACCAACAATAACGTTATCGTAAGACTTGGATTGATATTCTTCATCATAAGGCTTTGTCTTCCATTGAACTGAGACTTGACCATTTTCTTCAACAGCAAGCTTGTTGACCTTAATACCGAACTCAACTTTATCTCCAAGAACTGGTGCAAAACCCTTTGCCAAACGATTGAGGCCACCTTGAATAGTACGCCAGTCAGTGGCACTAAATGTAAAAGTGTCATACCTAAAGAATCAAACAAATAGATTGAAATATAAGTAAATATTATAATAGCTCGATAGTTATATACAATTTTCCTCAAGAATATGGCCCAGTTACGTACATATCTTCCCAAATATTGCCAGACTTCAAACCAGTGGCATATTCAGTGGCATTCAAACTAAGACCAGACTTTTGATGAAGCCATGCAGACTCAGACCAATCATCATAATTCTCCTCGAGTGCTTTCTATATAATCAAATAACGTAATTACAATTTGCTATTAGTACTTTGTTTTGTTTACAGCTGTGAAAAAAAAAATTATATAGACATACAGCGTGCGCCTTGTACATATCCTTGCTCATCAACTTCATCCAATCATCAGTGTAAAATTCGGCAGTGGCCTTATCCACCTGCTCACTAAATTCGCCAGTGCCTGCGTCTTTGGTAAGCGAAGCATTGGCAGCAACTTGACCAACAGTGGGAACACGACCATTAGGTAAACGAATGCCATTTCTGTAATACAAGTTGCTAAAAAAAATAACAAATAAAGTATCAGGGATTAGTATTACAAATTTTGAAAGCATGACTACTGGAGTTATGTTATAAACAACCATAAATTAATACATACTTTTCGGATGATTGAGTCCATTTAATAAATTCAATTTTATATTCTTCATCATTCATATCGTTCAATTCTTTAGCAAGAGCAAAAACAGAATTATGATCAGTTACAGGAAGTTTCTTGTCTCCGTAATCAATCGAGATAGGGAAACGCATAGGACCTATATATTATAATTATATTCAAATTAAACAAAACAAATTTTTTCCAATGTAACATTCACAAGGCTAGTATCTTTTAGTTCAAGTGTATAACATACCCATTTCTTGATAAGCAGTAGATGAGTTGCCGAAATAAGTGGTATGGACGCGACTATAATAAATAAAGTGGATTTATCATTATTAGTATTAATATCATATATTATCTAGCAGCTCTTAAAAATAAAAAAGTAAAATTAATAATAATGATAACATACCCTCCAAGTCTGTCGTTTGCTTCCAAAATTTCGTAATTATGAATGCCTGCTTGATCCAAAAGCAAACCAGCAAAGAGACCCGACATACCAGCACCAACAATGCCAATTTCTATGTAGAGAAAAAAAAACATAGTGTGTTATTATTAGTTAATTAGTTAATTATAATTATTTGCACAACTATCGCAAAAAGAAAAACCTTTTTATCTTTTCCCTGTTATCAACTTACTCTCAGACTTGTCACTTGCATGAATTTTGTTACGCTTCGTCATTTGAGCTTTATGGAATTTAACGGCATCAAAATGCATATCTTCAAATTCAGGATGCCCGCGTTTGGAAAACTTGGTTGAGACAGTATAAGGTTCACTTTGAGCAATAGTACTTCCAGTAGAATCCTTGGCAAAAATACAACCTGTTTGAGCATCTGAAGGAACAGCCCAGACAAACTTGGTAGGTTGAAACTCTGGAGTCACTTCGGTTGTGCCAATAATATGTGTAGCTTTCTTAGTATCACAAGCACCATAAGAAAGAGTCAGTGGGCCTTCAAAGGACGCAGAACCATAATCCAAAAAGATGTTTGTTAATGAATCTGCCTGCAGAGTATCATCAATGGTAAGAGTAGAATCATAAGAGACTGTGGGGGCTGCCAAGGCTTGTAAAGCAGCAGTAGCTAATAAAAATAGAGATGTAGTAGTTTTCACCATAGTTGTTATTGTTATAGCTATATAATATACAGGTGGAATTTATAAATGATAATAATAAGAAAGAAATTGAAAAACAGTGACCTTTATATACTATGGATTTCTTTTCTCCATGTATTATTCTAGAGCAATAATGATAACGATATATCTTTTTTTTTGCTGGTCAAAATTGGATAGATAATAGATATCGTGCTCTCTTGTCGCTTCCTTTTTTACTTGGCTATTGATTGTCAATGAAAAAATGCACATTGATAGTATAGGTTATCACTATATAATAAGATTTCCGATTGTTTTTTTTTTATCAGAAATATGATATTTGATAACTTTGAACTGTGTGACTAATAATCTCCTTATCTTAAAACAGAGAATAATTTGTTTTTTTTTGTTTCTTATTTGCCCACAATTTATAAAATCAATAGCAGTTTATATTTAGGTAGATCAAATATTATATAGTATTTCGCATCTTCTTTTCAGGTGCTTTGCTTTTTTTACTATGATACATATAGCTGCTAAATGTAATATATAGATACAAATAAGTGTAATCATGCATGTTATTTTTTTAAAAAAAAATTTTAATAGAACGTTTGCTGATATAATTAAACAGGATCTGCGTTTCACAGCAAACATGAATTTAATCCACAGGCGTAATATGTCGTAATAAAAAGAAATATTTCCTTTTTTGGTTCAATTAATGAAATGGTAAGCTCTAACCCAGTCCCGATGATAATGATGCCAGATTCTATCGTGTACGACCATCGTATCAGTTGGGTGAAAAGCGCGCCTATTTTGTTATTTTTTTCTTTAGATTGCAATAGAATATTCGATTTAGCGTAGCAGGTCCGTTCACCTCCATGATCACTGTCATCGCCATTGGTACTAATATGAACGAGTTTAATTCAATGCTGTTGGTTCTGTGATACTTGGGTTGCTAGTCCATCTTTTCGTAAAAAAAAAACTATAGGTTATACTGCTCATTGCTCTAAAAGTATACGCGTTACAGAAAGGTAGAGTCGGTTCTGGAAGCTTTTTTCTTATATATATATTTTACGGCACACCTATCCGCGACAAAGATACTACAATTATATTAGTTACCGAGAAAGCACAAGTTTGCTAAAACCATTATTGCCAAATGACAATCAATACATATCCAAATTAGTCAGTCAATTTTCCTTTTACAATTTTGTTATCAACGACGGCCTTAATTATAGCCACTGCCAGTTGTGATACTGTGTCACTCTTCTTTTTTTCTCAACGTTCGCCAAAAAAAATACGGATTTGCACTATTGCTCACGAATATTCTATACATCAAACTTTACCACATTCCATTATCAATGGTTTCTTTGATTTGTCATATATCACTGAATACTACATAAAAGACGATATCATGGCTATCAGTAAAATCAACACCCGACAAAATATTATATACCCTCATACTGTTATTTCAAAACATATCAAAGTTTTGTCTCCTTGTTCTTTATGATAATATATTAGATAACATTGAGAAATGATTGTATTATTATTATTATTATTTTGCTGTTGTCTACTCTGACGGTATCTTATCTGTTGTTTTCACCAAGCAATCTAATGAGTGTTTATTTTCTCTTTTTTATTTTGCTCACACATGAAAAACAATACTCGACCCTTGACTTTCTCAACCTACAGGGTAAAGTGTTTCTTTTTTTTTAAAAAAAAAAATGACACAGTACAGCATATAATTCATTTACTCATAAGAATAGTAATAAGAATTGGAAGCCCTAGATTTACTATATATTCAGGCACAGAAAAAGATAACAGAAATAAAGTTTGGGTAAAAGAATGCCCTTTTTGATAACCCAAACCAAGTTTTTTTTTTGCCCCCGAGTGTTCGGGCATCGTCAACAATAAAGGCCCCACAATAAAGCTAAATATCTTGATTAAAGATTACAAAGAGCTCACCACATGATGATAACCATTTTAATTATTATCAGTAATTATCTGTGTACTATAGTCCTGGAACTCCTTGCTGCTTGTGAAGAAGAATGGAGTGCTTTTTAGTGCAATTGTATAGTGACAATTGTGTTTAGCCCACTGAATGTGTAAGTGCATATACATATACATGTTTTTCTATATTTCGAAAAAATGCGATCATAGTCGCCATCGCAACAAATACTAACAGTATGCTAATAATGAGACGCAAAGATATAAAAATCCCGATATATCATTTGCATAGCACTTCATCAAATATATATATGTCAATTACAGCTCCTGATAATAATCGATTCATCCCAACAATTCTACCTTATCAATATGAGACGATTTACTAAATTGTGCAGCGAGCATAATTATACCATCCTTGTTTTCAACAAAGTGAAGCTCAATTATTTATATACAAGATAATCTAGTAAAAAGATATATATATACAAGTGACTACTAAACAAACCCCTATAACCTTCTACTAATGGGTATATATTTCACCATCCACAGTCCATCGTTCGCTTAAATGCTTTGGTTTTGAATGATCCAGAAAATGTTGACGCCATTCTTTAACGAAATCTTCCAGATCTGGCCACCGTTCTTTACCGTTATTATCATCCACTGTTTCCTTAACCATCAAGTGTCGTACAACCCCTTGGCCATGTTCAATAAAATCTGGTCCTTGGAATAATTCCTGAAGTTCACAACATTTTTGCAAAACTTCCTGCCAATCCAATACTTGCCAATCCACACTTTCATCATCATTACACGCTTCCTTTTCTTCTTTATCTTTTTTTATAGTCTGAATTGCTTCCATGGTTGAGATTTCTTGTTTTTTTCGTTCCCAAAAATCTTTGACAATTGTTTCAAGTTCTTGTTTTCTTTGAGGTGGTAATTTATCTGCTGCTCTAAGTAATGCTGATGCGGCTTTACGTGCTGTTCGATTCTCAGGTACACGAACCCATCCTTTACCTTCTAATGGTAGTTCATATTTTGTTGCCAAGTTTTTCTTAAAAGATGTGGCATATCTTTCATACTGATCATGACAATGCTTGCATACAAGTAATAAATCTCGACTCTTGATAAAAAATAAAAATAAAAATTAGAGTTGAGTTAAAATTTAATGTTTGTTGTCATTGCTATCCATTGTCATACTTACTGATTTTGACTTGATGGTTAGTGGAAACCATTGACGATATACATAAGGAACCTATAAATAAATAAGCAAATAAATAAGCAAAGAGGTAGATAAAGAAAAAAAAGGCTTATTTTCTGTTTTAAATACATACAACATGATGTAATGTTAGGCTGTCAGTTGAACCGCATATAACACAAAAATTATCACGATCTTCAACCATATAATCGTCTTCTGCATGTCCTTGTCCTTTTGCTTCGAAATTCAATTGAATGGCTCGCTCTTCATTATCTTTGATAGTTGCTAACTCGCGTACCAAGTACCACTGTGCTTTTCGTCTACAATTACGGATTGTCATTACTTATTCATTTTAGAAATCATTTGATCAAATTGAGAAAAAGAAAGAACAAAGAAACACACATACTGGTTACATCTAAACATAAGTTTTCCCTGTTTTGAATAGACTTTCCAGTTTTCGTAAATGTTTTTAGCCTTTCGGCTTGGCATGACCACAGACTTCTTTTGTGCTGGCATATTTCGTTGTGTTTATATGGTAATAATTTGGATGCAGAAAGGAAATATAAAAAAAACAAAACTCCATTTTGGGAACAGAAGAAAATAAAATCCAAATTTTCTTTGTTCTTTGTTTTTTTATTTCTGGCTTATTAAACGCGACAGGTGATAACAAACTGTTTTCTTTCTCTTTATTATTTAATTTTGTGAATAGCACATATATTTACTGCATGGAACAACGGAATCATATTGCACCAAGTTCTCCTCCTCCTTCTTCGACGTCGTTCAATCAACGGAATAATAACCGTCGTAGCAATCACCAAAGTGATGATGATGGTATCGGTGGTTGGCTTTATAATTTTGTATTTGGTAAAGATAATGCATCACAGCAGCAGCAACAACAACAACAAACAGATATGATTAATCGAATGCAAAGTCCCACTAGCAGAGTGATGGATGGGGTATCATCAGTACCACCCCTTCCTTCAACATCTGGATCATCAAATCAACCTTTTGTTCTCACAACCCCTTTTCGGCCTCCAACAGCACCTTTACATGAACTTCCACCTTTGACAGAAAGTCCTCCACCCCCACCCCCACGGCGTACTCTTCAGCAGCAACAACAACAATACACATATGCAGACCATTCTCAGAACCAACTTCGTACACCATCAGCACAACAATACCAACGTGGTAATAGAGTATCAACAACAAGCACCTTGATTGATTCAGCATCAGCGGATGATGATAATAGTACAGTAACGTACAATGGCGACTCCTCTGTACCAACTGGATTACGTATGCATTATGGCCGTGCACCAGCCCACACAGCACGTCGTTACGCCACTCATAGAATCCGTTTAACAAAAGGCAATTTGGTGGTTGATCAGCAAGTACCTGATCGACTTTTGGACGCACTTCCTAGAAAAGATCCAGAATTTACTACTATGCGATATACTGCTGTGACCTGTGATCCAGATGAAGTTCCTTTCAAAAATTACGAATTACGACAACAAATTTATCAGCGTGAAACTGAAATATTCATCGTCATTACTATGTATAACGTGAGTTATCATTAAACTTCTCTTTTTTCTATTTGAACAATTATTAATACCTGTTGTTATGTACATAGTACTAATTAACTACAATATAATATTTATTTTTATGTGCTTATAGGAGGACGAAATATTGTTTGCTCGAACCATGCACGGAGTAATGAAAAATATCGCTCATCTATGTAAACAAACGTGTTCAGATACATGGAATACTGAAAGTTGGAAAAAGGTCGTTGTATCCATTGTCGCCGATGGTCGAAAAATTATCAATAAACGCGTCTTGACTGTTCTTGCTGCCATGGGAATATACCAAGCAGGTGTTGCAAAAAATGTAGTAGATGACAAACCTGTTGAAGCTCACCTTTACGAGGTAATAATAATAGCTCTTACTGACCATGGACAATGTAATTCTATTATTCAATAACTCATATTCTACGTATTATATAATTTTTTTTTAGTTCACAACGCAAATATCCATAGATGAAGATATGAAATTAAAGGGTTCAGACAAGGTATAGTAGTAATAACTATTCTTAGCTATTATTGGTAAACACATAAGAAGAGAAATTTAAAAACTTATTAGTTTTTTCAATCAATTAAATTCAATGATGACAAATCTATAATGATAATAATAACAGGGAATTGTACCAGTACAAGTCTTATTTTGCTTAAAAGAAAAAAACGCCAAAAAAATTAATTCACATCGATGGTTTTTTAATGCCTTTGGTCCTCTTTTAAAGCCTAAAATCTGTGTCTTACTTGATGTTGGAACAAGGCCTGGAAATGTTAGTATTTATCAACTATGGAAAACATTTGCTCAAAATGTACAAGTAGCTGGTGCCTGTGGTGAAATCCGAGCTATGCTTGGTCCTTATTGCAAAAACTTATTGAACCCGTTGGTGGCTGCACAAAATTTTGAATACAAAATGTCTAATATCCTCGATAAACCTATGGAAAGTGTGTTCGGTTATATATCTGTTCTTCCTGGGGCTTTTTCAGCTTATCGTTATGCGGCATTACAGAATGATATCAATGGCCATGGTCCGCTGGAAAAATACTTTAAAGGAGAAACACTTCATAAAAATAATGAAGGTGGACTATTTGAAGCCAACATGTATTTAGCCGAAGACAGAATATTATGTTATGAATTGGTTGCGAAAAAAAATGAACGATGGGTGCTACAGTACTGTAATACTGCATTTGCAGTGACAGATGTACCTGAAGGGCTTCCCGAATTTATATCTCAGCGGCGTCGATGGTTAAATGGTAGTTTTTTTGCCGGCGTTTATAGTTTATGGAACTTTAGATCTATGTGGCAAAGTCGGCATTCATTTACACGTTTGGTCTTGTTAACTATTGAGTCGATTTATAATGTTATTAGTTTAGTATTTAATTGGGTTGCATTGGTAAATAACGTTTTTCTCGTTCTATTCACTACAAGTTTACAATGTATACATATATTAATCAAAAAACCGGATTTGTGCTATTTATTTAATAGGGAAACTTTTATATCGCATTCTACTTTGTCACAAAAAGCTTAGTAAACCCAGAAATTGATCCCTTACCGGGTGGTTGGGGCCAGAAACTTTTTGATATATTTCGATATGCCTACTTGTTTGTACTTGTTGTTGTGTTTATATGTTCTATGGGAAACCGCCCACAGGTGTAAGTTGTTTTTATAAGGCATGTTCTTTGATAATAGAAAAAAAAACTAATTTTATACATACATATATATATATATATATCATTTTTAGATCAAAATGGCTATTCATTGGATGTCTTATAGCATTTTCGATTATAATGGCATATATGCTTTTTGCTGCAGCATGGCTTACATTTAAAGGTGTACAAGGTGCGGTGGATCAAAGTAGCTTTATTACAGCACTTCAAGAAAATGCTGGACTTCGTAATATAATAATTTCTGTCATGTCAACCTATGGCTTATATTTTGTATCAAGTCTTCTTTATCGCCAACCTATGCATATGATCACGAGCTTTTTGCCCTATCTAATTTTATTGCCTGGATTTACAAATATTTTGACGATATATGCATTCTGTAATACTCACGATGTCAGGTACCGTAATTATATTTATTACTCAACATATTGAATAGCAGGATAAATTCATATAAGAGGTTTTAAAACACTTCGATTACCATTAAATTTATAACTAATAATAGTGGTTTTAATTACTAGCTGGGGAACAAAAGGTGATAATACTGTATCCAAGGATCTTGGGGTTGTTAAGAAACAGAAAAAGGATAAAGGTGATGGTGAGGATACTGTGGAAATTGATTTACCTGCCGATCAAGTGGATGTTAATAGTCAATACGACGAGGCTTTAAATGATTTAGAAAAAAAAGAAAAACCAAAGGAGGTAAAATAAAAAATGCAACAATAGTATCTCAAAGTAATTTCATCTAATAGTTGTATAAATTATATAAATTGTATTATCATAATTATAGGAACCACCTTCTTTTAATCAAGAAGACTATTATAGGTCATTTAGAACACATCTGGTATTAGCATGGATTGCATGTAATGCTTTATTAATAGCATTTGTAACATCACCAGAATATGATACGATATATGTAGCGTCTGCTGGCTCAACATATATGGCAGTTCTTTTATGGACAAATGCTGGTCTTGCAGCATTCCGATTTTGTGGATCCGTAATGTACTTGTTACTTCGGCTATTTTCCTCCTAGTTAAAATAATATGTAATAATAACAAATAATTATAATAATACAGTAGATATATAAGTTTTTTTTGCTTATCATTGTATAATTGTTGTATATTCTAATATAAAATATGATTAATATGCAAAATGATGATGCTGTAGTCAACAGTAATTTTCTTTTGCCTGTAAAATTTATCCACCTAATAAGATAATAAAGATTATTTCAATCATGACAAAAGCATATTTTTTTCAACATGTACGTATACCAAATTACCGGATCTACTAGTTAAATCTTCTAGCTTCTTTTTGTAATGAATCCTCTTTATCTTGTCTTTTGGCCAAGAACAAGTCCTTTTGTGATAATACTCAAATATGCCGTGAAATTTACTATACTAACCTAAGCAACGCGTGTAGGTAGCAATACTCAAAGACACTCTTATGTGCCTGTAAATAAAAACATGCATCTGTGAACTTCAGAAAATTTTGAAGAACGACGCTTATATTTTATAGTTAATGGTTAATTTTATTGAGGAGTATTATATATATAAAAAAGATCGGATATGTAGTTGATTGATAGTATGTGTATTCGGGCCTGTGAAAAATAGAAATAAAAACCGTTACTGTGGCTACTTTATATAGTGCTAATAGTCTTGATAGAAAGTATAACCTCCTTTTTATCACACCATGTCCTTATATTTAAGCCTCATCAATTTCATACATTAATTGCTTAAATTAACTTCTTCTAGAATGCTTAATACTATACTAGGAAAGTGATATACAAAAAAAAATACTTTATTTTTATATAATTGATATTCAGAGTTCTATGAATAAAAATGAATGATAATGATGCAGATGAATGTTTAATTATGAATTATGAACAGTGAAATAATGATATGACGGACGGGATATATGTGTTATGTTTGTGACTGACAGAAAAAAAGGGTTGTTGTTGTAATATTAATAGGCAGAAAAAAAAGAATGATGGAGAAATTTTACACGTAAGGCTAAGAAGGTCGACTTTTCAACAGCCATGCATGATTTCATCAATCATACTATTAAGCCACCAGAAACGATCTAGAGTTGGTAGAATCGTAAGAATAGTAGGTAATTCTATAGAAGTTGTAGATGATGTGCTATTTTGGTTTCGTTGAGTCGCCGCTCGTTTATCTGCAAGTGATTCTAAACTGAGAAGTGAAAGACCATTAGCAGCAGGAAATTGGAGTTTTGGTCGTCGAGTTCTTGGGGGAGGTGGTAATGATGGTAGTGGTGCAAGTACACTCATTCGATTTGAATCGTTTAATAAAGGATTAGTGGATGTTGTCGGTGTTGTTGTAGATGTAGAAGAATTAAAGTCGCCCAATTCATTTTGACCTGATAAAGCAATGTCGGTATTATCTTTGTTACTATTATCATGAATCAAATTGCTATGATGATCGTTGATATTGTTAATGTCATGGGTCCGACTTAAAGGTGATGATGGTGGTGTTGGTTTGGATGCTGTTGCTGAAGGCTGTGATACTGCTGCAGTTGACTGATAAACGCGCTGTTGTGCTAAATATGTTGATTCAGGAACACTGCGCATTGTTACGGCACGATATCGAGCGACAGCCTGATCTGTGATGTGATAAGCAAGGCTTCGGTAAAGTGGTAGTGGTACGCACTTGATCTTCTCTGTAAGTGTTTGATTAATTGCTGAAATAGTACCTGGAATGGTAACCCA
This sequence comes from Circinella umbellata, assembly GCA_025093555.1. Classification (NCBI taxonomy): domain Eukaryota; kingdom Fungi; phylum Mucoromycota; class Mucoromycetes; order Mucorales; family Lichtheimiaceae; genus Circinella; species Circinella umbellata. The sequence continues at coordinate 105,213 of JAIWNF010000028.1, read as the reverse complement.
TGCACGGAATAGAATAAGCTGACAAGGCCCCAAAGTTAATCCAAACGGAGGAATATCAATAACTTCACCGTGCAGTTTTGCAACATTTGCCAATGGTTTACCATAACTTGTCATTTCAACCAATTTACGACATGAAACTTCCAGAGCGCGAGTAAATCTTGTAGTTGATGTCACACCGCGTGTGCTTAAAGGGGAGAGAGGTGGAGCCATATTGGCGCTGGATATAGGAGATATACCAAAATCAGGCGGTGAAGCACCTGAGCTTACCAGTGTTGACGCTGCATCACTAGATGCTGCCCAATCTGTTGATTGCCTTCCTCCTATCAAAGTACTACCACTTTCACGCGGTAATTGGACATGAGACTCTGGTGAACATATATTTTGCAGAGATTGACCATGTAAACTAAGAATACAGTTTCGTTCTTCTGGTTCAAGACTGGCAGGAACTTCACCGTCTTCGTAAATAAGTTGAACCATAGGAAATGCATGTCTTCGTTTCTTGTCGATAATAATGTGAATATTGTGAGGATTATTTTCTTTGTCTTCTTGAACGAGTACAGAAAGTCCTAAGAAAACAGTACTACGTGTGGCACTTTCGGGAATCGTGTCATTTTCTGAAGCGACGGAATTTCCTGAGGTACTTTCTGAAATTGACGGAGAACGAGGTGATGAAGTTCCAAAACCAGAGAAGTTGATAGTATCATTTTTAATTGGGAAATTCCTTTGTTGCTTTGACTGTTGCTGTTGCATCAACGTTGATACAGACAGTGCCATGTATCGCATATCATTGAAGTGACTGGCCATGTGTTCTGCTGGTATTTGTAGACGTTCACTCATTGTTCGCGAAATAAATGTTGCTTCAGCAAAACGGTAACCAATTGCGAGTAATCGTAATAGTTCTTTTTTGTCAATGCGTTTGACGAGGAAAATATGGCGATCTTCACACGGAATATCATCTTGTGATGAAAGTCGTTCTGTTGTAGCTGATGGAGGTCGGCTAATACTTTTGTGTGATGATCCACGGTTTTCTCCATTGTTTTGTTCGCAAGCAGCTGGCAGCGAAATTTGACTATTTCTCTGTTCATCACTGGATGGAGTAATTCCTTCTTCGAGAATAATCGCATTGTCAAATGTTGATAGTGAATAATTGCTTGGGAGTCGTTTCATTGGTTTTTTGTCGACATGGAAACTTCTGCTAAAGCGATTACCTTTTTTGTTTCCGTTGTGATTGTTTCTACCACTTTTGCTATTTCCATTATTTTTATTTTCCCCATTGTATCGGATATCGGTAGGTTTTGTGGGATCCCGAAGCATAGTACTACTGCCATCTGACTTCGACGAACTTTTAGGTTTTCGACGCTTCCAAAATCCGATGCTTGGTTTTGAAATAGTGTTCGTTTTAATAACATCATCGAACATGGTGCCTAATTCTCCCAGAGATGGTAAACGTAATTCATGTACAAGTTCGCGAGCAGCGTCCAAAAATAAGCTTTCCACAATATCATGGGGATCGTTAGTTCTAGTGGATGATTGTTCTGATGGTCGATCACTGAATGAGGCACGTCTAGCCCATCTTGTGGTGACATCAAATAATCGAAGAAAAAGTGGGTTGCTGGCTGTAAATTGCATATTTGAACTCTAAAAAAACGTGACACACAAAAGGAATAGTTTATATTTAATACTCAGTTTTACAATGAGGGTGGTACCAATCACTCGGAGCTAATTATTAGGTGCATATACTGCATGTGAATGTGTGACAATAAGAAAATCTATGATGAAAACCCCCTTTTTCTTCCACCCCCAAAAATAAAATAGGAAAAAACCAACTCACATTAACGTTGATATCACCCAAAACTTCTTTCATAGGTACAGTACCATCCAAATTGACCAGAATCCGTCCATTTTTGTCAAAGAATACCACATCAAGGAATAGACGTTCACTTTTCTTGGCTTGTGTTGCGATGGGTAAGTGGGTCACACTTGATTTAAAGGCGATATAAAGAAGAAGTACGCAGGCAACAACGACAATAGCGGATATAATCCCTATCAAAGCCGGACGTCTAAGTGCGGGTGTTGGCGGGGTCTCGTTCGGGGGCAACCTATATTCTGTGCCTGCCATGGCCGTGTAATGCATACCTATAGAAAGCACATGTGGTTAAACTCGTTGAAAAAGTTCATCGTATGACATTTTTTTATGCTCTTTTACCGTACCACAAACAGCAAGACCCATAATCATAGCTGATCCAAGACGTTTGTACCACTGGTTTGTCCAATTTTCTCGAAGCTTAAAAAATATATACAAAGCAGCATTTACTGCAGCACATGCAATAATGACGGCCCCCGCAATATATGAGATTTTATATGATAGATGAAAAAAGTCAATTGCGAATTGGCCTATTCAAATTGAAATAATTAGAATTAAAACATATGTTTTTTTATTGATTAATTATTTTATATACGCTTACCAAGATAATGCATGACAGCAATTCCAATCTATAACGACAAATATGAATATACAATAATATGATGAGTATCAACAAAATAAAACATGCTTAACTTTCTTGAAACAGAAAAAAAAACAGACATACACCAGCAATTGTACCACTTGGAATAATTCGTTTGACCCTGGCTTCTTCAGTGACGCCAACAAACGCGAACGAAAGAAACATGACAGCAATAGCTACAACCAAACTGGCAAATGTATATCCAGCAGAATAATTCAAATGGTATTTAATGCCATCGTATCGTAATGTTAAACTATTGTTTCCAATAAAATGCATCGACCATATAGCTACACCGCCCATAGACAAAGCTGCTGCACCTAGCAGAAACCTAAAGTTTATTTCATATTTTTTTCTGGATTGTCAGTGTACCGGCGACCAGATCAATACTTTTTTTTTCATTTTATTAAAGAGGTATAATGGCATCAATGTTGTATGAAAAAAGGAAAGTACCAATTATGAATGCCACGAATATGTGTTCTCCTTGAGAGTAATTCAAGAGTAGTTTGTGCTCCTACAACGGAGATGATATAACTAACGAAAATGATGCCACCATTAAACTCCTGTGTTGCCACAAGGTCTGTTTCAGGAACATCCATTAGATACTATGTAAAGATGTTCCCTCTTTCTTTGAGAAATAGGGATAATAATGAAAAGTGGGGAAATCCGAAAGAAGAAAGAAAAAAATCGAATGATTCCTCTCGTTTGTTGCACTATTATTGTTATCGACTAGCCAATCACTGTGTGTCTAGATGGGTCTCTCAAAGGGACGTGCGCGGAGCTTATCCAGCTTTAATCTTGAACTGCCGCTTTTTTCTTGATGTTATATTACCAAATAATAAACTTCTCCGAGAAGGTGGGTCCCATGGTCTTTTTAAAAGTATACTACTACATATGCAATTAGTTTAAAACTATTAAATACGCCTTTTATCAACTTTGAGCTTGTAATTCATTTATTGTTCTGTTCTTTTCAAAATGTAAAACAACATCTATATCCGACTGGTGTTTCGGGACTTTGTTTAGACGCCTTCGAGAAAAAAAAATTTTCTTGTTGGCTTTCCATAAACTTGATCGCGCTCATTGGTTAACTTTCCAATGCACCTCATTCTCTGGTACTGAAAAATTCTGTACTACACAAGTCCCTTTTTGTATACCAGTATACCTTTTGACCGTTAAAAAACAGAGAAGATGATCATTTCCTATTTTAATAATTTGTCAACTACGTAAGACATTTGAAAGTACAGTAAAAATATTAATCCATTTATACGCAATTGATCTACGTTATTGTTTGCTTAATGCGGAGTAGTGAGAGGTCGCGCGCAAGCTGTCTGAAGGCATAATTAGTTTCTATCTCTTTTGTAGTACAAAACTGATATGCTACTGACCATTGTCCATATTTTTTCACCTGAAAAGGAATTGATCAACGTTAATGAATCTAAGATAATTGCGCCTGTGTGATGGATCAGCCTCTTCTTGTACAAAATAAACATTGGCAATTAGAATAAGCTTATCATCAGCTAAATATATCTCATATTACTGTTTTTGGAATTGACAGAAAGTTGTCGTTCTTCTTGCCCATAAAGAAGAAGACCTCCTTATTCAATATTTTCGACATTGAAAAAAGTAACACCGCTGCTACAGCTGCATTGGCGCGGAAGGAAACTATGAGGAACCGAATATGCCAACTAGAAAGAAAATTATCTGGGTTGACTCCTTTTAAGCCCAATTCATATTTATTTTAATTTATAAAGACATCACAATGACGTAGAAATGCTAAAAACCTGTTACGTATTGTCGCATGTAACTGTTTGACTGCGATTGTAATAAGTTCAAAGGTGATAGTAACTTGTCCACCTCGTACAGTTAGGTTTTGTTTTTTTCGAAGAATCAGTGTTTTATTTACCAATTATAACCAATACTAAATGCATTTCAAACTATTTTTTTTTTATTTTCAAAAGAAATTACACAAAACACACAAGAATCTATTAATTGCAGCTTTAAATTAATATATAAAAAGCAATCTTTTGGCTCATGAAAATGGTTGTATACGATATAACTGTTTAATTTGCTGGTGATTGAGGAATATGAGAAAGAATAAGTGTTTATTACCGTTGAAATACGATAAATAGCATACTATAACGTATGTTTATATTGAGCATACTAACCGTGAGGCTTTCTCAAATTAGTCGTCCGCTAGTGATTGCAAAATTTCATTTTAGTGAACCATGGTTTATATATATCTATAAATAATGAGTACTGAGTTTCCTTTTATTCCATTGGCTCTGATCACGATATGGGTACGCTTTTCTAACTTTTTGGTTTATTAAGAATAAATTATAAGATAAATATTTCTTCTCTGATTATTCTTCAGACTCCATTCCCTTTTAAAATAGATTTATTACGCCCTTCACCATCAAAAACCGAATTATTGGCGATCGACAATTTTATTTTCGATGTATTAGACATGTGTTTGAAAAAGCAAAACACCGATAACAACAAACGTGCATTCCGGATTTCCAAACTTCTCCGCCGATTCATGTTGCCCACTGTTTCTTACAAAGATTAACCCAAACTTTATGCCGCCATTTAGTGATACGTTGGGCGGTGCTAGTTCATCAGTGGCGCCTTTGTTTATATCATAATTGTCTGTACTACCACGTTGATTGATTCGACAATCTAAAATAATTGTACTTGACTATTTTGGGTATACAGATAATATACGTAATGGAGCATTGGAAAGACCTTGTGTTATACACGCATTATTTAGTAATAACGTGTATTTGATTGACTTATGCAGATTATTATATAACTATGTGTATCCAGTTGTATGTTAGTAAAACGGGCTATAGAAACCAATGGCTAAATTTACAAAAAATTAAATAGATGCTGTCACCGCTCGCTATAAAGATATTCGATAATATAACGATATTTAGATATAGTGATAATGTTTTGGGCTCCAAGACAGAATAGGCAGGGAAATATCGTTGATTTTTTATAAGAATATCGGATAAGGCTTCAGGGAAAATACCGTTATACCAAGCGGATAAAATACTTAAAGTTTAAAAAAGGAGTAATAGTAGTTACTAGCCATTTTTTAATGTTCTTTAGTTTTTTAAACCTTTTTGTCAAGAGCTTAATAATTTGAACATCAAATTTATCTTCAGCCATCGTCTTTCCAAAAAGAAAGTCAGTGATATCCTGCTTCTGCTTCTTTCTTATAAAAATCATATTTGTTTTTTGCCAACTATGGTTGTCCAACTTTTTCTTTGTCAATTTGCATGGATTTGTAAACAATAATACGTAGACAGTTTTTGATGCTTATCATAATACAAAACTCGCATTTCTTTCTTATAGGGGATCGGCATTCATTATATGTGACCATGTGGTTGCAATCCAATTAGAAGTAATAAGACAAAGAATATTTCATAAAGAAAAATGTACAAAGAAACAAAAAGAACTGTTCTATTTTTATAGCTTATTTACAGTATGAATGATATAATATGTAGAAATTTCTTCTTTTTTGCAAGACATATTAGATACATGTGAGGGCAAGTACATATGGGTAGGATTTTACCCGATCTTTATTCGATATAACGATCCCTTTTTAGTCTCACGGAATATCGTTACAGCAAACGGTGACAGTGTTTCTAAATTTCATTTTTTCAGAAAAAAAAAGTTCCAAGTATACTTCTTTTCTTTATCAGCTTTCCAACTTAAGAATAATTAACTCGATCCAAAGAAAGATATTCCTTATGTACCTCTAATGTTGCTACATTTATTTCTCCCAACATTGAATAATGGTGTTCTGACCTAAAGAGTTGATAATTATAGCAGATTTGCTATGAGAGACTTCGCTGTCACATATAGTTATTTTGAATATGCAGAAATGCTACATAATAACTATATTTGAACTTGCGATCCTTTTGAAATGGTAGCAAAAAAATGGTATATGTATTATGATCGATCGAATTTACAACACTTTGGATTCATATTATTATAAATTGGAAATTATAAAAAATTATTATCTTTTTGTATTGTTCAGACGTACTTGAGCAAATTACTTCAAGAATAGATTTGAAAGCGATGCTTAGCTTAACACATTTGCAGTAAGTCCTAGTTTTGTACATTTATCTAATTATATATTTTGCAACTTACGCAGTAATAGTTTTAATTTACAGTGTGATTGCATTTTGCCACTTATTTTTATTCAATTTCTGCTCCTTACCATCCAATAAAAAAGCAACGAACTTTAAGATTTTTTCTTACTACCTATCCCAGAGATTAGAAAAGTAAGAACATATTATCTTCCAAATAACTGATTGTTTGAACTAAGCCATAAATAAAATAAAGTAATAGTGACAGCATCGAGAACTACTTTCGTCGAGTATAAAAGATTGTATTGACTAGCAATAATAATAATAATAGTTACAACACTGTACACGCATCAAACTTATTAACTTGTGCATTAATATGGTTACTTTAAAAGATGATACTATTGATGACTTGTATCTCCAATCAAACATTCTTATATTTTCATCCTTTTAAAATCAATGGTAATGTGGAATGGCAACAGTGACATTTGTATATTGAACGCATAGCTATAGTACTTCCGCTATTGAGCTGTTCAGCGTCATTACTCTTATAAATTTGATGATACTTTTTATAAGTAGCAAATATGAAGAATAAATAGAAAGCGGAACAATGTAATTTTATATTACTTCGACGATTCATGTCATTCCATGTTATGCCCGTTCACAACTACTGTGCTATTAATTCTCTAACACTTTACAAATCGAGTAGCCAATAACATACCTGCTTTATTTAAATATTATTATCTGTCAATAGCTGAAAAAGAGATATCAACAGGACACCATGCGATCTGGTCCCGAGAAATGATAGTATCATTCATCGTATTAATTTTGCATATGATCATGGAACAAGGAACAAACAACGATAGTCTGATCTTTCAAAAGTATCTACCAGCCTTGCATAACTAAGTTAAGGAGTTTGTAAGGTTATACTTTGTCATATTAATAAATTATTTATCAAGCTAATGTAATCCGTAACTTAAATCTGAGAGGTGTTGAAATTAAACTGTATTATCTCTTGCTTTCTGTGGCGAGAGGATGTGTTATCAAATATACATATACAAGATAAAGAATAAGTATTACAGTCAGTGCATTTTTAATAATAACCTAAAAAAAGTTCTGCATAAACCAATAGTCAGTCATTCACCTCATTTCATACATGATTTCTGCATTGAAAAAGTAAAATTGTATTTTTTGGGTCTGTCCCAAACCCCGGTCACTTAGTATTTTACTGATTTTTGTCTTTGAAGCGGAATCGGTGGTTTTCATCCGGTAACCCGAACAAATGTACAAAAGAACCCAGCCTTTTTTTTATATTTTAGCTTTCTCATGATCATATGAAAAAAATTGTACAACGTATACAAAAAAAAATGGGGTGGGGTAAGCGCAGTCATGACGAGCTGTCAATCACACGTCAATGTGTTTATTTACATTTGCAATAAACAAAAACCTATTTGTTCAAAAATATGTTTATGCCTATTATTACTATTGACAATTTTACACTAAAAATTGTTCAAATAGTTAAAAGACTTCATGTGATTCTCCCCCAAAAAGCGAGCAATCTTTAAGCCTAAAAATTTCGGTTGGTTCGGGAAGGCTCCTTGTAAAAATTCTTTTACGGCACTATCTTCGTTACGTCAAAATGGATTTCTGGGGAATTCCAGCCAACCATCTTCAACTGAGTGTCACCACTCCGCCCTTTTATCAGAAAGGGTTTGGGGTTGCGGCATGTGAAAGAAAGAACTTTTACAACTTCTCTTTGTAAAGCGAATTAAGCAACCTTTCTTCTTTTTTCTCTACTTCTTGTCTTTTACTTTTTTTTTGTATATATTTGTTTTACGTTCATAAGCAATATAAAAATTATATCTTATAAATTTGCCATAGATGATACCAGACTCGTTCATTGCGAGAAATGCGATATATTCGATCGCCATAATGCAGACGGCCGTTGCCCCATTGGCATTCATGTATTATGTCTATTATCTTGCCACCGATGAGCTATTCTTCAGTTTTTCTTCTACCATCGACACTTTGTTATATTACTGGCTTGGTTGTGAGCTGATATTCTATGTCTTTTTTCAAATAACACGTAACCGAATGCAATCGCCATTACCACCAGTATACCCCGGACCTAAAGAACGTCGTACTCTCTATTTCAACTGCATCAACAATATAGTCGACGTTGAAGAATGGCTTGTAGGATGGTTTATGCGGTCTCATAACCCAGAACAGCAACCTATGTTTGAGGAAATCCGCCGCGAAAATTTGGCAGAATGGTAAATAAACGTGCATTAAAAAAAAAGACAATGAATAAATGAATGAAAAGCTATATAAAGCTTTCCTTGTGTTCGTATTTATTAAGAGATCTTTCATTCTAACCCCTTTTTTTTATTTTTATTTTTCTTCTAAGGATCGCTTGGGCATTCTTTGCACAACCCCTTGAAAACGTATTAGAAGATGAAGAAGCAACAAATGAAATGCAATGGATGATTGATCATTTTTCCGACAAGTTTGGTGTTCATTTCGCCCCTGGCTACGACGAAGACATTATCGCATTTCGTCTTACATTAGATCCGGTACAAGCATACCATCGACCACTTGTTTTTTATTTGTCCATCATCAGCATGACATATCTCAACACGTTTTTACTTTACTTTTGGGGCTTCAAAAAGTATGGTCCCGATATACCTTCTGCATTATCATTATGGTGGACCACGTCAGAAAACGCTTCGTCATCTCTCTCAGCACAAACAGCTGTATCATCGTCAATAACATCATCAACAAAACGCGTTGCCTATTGGTATCGCGAAGGCAAACGAAGTGACAAAAAACCAATCATTTTTATCCATGGTATCGGACCTGGATTACTTCCTTATCTCAAATTTGTGTACCACCTTCTTGATATTGATGCGCCTTTGTTTTGCGTCGAACAACCTTATGTATCCATGCGATGCACAGAAGATGTACCATCTATGCACGAAACCGTGCAGGATCTCGAACGCATGTTACATTATCATGGTTTCCATGATGCTGTCTATGTATCCCATTCCTTAGGTACTGCATTGACATCATGGGCTGTCCAACATATTCCAAGGACCGTGGCTGGTGTTGTAATGCTTGATCCTATTTGTTTCATGCTCCATTACAGGGACATTTGTGTCAATTTTGTTTATCGTATACCAAAGACAGCTAGTGAGGTAAGAATAGACACAAGTTTAATCATATTATTTTTACTTCAACTTTAATTCAGTCGTTCTTCTTTCTTTTTTCCCTTTTATCCATTTCAATTTTATTCATTCCCTTTTTTACATTGGCAATTTGCCGTTTCTTAGTCCATCGTCAAGTTCTTTGCATCCAGTGAATTATATATCTCATATTATATTTCTCGGCATTTTCATTGGTTTCAATTGGCATTATATGTAACACCAAAACATCCGCCAAGACAAACACGATCGTCGACAAGAAGGAGGAAAAGTCAACATCAAAATCGCACTATTCGTATGCCACGTGCTACTAAAATATATCTTTCTGAACACGACAATATTGTTAATTCTTCACGTGTACATGAATATCTTTCGAATAATGGTATCAGTTCAGAAGTAATGGCAGGTCTCGATCACGGATGGTTCTTATTTAAGTCTGCCTGGCAACAACAAATTCTCGATACCATATCTAATTATGCTTCAGCGAAATGAAGCAACACATTCTTTTTTTACTCAAGCTTTTTACTCTTAAATCTTGTTTACAACTTTCCTGTATAATAACTAATTCACTCCTTTGTACATATAGACTTTACCTAAGCTAATACTACTTTACTAATATTACAGAGTACTACTTTATTTATAATACCAGTTATCTACTTATACACCTCTACTTTCACTACTTTAGTAATTTTCTTATTACCTTGTTCTTATATTATTTGTGGACCTTTTCATATACATACACACATTATCTATACACACTCGTTACGTATTAAATAATTTAATTAAACGATTTATTTTATTTGTTTACACGGGAACACCTATTCTCTGTGCCAAACGTTGGTATTGTTCTCTTGCCAATTTTCGTTGTCTCCACAGAACTAATGATACTGATAACACAGCTACTAGTAAATTGATTGTCTATTAAACCAATTTATATACATATATATTAGCGCATTATTCTTTTTTGCATCCATACCATCACCTTCACGTCCTATTCTGGGTACTATCATTTCCCCCTTTTTTTATCTCGCATTTATTCTTTATATATACCTCAAACTTAATAAATTTCCAGCGTTCAATTCGTTTCACATGTGAACAACCACGATATGTTGGTAATGAAATTGCATCATAGTCATAAAGGGTTGTTTGGTTTCGTACGTTTTCAGCTAAATCTGGATCATCCCATTCACATCGAACCCGTTCCTTATTTCCATATTCTTGACAATATGGTGCAGATTTCTATTTTAAATTATTAATATACATCAACCTAGCAACACACAACCATATAAATTAATCTATATCTTTTGGTTAGCCAAGAGATATTTATTCACTTGCCTGTTCAAAAGGTGTGCAAATGTCACATTCACTAATAGGTGTACAAGAATATGTTGGTTCCGCAACGTCTTCATGTGAATGCGTATAGTTGCCAAGATGATTTGGTATTGACTCATCGTTTCCCGGTACAAATGGTGGTGCTCTTTTCTGTAGTAAGTATGTGTTACCATTACATGGTTGCGTCAACAATGTAACGAGACTATGGAGAAATGAAAGTGCAACATATAAAACTATTTTATTATTTATTTAGAAAAAAAGAAAACATTAATTATCAGTTATTATCATACCTTATTAAAATAACAATGCAATGATGTAAATGTATGTACATTATTTTGCTTGTGTGAAGGGAGCTGTTTTGTTGTACCACAGTTTTACAAAAGACCAAAAATAAAAATAAAAATTCAAGTTCAAGTGATATTAGCTTTTTTGTTGTCATGAGATATTTTATCCAGCTTAAATGGGTACAACAGACAACTTTGCTTTTATCTAGAAATATATACATATATATAATATCATGGTCTTCACCTAACGACATATCTTTTCTATCAATTAATGACGTTAGTACTATTTCACAGATCAATAAAAATTAGTATAATTGGACATAAAGAACTGCCACTTTTATGAGTCCAAAAAAAAAGATGTTTTGACCTGTCATTGTCAATAGTATAATCAAATATTTTGTGTGTGTCCTGTGAGCTAAACCTAAATGCCATAGGTTTGACGGACACAAGCAAAGTATAAATAAAGAACCTATTACTTTGACAGCTTTACCTCCGCTTCTTTATATTTTTTCTTGATACAATGCAACGAAAATCGTTATGGGGATCTTACAAGGCTCTTAATCCACGTACACGCATCTTGATTGGTGTTGGTAATATATTTTTATATATAGGAACGGTTGGTTTTTTATTTATTTAACGCATTGTGTAAACTAATTTGAGAATGTTTGATTCTTTTTTTTAAGGTGGAATGATCTTTTCAACTGTTGGGATCTTGGGATCTGATTATATTGAAAAACAATTCCCTGCTACCGAAGACGAAAAGTTAAAAGCAGAAGCATTATCACCAATAATTGTTGTCGACCATACAGATAAAAATACAAGTCAATAAATTTACGTTTGTGCTGTTTATTGTTCAAAATATAGTATAAAAAAGCTACAGAAGATAACATCGTCATCTAAATCCCTTTGTTACTTTTCCAGTCAAACCTCTCTCCTTAATTTCATTTATTGTATCTAACAAGTTAACTCACATCCTATTTTTCAGTAAAAAAATAAGTAAATAAAAAAAGTCGTGATATATTGTGGGGGTTTAGAACGGGTGTTTTGTTTATTGAAAGACAATGACCGTTGAAATCAAAATACTTTTTTTTTGAATTCTTAATAGTCGACCTTATTAAAATATGGCTGTATAAAAGGCTTGAGCTTAGTATCGCCCTTGGAAACAAGAGCGAATGCAGGCGTTTTGATGAATCGAAACGATAAAAATGGCGACAACAATGTTTACTATAACAGTTTATATTTTTTTACTGGTTTATAAGTTACGTATACCACCGATTGTACTAATATCAACGACAATCAACAATACAATCCAGTATAACTATCACAAACCGTGCTAATTCATTATTTTCACTCTATGGGGGATAATCTAACTTACTAGTATGATACTCGTTTGAATCATATAGACTCAAGCGAACCGTCATTATCACTACGCCAGAAATATATCTGTTGTATACGACCATATAACCTATTAGATAAACCATATGTAGTGGCACCAATAAAATACAATAGCACGTAGTACGTATTCCATGATCGCAGAATAGCACCTGATGATTTAAGATTTAGTCAAGGAATTTTTGATCTGGAAGCAGGGGAGCATTAAATCAAGGTACAAAGACAGGGCCATAAAGATGATGCCAGACGGTCGAGTAACACAGCAGTATTTCGACTGATATCAAATACACTACAACGACGTGACGGATAGGATTTAACATAGAGGTGGGCGGATTCACCAGAAACCCAGAAAAAGTATCATGAATTTCATAAAAATTACGACGAAGACAATCAGTATGAAAATATTGACTTTGAGTGTCATGAATATGAAAATAAACATTCTTCACATCTAAAATCATGCAAGATTAAATGGACATTAAAGGCTGTCGTCGCTTGACATGATCCTCTTGAATAAATACTACTATTTAAGCATATACGGTATAAGTGTTAATCCAAGTAGTAGTGGTAGATGACTATACGACTTTTATCTTTAAGATTTATATTTCACCATTTTTCTTTTGAAAAATCAAACTGTTCAATATTACTTGGATAGAATATCTATTAGCATTCGTTTCATTTTCCTCTCTTCTCTACTTTTTCTCCTCGCAGCCACAAGCTGTTTTTACTCTGATTCACACATATATAATTCCTTTTACGTATTTCCGTTTAAAGCCCATATCCATAATGCCACATAATTACATTTACATATGTACTATATAAAGAAAATACTCATAGATATTTTTTTGCTCAAACCATACTATTTTTCTAGAATGTTTATTATTTTGGCAAGCCTGTTAATTAAATAAGTCGGATTATAAGGAAATCCTCCTGAATGTAAAACTATCATTACACTTCTTAACATATCCACCACTTCCTCTTGATCATCTACAAGTAAATTACATTCTCGTATAAAATCTTGTGGATATTGTTCCACGTACTTGAGATACCGAACAAAAAACAGGAGAAATTCAGTTTCATTGGAAAGAAGTAAGTCTATTAATAAGCTATGGTCCATACCAGTACGTCGACAGAAAAATAAAAATAACTGATTTGGAGCGATACCAATTGTATCCAATATATGTTTGATACGTATTGTCATACTACTATCATTATCATTACATTATTAAAAGTGCACTGAAATTTATCCCCCGGCCCAATTGTTTTGAGTTTAGATGCAACATGTATATGTATATATATGTACCTTTGTGCTTTGTTATGTTCAAAATTATTATTTAGTTTTTCATGCATACTCAACATATCGAGTTGTAAATTAACAGCATCTTCATCGTTGTTTCCATGTAACTCGAACAAAATTTCAAGAATATTTTCTGTTTCCTGATACACTGTTTTCCCTCTCGTTAATATTCTTATATCACCAAGCTAAAAGAATAATTCTTATAGTAAAAAAAAATTAACTTACATGTGGAATAATCAACGAGTTCCTGAAGTTGATGGCTTAAAGCCTTGTCTTTGTCGCCTATATCATCAGATGATATATCTACTAATGCATCAAGTATGACAAAGAATATTTGTGTTGTTTGTTTCAAACATTCCCGATCCACAGCTATTTTTTTATGTTCATTTTTACCAACATCTCTTTGGTCTTTTTCGTATGTTTGATCATCAATGGTACTATAAAAAAACTCTGTGTGTTCTGAATCAAATAAAGCATACAGTTGTTCGCGTGTGAACCGTTGATGAAGTGCCTTTGTATACATAACGAAAAATGACAAAACTGTTTGTATCTATCAAAGTAGTAAAGTTAACCAGTCAAAAATAATTATTAAAAACAGTTATTTTTGCACAACTTGGATAAGACAGAAAAAAAAAGTATAATAGCGAGAGAGCTAAAAAAAATTGAAAAACAGTATATATACATTACCATTTCAAGATTTTTATAATAACGTAATATCATTCCAACAAGTGCTAAGGAACGACGAGCTACAGTTACATGTGGATCCAGCCAAAGTGCACAGATCTGTTAGGTTAGCAGTTATTTTTTTTAAAGTTATTTTTTTGTTAGTGAGAACAAGTTATTTTTTACCTACCTGGTTCAAATGTCGACTGATCCATATCCATCCCTCCTGTGCTACATTGTTTTTATCGCTACGTTCCATTAACATTTTGCATGCTTTTGAAATATCCATCAGTAGTATAACTACTGGTACAAGATCAATCTGACAGAATTTAATAATTATATGATTGAGTCATCTGAAATATGTAGCATTTTTGATGAATCTATTAAGCTCTCTACTTACTCCTTGTCTGGTATTTAATATGTATTGCATCCATCCAAATACATTTTCATTATATAGCCATGTTAATAATAAAGTATATCCTATATGATTTTCATGGTTGTTGTCATCATCCATATCATCGATATGTTTTCTATAATCTTTTATAATAATATGACATAGATCCAAGTACAAGCCAGTAACCGGAGTCCACTGATGGTGTTTAGTGATCGTTTCAACAAGTTGGCTTATCCATAATTGTCTGGCTCTACAAAGTTCTTGTTGCGCGGTCTGTATTATATTTTAATAAAAATAACAATGTAAATATTAACTTTTTCATAGCAGTGTAGTTCAATCAGTTTTCAAAAAAAAATACAATACGTACTGTTTCATTAGTATTGTTTAACGTCATGATTTGTTGCAGTAAGCGTGTTGTCATATATAGTTTAAATGGATCGTCATCATTAGGTAAGATACGCTCCTTTTTATATAGAACCCCATTAGTTAAGTGTTCTATTGCATACTTTTTGCTCATAAAATAATAATTAATACCCAAGGTGAATCATTAAGTAAGCGTAACGCGAGACTGGGAGATTGAGAGCTGTTCAATGCATAAAGAGAATGACTAATGTTGTCAGTCATAAGCAAAATAAAAAAAAAAAGAGAGAAAAGGAAAAAAAAAATTAAACGAGGTCGATACTAAGCGGGATCTGGTTTCATGCATTGCATACCAATTCAATCATCTCATATCCATGCTAAACTGATATATAAAAAAACGGTTTATTAGAGTTAATTAGAACTTTTTGATATATTCGTTTCCAAAACGTTCTATTTCAAGTAGAAAGAGGAGCAATAATATAGTAATAATAATGAATTGATCCATCAATAACAAGTTAATATCGACAGACATGGTAAGTGTTCGTCAGGATTTTAATTCAACAAAAAGAAAAGATAGAGTATGCTACGTAATTTGAATCAAGACCTGTATTTTGGATCCTTATGGTTTAAGGAATTATTTTCAAATTGAATTCTTTACCATGTATGCTGCGGACAACTGCAGAATAAAATATTATATATAGCCATCATTGTAACATTTCTTTAATATTAATCCTTTTTTTTTCTTTAAAAAAAACATTATGGTCAAGCTATCGTTTAATTCTCTTTCTCTTGTTGCCGCTGCTCTTGCTGGAAGTCACTTAGTTGTAAATGCTTTGGATGCATTCATTTCTGAGCCCATGAAGGCTAACTTGAAAGAAGCCAATATTACTCCTCAATGTAAGTCATTAAGTAACTCTTTTATTAATAGAATGCTGCTTTGTTATGGTAATTCACCATGACAACAACAAAAAATACCTATTTTCTTTTGTTGCTATGGATACAGTGCTACCAGAATTCGAGCCTGAATCATTCATGAAAATCATGTACGGTGACAAGATGATCGAATATGGCGAAGAAATGAAGCCTCATGAACTTGTTGATCCACCTCATATCTGGTTCCCCGCACCTAATATGAATGCGCAATATACACTTGTATTGGTAAGATCATAGATCGTAATAGTAGTCCTACAAGCGTCTGTGCGGGAAAGAGAAATATTACTTATGTTTCTTGTAAAAAAACTTATATAGTTCGATGCTGATGCGCATGTTCCATTGGTCCGACATTGGATTGTTTCCAATATTGAAGGTAACAAAATATTATTAACACATTTCCTATTGTTCATGTTTTTTACTAAATTTGAAAATGATAATAATCTGTAATAGGTGATAAACCTGGATCTAGTATTCGTGATCCCCCTCCGGAGAATAATTATACACCTTATCATGGACCTACTCCGCCATTAAACAGTGGAAAGCATCGTTATGTATTTGCTTTGTATGAACAAAAAACAGCAAATCAAACCATTACACCAGTTTTGGAAGATACCGTACATCATCGTGCTTATTTTGATATTGAAAAATTCAGTGCAGAAAATAACCTTAAACTTGTGGCTGCTACCTATATGAGAGCTGAACATGAAGATGGGTTCGAAGGTAATAGAACAAAAAAAAACCAGATAAAATTTTTTTGGCTAGATTTGTTTCCGCGGGATTATTAATATCGCTTGTTTATCATCTCCTTTTTGTATTTGGGACCTCCGTCTATCCGCAAACGTGATTTCATATTTTAAAGGATTAGCAAGTATGCATACTGAAGTTAGAAGTTCGTCAGTAGTAGCAGCTGCAACACCTACAGCATAAGCACCAAAATTGATAAAGTTAATTATTTTATCATACATTGTTTTCTTCTAAACTTTCTTTTTTATCAAGTTATCTTCATTGTCTTTGGGTTTTTTTTTTTTCATCGGTATTATACCATTTTTTCTCCTCGTTTTGGATAAACTTTGTTGGTAATTATTATTTATTACGTACGCCAAATCAAAAAATACAAAAAATATAATTCTATATAAATCAAAAAGACGATCGTTATTTACTCGGTAAAACATTTTTAAGATTGATGTTCATGCAATATAAGAGAAGCTAGAACGGATAATATTCATCCGAAAAGTTATTCAGTTTCAAATCTGTAACAAAAAAAAAGAAGTTTAAATTTTGTTGAGTTTTATGTAAACTAGATTAAATGCGCTGGGCTGGACTAGGTCGGGTAAAAAAAAAAGGAAGGTTTTGAGAGTTGGGAAGACGAAATAACTTTTCTTGTGCAACCTTCTATGACGAACAGAGCAAAACAAAAGATTCGGAAACGAAAAATAAATAAATGATTTGCAAGCGTCAATCAAAAGAAGCATTTCCATTTAGAGCCCATGAGGTGATTTCACATGAACCACTTGAATAAGGGTTTTGCACTTTTAGACCATGGTACCTGATCGTAACATATAATGTTTTTTTTTCACACGTGGCATTTCATACACGTGGAAAATACTCCAGTGAGTTAGTTTCTTGGTTAATCTACTTTATACATCAGTCATAAACATTAGCAATCATAGTCAAAGTTATAGTATGAAAGAATGGTCATAATTATTGTGGAAGGTGAGTATCCTACTTCTTTTATTTACCCAAAATTCTCTTGAATGTTTTACTCTATGGCTTGTTTTAGATATCGGAATATGAAACACGCATTCCTCTTTTAGACACCCTCTAATACGGAAACACAGAAAGTCTGTTCGGCCATTCACGGAACCAGTCTTTTTTTGTTAGCTTGGTATGACCTCCTAAACGTTCGCAAAAAATATATGCTTGTGCGCACAATTGCATTAGATGAGATAACAATTAGAAGCATCGTGAGGGTGGAGTAGAATAAGTGATAAGAAAGAAGGAGAGAGATAAATGACGGTAAAAACAAACGGGCGTAAAGAAGTGAGACTGTTTATTTACGTATTGTTTATGCGCGCCAATCTGTCTGCTTGTGACCCTTAAAATTTTTAGTTTAATAATAAAGTATAACAGTACTTCTTGAATGCCGTTTTTATTCTCTTAAAGAGTCCTTTTTATTTTTTTTGAAGCGAGGTCCTCGGTTGCACAGTGGAAGGCCGTCATCGGCTCATTCCAGTAATGAATGGCTAATTGTAAACTCCGTAAAAGGTTTCTTTTTTAAAGCAACCGAAATCTAAGTCAAACTTTTTCTTCTTTTTTTTTTCCTTTGATCCTTCCTCCGGTTTTTTCTTATTTGCATGCTCTTTTGGGATTTGTTTGTATAACAATCTACAATTCTAATATTGGGCTTTCATCCATTCTCTTCTTTTCTTTTCTTTTTTTCTCCTCACTCTTCTCTCTCAAACATTCATAATAACGCGCTTCATCCCTTATTTTTTTTTTACTGACTACATAGTTTCTTCTCTTCCTCTCTCTCTCACTTACTCTCTTCACCACTATTAAAAAAAAGCTCCCCACTCTTCTTCTATTTTTCTTTTCTAGTAAAAAAAAATCGTGTTATGAATGTCGTCCCGTCTCACTCTTAAAGATTTGTTCGCTAATATGCCAGCTAAGGCAGAATCGCTTTTGAGTCAACTCACCCCAGAGCAAATACTCTTAATTGAGGATACTATTTCAAGAATTAAACGAAGAAAAACCGATCATGATAACACTAATAATAACAATAACATCAATAACATCAATAACAATAATGACACGATCAAAAAAAACAATAATGCCTCTGTAACGATAACGACAAAAATTAATGAACCTAATCATAATAAAACAAACGCGACAATGACACCAACAGCAACGATAACAGCGACAACGACGACGACGACGACGACGACGACAAAAAAAGTAATGACTAATGAACAAGAAAATCAAAGTACAGCTACAGCGACTGCGATCGCGAATGCACTTGCATCTGCTATGACAACAGCAGCCTTACAACAAGCACCATCCTCCTCTACTGCTTCAAATACTTCATCATCATCACAAGCAACAACACCAGCACCAGCGAGTACCAAATCTGATGTGGCAATTGCACCAACAACAAGACAGGAACCTGTGGCAGAAGTACGTGATGGTGTGGAATGGGTTTCGTTTGTTTACTCGCATAATCGAACGCTCAAACGTTATAACATTCGTACTGATATTCATACGGTGGATCTCCAAGCCATTGATCAGAAGTTTAAAGAAGACAATTGTGTAAGTAATTTCAACAAAAAAAAATATTTCTCCGACACGTGCGCTTTCCGGACGATCCGATCCCGAAAGTCACAATTCAGCGGCTAAAGCTTTATTCGCGCTGAATTTACCCCGCGTTAAGGCGGAGTGAACCTAGTGTGGGTTTGTGCAACGGGGCCGGTTCGTCTTTATTTTTATTTTATTTTCGATGGAAACTAAAGAAAAAAGTTTTTTGAGACTTCATTGTTTGTTAACTTCTTTACTTATATTACATTACAGGTCTATCCTCGAGCTAATCTTCCCAAGGAAACATATCGTGGTAATAGATGGGCTTATGAAACTGAATGTAATGTATTGGGTTGGAAATTGGCTTGGCTTAACTCCGGTGAAATTGCTGGTAAACGCGGATTAATTCAACGTGCTGTTGACTCATATCGTAATCGATATCCAAGTATGCGTTCAAGACGTGTTGCACGACAAGAAAAATTACTTAAAGGTACATTGCGCAAGCGCAAGAATCGTGAGGACGAGACCTCGGAGTCTACTGCTAATTCAGGTATGGTGAAACAGCCATCGCCATCTGGACAACAAGCAGGAGCTCCGCTTTCAACACTAGCAGCGGCGATCGTCAAGCCAGCAAACCATCCAAAAACATTGGTAATTGAAGATGGTGGAGCACGTCTGCGAATCAAAATTAACGTGGAAGGAACGGCATTGGAAGAGATTCCATACGAGTTTCGTAAGACAAACTGTGTATTTCCGCGCGCAATGATTGTCAACCAGCCAGCTCAAGCTTCAACCCGTTGGTTGGAAGAATCTATATGCAATGAATTGGGATGGAAATTGGTATGTTTAATAAATTGAATGGGTATGATGTGATTGGATTTAAAATTTTGTTATTGCTATTGTTATTACTCTAAGTATATGAAAGGAGGAAATACTAAATGGTATATAATCTCTGTTTGCTTATTTATAGGCATGGTTAAATCAACGACATCTCGCTGGTAGAAAGAACTTATTACAACGAGCACTTGATACGTACCGAACACGCTACATGCCAGCACTTCAACCTCGTAAGAATTCAAGACGTGCACCTAGTGTTCCTGTACCTCAAGCCCCGCTTATGCAGGCCACAATCAAAGTTCCAACCACGACGACACCACTCACTGCATCTGCACTATCAGCACAAAATGCTTGGTATGAGCAACAAGAACAACAACAATCACAACCACAACCACAACAAAAAAGCACTGCAGCTATCACCGGATACTGTAAAGTATCCTCCGCCGAGTCATGCACGAGCGGTACGACAGCATCATTAGACTTTGGGGATTGTTTCTCGCTGGCCGACGAACCATCATCCGACGACGCGATTAACAATGAACAAGAAGACGTTGCAATGATCACACCTCCATATTCACCTAAAATTATGACAGCAGGAAAGGATTGTTGTGAAGCTAGCAGTATGAATACTCGAATGACACCATGTTCTTGTGGTGATGAATCAAGTACTACTATCAGTAGTTCTTCGGCATGCACGCCCAGTCCACCTGCGTTTTCTACATTCTTTGGTACATTGCCAGATGTCGATCAGTTCGATTCATTCATGCTTCCTCCTGCAGGTGATATGTCATTATTTGCAGATAAACCGGATCCTATGCCCAAAACTACTACTACTATTACTACGAATTTCCCAACGCCCAATTTCAAGACTTATGATGTTACCACTATCCTTTCCTCTCCTTCTTTACCTTCTAGTGCAGTACAACAACAGGATCTAATTGTGAAAATGGAGGAAGATGAACTTTTGTTACCGCCATCTGAATATGTCATGTCTAATGATAGTGGTGCAGCTCAACTTTTTGATCTATTTTAATTCCATTCCATTCCATTTCTTTTCTTTTTTCTATTTTCATCATAATTTTTCTTTCCTCATTTCTTTCTATTTTCTCTTTTTCTTTCAGTGTTTATATTTTGCCTTTATTTTTCATTTCTTATGTGTTTATCTATCTTTTAAAAAAAATCCATTTTCGTGTACATATGCTTTTTCCTTTTTTCATTTCAAAAAAAAAATTACCCATTTAAAAATAATTTTATCCCAGTTCCCGCCTCTTATTATCATCCATCAACTCCCCCAAAAAAAAGAATCTGTATTGACATTTTTATCCATATCATATTATAATTAAAAAGTTTTTTCTATATGTTTTTATTCAATTTATTTTAATAATTTCTTATTCAGGAACACACATGTGGTTCTGTTCTTAACAATCATTAATGTGTGTATATGTGTACCTGGGGTTTGAAAGTGCATGATTAAAATTTTTTTATTTTACTTGTGCATTTTAGTCATAGGCACACAAGAGTAAAAATTTTCAGGAATAAAAGAATTCCCGATCCATACCTCAATATGACTAGTCTCTTATTAAATACGGTGGTATTGATAACTTAATAAAAAAAACATCAGACCATACCTATAATACTATTTGTTTTATTAAGGATATACTTTTCATGTTTTTTTTTTCCTCCTATGTTTATTTGGAAGGTTATACAATATATAGGATTTAGGATAATTTTATAAAGAGATGTGTTATCAAAATGCTGTGAATGATAAAATAACCTGTCGGACAAGTTTATTATAGCCATCTTTTCTTTTCTTTCTTATCACCTTATTAAAATAACAATAACCAGATCCATTTTTCTTGTTTAACATTGTACGGAATTTTTTTTAGGGTTATATCACCTCTCTGATTATTATTTGTCATCACTTTTCATTTCTTTTTTATCGTTTCACTCTATTAATTATCCAGTCTTATGTAAGGATTATGTGTATATCAGATACATGTTATAAGCCACTTGCGACTCTTAGTTGAATTGGATAATGAGTTCGACTTACATTAGTGTTTTAAGTGTTGGCTGTTTAGCATCTAATATATTAATACAAGAATTAATTAAAAGTAATTTATCTTCTCGGATTATGCGGGAGATGGCTGGAAATTTTTCTTTTCTTTGTTGAAAGATGAAGAATGTTTTGGTTCGAAATAATACAATCGCGCACGTCGATCATCAAAATAGCTTATACACCTTTATCCATCATTCATCTCTCTTATTTCTTATTTAATCAATTTTTAAATCAGTTTTTGATCTTTATCTTTCTTCATGATCATCTATCAAAATGATATTTGAATCGTGATAATATCTGGAAAATAAAATCAGTACGCTTTGAGAGATCGAATCAACTAATAATGAAGATCAGTAATTTACTGCGATTGCTTCTTATTCCAAGTTAATTGTCACAAACCGTTGTGCTATATAGTATGCTGATTTTATAGTTACCACACCATGACTGCATTATTTCTCCCAAGTCACCATACAAAAGGAACATTGCACGCAAAGCCTAATTTTCATTGCTTTTACACAATCATAATGGATATCCTTTTGAGCAAAACATTTTTATTAGCGACGATAGAAGTGTTGCAGAATCATCATAATAGATATACCGCTTTTTAATCGAACAAACGATGAAAGTAATAGTGTAGCACAAATCATGCCAGTAGATTGTCACTATATGATTCGTGCACCCAATGCTAAAAACCACATTCACATTAAAATAAACATCATCATGTAAATAATGTTTATCACCAACTGTTTCAAATAGTATCTACAGCATAAGATGTATGTGTATACCTATAATGTGTAACAAACAATGTGACTTACACATCCTTCTATACAACCCTTTCCCATACCATCATATTTTGACATTTGAAAAGAAAAATACGCCCTTCTTTTAACCTGTATCCAAGTATGGTACGCACAAAGAAATCAGCAGTAAATAGTAACTCCCAAGTCTTTCAATCGCCTTCCTCAAAACAGGGTAAATATTTTTTGGGGGGGATAAGTTCGAACTATCCTAATGCGGAGTAACATTTTTTGACACGCGTTTTCGACATTCTGGTTTATAGAAAACGACAATCTGTCAGTCGATCATTCGTTGCCATGGAATTCTTATTATAACAACGTGAGTATGTTAAAAATAAAATATATTTTTTTTATAGCGCTTGATATATATAGAAAAAGCTAGACTGGCAATAATTTTTCATTTTTACTGAAGGTGATATGCTCCATTTAGGGCTTTCAAATATTGGGAGAAGGTTTGGAGACCACACTACTACAAGAAGGTGAAAGGTATGTACCACTTAATTAAGAAAAACATGGTGTATATATATAAAACAAAGATTTTTTTTTTTTGGGGGGGGGGTTACTGTCAAAAGATAAATAGGCTTACATGGACATTTATGTGTATTTTAAAATTCAAGAGTTCCTGACGCCAATGGAGGACAGCATTTACTTGAATATGTACATCGAGAACGGAACCGCAAAACACAAAAAATCCGTGGCATTTTTAGTCAACTCACTCAGGAAGAGGTGGATGTGATGCTGATGGATTGTGGATGCAATGAGGTATTATTGATAAAAGTATTAGTGACTTGGAAGCTTTTGATGTTTATTTTTATTTCTTGGAAATATACGTATATCATCTTGCTGGGATGGGGTAAATGATAGGATGAAGTGATCAAACGGTTACAGACTCGATCCGACTATCTTGAAGGAATTCAACGCATTGTTTCAACAATTTTACAACCTTCACGTAATTTTAACAATTAAATTTACATAATACTTTGGTTAATAGAATAATAATGGTGAATAAAAGCATCTTTGCTAATTATCATTTTTTTTGTATATAGTAACAACCATTAGACCTTCTGAAACCACACACAGTAATTCCACATCTGTGCCAATAGCTCCTATACCCACAGCCAAGGCATCAAAAAAGCCAAAGGCACAACCAAAATTAAAACCTAAACCGCAACACAAAGAACAGTGGTCAAGTGCCCAACAATCAGGATCACCCGAACAGCTTGTTAAGACTGAATTACCTGTTGTCGCTAGTGCTGCTGATGCTGCGAAGATATCTGTCAACGAACAGACTGAAATCATGTCAAGTAAGTCCAAATTAAAGACACTTTCATCTCCTACTCAGGATACGATGACTTTCTATAAACGTGATTCAAAAAAGTAAGTAGTTACTATATCTCAGGAGAATTAGCTTATTATGATTATATGGAAATGGGAGAACTAACAAAAAATGACCAATATATAGACGTTCTCGAATGATAGGAAGATTAGCACTGGATGATGCGTTAAAGCAGGTGACGGAGAATCCCAATAAAGCATTTGAAGGCTGGTCTCAAGCACGAATTCGAGCATTTAAAATGATTGAGCGAAACCCTAATAGCTACTATTATCGCTTCAATGCACCAGGTGAAGAACAGAGAAAAGGCCCTTGGACTGAGGAAGAAAAACAATTGTTTTTCAAAAGACTACAAGATGTAGGTGCTAATGGTCAATGGGGACTTTTCTCGACAGCTATACCAGGTCGTGTCGGTTACCAGGTAGCTTTTGTCATTTGTGAAGACAGATGTATAAAATATATAGAGCGACAGTTAGTTACCATGTTAACTTTTGAGATCATAATTTATCAACTCTTTTCGTTTTTCTTTTTATATATAGTGTTCTAATTTTTATCGTCTGTTGATTGAGTCAGGGCAATTACAAGATCCTAACTATGTTGTGGATGAAAGAGGAAAAGCACATTATCTTTTTGATAAACGAGGATCAGATGGTAGCGTGGAGAAAACGTTCCGAACACATAGCCCACATACCTTCGAAGGCAATAATTGTATTAAAAAAAATATATTGCTATCAACTACATTAACAAAAACTAAGAAAAAAACGAGTAATTGTATACAGGATGATGACGGTGATAAATCTGGCACGTTCAAAATGAATTTGCGATCATCCAATTTACGATCATCTGCAAGGATTGCTGCTAAAAACCATACTAGGAGCAACACAGTTCCATAGTAGTATAAATAAAGATACGAGTTGTGCTTTTCTTTCTTTCATGTTTTCTTTATTTACTTATTCTATTATTTTCGACTATCATTAAAATATATCATATTTAACTCACCCTTGCGTTTATATGCGTATCACATTGACATGGCAACATCAATTATTACATCATTATATGCTTTTTAAACTCATGTCTTTGATATATGATTTTCAACATAAGCTTTTTAGTACAAGATCTTATAGTAAAAAGATACTTCAATAGAACACACCATTAATATTTTACTGAGAATAAGAATTGACAACTTTTTGTATGAGTGAAAGTAATAAAACCTGGTTTTTTTTTTTGCATATATAATTAAAACAAATTTAAGCTCAGGTTGACCCACGAGCCTGAAAAAAAAACCTTTTTTTGTTCGCAATCGTACATGGCTACCCCAACAGAAGACATTTTAAAAATTAAACGTGCCTTACAAAAGGCTATCGATAATGGAATTTCTCAGGTTAGACTTTTTCTTTTTCTTGCTTTTGTTCATTTGGGTTATTCTTTTCCATGACACAGGTTGTTACAATATTAGGCCACACCTTTTCTATTCTTTCCCTTTTTCGTTTCGTGTGGAGAAGGCTTTTTCTTTTTGCGTGGCTGCAAGTACCTTATAGACGCGAAATTTAAAAGAAAAAAAAAAGCGTTCCACCGCTACCAGTGAAAAGGGATTTTGAAAAGAAAAGAGTGTGTTTGTTGATCAAACCATTGTGAACGTGTTTACTGTAACCAACTTTGGATCTTGACTGAATCTTCCGAATCTTTTTTTTTTTTTTTTTCATCGATTCGGTTTTTTTTCTTCAAGATCCTGGTTAGTTTTTGGTAGCTTTATCAAGTCAGCTATACCTAATCGGGATAATGTTTCTAATTCCTTCTATTTCTATTGTTTAATTTAGGATATTCTCGATATTTTAAATCAATTGGCCAAAGTGACAGCCACCCAAGATATGCTTCGAGTAAGTCATTCTAAAATAAAATAAACGGAAGAAAGGGGATAAGGAAGTCCAACATAACTGACAATAAGAGAATTATAGAAAACCGATATTGGTAAAACTTTAGGGAAATTGAGAACAAATGAAAATATTCAAATTTCACAAAAGGCAAAGGATATTGTCAAAAAATGGAAAGATGATGTGGTTATGAGTACCAAGACAAAAGCTACCGCTGCTGGATCCTCAAAACGTAGGTTTTTCTTTTACAAAAAAAAAAGACATGATAACTTTATAATATAAGAATCAGGAAATCATAAATGTATTTTTTTTTTCAATTTGGTAGCTTCCACAACATCATCATCAACTACCAACAATACTACATCGTCACCATCATCCAACGCCACATCCAGACGCACATCCGCAACATCATCACCAAAGACTCCCACTACAGAATCTGGTCCTCCTAGAACAGTTAAATCCGATGATGTTAAATTTGATTCCACTGGAAGTGGGCCTAGAGATAAAACAATTGAATTAATGTATAGTGCTGTGGGATTGGGTAGCTATGCAGGTATATATAACTTTTTTTTTGAACACGCTGGGACATATGGTTTTGTGTGTCGTTGCACAAAAAATAAAGATAATCAAGATCTTAACAATAAATCGACTTTTTTTTTATAGATTCTGTCTTATTACTCAAACGAGCAAAAGCAATTGAAAACGCAGTTTATATTGACTTTGGTGGTGTCAATGATGGTTACAAGAATAAGGTACGATCACTGGCACTCAATTTAAAAAATAAAGGCAATCCAGGTTTACGGGAGAGTGTTGTAAGTGGCGAATTACCTGTTGTCAAGTTATGTACTATGAGTGTGGAGGATATGGCATCGGAAGAATCCAAAGCTCGTGACAGAAAGCTTGCAGAGGAAGCCTTGTTTAATGCTAGAGGCGCTGGCTCGGCTCAAGCTGAAACAGATATGTTCATATGCGGTAAATGTAAAGGTCGTAAATGTACTTATTTCCAAATGCAAACTCGAAGTGCTGATGAACCTATGACAACTTTTGTGACCTGTGTTATTTGTGGTAACCACTGGAAGGTAAAGAACGACAAATAAAGGCAACAGGATAATAACAAAATTCAATTATACTAATTTATTCGATATATTTATATATTTTTGTAGTTTTGTTGATCCAAAAGTTCAAAACAGCTTTGCCCTTCATTTTTCTCTTCATTCTCTTTCTCGCTTTCTCTTTGAAAAGCACGCATTTAGTCAATAAAATATTATTATTTCTCATGTTATTACTCTTATTATCGCACATGTCTCGTTATTACGTTAGATATGTTGGATTATAGTTAAAAATGTTGACATTGTGAGTGTTTATATCGCTCTCATTGGAATATATGAAAAAAACTGGGTTAATGCTGTTTTTTTTATGTTTTCAATCAAAATTGGTACATGATAAAAATATTGCTATGAATCAAATAATACGATTTGGACTTTAATGTAATATAGTCTACCCATATCTATTGTGCCTCC
The DNA here is from genome assembly GCA_025093555.1 of Circinella umbellata. NCBI lineage: Eukaryota > Fungi > Mucoromycota > Mucoromycetes > Mucorales > Lichtheimiaceae > Circinella > Circinella umbellata. The sequence goes on along the minus strand of JAIWNF010000028.1, from coordinate 77,064 downwards.
CATCATATACATGTAAGTTAACTTTTCATGAGCTATCAAAACGTCACTAAGGCAACATTGACAAAAAATATATACCCACGTTTGCTTCATGTGTGCTACCATATACTATGATTTATTATGTTTACTATATAGAACTATATGTAGAATTATAATATATTATGAACATCTGCCAAACAAGAACTGAAATCTTCAGCTATTACCAAGTGTTTGGCGAAAACATGCAAATAGACAGAAGCAACAAAACCATCAACTGATATGTAGTGTACATCACGCTACCTTTCGTACACAGCCATTCTTGGGTTGGAGGATCTCATTTTAATGTGTTGAACCCTTCTTCCAGGACGTGGCGCAATAATTTTCGTTGTATTACCTTTCCATAATGGTACAATTATTTAGCCTTAAGTGTTTCCAAAAATTCTAAAGTCGGTTTTCTCTTTTTCTTTACAAAGCAAAAAAAGAGAAAATGGCATATCGTAAGCATATAGTATTCTCGCTGTGGATTATTACAATATATATTTACTATTAAGTCTAATACAATATATAAACGGATATAATACTTCGTCTTTTTTTGCATCAAAGTAAAATAAGCGGATCGGTTTATTTTCTTCTCAGTGGTGGCGCTTGTTCTAAATCGCATTGCATTTGAGGAAATCGGCTACAATAAGGATAAGTTCGACTATGAATATGAAGTAGTGGATACAATAGATCTTTCATCTTGGTAATATAAACAATATTTAGATTTGCCAATTAATTGGATACACAATGCATTACTAATTAATAGACAAAGTGTAGGTATTTCCAGATTAATCCGGATGGTATTGTCCCAATACTCTATCTGCCAGCATTTTCACGTGATCAACACCGGTTAATTAAGTGGCGTCTCAAGAACTGCCGTTATGGACTCCCTGCTGCTAAAAGAGAACACTACACTATTTGTCCAATGCTCCAGCCCTAACTTAACGAACTTATCACCGTATTTGGTACTATTCCTTTAACATTAGATGTATTGCAGCCCTTCGACTTTATCATGAATCATCTACCGCGCTTTGAAGTTGGCCTGACATGGGGAAAGTGGCCACAAGTATGGCCTGCTTTTATACAAGTGCTTCGTGAAATTGATCGTTTGGCCCACCCGGATGACACTTTCGATGAAGCCGAACCAGATCCTGAAGATGCCCTGCGCTTTATACCCCCGACACACACCATCTTCCGTGAACACATAGGGTCTTTTCCTTTTTCCTTTTCAATTTTTATTTAAATTTCTTATTTATATTCGATAACCTTAGTCCTATTTCTCCCACGTTTCTGCATTATACTTAGCTAATACTCGCTTTTCCCCCCACTAGTTTAAGTTTTCCCCTCAATGAGGGGTTTTTCAGCTTATACCTTTTTACTCTTTCTTTTTGTATAACTGTCAATCCTGCTTGTACCGCAAGGAAGCGACCACATGCCCATTGGCGCAGGTCATATTAGTCTTCCATTTAATAAATATAAATTTTAACCTATATAGTTCGTCAGTTCCACAAGGCAAAAACCATTATAAATATATAAATAGAACAAATAATTTTTCTTTTTTTCTACACGCGATAAATCTCTTGTTGCGTTTACAATGACTTCTACAGGTACATATGTATTATTAAACACGTACCATCTTTTTATATTGCTATCATAAAAAAGCGTATACGTATATATATAGTAGTGTATAAATAGTATGCGTCAAAGCTACTTAATTTACTTATTATTGCTGTTGTTTATAATTTATCAAAATAGATAAACTCATATTCTATGGCAATCGCCATTCCCCTTATTCTCAACGCGTCGAAATAGCGTTCAAAGAAATCGAAGTCAAGTTCGATGAGATTGTAAATATTGATCTATCTAACAAGCCTTCTTGGTAATTCACATTTTTAATTATTATTATTGTCAGATAAAAAGAAAAATGAACGGGAAGGGTTCACTATATTTTTTTCAACTATAAAAAAAATGGTTTTTGCGTATAGGTTAAAGGGAATTAATCCCGAGGAAAAGATTTCAGTTGTAAATATAGAAGGTAAAAATATTGCAGAGTTTCTTGTACTGCTTGAATTAGCTCATGATATAAAACCAGAAAAGAAGTAGGTTGTTTAAATAATAACAATAAGATTAAACAATAACTACACATATATATAAAAAAAAGGAATGTGTCACTCACATTGACAGTTTGTTGCCTACCTATACACCATTGCGACCGGCCCAAATTCGATCCGCATGGCCATCTTATATGCAAGCATTTGTGGATCAAACACAATGTCCAGCCTACATTGAATATGTTGAAATTCATTATAACAGAGTAAGCATAATACGTTTGTTTATCTGTCTTCTTATCTAGCTATTGGTAGTATAATTATATACTGTAAGTAAATCATATGAAACCATTATTCATAAGCATCGATCTGATTTTTTTTTTACTCTTACCCCGATACAATCAATCATTTTTTTGATAATAATAGCTCGACGAAATGCTAAGGCGCCAATCATCTACTGGTTCATATTTTCTCGGCAATGACTATTCTCTTGCTGATATTGCCCTTGCACCATTTATTGCTCGTAACTTGGCCATCAACAAAGGATTCTTAGGTGGATATATACCAAAGCCCATCACAGATAGACCACGTCTTCAAGACTTTGTAAATGGTATTCTTAGCTGTCCTTCGTTCAAAGAAACTTATATTGAAGATGAAGCTGTTGTTGATGATGTCGCATCTGCCTTGGGTATTAAATCACCTACTTACTACTGTTAACAAAGTGCCAATTTGAGCAATTGTTGTCTCTTATATTTATTTGTAAAACGCACAAATTGACGATAATAAAGTTATGAATGATAATTATCTTTATTCTAAGATTTTTCGAGTTAATAAAAGGCAATATTAAACGTACATGAAAATTACTGGTCGCATATTCAATTAAATAAGTAAAAAGGAAAAATATCCTTGAAAAAATCTGAACATATGAGAGGTGAGGGTGCATTAGTTAGTTCCATTTCTTTTTTCGCTCGTTTAGTAAAAAAGAGTAGGGGTAATATTCTTTTTCATGCAGGTGCACCAGTGAACCAGAGAAAAAGCATTGATCAATATGTAAAAAAGAACAATGTTAATGATTATAAATTATTTATCGACTACGTAGCAAGTTTTTTTTTTGGCGTCACTTGTTTGTTGCTACAATCACTGTGGACAGCCTTCCTGTAGCACTTTTTTTTTATATATATCTTTTATTTGTAATATATAAAGAAAAGCTTATTTTAAATGTTGATGAAAAGTGGGCAAGGCACAAATAATAAATAATAATGGGTATACCATCTTTCAATTTCCGCGATAGAATTATTGGGATCATATAATAAAATGCAATCATCATACTACGTCACATGTTGTTACCCTAACTACGAATTTACAAAACGCGTAATTATTATTACTTTTTGAATGGTAGAAAAAAAATTGTTCACGCTTTAGATCATAAGATTTGAAAGGTACCTTTCACTTCATTCATATCCCAAGTGACTTCATGTTACTTAACAATGGAATTCTGTAACCCGGGACAGATTAACAGTAAGAACATAAGTATATTTAAACTTTTATATAATGCATATAGCTATCGCAGTATTCTTCGTGGCTTTCCGCGGGTAGTAAATGGATTTATAATTTCTTTTTTCTCTACTGTTCCTTTTTTTTTTTTTTTGCGTATATAGTTTTTGCATTTACAGTTACAACTAGCTGTAATAAAAAATATAGTCACTTGACAGAGTAGCGAAAAAAAAAAGACTTTTATTGTTCAAAATAATAGAAAGACACACACACACACACACACACACACACACACATATATATATATATATACACACAAGATATATCCATTCATTCTTTTCAAACGAAAGAAGGCAATTGATTCACCATATACGTAACAATGTCATGGGTAATAGAGAGTCTTTGCATACGTGTGACCATACTATGGAGCGGATACCGAAAATGAAGTTTGAGTTATGATGCAAAAAAGATCACTTATGGAAAGGTCTATAATAAGGAGAAAGAGAGAGAAAGAGAGAGTGTGTCTATGTTTGTGTGTGTTTGTGTGATGCTAGTACCAATTCAAAGGTTCACGAATGCATGATGGGTCCTATTTTTTTTCGTTTCCTTCTCTTTCTTTTTTACTCTTTAAATCCTAAAACTTTTTTTTTCTATATACCCCCTCGCTTTCTACGTTTACACAATGTCATCGCCATTGCCTGTCAATGCAAAACACAACTATCATCAACAACAGCAGAATCGCGAAAATTATAACAGTAGCCAACTAGAGGAAGGTGGTTTAGCAGGTTCTTTTGATCGAAACGCATCTATTGCCCGTCTAAGTTCATCTCCGGTACCACCTAACGTACGTAGTGCATCTCCACCACGAAGTATTAGTTCTTCTCGTTCATATGGTACTACTGATTTGGAAAACGTTACTACAACATCAAGTGGAGGAGGGTTATTCCGTCCCCTTTCAACGCCAACCTATAATTATGACGATAACACTGTTTCTGTCGACTTACCAGAAGACCAAGTTGCAAGAGTAGTCAAACGACATTTAGTAGAAACGTCCCCTGCAGCATCGATTCTTCAAAAAGTCAGTACAAATCATTCAACAGCAGAAAACAGTGAAGGAGATACTTATTCAACAGCAAGTGGTAGTCGTATTCCTAAATCGGTTCATCAGTTACCTGGTGGTGCAATCACACACGATATTTACAAATGGGCGGAAGATGCAGATGCAGAACAAGCAAAACGTAGTAGATCACAATCCGTGTATATTCCACGTCAAGAACCTTCCGATCCAGCATTGGCACGTCTTAGGGACCCAGGAGGTTTTCGTCGTCATTTTGTTTATGATCAAGCGCAACGGCAAGGAAAAGAGCCCCCACATTGGATGACTCGTACCTTTGTTGATTTCTTGGCTCTTTATGGTCATTTTGGTGGTGAGGATTTGAGTGATTCAGACGATGATGATGAAACGGAAGAAGAAGGGGAACCAGGGGAGCAGACTGGCTTGTTAAGAAGAAGAAGAAGAAGACGTCGCTATGAGGATGGTTCGGACGGTGAAGACGATGAAGATCGTGCACAACGTTTGATTCGACGTGCTCAAGAGAATGCTGTTCCAGGGACCGCGAGTCCTGCAAAAGCAGTATTCTTATTACTTAAAGCATTTGTTGGTACAGGTAAAGTAATTATAAAAGCATATAAGTATTTCATTAATATTAGCTTAATATCCCTAATTTTTTCTACCTTTTTACTAATCTTAAAAATTCTTTTTTGTTCTCATCAATTATGACGGTGTAGGCGTCATGTTTCTACCAAAAGCGTAAGTTGTGTAACCTGATAAATAATAATAATAATAATAATAAGGTTTTGTATTTCCTTCTTGTTTGTTTTGAACGGTATTTCTAAAAGTGGGCAACGATTTTTTTTATTTTCAAAACAGGTTTTATAATGGAGGCATATTCTTTTCTACTACACTCTTGTCGGCAATCGCATTAATCTCTTTATACAGTTTCTTGCTTTTGGTCGAGACCCGGAATAAAGTGCCCGTTTCCTTTGGTGATATTGGAGGTATCTTATATGGTCGATCTATGCGAATAGCAGTTCTTACAGCAATCACTTTTGCTCAGGTAAATATAAAACATCATAACTATCTTCTTCGGATTTGTTGTATTATATATTCTATCTATATAAAAAAGAAAGGGAATGAGACGGTAAGAGAAAGGATACTAATACAGGGATGGGGATGAAACTTTATTGTTTACACAACAGATCGGGTTTGTGTGTGCGTATATGGTATTTGTTGCCCAAAACGTTCAGGCGTTGATCGAGGCTCTGTCAAATTGTGAAGTTCACGTCCCACTTCCATACTTAATACTAGGTGAAGTCGCCGTCTTCGTTCCGATTGCCATGATTCGCAAGATTCAAAAATTATCTTCTTCCGCATTGATCGCTGATATCTTTATCATGATGGGATTGCTCTACTTGTATTATTATGACTTTTTAACATTGGCTACTCACGGTATTGGAAACGTGGAATGGATAATCAACCCTCAATCGTTTCCGATGTTTATAGGTACAGCTGTGTTTACGTATGAAGGCGTTGGTTTGGTCATTCCGATCACGGAATCCATGAAGGAGCCTGAAAAGTTTGGAAAAGTCCTTAGCTATACAATGCTTGGTATCACTTTGATCTTTTTATCCGTCGGCTTTATTTCGTATATGGCATTTGGTGACAAGGTTCAGACCGTGATCTTGCTTAATTTCCCAACCACGCCTATCGTGAACACCATTCAAGCTTTGTATGCTATGGCCATTTGTCTGTCAATTCCATTACAACTCTTCCCTGCTATCCGTATTATTGAAACCGCTTTATTTACTCGATCGGGTAAACATAATCCAGTGGTCAAATGGCAAAAAAATGCTTTTCGTCTTGCAGCCGTGTTGGTGTGTTCGTGTATTGCGATTGCTGGTTCGGATGACTTAGACAAGTTCGTATCACTTGTAGGATCATTGTGTTGTGTTCCACTTTGTTTCTTATTCCCTCCCCTATTCCATTATAAGGCTATGGCTCGTACATTTACTGCAAAAGCTATCAATATTGCAATTATTATCTTTGGTGTCGTTTCCATGACTTATACTACAGGTATCACTATTGCACTTTGGTCTGCCGGTGGTGAAGAAGCACCTATTTCTCGATGTACCCCCAATGGAAACTAATTATTAAAATATCTTCTTATGTGTACCATAAAAGACACGAATAATACTTTTCTTCTTTAAAAAATTATAGCTCGTTCCTTCCACTCTTTATATTCTTTTCTCTCTCTCTTCCATTTTATTTCTAACAAAATAAACCCAGCACTCTATTTTCCTTGTCTTCTATTAAATTTCGCGTTTTTTTATTCTTAACTTTCTATCTACTAATATCCACAAATAAAAAAATGAATGTTTCGCAACTATTACCATTAGGTTAGCATCTCTTTTTTTTCTGTACCAATCCCCTCTACTTATAGATCGTATAATTATTTTATTATATTACTGACATAATTATCATACCTTAATTAGAACTTATTGATAAATGTATTGGATCACAGATCTGGGTAGTCATGAAGACCGAAAAAGAATTTACTGGCAAATTACTCGGTTTTGACGATTATGTTAGTAAGTAGATACATAGTTCGATGCAAAAAAGGAAATGAATAACGTATGTGTAAAGAGATATAAATAATAAAGATTTCTTTGAATAATATTCTATTATAGATATGGTATTAGAAGACGTAACAGAATAGTAAGTTAAATAATTAGACAGGATTATCGTTATAAGAAAAAGGGATAGTCAATCAAATAATACAAACTGTAATATTTTCAATAGTGAAAATACACAAGATGGTTACAAGATTAGCAAATTGGATCAAATTTTATTGAATGGCAACAATATTTGCGCTGTAAGTGGATATAATTTATTCTTATTATATTCGATATAATACAATACAACAAATGCTTATGTTATTAATTATTATATCATTACCATTATAGTTGATACCAGGAGGAGAAGGTCCTGTTTCCGCTTAAAATGTCATTTGGAGGAGTTGAATATATTGTTGTTATGGATGAAGGATTTATTTTTTTCATGAGAGTGAGAGTGAGAGAAAACGAAAAAAGAGAATAAAGAATATTATATTATATTACAAGTTATTTCGTCCGGGAAATATGTCGATCATGTAAATATTTCTTTACAGTTTGCCATTGTAAAGTGGGTTTTGAAAAGTTACCATGAGTGATTCTTAGCGGTATGTCGAGTTTCATGATATTGAGTTTGTTCATTGCATCATGTAATTCATCTCCTGCTTGATATTGTGTTACCATGTAACAAAAAATATATCCTGTCATATATGAATCATAGTGTGCTGAATGTTCCTTTTGTTGTTGCATAGATTTAACTTGCTGCTGTTCTTGTTCTGGTGATGATGGTACTGATGGTACTGATGATGGATCTTTTGTATTTACGTTTTGATCCCGGTCCAAAATACGGTCCAAATCATGCGAGCGTTTACAAGCTTGTCCTGCAGGACAATAACCTCGTGTCTAAATATAATATACACGTTTTTAAACATCTCGTCAATTGGGTGCCAAAACAGATTCTGTAGATTGAAAAAACACTTGAAACAAGCAAAAAGAAGATAAAAAAATACATACAGCAAATGAGTGACAGATTTCTAGACTTTTATCATCGTTGTCATGACTATTTTTACGTCGTCGTTTTTTAGGTTGAGTATTGTTTTCATCGTGGTTATCATCAATATATGCTGGTGTCAATGCTTTTTGAACATCAACTTTGTAACCAGTACGCTTATATTTGTGATACAAGTAAGCCAAAAACGTTATTTGTTCGTAGCTAACATAATTTGATATATATTTTGTATCATAAATCCCACCTGGAAACGCCTCTACCATATCCGCCACAAATCCCGAAAGTTTAGCAGGTAAACTCGTGATAAAGCTTTGGTAAATGTACATCAAATCAAGTAAACCATTATGAACAATCAATGGAATATTCTTTGTGCGTAAAATATTAAATATATCGAACCATAATTCACGTAATTGTCGTTCTTGTGTATCTTGTAATTGTTTCTGTTGTTGTTGATAATTCTTTTGTCCCATTTTTTTGTTTTTAGCGGTAGATGATGATGATTTTTGTTGCTGTTGTGTTGTAGCGGAAAAAGGACCCGGACGAAAAGGAAGACCAATACTGTAATGACGATTAAAGTCGAAACCGCTTTGTGCAAGGAATTTGAGATTCGCTGCATTGGATTGATAAGGTGTTTGATTGTTTAATAAGAATTCAAAATTATCAAACGCGCGATCAGCCGTAATTGTTGTCAAACCCACAGAAAGGATCGAATGCGATCGTACTACTTGAGCCATAGCATCGTAACGTTGTTCCATATTAGAGATCAAGTCGCGTAGATGCCCAGTGAATTCACAGTCGATAGCGACATATTGAGCATTACTAACTTTGTCAAGAATGGCATTGTATAATCCAGCAAAACTTTCAGTTGATACTTCATTATATGCAACCATCATATAAAAATCAAGGCTTTTTTTGTGTAAAGTAAGGAAAAAGTTAAAGGAGCGTCAAAAATAAATTTATTTATTTTGTTCAACAGCCATTTTTCTCGTTCCCCAACCAGTTACATTTAAAGTAAATAAAGCATATAATTTCATCAATGCAAAATAGAAGTTGAATACTAAAAAGGCAGGTAAACATATAATATGCTGTGGATAACGGATTAAATGCGGAGAAAGTTTAACAAGACGTGTTAACATTAACCAAACCAGATATGACACGAGAATATTCCATTCCGGTAAATGATATTGCAAGAAGCATAAGATGACAACAGACGCAGGTCCACTGAGCAATGTTAATGGGTTAAAAAATTTGTCAATCATAGTATAAGATACAAATGGATGTGTTGTCCATAAGAATCGTTCAGTAAACAATGATCGAAAATCCGATCGCCAAGTATTGCGTGTCCATCGCAATACTTGCAATAAAAACCGCCAGTTATCCTTAAACGTCGATAATAATTGAGCCTCTTTACATACTTGCATATATGTGCGCCAACCATGAGAAATCATCCATCGAGTTAAAAACTTGTCATCACCTGAATTAAGCTTGTATTTACCACGCCAGTAATCATTAGTAAAATTATGTATAAAGCTTGGATCTTTAAGAATCACTGTACGATAAGCTGCTGTTCGTCCAGAAATACAACAGACACCACCATCGATATGGGTCGATGCAGCCACTTCAATGTTGCGAATTGTTAATCGAAAACCAGCAAGTACTTCCCAAACCGTTTGACGTTTACCCAATGTTTTAACTCCTTGGGATGTACCTACACCACCAATCGATTCATCTTCAAAACAAGCTAAAATATATTGCAGCATAGTAGGTTTCCAAATAGCATCATCGTCTGCAAAAACAAGAATATCGGTATTGGTATGTCGTATACCTTCAGCCATTTGTTCACGTTTACTTGCCTTGGGTACTGTATATACTTTGATTTTATCAGGTGCAACAGAATTGGCGAGCTCTTGAATGGGTTCTCGCATGACCTCTTCAGTGACAACAAGAATTTCTTTTGGATTACAAGCTAACCATGAGTAAGCTGCCTCACGGAATTCATCACCTGCATCAATTGTTGGAACAACGATGGTCACATCTTTTTCTGGGTCGTAGATTGGCTTTTCTAGTGGTCGTATTGGCCGGTATACCCCATAGGCTATTAACTTGATAAAAAAAATCAAATATCGATAAAAACCAATGACACCTAATGGTACAAATATCGGGAAAAAATCCGCTGTTAGGTATAGCATAGTAGATTATGTAGATGAAGGAACAAAGATAATGAAAAATATAAAAGAATGCTTTTTTTTATTATATGTGTTTATATAATTCAACGGGAAAGAATACATCAGGGACCAGTTCTATTTGGAGTTGTCTCGGAAAAAATATATTCTAAATGAACGGCCTGTGTAATCTAATTTACTGTTATCACTTTATTATTATTCTATCAATATTCTAGATAGTGTTTATTTTGAGTACTAGGACCCCAGAAATAATGGTTACATGGGAGGAGGGGTATACATAAAAACAAGAAGTAACCAGAAGACTGTACAAGGCGATCTTTATTTGTTTCACCGATAATGCACTTTGGTTACCAAGGGATTGGTTTTCACCTTGGCGGCAGTACTCCATCAAAATTTAAAAGACACAAATTAACAGGGGTAAGCCATCATTAAATTCTTATATTTAGATTGTAGAATATCATACATACAATTTATTATTACAAGAAGAAGAAAAAATGAATATTGAATTTTTGCAGCAATAACCCAATTATATGAATTGAATACTGTAATAGTGTTGCTCCAATCGAAGCAAACAGAATATATAAAAGTTACTAGGTATTAATCAAAAGTGATGCTAATTATACAATGATATCATATACACAAATTTAGTGTTGCAACATGGAGTTCTACATCTTGTTTAAGTATTTTGCTTTATGATCTCCTGGTGAGACAAAATTCTTCAAACCCCAAACGCCTTTTTTAAGTAATCTATCAAGAAAATGAAATGAAAATTGATTAATTTTCTAGCGCTACAGTAAACATATATTGATAAATTGCTTACTTTGCCCTAGCTTCTCCCATTTTCAGTTTTTCAAAATCATTTCCGTATTGTTTACCCCCTGCCGTATAGATAGTAGCCATTCCCGCTTTTAACATTTCTACCGATACATTTTTTAATCGATAAAACGGCGGATGTCGTACATATGCCATTGCAACCTAAATTATTAATAGTATATATATATATATATTACAAATAAGAACAGATAAACTATCATTTCCATTTTATCATACTTGTTTATCAGCATATCATTTTCATACCACTCGTTGATATTGATCCCGACTCAGTAATTGAACTTGTATATTACGATCCAATACCATCGATGTCAAAAACTCTTTGGATTCACTAGAAAGTGGTTGTGCGGGCATTCCAAAATGAGATCCCTAAACAGGATCACAATGAATATAAATATTATATTTGTATGTTGCGGCTATAAAGTGTAACTAACCTCAGGTGCATCAATACCAGCCAACCGAATGGGAATTGTTTGTTTAGCCAATTCTAGTTTACAGCAACACGAAACGATATATAATATTTTAAGTAAAACTATGAATATTAGCTTTATTCATGCAAAAAAAAAAAAGTATTATTACCTTTTCTTTTAGTGGGAACTTTTCTTGCCCATCCCCATCCCAAACCGGGTGTATGATATAATCGGAAGTTATCACTATCACCAACAGATACAACACGACCACGAATAATTTGCTTTTTCGTAAACGCTTCTGGGGGAATGTGCCCGGAGGTTGGGAATCTTTTGCCAATGACACGTGTATAAAAGATATATGAAATGGGTAAGCCAATACCAATAATGAATGCTATAGGTCGCCAAGTTTTTTGCACGATTTCATCACTCCATGTTAGATCTTCATTTCGGGGCATTTAAAAATAAAAATAAAAATATGAGCAAAATACAAAAAAAAGATGTTCGTTCGGAGTACTTCCAGAGTCTTTTCCTAGATCTATTTCTTTGTGCTAGCACACACCCCTTTTTTCTCAAAAATAAATTTTCGATTTCCTTACTATTCGGCCAAAAAAGGCTTTCAACATATTCACAAAAAGAATAGAGCATGTAATAAGAAAAGAAAAAGTAGATTATTGATACTTGTGCATCAAAAAAATAATTGAAACCATTTTTATAGATATTAGTTTCATTTATGATAAATTATTTATATGGTAACAACAGAGGAGGAACTATTGTTGTATAATGACGGTGGAAAATTTCACTACCTGGAAGCCATATTCTTATACGACCATAACTAATTAATCACATTATATAAAGACCAATAGTAGTAAATCATACAAAAGCAATTTATGCATTGAATGAAGGATATATATATATATATTTAAAATTTATAATCATATACAATTTAGATAACAAAAACGTATAAAAAATAAGCTACTACTACAGCCTTTTTCATTTAGTTACTAATAGGAAGTTTAGCATCATCACGCAAATAAAGAGGAATTTGTTCAAGAGGGGCGTCTGCAGTAATGGTTTGACCTCCTTCCAAAACGTCACCAGTCCACGCATTAGTCCATTTGGCACCAGCAGGTAAGTAAACTTGACGCGAACGTGCCTTGTATTCCAATACAGGAGCAACCAAAATGGAAGGGCCAAATAAAAATTCATCTTCAATTTCCCATGTCTTGGCGTCTGTTTCAAAGTCATAAAAAAGAGGACGCATAGGAGGGGTGCCATCCTTGGCGGCTTTGTCCATTTGTTCCATAACGTAAGGGCGAAGACGTTCACGCATATGCAAAAAGGTGGACATAATCTTGTAAGGTTCATCGCCATAGCTCCAAACTTCATTTTCAGCACCCATTTGGGGCTCAGGCATAGGGTCACGAAATCCATGAAGACGGAACAATGGACAGAAGGCACCGTATTGGAACCAACGAACAATTAGTTCTCGAAATTCTGTATCGTAAATATTGCCCTCAACAAATCCACCAATATCGGTTGTCCACCAAGGAATTCCGCTCAATCCCATATTAAGTCCAGCACGTACTTGACCAGCCAATGTTTCGAAGGTAGAAGTAATATCACCGGACCAAATGGCCTGACCCCAGCGTTGAGAACCAGCCCAACCAGAACGAGAAAGCGAAATAATATCACCATCTTTATGTCCTTCTTGTTTCATACCCTTATAGAAACCCATACCATGAAGCATAGGACTGATGTTATAAACCGAAGCACCGTCACCAACATGGAAGCGAAGCATTTCAGGCTGTACAGGTTCGATTTCCGGTTCATCGGCATCTAAATTATTATTTACACACAATGATGAGTTAACTTGTTATAATGTGAACAGTGATAAACAATAAAAAGAGGTGATGGAAACTTACCGAGCCACCAGATCTTAATGCCAAGATCGTGATAATTCTTTTTTACCTTAGACCAAATAAACTCACGACCTTCGGGGTTAGTTGCATCATAATGAGTAATATACTTGGATTCGATAAGAGTAGGGTTATCATAGAAACGATGATGGACATTAAGTCCTCTTGCGTTACGGAGCAATAAACCACGGCGCTCCATTTCTTCAAAATTCTCAGAATCCGGTTGGAGAGTGGGCCAAATGGAAACCATCACTTCTATGTTCAATTCCTTTAATTCATCTACCATTGCCTTTGGGTCAGGAAAAGCTTTAGGATCAAACTTCCAATCACCATGATGAGTCCAATGAAAGTAATCAATGACGATGATATCCAAGGGTAAGCCACGCTTCTTATATTCACGAGCCACTCTCAACACCTCTTCTTGGGACTTATATCGCAAACGACATTGCCAGAACCCAGAAGCGTAGTATGGAAGAGGAGGAGAATGCCCGGTAACATCCACATAGTTCGACATAATGTCAGCAACTGAGTCACCTGCTGTAATCCAGTACTATGTAATTTTATCACATGAATAAAAGTTATTAAGCTTTACAATGAGAACAATCAATCAATTTTTTTTAAAAATTTCAAGCTTTTAACAGCTTACATCCATTTGTGGAGACACATCAGCAACCCAGCGTGTCAGTCCCATACCAAGTTCAACACGACCAACAGCAGGATTATTCCATAAGAAACCATAACCTCGACTCGACACCAAAAATGGTATAGTAACATGGGCGTTGCGTTGACAAAGATCAATTACGCAACCCTTTTGGTTCAACTTACCATGATGGTGCTGTTATTTGAGACATACAAATACATAAAGAAAATTACGTTAATACTTTAATTATCTAAGTATATATATAAACAATAACATTTTTCTTTTCGCACGCACACGTGGGTTCTTCTCAGAATTCTTTACATTTTTCTATTGATTTACCTGTCCAAGACCATAAAATTTCTCATCGTCATAAGCTTGAAAATTAGCTTCAATTTTATATGCGTCGCCCGACAATGGACGAATAACGCGACCATTAATCCAAATATGGGGTTGTGCTTCACGAACAAGTTCACAATTATTCTTGACATCCCAAAAAACAAGTTTTCCTTCTTTTTTGGTCACACGGGCTTCAATGTTTCCATTGCGGATAACACCACCGGTTTCAGTGATTTTAATAGCATCATCGGAAGCTTTGTATCCAATTTCTTCAGTAGTTAATAAGGCACCAGGTAAGTCATCACGAATATGACTAGCTTGAGTAATACGGACACGCAAACTTTTTTGTGTGGTCATTATGGCAAGACATAAATATATAATATATTTTTATAAGTTGTCAATGATAGTCGAATCAAAATATCATAATGCTCATATTATTCTTATAATAGAACATGATATAAACACAGTGACTATTTTATTACCTATCCTTTCCCCAAGGCTCAATTTGAATCAGCTCATGATAAAGACGATAAGTTAAAGCATTTCCTTTTTGAGCGACAATACCTTCGTTGTTGTTGAAGTATTCGAGTTGCAATCTGCTCATATTTTAAAAATAGCCTTGGACAATTATATATGATACGTTTAGACAGAGAGAAAGCAAAAAAAAAAGAAAAGGAAAAGGAAAAAGGATGCGAATATATATATAAAAAAAATCGGGAAAGAAGAATGGTTAAAAAAAACCATTTAGTAAAGTCTACAAATATACTTGAACATTATTTCTAAAGAAAGCAAAGTTGGGATGTATGAGTGACATAAAACGGACAAACTGATTTTTTTCTTGGAACCGTTATTAAAAAAGAATGGAAAGGAGATTTATCCACTTTTAACGAATGGGAGAATTATGTAAACAGACGAATTAAAATAAAAGAGCTGTATGCAATTGACTTTCTTATTAAATGTTATGTTTGTCGTATTTGTGGAGTGAATAGGTGGGCGTAAGTGGCTGTCGAATTATTATGGGTGTTACACTAAATACCACAGACGGCGAGAGAGAGCGGCATTAAAAAAGAATGACCGGACAAAATACATGAATATTCCCCGATCATTATATTACCACATCAATAGGGGTCTTCAATAGTTCAACCCTTATTATTTCTTACATCCAGGCTAGACACCGTGTGAAAACGAATATTGGCCAAACCAATGATATGAACAAATCATTTTTTTGATCTTGTAAAATGTTGTATAATAAAAAACACTTGGATGATTATATAAGTATTCAGCATTCACCCTTACCCAATAGGAGAATAAGTCTCCAAAAAAAGATACTTTCTTCTCATATTCAAACATGATGACCTAATAAATCAATGGAGAAGATTTAATGGGAAAAAATGGTACACGCTTATGATGAGTAAAAGTAACCATCTCTATCATACTTAAAATGACCAGTGTTGTCATCTTGTATAACCTAGCCAAATTTAATCTTTGTACAATCAGATTACAATATATTTTTTTACACACACACACACACACACAAATTATTTCGTACGTAAAGTTGCAAAAGCAAAAAGAACAAGGGCCAAATTGCTTTAATTTTTAATTTTACAATTTTTCTAAGAATGAAATTGTATTTTGAAACTCACATACTAGTTAAATTATACTGATGAGAAAAAAGTTAACTTACTTTGCTGTATGTCTCACCTGTACACAGTGCATATATCAAATTTAACTTACGATAACCTAAAGATAATAAACTTAGCAAGGAAGGTGACACTTTTATTCTCACTATCACCGCTATAAAAAAAATCAAAAGCAGTGTTTGTCAAGAATTTTTTTAAAAAAACAATGGAATTTTATTATCTATCCTGGATACTGTTGTATATTAAAGTGTAGATTACGTAGCAATAGGTCATAGAAGTGCTCTTTTTTACTGAGAGAACTGTTCTATAGAATAGTACCTTTCGACTCGATCCATTATTTACATCGAGCAAAATATGAAACATCTTGAAAACTGCAAGTATTATTCTTAAAAAGAAAAAATGATCAATGCCAAGAAGTCGGTGTATTTCAATTCGATTCCTTGTGTAATTGTATGTTTTTGAAAATTATATTTTACAGCACCATTATTCCTAATCACATTATTATTATATCACACGAACAAACTATTCTGTACTTCCCACATATAATCAATAAGCTTATATTAATAATAATTTCTTTAAATGCTCCGTAGGAAGTTTTAAAGTTCCATTACTGTATTCTATTCTAGATATAATATTGATGAATGCTCTTGTCTACTTTAGATCAGCAAGGAAAAACTAACCCTTTAAAAAACGTCTTATGATTCTGATTTAGCGTCTTCTGATATTTCCATTTATTACTCTTTTTCATCAAATAATCAACAGTGGTACGTATGAGATTAAAATTTTTTGATACGCTCAGCTTTCTTGCTCATTAAAAGACTTTACTTAAAAACTTTTACCGTATACGTATCTCTGCCTATGTATGTCTTTTTTAGCATGTTTCCACAAAAAATATATATTTTAACAATCTTATGAACTACGTCCGGAATAGCATTTTCATTGCTGCCAGTAGATGACAAATATACTTATATAATCGGAAAAAAGAAATCGATCGTGTTGGGCAAGAAAAGACACAAGAGAAAACTGAGATTGTGCTATTATTGATAATAAAATATAGATAAAAATAAGGTGGTTTTTTTATTACGTAACAAAATGATTGTAGCATCAAAGCTAAATAAAGATAAAAAAAAGATGACACCAATAATCATAGTTCATGCTTATGATTTTTTCATGATACGTACAAAGAATATTACAAAATATTAAGTTGATAAAGGTAGAAGTATAAATTAAAAGAGTAGTATATAACTGTAAGAGACTAGCATTTATTTGTTGTCCTGTGATGAATTTGACCCAGCTGCTGCTTCCTCAACTTTACCGCCATCGTTTTTTTCCATCGGGATACCTTCATCAAGGACGCCACCAAGGTCTTCCAATGTCTTTCCTTTAGTTTCCGGGTAAAATAAGAAAGTATAACCTGCGACAAAATAATTTAAAGCCATAAACATGAAAAAGAAATTCGGTCCAACGCTTGGATTATCCAAAGCAATGGGCGATACTTGTGAAATCCATGTGTTGAAAAGCCAATTACCTAAATACAATAGAAAATACTTTAAGTATGCTAAATTGACCGATTTATAGTTTACAACTTTGTTATGATACTTACTTGCTGTTGCTGCAGAAGCCCCCATGGTCCGGATCTTCAAGGGGAAGATTTCCGATTGGTAAATCCACGCAACAGGGCTAGAATGTGTAACCATTTATTGTCAGTTAATGTTTTTAATTATTCCTAATCCCCGGTACAACTATGATTAAACTTACCCCCATGACAAAGAAAAAACAACGGAAACGAGGAAAAAGAAGCACTATAATTTGGACAAGATTTTTAAGATGTGTGGAGTGGGTTTAGTCAGCAAAAATAAATAATAGTAATGATAAATGTAGTAGACTTCGTTTCAAAAAAGTTATTTTTCTTGATTTATGTCATATTATACTCACAATGATAGCTAGATGAGCAGAACGGTTTTCTGTATATCCTATGAGATCATTAGCAAGTTGTTCTTCAGTGGGGCCTGGAAAACGTTTGTAAACAGCACCAATAAGCATAAGCAACGTTCCTATAGCAATACTGCCGAGCCACATGAGTCGAACACGACCCACTCTATCAACAATAAAGGTGATTGTAATTATATTGGCGACAGGACCTACGATACTGTAAATAGCATTGACTAGCAATGATGTAGTGGTATCAAATCCAAGAGCTTTGTAGATGGTAGCCCCATAACTATACATGGTGATTTGTTTTGTTGCCGAATCAGCATACTATACAATAAATGATAATCCACTCTTTTCTAATACACCAAATAAAGCTCTCATAATATAATACTTACTAATTTGCAATATTGATACCTGTAAACTGAGCTCCGATTTGACCACCACAAGCCAATATAACACGTTTGATGTATTGAGGTTTGATTAAATCCTTTGGATTGGTTGATACAACCTTAAGTTCACGATCAACTTCTTCGCAAATTTGACGATATGTCATTTCCTGTTCTTCTGTACTCGAATATAATTTTTCGACAACTTTACGAGCTTCTTCTTTTCGACCAACGGAAACGAGCCATCGAGGTGAATAAGGCAAAAAGAATGTACCAAAGAATAAGATAACAGCTGGGGCAACTTGGATACCAATGGGAATTTGCCATTGAGCATCTGAATCAATATTATTTGCACCATAGACCACCCTTAATTATATAATAAATCAATAAACCTAATCGATGTTTGTTTTTTGAAAAAAAAAAAAAAACTCTTTCTTTCGAAATATTTACCATGTCGAAACTAAAACGCCAAATCCAACAAATTGTTGTGCCAAACCAACAGCAAAACCACGGATAGCAGGTGGAGCAATTTCTGCCTGATATAATGGAACAATCATAGAAAGCAAACCAATACCAAAACCAATAATAAATCTGTATAGTGTACGATAATGTAGTTCTTCTGGCGTCAATTTAACTTTTATATACATTATATTTTTATAATATACCCAAGTATTACCTTCCAGCAATAAACATTCCAGCATTAACCGAAGCAGTTTGAATAGCACCCCCAACTGTTGCAAAGAAACATCCAACTTGAATAGTACGTTTACGACCGAACTTTGTTGCCAAGGTAGCAGCGATACAAGCACCAAAAAAACATCCTACATTGAATAGGGCTAAACAATAGAAAATAAAAATTTATAAGGCATTAATTGTTGCTGATATAATCTACATAAACATAGGCAATTTCTCGCATAAACAAAAAGAAGAGCCAAACTAACCAACAATAGCACCTTTGAGAGCTGAGTTTGGATTACCATGTGCATCCAAGAAGTGTTTCTGAATAAGAACACTAATATAAGACAGAATGATTTAATATAAGATTCACCAATTCCTCCCGGATTACAGAGTATTCTATTATATAAAATCTTACCCTCCAATAATACCCGAATCATAACCGAACAAAAAACTTCCAAGAGCTAAATGAATGAGTGATAATATAAATATCAGTGATATTGATATTATGATCAATCCACACCCACAACAATACAAAGTATTCATAAGATATTATACTCTAATTTACCTGCAAAAGCAGCACATGAGATATTATAAATAAGACCCATCCAGCAAAAAATAAAAATAAAAGAGGAGTTTGATGGTGCTTCTGCAAAAAAAGTAAAAAAGAAAAGAAGTAAAAGAAAAAAAAACTCTTTATAAAGAAACAGGTGGATCGACAAGAATGGCTTATATATTCATCATCTTTCTCTCTTCACCTACTACTCTATTTTTTTCTTATACGTATATATTCGGAAGGGTGGGTAAATAAGACTTACTCGAGTGTGGAAATTCACACTTTTGTATGCGTGATCTTTGTCATATCAGGTTTTTTTTTTCAGAAATACAGCAAAAACATTACGACAAAACAAAAAAAGAAATTTGTAAGCCAGCACAATATCTTTCTTGAACGACCCTTTGTGACATTACACTTTGCTTACATACACTTGACCTTTTTTTTGTGATTTTTCCATATCTGCCTATTCCGCGGTTTATCATTACATAAAAAACTTTCCCATGTACAATACTTGGTAATAAAAATGACTTAAGGAGAATTTAATAGACAGCTTTTCATATTTGTTGCCTGACAAAAAGATATGTTCCATTTCCCCATTTAGATTGAACAAGAGTAAAGTGTAATGTGGGGGGGGGAACGCGGGGGGGGGTACAAGAATTAATAAATATGATGTCGTTGTGTGTGTGTGTGTGTGTGAGAGAGAGAGAGAGAGAGAGAGAGAAGAAGGTTGGGGAAAGAAATGAACAAGGTTCCTTTTTTTCTTTTAAGAGACAAGAAAATAATTATATAATCGACTATAAATTTTGTTGCTGTAATGCATACAGAAAAAAATAGTACTAAGCTTTCTTTTAATTCTATGCTGTTTTGCTTTGTTGGTCCCGGCTCGCGTAAAGGGAAATTACACGTTCCATCATATTTGGCCTGGAAAAAAGAAATAAAAAGTCGAATTTAACTTCGACTTTTTATTTTTCTTTATTTCTTCTTCTTTATTATTACTACTCCTACTACAGGTCCCTTGACAAAATAAATATGTTAGTAACGGGTGCAATAAAATTAATTGCTTGTGCTGTAACGCTCTCATTATTGGCCAGTGCTGTACCAGTAGAAAAGCGTGATGATGACAGGTAAAAAGACACATGCTTTTTTGATGTTTACTACAGGAAGTTATTTAGTTAAATAGAGCTGAATTTGGATGTTCCACCGCTTTGAATTACTCTACATACCTGATATACTAAGTATATATATTTGTACATATATTTTTTTTATATTGCTTTGGAATTAATACCGCACATAGTCCTACTTATTTGGACCCAAGTGCAGAAGTCGAAGATCGTGTTGAAGATCTTTTAGGTCGTATGACTTTGGAAGAAAAGATGTATCAATTAATGCAAGGGGATATTCAGAAAATGCTTGGGGACGACATGCAACTTAATTCCACTCTTCTTAAGCCATGGGGAGCAACTTTCGGTATGTAACACGACAAAAATTATATAGACTAAAATCAACCCTTAAAATACATAGAATGCAAGATGACTAACTGGTAGCTACTATTATTATTCAATTTTAGCTGCCAATATTGATCGTGAACCACTTGCTCGACTCATCAATGAAACTCAATCATGGATGATTAATAATAACCGCCTTGGTATTCCAACTATTATGCAATCCGAAGGTGTTCACGGGTGGCTCGACGTCAACGCTACTATGTTTCCATCTGCTATTGGTATGGCCTGTACATTTAACCCCGATCTTGTACGCGAAATGGCAAATGTTGTTGGTACTGAGGCCAACAGCATTGGCGTTCACAATATATTTGGTATATTACTATTCCTTTTTACTATTGTCAAAAAAATTAGTAGTAGTTAAGAAAAAAGACGTAAAAAGAATTAACATACTAATATATAATAATAGCACCTGTGCTTGACCTTGCAAGAGAGCCTCGTTTCGGAAGAATCGAAGAAGGTTATGGTGAAGATACTTACTTGACTGGTGAAATGGGCAAAGCTTATGTCGAAGGTGTACAAGGAAAAGCACGCCCTGGTGCACCTGAAACAGCTAAACATCGTGTTGCTGCCATGGTCAAACATTTTGCTGGTTTTGGCAGGTACGAAATGGATGATTCTGCCTTATATTGCTTGTCGACACTCTTATGCTTTTTTAATTATTATTAAAAGTTATTGCTATTGTTGCTTTGTATAGTTCGCTAGGTGGTTTGAACCTGGCTCCTGTCGTTGGTGGTGAACGTGATATGCGTACTATATATCTTCCATCATTCAAAAGGACTATTATGGATGGTGGTGCCTTATCAATCATGAATGCTTACCAGTAAGTGTCATTATTTAACTAGAATATGTATTAATATCGTATATTTATAGTCAGCAAATTATATTTATTAATTACAATAACTACTATTAAATTTATAATGATAATCATAATTATAATATAATACAGTGCTTACGACGGTGTCCCATCTGCCATTGATAGACATGTTCTTACTGAAATTTTGAGAGAAGAATGGGGCTTTGAAGGTTTTGTTGAATCAGACTCAGGAGCTATCGCTAACTTGTGTGATCTTCATTTTGTTTGTGATTCAAGCTTTCTTGACCCTCAAGCAGCAATCAAAGCACTTACAGCTGGTACTGATATGGAAATGGGTGGTAGACCTGTAAGTACATATTAATATATATACACAAATATAAACAGCAAATTTATTGTACTAATAATAATACTATATATTTACAGATGCATTACCAAAATATTGTTGAGCAAGTTGAAAAAGTACATAATTAAAGTCGTTTTGAATATAATTTTTTCTTCACTACCTTGATATCAATTACAAGCTAACACCTGTGAATTTTCTCATTATCTAGGGTAACCTCGACCTTTCCATTGTCGATGAAGCGGTCCGTCGCACTTTACGCGTTAAATTTTTGCTTGGCTTGTTTGAAGTTCCATATGGCATAGCCGATTATAATTCTACTATACACACCGAAGAGCATGTTAAAATTGAGATTCAAATGGAAGAAGAAGCTATTGTACTTCTGGAAAACGATGGAATCCTCCCACTCAATGAAAAGAAACTTGATTCTATTGCCGTTATTGGCCCTCAAGCTGGCGTTATGCAATATGGTGATTATGTTCCCCATGGTATGTTTGAACGTGGTGTCACACCTTTGCAAGGTATCACCGAACTGGTCGGCGACGAAGTAGATGTTCGTTATGCAGAAGGTTGCAAACTTTGGTCACTTGATGAGAGTGATTTCAAAACTGCTGTTAAAGCTGCCAAGAGGTCTGATGTAGCAGTTGTCATGGTCGGAACTTGGTCGCGGGATCAAGTCGAGCTTTGGCAAAATGTTAATGCCACTACTGGTGAGCATATTGATCAAAATGATTTGGCTCTTGTGGGTGCTCAGTTGAATCTCGTCAAGGCCGTTCACGCCACCGGTACTCCTACTGTTGTTGTCTATGTCACCGGTAAACCTATAGCCGAGCCATGGATTAAGTATAATGTTAACGCTATTATTAACGCTTTCTATCCTGGTGAAAATGGTGGTACTGCTCTTGCCAATATTCTTTTTGGAAAAGTCAATCCAAGTGGCAAACTCTCGGTTTCATTCCCTACATATGTTGGAAGCTTGCCTGCCTACTATAACTTTCCTAAAAGTGGCCGCCCAATTTCCCCTGGTATGATTCATCCTAATGGTACTTTGCAATTTGGTCAACAATATGTTCTTGGTACTCCAGAACCTCTTTGGTACTTTGGTCATGGTCTTTCTTATACTACTTTTGAATATAAAAGCGTCAAGCTTTCCAAGACTCAAATTAAGCAAGATGAAAAAGATGATATTACTGTCACTGTAAGTTTCATTTTATATGTTATTTGTTTGCAAATAACTACACTCATGTCTCATAGCTAGTTATCATTAATATATTTTATTCATTCAAATACGTACACATAGGTCACTGTTAAAAACTCTGGTGATTATGATGGTAAAGAAGTTATTCAAGTTTATGTTGATGATGTTATTGCATCTGTAGTTGTACCCAATAAAGCATTAAAAGGCTTTGCTAAGGTTGACATTCCAGCTGGTGAAACTGCGACTGTTGATATTTCTATTAGACTCGAAGAATTGGAAGTCTGGGACATAAATAATAAGTTCACTCTTGAAAAGGGAGACTTTGTCTTTTATGTTGGTGGAAGTTATGCTGAACCTAGCTTTAACACAACATTGACTGTTGTCTAAACAATATTACTAATAATAATAATAATAAAAATGATAATAAAAATGATAATAATAATAATAATAATATGATAATCATTCATTTTTCTCTTACAAATATCGTGGATCTTTTTATTATTTATATATACTTTTTTATTAGCAATAATAAATTCGTCTTGAAACTGTTTACAATAAATAGCGTAATGATGTCCTATTTTCTTTTTAATAATCGGTTACATGGAGCGACTTAGCAGTATAGATTCAAGGAAGATAAGATCTGCATAAATCTGTTTGATTTAAAGCATTTATGGACTTGGCCTCGCATTTTTTTCAGCATTTCCCAGCAAATCTGAACACTCCTTTTTCTTGTTTACTCAACCGACACATAAAAATAAAAATAAAGAATATGACACAACAAACTTCCATTCGTAAAAAACGTAAACTTCCAAAACGCGATGTATCAGATTTTAAAGAATTCTCACCAGACATTAACGTTCCAATTCCTGGATCGGAAACTTGGATCTCGCCTACTGCCATCGATTCACCAAATGACTTTTTTCCAACCCGCACCAACAAAAATAACCACATCACAGTAGGAACACCCACTAAATCACGATTTCGACACTATACTAAACCACTTTCTCGCCCTAGTGAAAATTTTTCCGAGCGATTACAAAGATCATTAAATGATATTAATAATAGTATTGATTCTGGTGGGAATTGTGAAACATTATTTGACGACGACTTTATGGCAGGGCATTCTATTGTTCCAATAAGACAAGATGATACTTCAAGTCCGGATTTTTTTGTCCCTGACGAAAATAGTTTACCCGAACAAACATATGAGCAGCAACGTCATGAACAACTACAGCGATACAATACCTTGAATACCATGACAAAGAATAGCAATCATCAACCAAAATATAATGTGATACCAAAACAAGTAAAAGATGATGCTCATCAAGGCAATGTTAACAACAAAAATATGGAAAGGAATGAACATTCCCGTGCTGATACTCCAAATATATGTTTACCCGATGAAAAAAAGCTGATGGATACAGAAGTACAAGTAGTGATAAAACAATTAACAGAAGAAAACGAAGATTTTTTATCAACACACTCACCATCACCGCAACAACAACTTCAAGAGTTGTTTTTTTCTCACATACCATCATCATCTTCAGTATGTATACCACGTTATTATGATGATGATCTGATTGATTCAGTCGAAGAACACCGCCCAAAAGAGCAAGATCTAGAAAATCCAACAAGTTTATTATCACCATTACTATCACCACAACAAATTATACAAATACCAGTATCAGAAAGAATTCAGACAAAGTTGAACAAGCGGAAACGACAACCAAAATTATTATCAGTTATTTTGGGACATTTACGAAAAGAAGGTCTTTTGGAATGGACAAGTTGAGAAATATAAAAAAAGCTATGGGCAAATGACCATTAATTTGTTTTCTCATCGAAAATTGGCGGGTGGGAAGAAAGATAATCTATCACTCATCTCAAGTATTAATACTATCATCATCATCAGCAGCATCATCATCATCACCATTTTATTCTCTTGCCGCCAGAAAAAAACATACCTGTGTTTAATGCGGGAATTCTACTTGTATTCTTTACTATATTCACAATTCATCATAATAAAAACACACATCATTACGCACGCTTCATACATAATATTGAGATAGGAAAAATAACAGAACTTTATACACAGAATGCTTAAATAATAGCTTAATTATATATATATACATAAGATAATCGTAATGATAAAAAGAAGAAAATATACATTTGTGGAAGAAGGAAACAAGAAAATATAAAAGAGTAGATCAAAGAAAGGACACGATAATGAATAGAACTGTAAATAATAATAATGATATATATTAATCAACATATCCGTTTGCAAAATCATTAATAGAGGCCCATGCCCCTTCTTCGATTGAAGAAGATGATATTCCACAACTATTACCACATCCAATAACACCATCGACACCAACAGCGGAAACTGCTGGTGTTATTATAATCGAATTGTGAGTACTTGCATTCTTTTTTGAATCCAAAGTAGTCATAGGGATTGGGCTCGTTACCACAGCAGGGGCAGCAGGTTTACGACCATAGCAAGCAAACCAATTAAAATGGGATTGATATCTTTCACACTCCTTTATTATATGTTCAATGGCTGAATCTGTCATCATAATTATTGTATTATCCATTCCTGCAGGCTCCCAATCCGATAATTTGCTTTGTGTTGATGTTGCTTGTCGGATTTTTGGATCTAATGATTTCAAATAGGCATGCAAGTTTTGTGAATGTATTTCACCCAATTGTCCACCCCAGCCTAATGGAATTGTCACTTTTTCTTGATGGACATCGACAAAGCCACCGCCTGATTGTTGA
The DNA here is from genome assembly GCA_025093555.1 of Circinella umbellata. NCBI lineage: Eukaryota > Fungi > Mucoromycota > Mucoromycetes > Mucorales > Lichtheimiaceae > Circinella > Circinella umbellata. The sequence goes on along the minus strand of JAIWNF010000028.1, from coordinate 50,692 downwards.
CTGCACGACACCATGAGTAAAGTAGACATATGATGACTAAGATCAGATTTGATATTGTATGATTTATCGAAAAAGGCATATACTATAAATAAACAGGTAAACAAAAGATTGTTAGAGAAAATCAAAAGAGATAATAAACAATTGTGAGCAATAAACAACACAGGTTTATCAATTTTAAAAAATAGCATCAACATTATCCTCATCAGTAGAAAAAAAGGCTTACGTTTTTGATTGATCAATGCATCAGTCACAGGTCCAGGTCGTTGGACACGATATTCAACATCACGTAATTCTACGTATCCGTTGGGCTTAAGTACTCTCATGATATCGCCTAATAGTTTCAATACTTGCTCTTGAGTTAAGAAAGTTAACATTAACTGGACATGCAAATAATCAATACTATTATCTGGGTATGGCAAGCCATCAAGAATATTATGTTGTTTAAAGAAAGCATTACTAGGCTTAATAGTTGAAGGAAATTGAACAGAGATATCAACTCCGTGAAAATCTACATAATCCAGCACAGTAATATTTTTAGTGTTTATGCATAAAGATAAGAAGAGAAGTTATGTCTCCCTTATTTGATAAAAATGTTATTATCCTACTCCTTTTACAGTTTAAGATCATTCTATTACCTGCATTTGAAAATTCAGTCGCCATCTCTAACACCCTACATGATTAAGTCAATCGATTTTCCACAAGAAAGGAAAGAAAACTAAATAAACACGCACTCGCTTTATTTTCTCTCACATGTTAAAAAAAGCAACATCTTACCATGTGCCCGGTCCACATCCAACATCAACTATTTGTGGTCGCTTGTTTTTAATCCCTTTACAAAGTATTGCTTGGGTCAAAATATCATTAATAGGGGCAATCACATTTCCATTAAAAGCATATTTGAGCAAAAAATGCTATATCATACAAAAAAATCATATTTTTTTTCACTGTCAATAATGCATAAACCGAGGAAAGAGGTGTATCTTGTCAATGTATTATATATGTTTTTGCTGATATCATCAACAAAGAAGGCTTACCAAAATGATTAAACGATCAGATTCGTCATCATCACATACCATTCTGTATGGTAAACCAGGGGCAATCATGAATTTACGCCCTTCTTCCATTGTATACTCAATATCCTGGGGTGGTTGATGATTATAATACAGTTTATCAGCAGAAAATGTGCTTGATGTAGTGGATGATGATATTTGGCTTGTTGTTTGACTAATAGATGATAATCGCTTTGCTTCTTTATTCAATGAATTATACATTCCGTCGGTACTGTTGGATCGACCGGAAGGACTTTTGATATAGTATGTTGTTGTACTAACATAATAATACGGTTGTTTTGGATTGCCCGAAGGTTTTCGTGTGGTAGTGGTTGTTTGGCTAATAACCTGCTGGTCTGGATTCTGTGTTGCCAAGGGCTGGGCGGTGGTATTGGTGCTGGAGGAAATCGTTGTCTGTAGTTGCTGTTGCTGTTCCGTGGTAGTGAGGGCATTAGTAGATTTCGCGTTATTTGATTGTCGTTGTAAATTTTGTTGCTGGGTGTAATTTGTACTTGATGTTTCATACCAAGTACTTGTAAGTGAAGGCATACCGCGGGGTGCGCTGGATGTTTTACTAGCTGTTTCAATAAATGTTTGAATAAATGGGGATTTAGATATTCGTCGTCTAGCTTTTGGTGATAAACTAGATGCAACTGCTTCCGATACAATCCCATCATGTGAGTGTTGATTGCCCATTCTTTTTTTTTTGTTAAGTATATTTTATTAGTAAACAAATGATTGTAAAAAAAGAAAAGGAAAAAAAAAAGAAATAGGGAGATATCAAACTGGATGAATGGAATCACGCTTTTTATATAAGATCATGTTTTTAAAGATAAGACCTTTTTTGTTACTTGTATATGTCAACAATCACGCTCGTAGATTGGCGTAGCAGTTAATACATATCTTCCTTATCTTTCAAAGGGAAAAAAGGAGTAGTGTTTCATATTCCGCTTAATCTTCTTGTCTAATTTTTTAATAATGAGAGTTATCTAACCCCATTATACTTAAAAAGAAGCAACTTGTTTTTTTTTTGTTAAACATTATTAAAGATAACAAACCCGCCTAACCTTTTTTTTTGCTTCTGTTGATCATCTGCATAACAATAACAGAAATTCACATTGGATTTCTTTTTCTACTTCATTTGACTTCTCTTGACACTATTTATAATTATTTTACTCTCTCATTGTATATTTTTTTGGCACTAAATAAAACCATGATCATGAACGGGAAATCATATTTCGTATACACATTAAAGAAAAGTTAAATTATTAAATGCATACTTTGTCAATTGATCAGCAATAATTTTAGTGTTACTATGCTGCTAGCTTGTTATCATCCCTGTTTCCCTGATCATCTCTCTTTCTTTCCCGATGTCTGAAAACAAATAAAAAATACGCATCGCATCGCAAGACACAAACAAGATAAGCTATAATTATTTACTATTTGTTACTTGTGACCATATCATTTTGCACTCCTTACATGTATACTATTGGAACACTGATTATTGCTTTACTTATTTTTTTAGTTGAAGCTCATGTGTAGTCAACCATATTTTATTTCACTACCAAAACAATAGCTCACAACTAATTCAATCAAGCAGATCCTCCTTTGTACCATATCTCCCCCATCAAATTTTTCTTCTGTACACTATACTAGTTTGAAAAGCAATCGAATAGCGAATCTTATCATATATACATCGAGGGCGATGTATTTTATACATATTGGGGATTATTGATGACGGTTTTTTAGAGGCTTGTCTCGAATATTAATGCAAAAAACATTTTCTTTATTGTTCATTGTTTTATTCTTGTTTCTTTCTTGGCGAAAAAAAAAATAGTTATTACTATATCTTTTTGTATGCACGTACATTTTTTCTGTAAACGAATTATCATCTTAATAATAATTATAATCTATATAATTATATCAAATTATTGCAAAACAATCATTAACTATCGATATCTATTACAGCTATCATGAATTGATATAATAATCAATATCTATAAAACGTTGTTTTTTTTTGTTGGTCAATAAAGGAATAAAGAGAATTAATATTATCTACGTATTACGTATAGATCCGTAAAACAATGATCATGGGTTGTAGTATGATGATAGATTAGGTCTCAATCGTTGCGCCACATATAGGTGGTTCGCTAACAGATAGCGCTATTTTTAAATTAAGTATGACATACATGTCAACCTGCCCAACTACAATTAAATATGTGGGTTATTATAATTTTTGCTGCATAATAATTTACTATGATACTCGATTTGTGAGCGGACTCCTCATCAAATTCAGTGTAGATAACAATAACAATAGTAGTACACGTCATTTTCGCTATGGTATTATCAGTAATTCATATTGATATATACATATAAATGATATTTATAAAGAGCTGAGACCACCCGGTACGTTCCATTTTCAAAAATCTTTTCATCCCTATTTTTTCAAGTACTATGAAACTTTTGTTTTCTTTAGGTGAAGATAGCTTTAAACTGAATGTTCCTGATCTGAGTTTTCTGGTTATCTCTATAGAGCTTCATTCTTTCCTACTGTAAGTTATATTCTGTAAGATATTCCATATCTCACGTTATCAACATGATTCTTACAATTCCAAATATGAACGGAGCACTGCGACCAACGAATCCACAAGCTTGTCAAGAAAAAAGATTGAATCTCAGAAAGAGAAAAATAGTTTGGTTCCATTATTAATTATTCATTAAACACCAAGAATGATACAAGTTTAGTTTTATTGTTTTCTCATTCATATACTTACACTTGTTTATTTGTTCAGTATAGTCACATATGCTGCCGAACACGTTTTTTAAGTGATGCTTACTGTTATCATCCTTCTGTTTCTTTATAAGGTATATACGAAATATTACAAGTATACAAGGATCAAAACAATCACGAAATCCAATTTCTGTAACCACGTGTCAAGAGATCCACAAATGTTGCTGCTCTCTCTTTTTTATTATCTTTTACATTTGATTGGTGAAGTCTATCTCAATCTTTTTAAGTAACACACATGTATTCAAATATCTTAGCTGGTTGTTATATTAAGCTGATGCAAAACCAACCATCACTTTCTCTATTGTCATCTTTTTCTTAAAATATAAAGATCATACGTAGTAATAAAAGGAAATAGAACAACATGAAAAAAAGAAGACAAAAGAACAAAACAAGGAAAATTCATTTATAAAAGTTATTAGAACACTAAATAAAATAATAATTATGAGCTTTATATAAACGGGGAAGGTAGAACTTTAATAATGCACGGTGATGAGCTGGAGCATTTATCCATTTTATGAAAAACAAATGATCGCCGTTTACGAAGCTCCGCAAAATACTTTTTGTATGATATATAGACGTTGACCAGTCTCCATCCCCCGCCAAGACACATCCACTAATATGCTCTCGCTTCCTGTTTTTTTTCTGTTCTAAATCTATCTGGAATGCTGAGTTTTTTTTTGAAGCTATAATTATAGACTTTCGATTTGAAACAAGCAGAGAGAGCAAGAAAAAGACAGTGGTTATGATGACTGTTATGATTATGTAGATGATAAAAAAAATGAAAAAAGAGAAAAAGGAACAGTGAAATGGTCTATTCTATAAAGAACAAGGATTACACAAGCCTGTGTGTTAATAATTACTAGGTGGCGTGGACCACTTTTTGTAACGCTGGAGAGCTATTTTTATAATTGTAGTATTTTTTTGAGGTTCAGCCCTTCATTGATTCCCGTCTTTTTTTTCTGGAATTACAAGTTCTCCACCCTCCCTTTTCCTTTACTCTTTCTATTTTCTCGGTTATACCGCTTTATTTTTATTTTTAGGTGAGGACTATATAAACAATGGAGCCCTCATCTTCCGGATTCAACTATGCTGACTACCCCGTCATTGTCGGCATTGACTTTGGTATATTTTTGATCTTATTGTTTTGCTATTTTTTCTTATAAACAAACAAAAAGAAAAAAAGGAAGTTATATTTAACCTTTGATTTTTTTTTTAATACTCCATCTAAAAAAGGTACCACATTTTCGGGCTGTTGCTACGCATTCGCACAAAACGAAGAAGTAATCGATATCGTCAAGTGGTAACTAGCCTTTTCTTTAGAAAACTAGAGTGTTATAAAGCTTCTTTCATTGTTTATATTAATTATCTTATTTAATTGCTATATATTTTAATAATCTAGGCCAAAGCAAAATAATCATGTTTACCCCAAGGTAATTCCGTTACTATATATTTATATACGATGCACATCCTAACAACAAAAAAAAAACAGAAACGTTAATGCATTTGTTTGGCTTTATTTTTTCTTCTTAGACACCTACATTATCACTGTACAGAAAAGGATCAACACAACTCGTGGATTGGGGTCACGGTGCACGTCGCCAAGCAATGAAGCCTAATAGTGTTGACTTTCTTCTACTATCCAAGTTCAAACTTTACCTTGACGAGCATTTGCAGCAGGAAGCATTACCCAATAACCTTCAGGTAATTGATGTTATCGCTGATTATATGGGTGCTTTCCATCAACACGTTTGTACCGAGTTATTAAAAGGTTTCGCTGGTAACTATGATCAAAGCAAATTCCGTTACGTAAGTATTCTTTAACTTATATGATAAACTTCCTTTCAGCGCATGATTAAGAAAAGACACTGATGGTATCATGGCAACAACAATAACAATATGTAGTGTTTGACAGTTCCAGCCATGTGGAGTGACCATGCCAAGGCGGCTATGCGTGAAGCTGCTATTCGTGCAGGCCTTGTACAACGTGGAGACCATCCTGAACGTCTTATGCTTATTTCCGAACCAGAAGCTGCAGCACTTTACTGTGAGAAAAAGTCGGAACAATTCAATTTAGTCCACGGTCAACGTTTCATGATTTGTGATGCGGGTGGTGGTACTGTAGATTTGATTGTATTTGAGATCGATCAACAAACAGGTGGAAAGTAAGAAAGAGGAACGGAAGCTATATTTTCGATGTATATAAAAAAAATGTATTGTTAAATGAGCTCACATGTTCTTTTTTATTTTATTTTTGGGTTTGATTAGACGAACTTTAAAAGAAGTAACAAATGGCCATGGTGGCTCATGCGGTTCAGGTTTCTTAGATTTACGTATGCGTGAATATATTAAACATAAATTCTATCATTTTGGAAGTATTAATGATTCAGCCATGGAGCATATCATGGATACCTTTGTTAATATTATCAAGGTAAATAAAAAGGGAAAAGGGGAGGAGAGAGCCAAGAAGGGGAATTACTATTATAAGTATCTTACAGTTTTATGGTTTAGCCCGAATTTGATGGATACGAAGATCATTTCTTGGACCTTCCTGCTTCTATGGGTTTGGGTGATTTAACTGATGAAAGTATTGGTCTTGAAAACGGTTCATTATGTCTTCCAGCAACTGAATTGAGAGAGCAAGTCTTTGAACCTGTTATTGAGCAGGTACTTCAATTAATTGAAGGTCAATTGGTACAATCACCAAACAATTTGGAAGCTATTTTCCTTGTCGGAGGTTTCGGTCAATCCAACTATCTGTTTCGCCGAGTTGAAGAAGTATTTGCAAATCGCGTTGGTATGATTGGTGTTCCTCCAAGAGGTGAATTGGCTGTTGTTCGTGGTGCAGTTTACTTTGGTTTGAATCCTCAAATTGTTACTGAACGTGTATCTCGTCGTACTTATGGTGTTGAAACACGTATGTTATTTAACAAGGACCTTGATCCTCCAGAATATTCAGTAGTGGGTGTGGATCAAAAAACGTATTGTCGTCAGCGTTTCAGTGTTTACGTACAAAAGGGACAAAGTGTGCGAGTGGATGAATGTGTATCCAAAAACTTTGTCATTAGTTACCCCAACGATACAGACTCCGGTGAGTTTTTTTTTTTTTTTTTTGATTTTGTCTTAGTTCTTTTTTTGTTAAAAAACGAGTTAGTAAGAAGGAATGGATTTGAAACGAACAATACTTTAATTAATCAATGTATTTCTATATGATATTAATTTATTTATTTGCTAAATTTCGTCTAGATCTATTCGCATTCGATGGTGAAGGACCTCCTCCACGCCTAACTACACACCAGCTTATCAAAAAAGTTGGTCACTTTCCAATTCGTATGCCCACATTGGATGGTGTTCGGCCAGGTGATAAGGTCAACATGACTATTCGGATGTATTTTGGTTTGACAGAAATCAAAATTGAATGTGTTATTCGTGATAAAACGTTCGTCTTTACATCATCGTTCGATGCATCAGATTCATATGGGGCAACACCAGAGAACCAATTAGAATATCCTGGTGGTTCGCAAATGATGCCCCCACCTACCGCGGGCTTGGCACCTCCTAATCCTTACGGACTCAGCGACCCCAATGGTAGTCAAGTGTCACTTGGCCATCAGCAGCAGCAAGCATATACGTATGGAACACCCACAATGGCTGCACAACAGGCTGGATACTCTCAGGCTGGTGGATATCCTCCCACATCGTCTGTTTATGGCGGCGGGTATCCGCCAGTGCAAGGCGATTATTATCAACAACAGCAACAACAACAACAACAGCCATATGCTCAACAAGGTTATCCTCCATCACAATCGTATTATTCTGGTTATCCTCCATCTTCACAAGGTTACCCTCCGCAATCAGGATCTTCTTATTACGGACAGCATTAAGCGAAAAAAAAACAGAATATACTATAAAAAGAGAAAAAAATTCAACTGAAGATTGTTATTATGAAAAATTAGTGAATTATTATTATATTATTATCATTGTCATCCACGCTCGTCTTCCCGCCTTCATTTATATAACACTTACCCATTCCTGATTTCTTCTTATTTATAACAACTTTTCTCATCCTTTTTTCTTTTTTGCTCAAACACTTTTTACATATTCAAGCACACAACATATTCACACTTTACTCTCCTAACCCTCCCCCCCTTTTTTTACCTTTTATTTCACTCTACACCCATAACAATCAACTTTTTTTTCTTTCTTTTTCTTCCTTTGTAGTTTATTTTTCTGATCATTTCATAATAAACAATTGTTTTTTTTATTATATAAATCACTTAATATATGCAATTTACTTACCTAATTTGTTAGCGTCACCCTGCATAAAAAAAACTATCTCTCCCTTCCAATTGAATACTTTTCTTTCTTCTTTCTTTTTTTTTTCTCAAAAAAAAAGTATCATAGTTCTTCTATATGGTACAGGATTTGGATGATAGCAAAGCGGTAGTTTGGTCTCCACCATCTGAATCGTCTACTGTCGCTAATGACATTGGCAATGATCATTCCATTAATAAGCAACATCATGGTAAACATAATGGCAACCGAGTCAAATCTAAACGTTGTATTGGTGAATATAGTTTTACTTCAACTTTAGGATCAGGTGGAATGGGTAAAGTCAAGTTGGCTGTACATCAAAATGATTCGCATAAAAAGGTAATTATTTATTCACCATTCTTGTACGACCTAAATTTCATTTTTATTTACAAGTTATATCTCTAATGACTTAGTTGGCTGTCAAAATTATTCGTCGGCATGGACCAAAAGATGATGAACATCGTGAAGAGCGTATTTTACGAGAAGCCAACATCTTATCATTATTACATCATCCATATATTGTTAATTTAAACACACCCGTTGTATTGGATGATCATTATTATTATTTGATGATGGAATACGTAAGTGGTGGCCAATTATTAGACTATATTATTTCCCATGGTAAACTGAAAGAGAAACATGCAAGACGATTTGCAAGGCAAATTATAAGTGCATTAGGTAAATAAAGAAAATGCCCTTTTTTCTTTTTCTTTTTCTTTTTTTTGCTCTTGTCCCGCTCACTTATTCATGCAAAAAAAACGAAATAGATTATTGTCATCGCAATTCAATTGTTCATCGAGGTAATAAACAGACAAACAAATAAAAACGAATAAAAAAAAGGAGTAAAAATCGGCATTTTGTTATATTTGTTCTGATATAACTAAAATCATAGACTTAAAAATCGAAAATATTTTAATTTCACGTACCGGCCATGTCAAAATTATTGATTTTGGACTCTCCAACTTGTTCTCGACCAGTTCGCTCCTTTCAACATTTTGTGGTTCTCTTTACTTTGCTGCCCCTGAACTGCTAAGTGGAAAAGCTTACAATGGATTTGCAGCGGATGTTTGGAGTTTTGGGATTGTTTTGTATGTCCTCGTTTGTGGTAAAGTTCCTTTTGATGATCAAAGTACTCAAACTTTACACGAAAAAATTAAACGTGGAGCTGTAGATTATCCGTCACATTTGACGTTAGGTTTGTAATTTTTCTTTTATTCAAAGTTTTACTATCTATATATAAATATTATCTTACATTAATATTTATTTACAGAATGTAAAAATTTACTTGGCAAAGTTTTAACTACAAATCCTTCTCATCGCGCCAGAGTATCAGAAATTATGGTTCACTCATGGATGATACGGGGCTATGATGGGCCAGTTGATAACCATCTACCATCAAGTAGACAACCATTAACTTTACCTCTTGATATGTGTGTTATACGTCGTATGACAGTATTTACTAAATTCGGTACAGAAGAAGAAATCAAAGAGCAGTTGGAACAGATCATTTTATCCGAACAGTTCCAAGAAGCCACAAAATTACGCAACCAACGTTCTGCATCATCTGTATCACATAGTCGGAATGTCAGCACCAGTAGCGCCAGTAGTTCAGGATTTTTTTCATTGTTAAGTAATGGTGGTAATAATAATAATGATAGTAGCAACAATGTTTCATCTCACCCTATACCAAAAGATGATCCACAATCCATTCCAAATGCCTACCATCCATTAGTCTCAATATATCATCTTGTTCAGGAACGTGTAGAACGTGAAGAAGCAGTGGATAATAGACATTATGTTACAGACAACACAAATAGCGACATTAATACAAACAAGAGTAATACAGCACAAACAAAACGGTTCTCACAACACCAATGTGAGTCATCGTCTGCCGATGCAGCACATGTGACCAAACTATCAACAGCAATGTCATCATCTCAACAACCGAGACCTCGTAGGTTTCATCATCAAAAAAGTGCTAGTTTGGCAAGCGCAACACTACTACCTCCAACCCCAACACCTTCAACTCTGAAACCCTCCAATAATAAACGTAATGGACGAGGGCATCAAAAGGCAAAATCACATGCACCTATTATTACATTAGAAGACATGCAACCCAAACCATCCTCTTCAACCGAAATCCATCAGCATGCTCTTTCTCGAAAACTCAGTACCTTGTTTTCTCGTAATAATAACAATAATAATAATCTTGTTAACCATAATAACACTAATAGCAACAGTGGCACCGGGAATAATAATACCACTGTCGTTGAAACGCGTGCAGATGAACATGTACGACCTGTATACCTTAAAGGTCTATTCTCAATGACTACCACATCCACAAAATCACCAGCTACGATTCGTAAAAATCTTATTCAAGTCCTCGATAACATGAGCATGGAATGGTGTGAAACTCAAGGGCAGTTTGAATGCAAGCAACATCAATCAGTTTGCTTTGAGATATATATTGTTAAAGTCCCTTGGCTTTTGGGTATGCATGGTTTGCAATTTAGGCGGATTAGTGGAAATTCGTGGGAATATAAAAACATTTGTAGTAGCATCTTGACTGAATTGAAATTATAATAATAATTATTATGATCACATTATTCTTTTTATATTATTACTATTATATATATACAATATTACAAATTATTATTATTATTAATAATAATAAACGAAAATACAATTTTGCTTTTGGTTATTGTTAATTTTGTTCGGAAGAAGCGGATGAGGATGATAGTTTTCGACGTTTGGTCATGTATTGATCTACAATGGTATTATGTATATTGTCTTGAAGTGATTTAACCTTTTTATGATGTTGGTAAAGTCTTGATAATTCATCTTCCAAGGCAGAGACCTTGTTTTGCAATGCAGTATTTGATCCAGGTTCCTATAATTCTTGTGTTAGAATACTTACCGAAAAATAATAATCGCATATTGTTATTGTGATTATGGTAATTTTTTCTTATTCCTTACGTTTAGCTGTTTTACAGAACTTCGAATCGAATGAATGGATTCTAAATTTGATGCAATAGATGAATTACATACTCCTGGTTCAAATAATTGTTGATGACGTTGTAAATCCTATAACAAAAAATTTAGTGATTTTTTTTTGTGTGAAAAATTTTAATACTATAATGCCTACCGATTGGGTATCCATCATTAACTGGAATGATTCTGTTCGTTGCTCCTCCTCCTCAGTGGCCAATGTTCGTTTGAAGGTTTTCCATGGCATAGGTACTGATGTGCTAATGCTATTACCAGTAACAAGTTCAGAGGGTCGTAATATACAGCTGACGTGTGTAATAGGTCCTTTATGTGATTCAAATTTGCGCAAAGGTTGTCTGCTAGTAACATCCCACACTATACAGTTTCCATCTTCGGATGCAGATATCAATAAACTTCCATCGAATGATAATGCTAACGAAGTCACGGTTCCACTATATAATAAGCATATATACATTTAATTCTATTTTCTTTTTTCTTCCCCACCATTCTCAGTAGTAGTGCCGCCAAAATTTACCTATGATCTGAGAACACAAGACCCTCATTTTGACTGCTGGATGTGGAACTGCTGCTAGGTGCTTCTACTGCTCTAATTCCGGTGGATTCAACCTTAGCCATACCACCAGTGCTTTCAGAAATATCTGCATTATATGTCTTATCATGCCTTCGACGATACAATTCAACTGGATAAATCTTGTTTTCACAAGCTGCAAATAGCTTTGTTTCTGATGGGTCTGCAATTACCGAAGACACTGGTTTCGAAAACAGAAATGTTGTCAAAAGCTCTCCAGTTGCAAGATCCCATGCCTTAACTGTATTATCCATGCTAGATGTATATACGCGTGCTGTTGCCATAGTACCCGAGCCAATGTACATATCTGTCACTGGTAATGTATGATCTGACCAAGAAAACAAAGGTGCCGGTCGTGAACTGCCACTTGTACCATCATCATCTTGATTACCACCAGCGTGTTCTAATAATCTACCTACAAGCCAGACATGAACTGTGGCGTCTTCACTTGCTGTTAAAAGTGTTGCATCATCACCACTGAATGCAAGTTTTGTAATGCGACGGAAATGAGCTTCATATACTTTTAAAAGTAAACCCGTCGAGACTTGCCATAAAAATACACGACCAGAAGCAGTACCACCAGCAACTAAATCACCACGATGGGAAGCAGCTACGCTAACTAATTTTTCAGGCATGGGCATTTTATGTAATACTTGATCGCGCTGCCATTGATATACATTAAGAACGGCTCGATCGGTTTGTGCTGTCAAGATCGCGCCAGTTTGTAGTCCGGAGTTGGGTTTTGGAACTGTTGTAAAACATGCTTTGTTGCTGGTTGATTGTTTGAATGAAAACAAAGTTGATCCCGAACGAATATCCCAAACGTAAATGGTTGAATCGGTGTTGGACGATGAAATGGCAACTTCACTAAACATTTTCTTTTTCAACTAAAAAAAGAAGGGTTTGAAATCAAGAAAAATGAATTATATAGAGCTGAAAGCACAGCTTTTTCTCTTGCTTTAAAAACAAGCCACTTGAATTTTCTCGGTTGTCAAAAAAGAAACTTATGCACTTTTCATCATTAATTGCTTTACTTCATTAATATTCCTTATAGTATATTGGAAATATATTCCATACCATCAAGCTGTGAATCATCCTGAAAAAAAAATCGTGTCGTAGTATAATTATTACTCTAGTAAAGGGCTGTTTTTATGCATAATCATCAAAAATGGACGTTATAAAATTAGTAGTATAAAGCTTTTTAGCCATTTATTCAGCGAACTGGACAGTTTTTTTTTTGCCTATGAACAAAAACTAATACTACTAACCTGGATTACATATACATACATCAGCAAAAATAAGGACTCCCACAAATGCTATATAAGCTTCAACACGATATCGATGTTGGAATTCTATCTAGATGAAACAAGCTATTATCCATACTAACACTTTCTCTTAACGCTAATATACATCTATATTATAATACGTCTATTTATTATCTAACAAAATGTACTTTATACTACTAAACATATATTCAATATCATATATGTTAAATTCAATCAATTATGTCGTATCTCTTCCCTTCTAACTTTTTTTTTCCGTGCTGAATGTGTTACGTACATTTTCTTCTTCCGCATAGGCAGCTCAGCGTTAATGTGCCACAACAATAGTGTATATAGATATTATTAAATGTTCAGTAATTTTTACACTATCCGTATAGCATATAAAGTTTCTTTTAGACTTAGTATAGAATTGATTGCTGATAGAAGTAGTTATGTCGATTTTTAGAGGGATTCCTTTGTGTGAACAAAAGTATTTAATTCACATGTCAAAGGTTACACGCATATTGTTCTTGTGATCCAGTTATTAAATAAGATCTGCTGGTCTCAGCTCTCTTCGAAACAAAACGAGCTGCTAGAAAAAGGACATGATAGTTGAGTGAAGGGACGGGGGATTACAAGCGTTAATGTTTTGTGTACTTTTTTTTGTCGATATTCTTTATTATAGTATTGTTTTCGTTATTATTATTTATAACTTATGATTATTATGTAATAGTTATGGTATAATATATTTGAGAATAAAATAGGATTAAAAGTAAACCATTATAATTATTGAGCAAGAGTACCAGCAAGCAAAAGTTGACCACCGTAATATAAGGGCAATCCAATCCATGAGTTCCAAACGGATTTGGTAACAAATTCTTCACGAGCGACAAATAAGTCAGACAAATAAAACATGAGGGCACCAATATACTGGTGACGCGGTACTGGGGTATGAGGAAGACTTGCAGTAGCAGTAACCACCATACCAGTAATCACTAACATGTAGCCGAGCACAGCCTTACGCATAACAGGGTCCCTGACTTTAGGTAACAACCATCGAGCAACTACTGCACCAATGACGCCGGTACCTGCCAAACCTGCTAACCCATACGAGGCGTCCATACCATACACCGTGAAAGCATAGGCTAATGACAAGTGACCAACAAGAAAACTACCCAGGCCAGGTAAAAATCCTGATTTAGGTATTAAACACACGTCTCCAACAGCTCCAAGACCCAACCCAAGTAATATATATTTTGAGAATGCTGGGGAAGCTGTATCTTGATGATTTGCAGCTGCTGACAAAAGAAAACCAAGGGAAGCCAATGGTTTAAAAATCCAACGACCTTTATGGGATTTACGATATTCGGCTGCAAGTAATAATGGTAATGCGATTGCTGTCAATTTGGCACCATTGTTGAATACAAATACTTCATTAACCATATTTTGAAATAATAAACAATGGTGAGGACAAGCTAAGACGAAGAAGAGAAAGAAAAATAAAAAGTTCCTTTTTAATTTTTTTTTCACACAATAGGAGGAGTCAAAGGGACTTTTAAAAGCAATGTTACACGAATGTAAGCACATATTTACCTAAAATGTATTGCCGAGTAAAAAACTCGGGTTTTTATAAAAAGTAATATACATAGCTTCTATAAGCTCTAACTTTTTTCATGGGAAAGAAGAAAGATGTTTTCAATCTCAAGAGTAAAACAATAGATTTATATAATATAGTATTGTTGTTAATCTCATGTAGATAAATTTGGCTAATCCTCTATTACTAAAAGCAAAAAAATTAAGCTTTTATTCCTAAGAACGATTGCAATAATAATAATAATAATAATTGTCAAAGTGGAGTGGATGGTTTTTGTTATTACATCATAATAATTGGTGGCTGGTAATGGTAGAAAAAGAGTGCAGTATAACATTTGTATATATAAATGTGTATGTGTAGGTGTCCAAGCGCATGGTTATTGAATCACAAAAAATGATCGAGTGGATTTTTCCTTTTCTAAAAGTGTAAAAAATAAAAATGGTAATAATATAAACATGATCTGCACACAACAGATTTAGCATGGCTTTGTTTTTTTTTTGTTACTCAGCTGAGAAAAAACGGGACACCTTATTTAGGTGTACAAAAAAATGCTGGTTAGGGTGATATGTGTTATATGATTCAGAGTTATCCACATCTGAACACCCCCCCCCCCGCAAAAAGAAAAAAAAAGCTTCTCTCTCTACTCTTTTTTAAACAATTCAATTTTTTTTTGCATAAAAATAAATAGAAGAGCGAGAGAGTATGTGTGTGCGTCATTTAGATATTTTGACTGCAAATCTTATATTTCTTGAAATGCAAGTTGATAAGAATTGTTTCTAAGGTAGCAGTAGTTTGTTGCCATAGCATCAATGATGTTATTTTGGGGGTGAGAGAAAGAAAAAAAAACAATCACCAGATAAGTTCCTGATAATAAAAAGTGTGTTTTTCGTGTAAAAAAATAATGATTGATAATAATAATAATATGAACATATTAAGTATCTGTTGAATGATGAATAATCGAATGAACAAAGGAAAAGTAAATAAATATGAGAGTAGCACAAGTTTGATGAAGTGAAAAATAATAATAAAAGAGAGCAGTATATGGATCAAATAAAGAAAAAAAAAGCACTATACACAGAAAAAGCATATTTTCTGAGGAGAGGGAGGTTCATTCTCTGAAGTCACAAAAATACTAAAAGGATCAAGAGGACGCCTATCTCTTTTTTTTTTCCCACCTCTCGCTTCCAACTTTCTTTTTTTTTTTTTTGACGAGCTTTTTTTTTTTTCATCTGTAACTTTTCGGTCATACATTCCAGATTTATAATGTCCAAAGCATCGTCTTTTGTTCGTGAATATAAACTCGTCATGGTTGGCGGTGGAGGTATATCTTTTTGTTCTTTATGTTTGAAATTCCTTGTTCCGGAAAGGACTTTTAACCCCCATATAATGCTTATTTAGGTGTGGGCAAGTCCGCCTTGACGATCCAGTTTATTCAGTCGCAATTTGTAGATGAATATGACCCAACTATCGAAGGTATTATCTTTTGTTGGATATATATTTAGCATGGAAAAAAGAGGATATTCATTTTATGCTGATAAAGATGATAGACAACTGATCTCATACATTTAAAAATTAGACTCATACCGTAAGCAATGCGTGATTGACTCTGAAACAGCTTTATTGGATGTCTTGGATACAGCAGGACAAGAAGAATATAGGTGGGTATTGTTTTTACTGTTACGTGCGTGTATTCGTGGTTCTTTATGTTTCTTAGGATATAAGCGGGAAGGATAAAGAAAAATATAGCAACATTACAGCAGAAGACTAAATACAATATAAAAAAAAACAGTGCTATGCGCGAACAATATATGCGTAATGGTGAAGGCTTCTTGCTCGTGTATTCGATTACCTCAAGAATGTCATTCGAGGAAATCGCAACTTTCTATCAACAGATTTGCCGTGTAAAGGATCGTGATTTTTTCCCCATGGTGTTGGTAGGTAACAAAAGTGATTTGGAAGCAGATCGTCAAGTATCAAGTCAAGAAGGACGTGATCTTGCAAGACAATTCGGTTGTCAGTTCTTGGAAACCTCTGCAAAAAACCGTATACACGTCGATGACGCTTTCTATCAAGTAGTACGAGATATTCGTCGGTTCAATAAAGAACAAGAGATGCGTGGCAATGGCCATGATCAATTTGGCATGCAAGATGCACCCGATGTCGCGTCTGACAAGTGTTGTGTCATGATGTAGGGAAAAAATCTCAAGTTACCTTTACTATTACTATTTTATAACTTACAAACTTACACAAGTGTATTATAAGTTTTATCTCTTTCTTACTCTTTAAATTACTTTACTTTTATTCTAACTTCTTTATTCACACACGATTACTCCCCTTTTTTTATCCATGCTCGTGTTTTCTCCCCTTCTCTTTTCTTCTTCTTGTTCCTCCGAACTATTCTTTCTATCTGTCGTACGTCCAACGTCATGTATATGGTTACCCCCATTCTCCTCTTTCTCCTTCTCTTCTTAAATTTTCGGTCTTTTTTTTTTCTTGTACCCACAAAAAACCATTTTGTCTCTCTGTCTCTCTCTCTCTCTTTCCCCTCTATTACTACTTATTCTCCTTTTATCTTCCCCTTCATCCTCATTTACGCTTTTCTTTATTTTATTTTTACTCTGCTTTATTTTAAAGTTATCTCGATGATACTTTCTTATTTTTTTTTATTTATCTCGTAGATGTGTATCAACAGTTCAATATAATATTTATTATGCTTTTTTAAACTTAGTTAGATTGTGTCACTGTAAAATAGTCCAATCGTTGGAATTATTATGATAAGCCTCTTTTTTTTACTTTATAAAAGAAAGAGACAAGTAAAAAGGATATATTAAAGCGGGTTACAAAACGGCTAAAAAAAAGAAGAGTGTGACAATCAATGAGTGAGAAAGAGAAATAATAAAGGGAAGGGGGGTAAAAAAAAAAAGGGAAGGGGGATAAGATGTTGTTGGTGAGATAGATAGATATATAGAAGTTATATGATATGGAATTGATAAGTAGGGGAAAAAAAGAAAGAAGAATTAACAAGAGGATTTATCAGCAATTATTATTATAATCATCTTTTACAGAACAAGACACTTGAGCTTTTTCTTGCTCTTATCTTTGCTGGGTATTTGCTTATTGATTTGCCGAACTACATCATAAAACACTTCATCCACATTAATTTTGTATCTTGCTGATGTTTCATAAAAAGGTTTTCCTCCCCATTGTTGCGACAACATCATTCCTTGTTCACGCGATACCATACGTTCCTCTTCCAAATCACATTTATTTCCTACCAACACTATCGGTACCTAGTAGTTATAATTATTATAATTCCTGTATTAATAAAATATCAAAATTAGAAAGATCACGTTTTCCTTCATTA
The DNA here is from genome assembly GCA_025093555.1 of Circinella umbellata. NCBI lineage: Eukaryota > Fungi > Mucoromycota > Mucoromycetes > Mucorales > Lichtheimiaceae > Circinella > Circinella umbellata. Next base: position 32,744 of record JAIWNF010000028.1, on the reverse strand, counting down.
TTCTTACATTTTCCGAGTCTTTGACACGCAATATTTGTTCTCGTAACTCATGAAGATCATTCAATGTAACCATACTAGTAATCGAAAATACAAGCAAAAATCCTTGACCATTCTTCATATACAAATCACGCATTGCTGTAAATTGCTCGGTACCTGCTGTATCCAAAATTTCAAGCATACATTGTTGACCGTCTACTTCCACTTGTTTTCGATAAGAGTCCTCAATAGTTGGATCATACTTCTCAACAAAAATCGATTGAACAAATTGAACAGTCTATTATATACATATGTCACTTGTCAGTTCATAAACTAATAAAAATAACTTTCTTGTTCGGTTTGTTCATTTGTCTCCATTATCATCACTTCCCCCATTATTTTATACAATGCAATGGAAATATAATACAATAAAATAAAGTAAAAATAGTAGAAAGAAAAGAAAAAAAAAAGTAACTTACCAGTGCCGATTTGCCTACGCCTCCAGATCCTAATACAACAAGCTTATATTCTCTCATGGATAGTTACTTTTTACGTGATGATGAGTACTAGATTGTTAAATCTCGAAAGAGAAATTGAATGATTCACGGGTAAATAACTGATTTCGTTCGAGAATGTAAAAAAATAGGTACCAAAAAGAAGGGGAAAGGGAAAGTAGAAGTTCTTCACTCAAATATCAGCTTCGGGGAGGAGTTTTTAAATTTGGTTTTTTTTTGTCTTTCTCCTCTCGCATATTCTGATTCGCTTATTCTGCTTTATACGCGTTTTTTTTTGTCTGTTGAAAATGGTTATGCACATGTGCGTCTATCAAACATTTATGTCGTTTGCTTTTTACATCACGTATAGCAACAGTATCATGATTAATACTATATAAGTTTTTTTATAATACCAACATCATCTATTAACATTTGACTATGCTTACTGTACATCTCTTATTGTCCTAAAGCAGTAATAATAGAAAAATGGACAATCCAACTCATAAAACTGTAATATGTAAGAAAAAATGGGTCGTATATTGAGCTACCATAAAAACCTGACCAGTGAGTTATTCGAAACAATTATTAATTTATCCCACCATAACAACATTTTTTTAACGGCTGTCATTAGCATGTCAATTTTTGTGTGTTAAGATCATCATCTTTTGTAGTAAGTGCTACTACTTCTATAAACTAAATTAAAATCAAAGATTCAGAGGTATTAGATAGCAAACAATATATCAATCAAGAAGAACTACGTTGATTATATATAAGCTCATAAAGTAAGGTAAAAGTACACCAATACCTAGATTATACAATACCCATACGTATGACAAATGATATGAAGTTACCATTGGCATTGATATAATGATTTACGTACAATCTTATTGCTGATTATTCGACATACTGTCATTTTTGTTTACGTTACGTATCTTTTTAACATTTCACATGTAAAAAATTGTGCGCTAATGTATTATTAAACAATCACGATAACTTTTTTTTTGATGCTTTGCAGTTTTTGTTTTGTACACATGTATCAAGTATTAAAAGAAATATTGCTACTTTTTACTATAATACCAACGGGATAATAACTTATTTTCGCTCCCCCCCAACCCAGCATCATATTCTACTAATGAGAGAAAGAGTAAAATGCAAACTGTTAAATAATTTTCTTCAATTCAGTCACGATAGTATTTCAAAACTTGGGCATGTTTCAAAAATGCGTAGATACCATCAATTACAAAAGAATGTTGGGATAGGTTAATTTATACAGCCTTTATTTTTCTTGGTCGGAAAAAAAAACTATTGCCACGTGTTTTGATACAAAAACAGGATTATCAATGATGAAAAAAGTCAGACATCATTAACAATAAATTAAAAATTAGAAAGAACGATAAGATGTATTTCGACTATCAAAAGACGAATGATTTTTAAGAATTTGACGTTTTTGGCAATCAAGAATAAAATTTGCTCTTTACTGATTATCATTAAATCTCTTCAACAGCCATATTATCTATGAATATATTAACTGTCATCTTAATAATAAACTCTCAATAAATATGTTCATTGTTATGTTTCATTTCTCCCAGAGAAATCAATATACTGATAGTATATCTTTTCCCATTATTGTCGATAAATATGTTCTCGGGGACTCTAACTGTTAAATAGCAAAATCAACTCGAAGATCAGATCTGCTTTTGTGAATCAAATTCCCTTTTGAATAGAGCGAACGTAATGTATGCCGTAGACTCCATTATAATGGATGTCTGAATTTTCTGGTAAATGTTTGTGTTAGTACGGATGTATTCGTGAGAATATGGTGTTTGAAGCTGCTTTTTCTCTAATTTTTAACTGTATTTCTGTACAGAAAACAATCTTTGTCGAGGAACCTGAGCAATTTTTGCAGTCTATATCCCAACGACTTCTTGCCCTCGTTGTGGATCAGATAATTACCAACGTTTTTCACATTGTGGTTGTCTTTATAATTCACACGATCAAAATGAACATCAAACCAAGGGTATGTCTTGTAGTGCTTGGTTTGCTCAGGTCTAATAACAGGCGCAAGCGATCCTGGATGATAGTGATGTAGTCTTTAAGGTTCAAATAATGGACAAAGGGCCTCTTCCACATGACCCTGTGTTGACCGATCATAAAGTAGAAGATAGTTTTTAACCGCTCCCTGTTCGAAGGTACTAGATATGTTTGTTCTTCGTTGATTGAATAAATGATGAGGAGCGTCTAATGAACATGTGGGATTACTTGAGGGAAGTACAGGATATATGTGTTGAACACAATATTCTTAGATTCACCAAAGGTTTGCTTACCTACGAATAAGATTATATATTATAAAACAAGTTTACAATACAATGTTGACTATGAGGGTAGTAGGTTAAACACGATTTTAAATATATTATTTCTGATAGGTATCTTTAATATAATTATAGTGAAATAAATTAAATTTATATAAAAACATTTTTAATATACGTATTCACTTGTATTTCCACAAGCAAAGGCTATAGTTGTATACAATATTGCTTAATTTTTTTTACGATCTGTTGCCTCTACATACGTATACACAATTCACTTTATCTTAGTACGTATTGCCTTTTCCAGCCTGTACATAAAAAAAACTGATCGTCGTTTCTATATTAATTACTTTATTGAGATATAAATATATATCCTACCGTAAGTAGCAGCCATTAGTCTATATATATTCAAATTCACTAATATTCTTAATCAATGCAAAAATTATCATATTTAATGTATTTACACAGTGGGAAAAATAAACTGAGGTCGTTTTGTTATTGTTCCAATGTCGTTTTTTTTCTGGTATAATACGTAAGATGCCAGCAACCTGGTAAGTCTATTCCACGTATTATGTAAATTATACAGTGATACGGCTATGTATGGCCACATACAAGTAATGAAAAAAGTGCTTCGCAGAAAAAAAAAAGTGCTTCGCACCCAACATAATCGGGCTATCACATCATTGATGTGAAAACTTAGAATATTACCATTTTGATTTTCATATGATTTCAATACATAATCATCAATTTTTTTTAGAAAAAAAAAAAACAGAAAGACACAGTCCAGCTTAATAAAAATTACAAAGAAAGTCTGATGATATAATCATGAATCATACGACATATAAATCAATAAATTTTTATATAGAACATTGTAATTAAAAAAGTTAGAATATAGACATGTTATTATTATAGCTATTATTATGATATTTAACAAGAAAATGTAGAATGTGAATGCAAAACAAAAGAAAAGAAAACGAAAACGAAAAAAAAGAAAATGATACAATGATGGATGATGGATGAAGTTATGAAGAAGTAGAACAGGAAAGATGCATTAATGTGAGTGAGGGTGTGTAAAATGTGTATTTTTTTTTAAAAAAAAAAGACTCAGTTTGAGTAACTCCAGTACTTTGTCATGGGTGAAGCAGGTATCTCATCCAAAAGCAATAACTTATTGGAGTAATAGAATCGTGGATCAGCTTGATTTCTACTATAGTATGAACGCCGACCGTGGTGCACGAGTGTCCAGTTTTGAACTTGTTTAGGGTATCGACTATCCGAACTAACTTCAATCACTTGAAGAGCCTCATGAATACCAGATTGGTTTTCATTCGTATGAGTATTCATAAGAATACGAGCAAGATGTTTGAGATCCAAGATAAACCAAGTACGAGCTAAGTTAAGATACTTCAGTTGTGGCATACGACCTAACAACTTCAGCAAACCCTCGACAGTAATCCCCTTGGTAGATGCAAGCGAGAAGTATTCCAGACGTTGAGCATTGGCTTTACCGAAGCTATTAAGTACTTCATCATCCATGTTGCCATGACCACCCAAGTTGAGTGTTCGCAATTGTGGCATATCCATAGAGACTAATTGAGACAAACAATCAATACAAAAGTTCGAGCCGCTTGACCCATTGAAGCTCATGTTCAAATTAAGCTCGATCAAATCCTTGGCTTGCTCAAGGAAAGGTAAAAAGACAGAGCAGCAGCTGATACCATGGCATCCTTGCAGATTAAGATGAGTAAGAGATGTTGGATCAAGATGATAAAACAATTCGCTTGTGATCTTGGTATTAGCCAAATCGAGTCGGGTCAATTTGTTCTTGGAAAGTTGACCAAAGAATGGAATAAAGAATGTCGTTTGAGATAATGCCATGCACATATAAAATGAAAGACGACTCAAACGAGGCGGCATCACCGTGTTTCCTGGTAGTTGTGATTCCAACATCGACAAGTTATTATCATCATCCCCGTCCACATTCATAACAAAAGGAGATATATCCTCTTCCGCCTTATCCTGCTGTTCTTGTAGCTTAACGGTTTTTTGTTTGTTCCCTTCTCCACTAAAAACATGTGCCATAGCATCCGTAAATTTACGGTCGCAAAATCCAGTAAAATCCAACACTTCCAGCTTGGGATGACCGTTGAAAATTGCTCGAATGACAATGGGTTCAACAAAGGCTTGCATCATTTCTTCTCCAACATACAATTGAGTAAGATTAGCACAATCTATAAGTAATTGAGCCAACGAATGAGGTTCAACAATAGCTTTCGCTTTGGCTTCTGTCCATCCAGAACCGCGTGCAGAGTAACTTGAAAGATCCAAACGACGTACATACTTTAACCAGCCTCTCTTTCGGAATAAATCACGATGGCCCATGAGAGCTGCATACTGTTGAGGTGTCTTGATAGCAACGGTATTAAAAAGAACTCGAATGGAAGCTGCATGATTCTGACGATTCACGCGGGAGAGCTGGGATATATCTTTGGAGGATTGGCAGTTTTCGGCGATAAGTTCAAGTAATTCAAAAGACAGATGACGCATAGATTTATCAAATTCAAATAAAGAGGTTTTATATAAGCGTAGATATGATTTTACAAAAAATGTGAGATGAATGCAGTATAAAAGATATATAAAAAATTGTGTTTTTGGCTGTAGATATAATAAAAATGTAAAGAAAAAAAAAAGAAGAAAAATTTAGCGGATTAGAAAAAAAAAGTTCCTTTATATAATAAACTGGGGAAAAAAAGAGGGCCAAAGGAAGTTCAAGAAAAAAGGAAGGGGCTATGTTGCACGCGAAATTCATGTCCGCGGGAGTGATTTACTTTCTCACGATAAGCGTAACATGATTGGTAGATATTGACCCCCAAGATCGATCTTGTTTCTTATTGGCTCTTTAAATCTAATCACCAGATCGTGATAGCTTACCCGTTTGTTTTGTTTGTGCAAAACATACCATGAGGGTGGCGTGATAAGGTTACCGACATCGAATTTTTTGCTTAGTAGTAACTATAATATATTTCTTCTTATTTACTAAAAAATTTTTTTAGTATCATTTGTTTAAACCTAAGTCCTTTTTATTTAGCAAGGGAAAAAATTCAATGAGAAATTAAGTGGTATAAACCCATTCCAAATCATAAGAGATATACAAATAAACTTTTTCAACCCCTATTGTTTGTTTTCTTTCCTTTCTATAATTTTAGGGTTTTATTTCCTTTTTTTATTATTCATCTTCTTTGTTGGGGGTTATTATTCAGTTGAAAGGATTTTAACTTCGGTAATTAAAAGTGAAGAAAGGTAGGGAATAACAGGGCTGCTTGTTGTTCACAGTTTTTTAAAGAAGGAAAAAGTGTAACTAAAAAAAAAATATGTTATTCGGAGTTACCCAGCATCGTCGCCAATGCGTTTTTCCCTCTTTATTCTCCAACAATTTCCTTTGTTGGGAATGTTTCCATCACTTTCACCTGTTCCCAGTGTTCATCCCCCCCCCCCATTTTAATAGATTTGTCATTCTTTCTTTGTTTTTCGTTATTATCATCATCAGTTTATTTTTTTTCTTTGTTTTCTTGGTTTATTTTGTTGATCATGAATAATTAATTTTCTATTCTTTTTTTTTTGGTTTCGACCTTGAAGATTTACTTTTCCTTACTCTGACCGTCGGAAACTAAATAAGCTTGTAAATTTTACTTGTTGGTGTTTTTTCGTGACGAAAAAGATGGATTATGACATATTTGATTATATATTTTCTTCTCATTATATAAAAAGAAAAATGGATGGTACTTGTATCACAGTTCCACAGAGTGAAACCTTGAAAGTTAACAGCCTATAAAAGAACATAAAAAATGAATTTTGTTGAAATATTATATTTTTATTTCAAACACGATCAAAATTCTTTATTAGTATGACATACATATAAAAGATATAAAGAATGACTTATTAAGTCCAAAGGAACTTATTCTTCACTCCCCCCCTTTTTTTTCCCAGGTGATTTTAATGAGTACTAAGTAGTGGTAGTGGTAGTATTTCTCGTTTTTGTACATATAAAGCATGCGTAAACACACAAACACACCATTCATGGTATCACAAAGCATTTTAAACAAGCCATCCAGTTGTATATAGGTACTTTTCAAAAAATATAATACAAAACATAATAAAAAGAAAGAAAGATTACTATACGAAGCACTAGTTCATATTAATAAATATGTCATTGAAAATGTTGATGAATCGACATCAGATAAGATTATCTTTATTTACAATGCAATTCAAAAGAAATGGGATAAAATTGATTCTTATATACTATTTGATTTATTCCATATTTGTAAAAAATAGATCTTTAGAACCAATTAAAATTGAGATCCTTTGATAAAACTTGTATTTTATCATCCCCCTTACTCTGTAGGACAACTTTCGAGAAACGACAAACCTGTTTTCAAGTATGCATGATGATGAAATCCCTTTAAAAAAATAAATAAATGCTTTGAAGAGATGCATTTTTTACATAAAAAAAAGATAGTTTTTAGGGGCCAGGCTGTTTTTACTGTTGTGTTTGCTAATATATAGAAGAGAATCAGTAAAAAAAGAATTTTAACTTCGCTACACTATAAGTATAACAATAAGAGCCCCGTGGAGTCAACAGTACATATAAAAAAGATTTTCTCAACAAATTGATTATCAGACTTACATGATATAGACATACGCAGCATTTCGACTGAGTGATAAAATAACAGTCCCCAACATTTATATAGAACAAAAAAAACAGTATGCAAAAAAGACTAACCACATTCGTTACGTATCCACCTGTCCATGATTTTTTAGAATAGCCTACGGTTTGACACAGCTGGTGGTGTGAGGCAAATGTACCACCGTTTGCATTAATAAAAAAAGACCCGTCATGAATTTAGAATTATATGCTAAATTAGTATGTTAACAATAGCTAAATCCATGATCATAGTTTTGCTAATAAAAATGAAAGCTGTGTTACATGCTGTTTTATATATTAGTGAGAACCAGTCTTGAAAAAATGAAAATGAGAGAGATTTGGCAGAAAGAGAACCGGTATTATATCAACTTAAAAAAATAATTTTCAAATTCAGTAAAAGGCAATAACGTCTCGGAAAAAAACCCGAGAATTATTGCATCTTGTGGTGTGCTCTTTATATAGTTATTATAACTGAAAATAGATTGTCAAAAGAAAGAAGATCAGTCACTGTAATAATAAACGAAAAAGCCGAGATCTACTCTACTAGTCAGCTCACCAAATAATATAGAGACTGAATAAAACAAAACGTCATTTATTATTATGAAAGAATAGAAGAAGAATTACATACAGGTAGCATATTTGTTTAATAGTCGGATGGAAGAAAATATTGTATTTTTCCTAAATATTTGCGGCCCCCTTATTTTCAGTTTTGCGCGATTTGAATTTTGAGCTTCGCGCTTGAGAATGTTTTTTACTTTACGCCACGTTTTTTTTCAACTTTGCGCCTGAATTTTTTTTACATTTGCGCCCCATTATTACCATCTTTGCGTCTTACTATTATCATCTTTGCGCCCCATTATTATCATTTTTGCGCCCCATTATTATCATTTTTGCGTCCCAATAATATTATTTTTGCGGCCACATAATCATTTACTCATATGAAATGCTACATTGTTATGTTCAATTACAGTATAACGGAAACAAATAAAAGTGAATAATAATTAAGTTATAATATACTAGATAATACATAAGCTACTACATTTTTTCTTCTAAAGGGTAAGCTACCTGTGCGATTTTTTTTTCTTAACAGTGCGATTTTTTTCTCGCGGGTTTTTAACTGTAGTGGTACAACGGCAACAGCCATAGCCAATCTTCTTGTGATATTGATAGTATGACTTCTCTTACTAAACATATTCATTAAGATTCTATACAATCTTTTTTTTTCAATAATAACTCCTTATGAATGATATTCGCTTTAATTAATTTTGCACGCTTGAAACCATTATACGTAATAAAATAAATTATATAAAATATATCAACTTTTACTGCTCATTGTATCAATTTGCTTGAATATTAAAACAAAAAGAGGTTATAACATACTTTTGGATTAGATGCGCTTTTTTTTAAAAAAAATACAAGTGCTTATCCATGCGATTTTTTTTTACTTCTGAATGGCATTGTAACAATTTATTTGATAATTTTTAAAAACTAGTCTATTAAAATATATAATATAAAGATGTATTGATTATCACTGGTTATTGGTATCAACTTGCTCGAATACTATCCACAAAAAACAGATAATATTTTGGATTGTTTGATTAAAATGGCTTTATTGGTAGTTTAGTGCGATTTTTTTTTGTCTGAGCGTACGTAAAATATGAGAAGAAGCTGTTCAATGTTTTTTTTTCACTTCTGAATGGCATTACTAACAGTTTATTTGATGTGTAAAAACTAGTCTACTAAAATATATAATATAAAAATGTATTGATTATCAGTAACAACGTGTTCGACTATTATACACAAAAGAAAGGAAATAATCGTCTTGAATTATTCCATTTAGAATAGCTTTATTTTGTTGCAATTTTTTTCTTACTCGCTGGTTCGTTAATTATCTACTAATAACAATAAAACTTAACAAAATTAAAGCATCAATTTATTTGATATTTTGAGATTGTTTTCTTTATTTTATCAACGTTAATAACATGGTTTCAATATAGCAATTGATATATTATCTTCATAGTATTGCGCATTTTTCAAACTAATTCAGAAAACAGTTTCATCATTGTAGGTATGAGATACATAAAGTAACACATATAGAGACTCTTGAAATCAATGAACCAGATGCTGCTTTAAGCCCTCTTATGGGCAGCCGTGGAGGATCTTGCAAGTATCACGGTTATTCTTTCACAGTACCTATGTCATATATTCAACAACGATTAATTCGTGAAGATATAAAAGAAGCTCTACGAGACGGAAAGCTGAATGAATTCGACATGATGAAGATGGAACATGCAGCGGACGAAAAACTCTTGGAGTATGCACGATGATTACGAATGAAAAAAAGTCGTGTATGGGCAAAAATATGTATCCCGAAAATTAACAAGAATAGCATCATTCAATTCTTTACGTGGTATAATAATCACGACTTGATTGTTATTTCTCCATCTCTGTATTTTCTTTTTACTAAAACATAATTTTTTTTTCATATATATATTTATTACTTCTTATATTATTATTATCATTATTACATATAAATACTGAGTATTCCTACCTGCTTGATTTTCTTTTGTTTTTCTTTCTATCGGCCATTTTAATAGTTCCTTCATAGTACTTTTTACATTGCCCAAATATGTCAACAACTTTTAATAAAAAGTAATTAAAAATGGATCTATTCAACTTTGCTTTATATAGTTTTTTCTTGAAGCATCACACTTTGAGAGATATAGAAAATATTAAGTTATCAGAAGAAAAATGGCACGGATAAGCACTTTTTTTTTAAAGAAAAAATTGCACCAAAATAAAGCTATTCTAAATGGAATAATTCAAGACGATTATTTCCTTTTTTTTGTGTATAATAGTCGAACACGTTGTTACTGATAATCAATACATTTTTATATTATATATTTTAGTAGACTAGTTTTTACACTATCAAATAAACTGTTAGTAATGCCATTCAGAAGTGAAAAAAAAATCGCACAGCTTCTTCTCATATTTTATATACGCTCAGACAAAAAAAAATCGCACTAAACTACCAATAAAGCCATTTTAATCAAACAATCCAAAATATTATCTGTTTTTTGTAGATAGTATTCGAGCAAGTTGATATCAATCACGAGTGATAATCTATACATAGTAGGTATTATCAAAAAACACGTAGTGGGTCACGGGCTTCGGTAATTCTGCAGTAAATTTCTGCAGTAATTTCCTGCAGTAGTGACCGGACTTTCCCGGGCAAACACCGAACAAACATGCAGCATTTACTTATAAGAATTTACTGCAGCTTTCCTTAATAGGAAGGCTGCAGTAGTAGAGTCTGCAGTAATGAGAAAACTGCAGTGGTAGTACAAGAGGCCAAAGGACAGCTACACATGACCATATAACGCTTTCTTTTTTTCTGTAGTTACAAGAATCATCTCGAGTACTTTAAATCAAACTTCTCACTCTAAATACATTAAACTTCAATTCTCATAATCTTGTGGATGTAAATAAATACTATACGTATAGCAAGCTTACTTATGAATTTTCAAGCGCGAATTTGAAACAGCTAAAGCATGCAATTAGACTTTAACTTTTGAATTATTTTATCTACAGAGGGTCCCCGTTAATTTCATAGGGCCATTTCCCAATTTTTCTGTGAAAATAAAGGGGTGTGAAAATTAACGGATACTATGAAAATTTTTCCAAGAATGTACATATATTGAATACTTCAGCTTACTACTGTATACAGTAGCTTTTAATGTATCAAAATACGTATTAATTAATAACTTATTTCTATATGATCGTTCTTAATGCATTTTTGGAACTATTTCTTTTTTATATGAGCATATCTATGACTTTTTTTTTGAAAAAATAAAAGCTATATATATTCCCCAAGAGATGCAGAGATAATTTATCTATTATATTATTCCATTTTTCCATTTTTTTTTCCATTCTTCTATATTTCTGCTCTATATATACTAAAACAAAATGACAGTAACCAAATCTAACGTTGGCTTGACAGCTGAACAGTATAGTATTCTGGCTGAGAAAAAAAGACTTAACCCGCGAACCATGACAAACCGATCACTAGCATTATGGGCTAAAGATGAATTCAAATTGTTTAAGGCACCTGATATTAGTACGATATCTAAAGGCTTAAAACGAGAAAAACAAGAAGAGAATAAACATTCACTAAACTCTTATGAAAAAACACGCAAGAGACGTAATAGAAAAGCAGCCTATCCTGTATGTATATTGAATCCAGCTTACTATTTATTCAATTGATATATATTGTTTTATAATAACTAAAATGACTTGTTATTTTTTAGGAACTTGAAGAAGCCTTAACACTATGGATTGAAAATGCAGAGAATAATAGAATTCCAATAAACTGGGCTATAATAAAAAAAGCAGCAAGAACTTTTGCAACGAAATTTGGAATATCTGAAGAAGATTTTAAAATGTCTAATGGTTGGCAAAATCGGTTTCAGAAACGTATTCAAATTAAGCATAATCGTCTGCATGGAGAAGAAGGTTCGGGAGATACAGAATCTTCAGAGGCCTTTGTTGAACAGATACAAGAAAAACTTAGGCAGTACAACCCTCGAGATATTTATAATATGGACGAGACAGCAGTTTTGTACCGCGCTCCACCACCTACAACAATTTCTATGCATAGGTTTCCAGGCATCAAGTATGATAAGAAAAGATTGACAGTTGCATTAACATGTAATGCTGATGGTAGTGATAAGCGGGAACCACTGATCATTGGAAATGCCGAAAAGCCTGCATCATTTAAAAAGAAACATGGTATGTGTGTATATGTAGAGTTTTTCAATTTTTACTCCCCTAGGTAACCTATTGGTCTAATATATATATATATATATATATATATATTGCTTAATATTAGCTGCAAGTTATGGATTCAGCCAGTATTTTCATAATTCCACTGCATGAATGACTAAGGAGATTTTCAAAATCTATATACGTCGCTTTGATAATGCAATGAGGGCTTCAAACCGAAAGATAGTGCTTCTTCTAGATAACTTCTCAGGTCATAAAACAATATATGAACCTACCAACATTGAATTGATTTTTCTCCCACCAAATTGTACTTCACAAATTCAGCCGCTTGATGGAGGAATAATAAGAGCATTCAAGGGATATTTTAAGTAAGTATTATTAATGATCATTATATAAATATTACAAACTTTTTGATATTTATTTTGAAAATGTTCTAAAATATTATATATTTATATAGGGCCAGACAATATGAACGGGCATATATGGAGGTAACACTCCATAACCGTGGCATTGCAACTACAGCTCCTGAACAGCTGTTCTGTGTTGATCAACTTTTTGGAATGCGTTGGATCAAAACGTCCTGGGATGATGTAAAATCTGAGACGATTCAAAATTGTTGGAAATCCACAATTTTCGACTATAAGAGGAAATCTGTAGTAAATTATATAGCGCCATTACCAGATCATGATATCATACAAGAACGCATCACCAACCATATTCAAGGTATATATGGAGAGGACGCTGCTGTACAAAATATGGATTTCGATCCAAATGAAGAAAGAACCCTTGTACATCAGAATCTGTCTGAAGATGAAATTGTGAAGCACATAAATGAACAGAAGGAAAACACAATTGCTGGTAGTACTCAGGAACTTGATCTTGAGATCATTGATTCCCCTCCACCAAAGACATCTATCACAACATCTGAAGCAATTCATCATGTAGATTGTATTATAGATTTTCTGATTTCTTCACATAATGAAGACATTGTTTCTAATGTGTCTCCTAAACTGTGTGAGCTTCGGGATACTCTACAAAGAAGTATGTTTACTAGGCAGTCCAGCTTAGATTCGTTTTTTAATTAGAGAAACCAGCTATATATAGAATACTTTTTCTTTGTTGAAGAACTTTCAGTATACTTAGCTTTCTTTTTTACTTCATTTTCATATACATATTTGATAAATCACATTCCATACCTCCGCTCTCTTTACATATATATACTAAATTGTATGTACCCCTTATATTTATCGCATAATTTTTTTTTAATTTACATATCCATTAAGGATTCAATGCCGCTAGGTGCTATGAAAGTGAAATAAAGGGGGATGTGAAAATTTTATTATGTTATTTTTACCATTCCCTGATTTTGGGTGAAGTTATTGAGGTGTGAAAATTAACGGATATGAAATTAACGGGGACCCTCTGTAGTTACTATGTCCGATTCGAACTTACCTGAGCTGAAAAACATGTTTAATCAATTTCCATCTGAAGATTATACAGATACAATTTATCCACAAAGGAATTCTATCACTGGGGAGTTCAAGATTGATGAATTCACAAGAATTGGCTGGAGCATGCATAATTATAACAATCACATTTCTACGGATGGCACTACAAGACTCATCACTAAAAGATGTAATGGCATTGTGCGATGTCAAATGGAAAATTGTGATATGAAAGGAACTGTATTGAAACCTGGTTCAGCTTCGCTGCATACACAGAACAAATGTAAAAAAGGGTGCCTTAGTTGCAAGCGACCATTGATTCATATTGATTGTCAATATATAGCAAAATTTAGTTTTTCAGGTGGAAAGTGTAGTGTGGAACCAGGCAATCGTCCCGGTCAAAATTATCATACACACGATTCCCATATTAACAATAAATTAAACAACAATCAAAACGAACAATTAATGGAACATATCAAGGCTGCCATGTCACCTAAAGAGCTGCATATGGGGATGAGCAAAAAAAGGTAAATGGATAATTTTATTTTGTCGATAATAGAAGTTTGCTGCATAGTTATTCAAGCAAGAACAAAACTCAAACCTTACAACAATGATTTTTTATACATTATAATAGAGATGATTTACATCCTGCACGTGAAATACATCCATCCTTGCAAAACAAGGATAAGCTTACATATGAGATGAAGAAAATCCGCAATGAGGACTCAAATAAACCTACTTCAGTAGGGACTGATTCATTAAAAGAGTTTCTTGATCTTCAAGATGAATATCCTGGATATATTTCTGAATGTTCATTATTAAGGGGACAGTTCATTGTTGCCGCATATCCACCAAAACTAAAACCATCTTGGATCCTAGTGCACATCCCTTTGTCACAGATGTTACATTCTCTGTATTTGAAAAAGGATACTATCTTTGTACTTCAATGCTATTCTGTGAATGCTTACAAAGAAATGTGGTTGCTTTTTCTGCTATCTTGGATGGACTCACATCGATGGATTTTGAATTGTATTTTCTTGTATTATTTGATACTTATAAAATTACATTTGATAGTGAATTTATGGGAGTAGTTATGGATTTCTCAGACGCACAGAGGGCTGGTTTTCTTCAGGCATATGAGAAAATAACTGGACGTGATGATGGAATCAAGTATGTCAAAGGATGCAGTGTCCATTATGAAACTAACATAAAAAAAACTTAGCCAATCCTATGTCAATGATATACACAATGGTGATGAAAAAAAGAAAATGGAGATTCAAAAAGAACTACTTTTGCTTCGTGTTGTCGATACTAGAAAAAAGTACAAGAATATTCTGGAGAAAGTTGTCAATATGTATCCTAATTCTCGTAGTTTTATTAACTGGTGGAACCGTAAGGAAGTCCGTGGTGAGATAAATACGAGTAGTAAAAAATAGAAAGATGGGACTAAAGTTGAGAATCTATTTATTCCTGAAATAAAATAACTACTCTTTTATATCTTTTCTAAATTATGTAACTATCTCATTTTATCTGATCATGGCTAAACTATGTTTTATACGAATGGATGAGAGGACCTATTATATTTGTACTATTATAAATATTAATTCTAGATCATTCTCTGAAACCGTTTGTGACAGTTGTTACTAATCTCATTCTTTCTTTGATGTTCCTTTTTTATCCGGATTAATAATAAGAACAAATCAAAAGTAAATAATAGTATATAATTGGTTATATCTTTTATCCTTGACGGAATGATGTTTGACCGATTATTCATGAATGAATGGAATATATGTATTATTATGGTGGTTCACCACATCCCCCCTGCCAGGTAAACATAATTCTTTGAAAGAATGTTATCTCTGTTGTGATGACAAGTATGATGGTAATTACTTTGTGTGAAGTGTGCATTGTCTTTGCTGAACAGAAAAGTGTGCATGTTCTCTGAGAAGAGTTCATGAGTACTTTGAAGTAAAAGTTTACGTTACTTTGCATAAAGTTTTATGTGTTCTCTTAGGAGAGTGCATTGATACTTTGACTGAAAAGTGTACGTTATTCTGTGGGAGAATTTTACGTGTTCTCTTAGAAGAGTGCGATTTTACTTTGAAAGGAAGTGTACGTTATTCTGAAGGAGAATTTTACGTGTTCTCTGAGAAGAGTGCATTTTATTTACTGCAGTGTTCTTAAGCATTTGCTACGTCTTAAGGATGATGAAGGTATTGTTACCCGACGTCTTTTGTTATTATTCATACTGTTGCTAATGTTTTTATAACTATTCTTTTTGGTACCATGGTTTTTGTTACAATTACGGCGTTGTGCCTTATTAGCTGTTTGAGTAGAAATTATTTTAAACTTGAAGAAGTTGTATTGTTATTGGTGTGTGTGCTACCAATTCTTTCCCAATATTTTATAATTGGTTGTGGGCTGTTAAATGATTCGGCTGGCTCCCAAGTGTCATCATTGATGATATAGCCTTTCCATCTTACTCGGTATTCATATTTACCAGGTGATAATTGTTTATGATCTACAATTGATTGAACTGTGTAAAACGTGTCATTTTTCTTAAATGTTTCAGTTGTGTCAACTAATTCATCATGTCATAAAAGTTTTAACTGGTTTGGAGCGTAGTTTCAATCTGTTAATAGACCTTGCTCATCTCTTAATACATATGATCCACCTTGTGTCTTTCTTACAATAGTGTATGGACCTTTATAATATGGTTGCATTTTATTTGTGCGAGACACATCTTTAACCATGACTTGACTACCAGTAGGATAATCAATGAGTCTGAATTTGTTATTAAATTGTCCCTGTTTTAATTCTATTAAAGCTTTTGCTCTTTCAGACAGTGTAGGAAATACTGTGTCAGTCATAACTTTAATTCTTTCCTGTAATTCTTTTTCTGTTAAAGAGCGAGGAAGTTTTTCTTTGCTATAGTCTCTAAAACCGTTCATTGTTCGGTTGTACATTATTGCAAAAGGTGTAGTACCTAGTTTTTTGGCATATTTATTATTTATTGCGAGCTGTGCTGGTTTTACAAATAAATCCCAGTCTTGTGTAGCTCCTTGAATATACTTCTGAATAACGTTTATTGTAGTTTGTACATACCTTTCACAAACATAATTACCTCAAAATACTTATTCACTCCCGGATTTAAGAGTTGGGGTTTTGCTCTTCCCCCCTTCAAATTTGCCTATTTTATTAAAAGCCAGACACACGTCAGCGCAATATATCTTTGTGTTGGAGCAGAAGAAAAAATATTAAACATTAGGAAAATGAAAAATTGCATGTAGGCATATATAGTTTTCGTGTACCTGTTACAGATATTAGTGGCTAAAATGGCAGAAATAGGCAATATAGAGTGATATACAAACTATTTATTCCTATAGTTACCTATAGTACAGGGCAGCAATCTATCTATAGCTAAATAGGCATATACTATCAGTTATATAAACTATATTAAGTAATATAGTTGGAACCGAAATATATATTACTTTATAGCCAAAAGATACTATAATATAGCGCTGTGTAAGCACATGTAATATATGTATCAGTTTGAATATAACGAACAATGATCAAACACATAACTTTTGAGTAAGATACTTTTTCCTATAACAAAATATGTCAAATTTTGGATTATTTTTCAAAACTCCAGCGCCCCTTATTATCATTCTCTCCCTCTTCCAAGTTATTACTGTTTTGCTTATCAATGTATTACTGTCTCCCACGCGAAGGGTACTTGCAGTAAAATAGTGTCATGAACGGAAAGGTGCATGGGCTACAGCAATTGGACGGCGGGATTACTAGATGGTATATGCTGCATAATGAACGCATTCTTTCTTTTTTTATTTTCATATTTTGAGAGAAGTAGAAAACATACAATTAAACTGATTCAATAAACGATCACTTAATACTAGAATTAATTGATTTTTAAAGCTCATGAAAAGAATACTTTTTTAAATATAAAAATCTACAGCTGTGGATGCCCTGATTAGTGGCCGATCTCAGAAAGGTAATGGCGGTCAATCCGTTTATCTCTTAAAACTAAATGTAGCAGCTGCTATTTACTTGACGTCTTTTTGTTTAAAAATATTCAAATATTAAACAGCTGATGTATTTCATAAAATTAATAGTACCTCGCCGATCAGGACGTTTGAATTTTAGAAATGTTCAAACAAGTTAACAAATTCTAACATTGGTGATGGTGTAGTACTTTCTGATATCTGGTGTCAAAATATTGCTTCTGATGTACTTCAAATCATCAGCACCTTTTCAGTGTCAAGAATCTTCAAGTAGATGAAGAGACAAAACAATAAGAAATATAGCATCTAGCTCTACATACAGCACTATTACAATACTCATACTAATGACTATAATACTTATGAATCTTCTTTGTCTTCTTCTCAACATGACGCGCAAATGAGCGATAACAGATCGCCAGCACAGCAAAATTCTGATCAAGTTTACTGTCAACAACAAATACAACAACAAACTAAACTGTTACAGCATCAGGGAAAGTATTCTTTTAAATAAACATGGTAGAATGTGTGGTATACTTCCATCAAATGAAGTAGATGATGACTATGGGAGAGAAGTAGATTTATTATATAGTCCTTGTAACATCCATCTTATTACATTCATCTTGAGCTAGTATCTTTTTTCTTGATACACATTACCACAGATTCGGTCAGGTTGAATATGAAATAGATGGGGGCCTGCTCCAGCATAGTTACATTGCCCACTGTATCGCATATGTTATGACATGTCAATATTCACAACCAAGAGCAAAAATGGAACGTATTCCTTACCCAGTATTCAAATCACTTGTTGCACATATCTACTCTTTGGTAATGTATTCAGGATTATTCACTCAATACTGATATTAGCAATTTTTTTTAGCTTGTTACGGTTCATTTTATTGATGGAGGTGTTTTTTTTTGTCAACAAGGCCAAAAAATGAAAAAAAAAATTACTTCCATATAGAAATAAATGGTAAAAAATTGCCAAGCAGCAGTTTTACGCAGGATCTTATAGTTTATTTCTTTATCACCATTATTAGATCTCTTTTTATTGCGTTAAATTTGCTAAAAATGTTTACAGCTATATTATCATTTGTAGAAAGCTCGTGAACACGAAAAAGTTAAATCAGACAAAGAAAAAGCATATCGAGTTGGGTCGGTATGGGGTAGGAATATCACCACATTCTCGATGCCGAAAGCTATTATGGAAAAGATGCTGTACATACGATTTATGTTTGACGAAGAATTACTTGATGATAACTAAAGCGGGCCTCATGGATTTAATCCTCATGAGTTCTTTTAGTTTAGTATATTAAAGCATATTATATAAAACCATTTTACTTGACAAGCTATAATAATTATGAAAAAAGTAATAAAATATTATTATTTGCAGTTTTATTATAAATAAGTGCTATTTACTATTAAGAATAAGAATGCAAATCACCTCTGTAGTAGTAAAATCGCAAATACCACTAATAGATTCTGTTATTCATATATAGTCTATAAATTCATATATAGGCTATTTAGGCTATATTGACTTCACGATCTAAAAAGGATATAAAGCTAGCCTTACAACTAAATAACACCTATGTGGAGATATATAGAGAAGTTCTATGCAATATACTAGGGGGTTCGCCTATATGCCTATATGGTCCTATAAAGACCTAATTTTCTCTTTATATGAACAAAATAACTATTTTACTTTTGCCGATGAAGTCAGAACCAGCTAAGAAAAAAAAAGAAAGCTCTCAAAAAGCCAAGTGTCAGTGGTATACATAAAGATGCTCATTAGCATAAGAAAAAAAGGTAAAATAATAGTGAAGCTTTAGCAGAGGCGTATATAAAATAATAGGAGTGAATAAAACTAACAGCATATTTCTTTTTAATTTTTTAAAGAAATACAATTATTATGATCATATACCAGCTATAATATTATTTGGCCATTTTTTTTCATATATAGATGGTGGAACTTAATTAACGTTGGTAATCAAATTGTTTAAAATGATCCCTGCTGAAGTGAGCTTAGCAAGATGTAGTCCATTGTTCATTGTAAGGGAAAATACAAAAGTTAACAGGTGTGGGTTATTACAGTAAGTATTCGCTAAACCGGTACCTAATATATGTGAGGATTTGTACCCGTTTAGCGAATTACTGGTTTAGCGAATTGAAACTCAGTATATAGTAATATGTAGAATATACTAGAAGAATAACTATGATTGAATTTTGCTATATAAGATATAAAAAAAAGATGGCAGTTTGTTTAATAAAGATCGTTTTGATTCTTTTATCTTATTCTTACTTTACCGTATTTAATTATTCACTCTTAATTATTATCAACAATGGGCAAAAAATCTGCATTGACAAACCGCCAAAAACTTGCTATTTGTTTGAAAAAGCAAAAAGAAAGAATAACTCAATCTGAACTTGCTCGATGGGCTAAAGACGAATTAACCTGGATAAATTACCCGGTCAACAAACTATATCTGATATTTTGAAGAAAAAAGAAGAATATATGGCAATGACCGAACACCATCTTAATGCCAAAAAAATTTGAGAACCTGCACTCCCAGAACTTGAATTGTTACTTGCCCAGTATGTTACTGATATGGCTAATGCAAGTCAACCTATCTCCATGGCAAGCATTATACACCAAGCCAAAATCCAGTGTAGGCGTCAACAGCTTGAAGTACCAGAGGATTTCCAGTTTTCCAAAGGGTGGTTAATTAAGTTTATCGGGCGGTATGGTTTTAAATCTCGTCGTATCCATAGTGAATCTGGAGAGGTGGAGGTTGATGCTGATAGCATTCAAGAAGACCTCAATGCTGTGAAAGTAGGGATCTTAGTACAATCCGGATTTATAAACCGATCCGTTTTTCATACGGATTGGATTGGATTCGGATTGTGTCTCAACGGATTCGGATCGGATTCGGATCGTAATTCTACAATCCGGATTGTAAACGGATTGAGATCTATGGATCCGTCGGATTTTTCTGATCCGTCATTATAATTATAGAGTAATGGATCAAAGTTTTAACAATGCTGTGGTAAGGTATATATATATATTCAAATAAAGAAGAGAGTAAGTTTTTGTATACTATTATATACTTGAATAGAGCAGTTGAAAAGAAAAGTAGTAATGGCTTTAATATAGAAAAGAAATATCTGAAAAGAAAAAAACAAAAATTGAAGATTAAAAAAGAGAGATTAATGAACTTAATTATTATTTTTATTAATCTAGTAATGATAAAGAGAATTATGAACTTTTATTTGGTTGTAAAACAGAAAAGGAAATTTATACCTCTTTTTTTTTTCAGCACACTACTCGCCCCCACAAAAAAAAAATCCACGTCATGTTATATTTCTACCACCACCATAACTTTTTTTTTCACTATAAACTTTTTTATCACTATAACTTTTTTTTTACTACTATAACTTTCCCACTATAATTTTTTTTCAACTATAACTTTCTTTTCCATTGTAACTTCTTTTTTCCCATATTATAACTTTTTATTACTACAATTTTTTTTTTACCACAATTCTTTTTTTATTATAACTTATTTATTTCCTATTATGTTTTTCAAACCAAAATAATAAAATCATCTAAAAACAATGCACCTCTGTTACCAATGTTTTACTTTTCTTAAACGATCTCAAACGACTACTATACACAATCTTGTAAAATACCTTCTCCTATGAAAAAATACTGTGACATCTACTATATAGTCTAAATTTTCATCTAATTGATTCTTTTGCATTACGGATTACGGATTTAATCCGGATTTTCACGAAACGGATTCGGATTGCAATTCTCTAATCCGTGGACAATCCGGATTTCTGAAAATCTGATCCGTTTCAAAACGGATCGGATTCGAAATGGTGCCAATCCGATCCGGATCGGTCTACTAAGAACCCTATGTGAAAGCAAAGATTTCTGAGTTTCCACCTGAACGCATCTATAATATTGATGAGACAGGGCTCTTTTATAAGCAAGTACCACGTCGACCTATATCTAAACAGTCAATTGGTGGTCTCAAAGTCGATAAGAATCGAATTACTGTTGTTTGTGTTTGTAATGCTGATGGATCTCATCGAATCTCTCCCTATTATATTGGTCGATATGAAACTGGACAAGGATTTAATGGAAAAAGTAACTTAATATATTCGGGCCATAGTTAAAATTTAAAGCTTTTATTTATGAATTCAATTATTTTGTCTATAGTTTCTAATGCATACAAGTACTATAACAACACAAAGGCATAGATGACAAAAGAGATTTTTAGAAAAATCTTAAGAAAAATTGACAATGCTGTATACGCTGCTCATAAAGGTAAAAAAGTTCTTTTGCTGATGGACAATGCTCCTTCACATAAAAATTTGGACATGGAACTAGAAAACATTGAAATTTGCATGCTCCCGCCAAATACTACTTCACACTACCAACCCCTCGATGCTTGAATCATTGCTGCATTCAAAAAGAGATACCGGTATGTATGATATCTTAATAGTATACTTTTATACACATTTCAATCATCAGTTTTCTGTTTAAATAACTTCCATATTTATTATATATCTAGTGCCATGCTATTCCACCAAGCAACTATTAGATATAATGAAGGGAAGCTTGAAAAACTTTATGATATCAAATTGAAACAGGCTCTAGATTGGTCAAAAATGGCATGGGAAAAAATAACACCTAAAACAATAAAAATTGTTTTCTTCATACTGGCCTTATGTCTAATACAGTTTCTGAAGAAGAAGTTGCTCCACAAGAAGCCACTATTTTGGAGGATGATCTTGATTTAAATGAACAAATCAATAATCATCTTCTAACAGTTGGTACAGGTGAAGATAGTCTTGATACAGTCGACCTATCTTCTAATGATGAAAATGATGCCATTCATGAAATTTTGACAATGGATCAGCGTTTCGATCAGTTGATGAATTCGCAACGAAGTATGTATTAATATTTAGTATGTTGAGCAGCTGTATCAATAACCAGAAAAAACTTTTATTAACAACACAATTATATAGTAGATGATGAAAAACAAGTAGAGGAAGAAATTGAGAAAGAAGAAAAAAGTCTCCATCTCAAATTGGCGGAAAAAAGGCAATGCTATCAGCAATTTGTTGACAGACTTTCCCTAGACGACAAGGACGATCTGGATATTTTTTACTTGATGCGAAAAAATTTAAGCTTCTAGAAACAAAGGAAAGAGCTGAGATAACATATAAGCAAGCCCGAATCACTGATTTTACCAATTAAATCTAATAAAACAATAAAAAATGTTATCCGATTTGATCACAGAACCAATAAAAAATTAATATTATTATATACACACATATATAAGAAAAAAAGACTAATATAATTCTGGTAAATATTTGGAAAGGTTCACCGGATACCAGTTTAGCGAATTACCGGTATTTTACTAAGTATATAAAAAATAAATGAGAGACACTACCGGTTTAGCGAAATACCGGTTTAACGAGACCGGTTTAGCGAATACTTACTGTATTTTGGGGAAAAAACTTGAAATAGGACAAACAAGTTCTCAAACTTTTTTTAGCTCATAGTGGTTAACACATTTATTAATTTAGGAATGGAAGGAATGAAAAGATCTAATCAATTAGACGCCAATGTTAAATTCACAACCGAAATCAGCACATACAATAATTCTATATTATTCACAACCTGCAGTTAATATTACTAATACATAAAAACGTGCCCTTTTTTTTTGAGCCAGCTTTCAGAACATGCCTTTTTACATAAAATGAAGCAACATAAACCGCATGTTGGTTTCAACAACATCAATAATAATATAACAATCGTCAAACCAACCGAGATTTATATTGCAAACGACCTAATGGATTGTCGTCGTTACTACTCTTGGATGTAAGATAAATAAAAATGAGGTTTGAGTTATAATATTACATGGATCAATAGGTGAGATCAGCTGTTGTAATACTACTTTAGCAATTATTTTTATTTTTTGTTTATGCATAAAAATAGAAGATTAAGTATAATAAATTACAAAATTCATCTGGCTACTGCTGAGCTACTATATTAGTACATATGCTACAGCAATAAACATCTTTATTTTTAATTTAAAACGTATAAAACTATTTGACACATACATTTATAATGCTATGGGATGAACGTTTGTGTAACTGTAGTGTAATAGTTAGTAGTCACAAACCCCTATTTAGAATAGTATAAATATCAGTATCCCCCCATTGTTAAATAAATCAGTTGTTATACCAGTACTCTTACATATCTCAAAGGATATATACTAATACATCTGCACGTTGTCTCTTGAGTTTTCCAATTTGGTGGAGAAGCAAAAACACGAATTTTCATTTTATTTTTTCATGTAAAAACAATGGATAATTTTGATAATAATCAAGGTGACCATCCTAATCCTTGGTCTTTCGAGCAACACATACCAACAGCGTTTCCCCATCAACATAATGGGTAGGAAGTCTCTGGTACTGAACAGCTCCTGCCACCACAACAAGTTACAAGTCAACAGGTACCTTCTGTGGCCAACTAAT
Source organism: Circinella umbellata (assembly GCA_025093555.1). Taxonomy (NCBI): domain Eukaryota; kingdom Fungi; phylum Mucoromycota; class Mucoromycetes; order Mucorales; family Lichtheimiaceae; genus Circinella; species Circinella umbellata. Next base: position 8,474 of record JAIWNF010000028.1, on the reverse strand, counting down.
ATTTGCGATTCGAAATGCAGCAGTTTATCGCACAACAACAACAGCAAATGGTCAAGTGGCAGCAAGCTCGCGAAGTCGAAATGCGACATATAATCAATGCCAATCACGAACAGCATCAAGGAGAGTTGGCTGAAGTAGCTACCAATATTAATGCTATGTGGGCAAGAAGTACCCAAAATGCAAATGATGACCTAGCTTCAATTAATACACTACTACAACATCTAAACACCATTTTAGAAGCCCAGGAACAGCATGAACACCATCGAGAACAATTTCAACAAAATCTCTTACAGCAAATACAGGATCAGCAAAATAGAAGATGGGAATCGGAATCACAAATACCAGCACCTACTAGGGAGGATAATACCTCCTTACTACAAGCAATTCAGGAGCTCACAACAGCAGTCAAGCAAAATTAATGCCAATAACATGGAGATCAAAGATCATCATCCACAATACGCCAAGCAGAAATAACGAATCGACAAATAAGAATGGGCGTCACAAACAACTCAAATGCATCCGAAACTAGTAGTGATGTATATACAACAGGAAGTGATGATTGTGATCAGCAAAACGAGCCCCTTATAATTCAGGGGGTACAAACCTTTCAACAAAATGATTAGGGATCTTAGTACAATCCGGATTTATAAACCGATCCGTTTTTCATACGGATTGGATTGGATTCGGATTGTGTCTCAACGGATTTGGATCGGATTCAGATCGTAATTCTACAATCCGGATTGTAAACGGATTGAGATCTATGGATCTATCGGATTTTTCTGATCCGTCATTATAATTATAGAGTAATGGATCAAAGTTTTAACAATGCTGTGGTAAGGTATATATATATATATTCAAATAAAGAAGAGAGTAAGTTTTTGTATACTATTATATACTTGAATAGAGCAGTTGAAAAGAAAAGTAGTAATGACTTTAATATAGAAAAGAAATATCTGAAAAGAAAAAAAATCAAAAATTGAAGATTAAAAAGAGAGGTTAATTGTAGTGTCCTGGAATTAAGAGTATAAAATACCGGAGATTCTAAGGGTCTACCCCTGATAAAGCTAAAAAGCATCTTCCAAAGAATAAGGTTATCATACCTGAAGATAGCATTCTTTAAAATACATTCTTCAGATGACATACCAGAGATAACCATCATAATAAACAATCTATATAAATAGACCAACTCATACGTAGAATAATAATCTTTATCTTATTTTTCAAGAATAAACACTGTTTCAAAGGACTCATCGTTTTATTATATTTTATTGTTGAACTAAACTATTATTCTATCGTACACCTCATTAATGAACTTAATTATTATTTTTATTAATCTAGTAATGATAAAAAGAATTATGAACTTTTATTTGGTTGTAAACAGAAAAGGTAAAACTTATACCTCTTTTTTTTCAGCATACTACTCGCCCCCACAAAAAAAAATCCACGTCATGTTATATTTCTACCACCACCATAATTTTTTTTTTCACTATAAACTTTTTTATCACTATAACTTTTTTTTTCAACTATAACTTTCTTTTCCATTGTATTTCTTTTTTCTCATATTATAACTTTTTATTACTACAATTTTTTTTTTACTACAATTCTTTTTTTATTATAACTTATTTATTTCCTATTACTGTATGTTTTTCAAACCAAAATAATAAATCACCTAAAAACAATGCACCTCTGTTACCAATGTTTTACTTTTCTTAAACGATCTCAAACGACTACTATACACAATCTTGTAAAATACCTTCTCTCATGAAAAAATACTGTGACATCTACTATATAGTCTAAATTTTCATCTAATTGATTCTTTTGCATTATGGATTACGGATTCAATCCGGATTTTCACGAAACGGATTCGGATTGCAATTCTCTAATCCGTGGACAATCCGGATTTCTGAAAATCCGATCCGTTTTGAAACAGATCGGATTCGAAATGGTGCCAATCCGATCCAGATCGGTCTACCAAGAACCCTAAAAATGATACTATCAAGAAGAAGAGGAGACGATATTACGAATTGAAACCATTTACAGGAACGCCATCAGATAATCCACACCAATGGATTTCTCTATTTGAAAGAGTTCAAGAATACTATGAATAGGATGAAAATGAAAGTTGTAAAGAGTTTATAGTCTTAATGCAAGACAATGCTGTCGATTGGTGGGATGGACTCAGCCAGGAAATTAAGATCAACATTGATCAGCTTAAATTGGCTTTTCAAAATTATTTTGGTAGCGGACAAGAAGCTGCAGTAGTAGCCTTATCAGACTTACCTAATATGGAACAAAGGCTAGAAAGTATGGTCTCATTTGGGGCTCGACTCAAGTTAGCTTTGAGTCAAATTGATCCAAAGATGAAGGAAGAATTAAAATTATATTTTTTTAATACTCATGCAAGAGAGGATGTAGCACACGAAGTTTCTCGATACAAGCCTGATACTTTGAATAGAGCTGTGAGCTATGCTATATATCTTGAAAGAACAGATAAAACTGTACAATCGCAATATGGGAATAGAAGAGGAATAATAACAAGAGCACCGTTCTCAACACCAGCCGCGTTACAACAGCCTACACCTATAACAACACCATCTGACAATACTATACCAATAGAAGTGGATAGCAATATTCAAAAATACAAAAATCACAAATATAACCAAAAACACTATTCCAATTTTGCAAAAATTGAATTTTGCGCAGAAAAATCCCAAATATGGAAGGAGCTGAGAATGGGGGGTTTCCTTTTTTTTTTCTTTCTTTACAATAATAGTGATAAAGAAAAAAAAATGGTATGTTAATTCGCTTCTTCATATTTATAAAGTGAAAGATCTACTCTTAATAATGGTAATACCGATGTTCTCATTTCCATTTAGTCTACAATTAGACTAATCAGTTCTTTTAGCTGATTGGCAGGTAAAACAATACGCGTGTTGTTGTTTAAGCTTAAAAGGATCGACTTTGACATGAGTGCTATTTTATTTTTCTTTCAAACGTCATAGTAACAACATATTTTTATTACTTCTGGTTTAACATTATATAGTCATTCGCCTAATGAGTTAATAATCCCAAGTTTAATATTGATGGAAAAGCACGCAATCAGTAAGTTGAATATGTTGAAATAGTGTATAACGTGCGTTATTCATATTATTACTAAAGACTTGCACGACGCACGTTGTATAGACTTTCCTCTTCAATGTTACAATTCCTTCCACAGATTTAAGTAATTATATAAACGATTTAACAATCAGATTTAAGCTGATTTATATTCAAAGACGAAATCGGTGAGTTAACAGATAAAAGTATATTTCAAGAAACAAAACTGTTTATATTAGACTTCCATATAACACAATAACAATTTGATTAAAATAAAATACATGGATTTATACCGACCAGAAATATTAATTTATATATTGTATGAATACGTCAGGCAATGGCTTAATATTAAGGAGAGAAATAGGAGTGGATAGAAAGTCTTTTGAGCATACTGTGAGATAAAGGGGAAAGGGAATAATGACGATAAAAATACGAGAAGATGTACCTAATATCAAATATAAATTTAAATGCTCCTTATATATGATGTGCTTCTTTCTTCTTTACTTTCGAATATTTTATATCTACTATAATATTTCTTTTTTTTACTACCACCAATGTCTACCCAAAGCATGACCATCACGAATGTTTCTTCTGTTATTGCACAGGCTATTAATCTGTTGAAAGAACAACATACAGGGCCAGTTGCTCCCATCGATCCTGTATCTCTTGTTGTAACAGTAGAAAAGTATCGATCGCAATATGAACAATGGATTAAAGATGAAGAGGACCGTCTTGGACTTAAGTTTTATAACCGAACAAATGAATATTGCATAAAGCGAAATATTGATTATTGTAATAAATATGGTGCCCATAAAAATGCTGATCAACATATTACAGCATCCCAGGAACAAACAAATATTGTTTTTCAACAATATGTGCCACGCGAAAATAAGAAACGTGGTCGTCCTACGACATGTACCTTTATGGAGGTACTATTTCTACTATTTAATAAAGAAATAACACCTTGTGTTTTATATTTTTTCATATATAGGTTCGCAATATAATAAAAATGGATTATATATATTTTTCTTAGGTATATCAATGCCATCGCCATCGCATACCAGCTCCTATATCTGATAATGATAATCGACGCCATGATAATATTCCTTACGGGTGTACAGCATCTATTAAGGTGAAAGGCATTTCTAGCCGTCCTGGAATAGTATCAGTAACATATGACTGGCAGCATACCGGTCATATTCCTGGTTTAATTGACGACTTGGTTTCAGCACCTATTTCGCGTTCAGTAAAAAAAACTCTTAGTGATCTTGTTGATCAAAATTTAGATTGGCAAAATATTAAACATATGTTACGTGTTGACCGTGAAATATTAGAAAAAATTCTTGTAGGTAATACTGCTGAAATTCCAAATGTTTTGCGAATCACATACCAAGAAGTTTATTATTTGATGACTCAATCGCTACAAAAACGAGCTTACCATGATTCGGATATGGGTGGGAGCCTTATAAAGTGGAAATCTTTTATTGTTGAAAAAGGAGATTATTGTCTATATGAGAATATGGATTCAATTCAAGATGGCATGTTTTTTTTTGCATTTATGTCTAATTGGCAACTTAATGTATGTTGAGCATTTTTCATTTTTTTTTTTCGCTTTTTATTTTATATACTTAATCCTATATATAGCTTTTACGTGAAAACAGTCGTGTTGTGTGCCTTGATTCAACCCATGGTACATGTGTTGGATATGATCGGGAACGATGTTTCCTTTATACACTTGTTGCAAGAAGTGATACAACTGGGAAAGGGGCTCCATTTTGTTGGATAATTATCAACTCTGAAGCCTATCAACCAGTTGAGCATTGGCTTAAATGGCTTCATGAAAATCATGGATTTGGACCTGTCAAGATGATGATTGATAATTCAGATACTGTAGCCGGTGTGGATGTTTTTATATTGAATTTATAAGTAGATATATTTATTCAGCTACAACAGATGCTTATGTATTTTTATAGTGAGCACCAGTAATATTATCGTATATTACAACGTAATTGTTTATTAAGATTTCTCAAGTTCTTTTGAGATAATATATGTTAAGCGATAATGATTTTAATATAATCAAATCTAGTACAGAGATATTATGTCTGTATGTATTGAGTCTTTATAATGTGAATTTAGTTGTTATCAAATTCAAATACTACGTTTAATATGTAGTCAACAAATAAATATATAAAATAAGTAAGATAATAATCTTAAGCTAATCCCTTGGATAAATAAAATAATTAAAACAACCCAATATACGGTGTTGAGTGATCAATAGAAAATAATTTTAAAATAAAGTCAAATTGACTGAATAACAGATTGATGATTTTTATTTGGTTTAAAAAATTTGGGGTTTATATATCTTTTACAATTGTTCCGCAGTAACTTTCTAATGTTACGCAGTTAAATCCGCAGCAACTGTTTAATGTCGCGCAGTTATTACATGTGATTGTTTAATTAATTAATTGGGGGGATATTTATATTAAGTTGTTGTACAATAGATTGATTCGTGTAAAAGGTAATAGAAATGAGAATATTCTTATATGAATAATTATTCTGAATATTCGTGTATAAAAATAGAAAATAAGAAAAGTTGTTTATGTAAGGGTTACACACACTCCCGTGGTCGTTTTAAAGTGGTCCCTCACTTTACATTGTTGATATGTAAATAAACATTTGTATTTATTTTGACAATCTTAATGAATTAAGATTTATTGTGAATAAGGTAATAAATAAAAAGGGGTGAGATAAAGATAATATAATAAGTTATAATGTTAGGATGAATTGAAGGTAGTATAAGATATTATAAGAATAATTGTTCAAAGGGAAAAATGGAGAATGGATAATGAATAGTGGATAATGATATAAATATTGTAACAATAAAGATTTTGTAATATTTTTTTTTTTTTAAGTTATTTTAACTGTTGATTTGATAATTGATATTGATAATTGTTTACTAATAGTAATAATAATTATGGTAATGGTTCTTGCTTTAACCATTCTTCTTGGTGTTTTTGTCCTTGTTGTTGTTGAATCAAATGTTCTAGTTCTTCTTGTTGCTGTTTTCTTTCTGCCTCATACGCGGCTTCTTGTCTTGGAATCCACGTTCTTGGATTGTAGAAAATTCCTTCTTCCGCTCCGTTTGCTACTAACGTTCCATTGCAACTGATGCAAAAGGGTGTAATTGGGTTTGCCAGGTACGCGTCTTGAATTATAGTTTCAATCATTCCAGAACGATACCAGCGTTCGAGATGCGCGTTTTCTGTGTGTCTGATAGGTGCATTGTTGACTAGCATGATTGTTTTTTTGACCAGTTCATTTATGTTTTCTTGAATTTGTGACCTTGACTTAATTAATGATTGAATTTGAGCCTGTAAACGTAAGAGATGTGCTTCTTCGTAGGTAGTCAGAACAAAGTCGTTGTCCATTTGCGTGTAGAGATCTACTATATCTTGTTCTGGAAAGTCTACATCAACTTCCATGGGTTGATCTTGACGGTCAATGGGCCATGTGTATTGGTCGGTAATTTTATTATCTTGTTGGGATTGCATTGTAGATTTGTAGATTATAAGGTGTGTAAGGTAGAGTCTGAAGGTATTATGATAATAATGAAGACTTTTATTTTTGTTCGAGTTTTGTTGCCTTTATATATCTTTTTTTTTTCTTTGTTATTGTAATTTATTTATGTTGATTTGTGTCGTTGAATTATTCCTTTGTTGGATATTGATATTGTAATGTTGTGACACTGAATAGTTGCTTGATTGATTGATGATGTAATTTTTGTGTTTGATGTTGTGTATATTAAGATCGTGTTGATTAATGTATTACTGTATATTTTGTTTTGTGATTTTTATATTGTATTTTTGTATTGTATTTTTGTGTTGTCTTTTTGTATTGTATTTTTGTGTTGTATTTTTGTATTGTATATTTTTTTTTGTTGATGTATGTGTTGTGTAATTGTAGTGTTGATTAATTTATGTTGTGTTATTCATAAAAGATGCGTTTTACTGGTATTTGTATATATGGTGTAACTTGTCGTAATTTGACGTTTCTTCTGTTTTGATGTACAAGATCTTGCTGATCATTTCTTGTATAGTATTTTCTGTCAACTCGGGTTTGTCTTGTGTTGTGATTTTTGTATGTTGGATCTTCATCATGTGAATTTGTTGTACTTGTATCATCTTCTTCATTAGATTTATTGAGGTTGTTGCTGGAATTTTCATCTTTTAAATTTGATGCACGTTCTTTTTGTTTAGTGTGGGTTCCTTGATCATTCGTAATCATAGATGATGATGCTTGATAACTTGGCATTCTATACTCCGTGTTTGGCATTCGATAAATTCGTAATCGGTTCCCGTGAATACTTTGGTTCAGTATTTGGCCATTTAATTGTTTTAGTTTGTAAGTTCCTCGTTTATTGATCTTGTGTATCAGGAAGATACCGGTCCATCGGTCAATGATTTTTCCACTCCAGGTGTTTGCTACCCATGATTGGAACATTTCGACATGATCTCCAATCTTGAATGGTCGTTTGAGTTCTTGTCCTTTCTTGAGAATTTTTTGGTCTATTTGTTTCTTTTGTTTTTCTTGTGCGTGTTTAATTTCTATTGCGGCTTCATTTCGTACGTTTTGTAATTTTTCAACATGTTTTAAGAATTCTTCTTGTACTGCTTGATCGAATTTTAATTCTGACATTGGTATTTCCGGTCGATAATTGTTGTCAAATGGTATATATGGATGTCGTCCGTAAATCATGAAAAATGGTGATTGTTTTGTACTAGCTTGTTTAATAGTTCTGTAAGCAAATAATAATGCATCCAAGTATAGGTCCCAGTCTTGTTTTTCTTCGTTTGGTAATCGTTTGATCATCATGTTTAAACTTCTGTGCCACCTTTCGATTCCTCCTTGTGAACGGCTGTTATATGGACTTCCTTTTCGATGTTCGATGTTGTATTGTTTACAAATAGATTTTACTATTGCATTTATGTTTTCGCCTCCTCCGTCTACGTGTATTATTTTTGGTACTGAGTGATTTGCTATTATCTTGTTAAGAATAAACATTGAAACTTCAGCTCCATTTAGATAACAAACTGCTTTGCTTTCTACATATTTTGAAAATAGATCAAAACATGATAATATATATCGATAGCCTCCTCTTGATCGTTTCACAAATTTAGCATCAATCTGGACATGATGAAATATTTTTGCGGTTACAAGAATAGGGTTTAGAGGTTCTAAATTGTTTTTAGATGCTTGTCTCTGACATCTGTCACATTGATTGATATAATCGCGAATCATTTTTGTTAAACCTGGCACATAATATTTTTGTTTAATTTTATAATATGTGTTGTCAAATGCGTAATGTCCTCCTAAAGCGT